>JAPXFQ010001666.1:0-600000 GCA_028564705.1 Apricaphanius iberus
GCCAGGGCCCCAGCCGGGGGGCGCGCCGCCCCAGAACCCCGAGCCCCAGGCCCAGTCCAGACCCCCCCAGAGCAGCACAGCACCAGGCCAGTAACCCGTGTCCGCCAGCACGACCCCTCTAAGGCGCCGCATGCAGCCACTAGGAGTCACCACACAAAGACCCCAAAGTCCCACCCCAGGCGAGGGTCTCGGCACCTATCGCCGAACCGCAAGCGGACCCACCCCCAAGGACCTCCCCGCAGTCACCACCAACCCTTAAGCTCCACATCGGCAACCGTGTCCCACAGAACGGAATCAAGGGCCCGACCCCACTAGGTGATGGAACTGATCAAGGGTGACCAGAAAGATTGATCAGATGTGGAGGCAGATGCCGTTTCTAGACCAATGTAATCCAGAAGGAGATCTCTATATTGATTAATATTCAGAGTATTTTTATTTTTCCAGTTCAAGAGGATATTTTTCTTAGCGATGCATAAGGCGATGTAAAATAATTGCATAGACTTTGTATCCATGGTAACTTCATCTATATTTCCCAGCAAGCAAACTCTGGGAGCAGGTGTGATATTACATTTCAGACACTTTGATAGATCTTCACATATCTGGTACCAATATTTCTTAACAGGTGGGCAGAACCAAAGAGCATGAATATAATTGTCTGGTAGATTGCTTGTACATTGTAAACAGGTATCAGACGGCGTATAACCCATCTTGAACATCCGTTGCCCTGTATAATGCACTCTATGAAGGATTTTATATTGTATTAATCGTAGATTAGGATTCTTAAGAAATTTGAAGGTTCTTAATGAAATTTGAGACCAGAGGTTTTGGTCTATTGAGATGGACAAGTCCATCTCCCATTTTGAAATAGGAAGGGCTATTGATTCATCTATTCTATTTAATGTTTTGTATATTTTAGATAGCAGTTTGGGAGGGTTAAGATTAAGGAAGTCTAAAACTTTTCCTGGAATTTGTAAATCAACTGTATTGAGCCTAAATTTATTTTTTATAATTGATTTAATTTGTTGGTATTCTAAGAATTTATTCTTGTTAATTCCGAATTGTGTAACCAATGTATTAAAGGGGATAAAGTCTGTTCCATCAAATATATGCTCCAGGTATTCAATTCCTTTACAACTCCAGCCTGGAAAGCTAATCATGCATTTTTTTTGTAAGATATCCGGGTTATTCCAGATGGGTGTATGCCTGCATGGGACTAGTGAAGCTGCTGTTCTTTAGGAATGTAGAATAAAGTAAAATAACTTTTATAACTCCATTGACTTCCATTCATTATTTCTTTTGGCCAGAGGACCTACAGGCCGACCGAAGGGGGAAGAGACTTAAGGTGCGTTCACACCGCCCCAAACGTCAACGCCAAGATTAGATGTAAAGTCTATGGTTGAGGCTGTCAGAGTCTCTGCTGTCCTTTGTGTGCGTTGGCCGCGTCAGTTTATGGAAACTTTTCCTGCGTTTCAAGCAGCAAAAGCCAGCAAAGCAGAAGTTCAGCTAGCTGAACTTTTGACCTCCTGATGCAGTGCTTTATAAGGAGCATGGGAAGCCATACTTCATAGTGCATCTTTACCTTTTAGATTAAAAAGAAGCAACATAACCACTGAGAATGGGGAGTGTTTATTTGACAAGTAAATCATTGGTTATTCATTCATCAACAACATAAAGTTGCTTTTCCATTACAGATTTAGAAAGTGATAACCACGGTCAGACATGTCAGCTGGTCTGTAAGGACCAACTGGGCCGAACTGTCAGCTTTACTAATTGATTCTTTTAAATTAATTATCTTGACAGCAACTTGTTTACAAAGCACAAATTAGCTGGAGGTTTCAGCTGCTCTTTATTCCTGTAGCCCCCATCTCGAAGAAACGGGGGACCAGTTGGACAGACTAGGGATGAGACGGATGGGAGGAAAAGGAGGAGGGGGAAAACAGAGCAGGGAGAGAGGACAGGGGGCTTCGTGTCAGCCCGCTCTCCTCAGTCACGGCCAGTTAGTTAAAGCAAACGCAGCCGGGACCCAGGAGAGAACGCAGGGCGGCGGAGAGTGCCAATCACGGCCGAGCCCTGGGCATTCGCCGCTACAGCTCGCCTTGAGCAACTTTTTATTAATTTAATAAACATCCCGCAGAGACGGAGCGATGTGGACTTATGTACCCTCACAGAAAACGGCACAGTTTGGGCCTAATGAGATGTGCTGCTCAAACACACGCTGAATCTGAACGTATAATAACGCATACACAAGGAATGGGCATGCTTCTTTTTGGAGAAAAAAAAAAGAAAGAAAAACCCAGACGTTTGTGCATCCCTGGGGCACAATTGGTTAGTGAAGGTGCACAGAAAAAAATAGTGTCTTTGCCTTAGAGTTTTGGTTTGTCTGCAAGTTTGTAAATAAGTGACACATTTCAAGAAAAAGAAAAAAAGAAAAGTCAAAAAAATATGCACAGTTATGTAACAGGGAGCATTTCATGGAATAATTGCAAGCTTTTAGGGGTGTGACGGTACAAAGAAAAAACAGTTCGGTACATGTTTGGGGTATTAAAGACGTTTTTTGCATTCTTGCTATGACTTTTTAAATGTGTTTAATTTTGCTCAGCCTTAAACAAATAACCTGTTTTTTTATTTCCTTCCTTCCTTTCAATTCCTGAAATTAATTTGATTTTAATATATTCTAAAACCTAAAAAAATGTTAAGTATAGAACTGACAGGAGATTTGAAGGAGTTGAGATACACAGTTCAGAAACATGTCAAAGGTTGCCGACGATTCACTTTTCCTTAATAAAAGTATACTTTTTTTTGTTGCAATGTACGTTATAAAAATCAGCAGTCTACTTTTCTTGCGGTCCAAGTGACAATCAACTATATCATTCAATAAGTAAACACTAGGAAATATGCAGTCTTATTTTAAGACTAATTTTTTAAATGACTGGATCATATTCCAGAAGCTATTTAATTTGTTGCATTGCCAATACGTGTAGACATTTCTCCCTTTTTATACTACCTACTGTTTTTATTAAAACTTTGACTTTTAAACCCCAAATACACATTAAAACTAGATTTTTCTGTACTGTGACACCCCTAGCTTTGAGTACACTAATCTCATACATTTTGAGAACTTTTCTGCAGTGTAGTGTGGACAAAAATGACCAAGTGAGTTGTTTAACCAGTTCATCTTTCCATTTCCACTCCAACATATTTGCTTCTTTTCCAGTAGAATTGTACAGTAGATCAAATTGAAAGGTTGAAACATTTGGAAATATTCCCACAGGCCTTCAGTCCTAGATTATCCCGATTTGGACTGGGATATCCAGACACATTCGACTCAGCATCGAGCAGAAAACATCCTCTGTTTAACCTGTTAACTGACATGCTGTCTTTGGAGTCATCCTCACTCACGAGTTTGATTCCATTAGTGACAGCACAGAATATTAGTAAAAATAACGCCCGCTTCTCGTTGCCCCTTGCTGCTTACGGTGAGTCCGTAGTGGATGGGAGTCGTTAGGAGGGGGCCGGCCTCTCGTCTTTCTGCTGATGAGGGACCAGTAGGGGCGGCATCTGGGGGATAAGGAGACAGACAATCACCAACACCAGCAGCACCATCGCCACATGTAGCTGAAGCTCCGGGGGAGACGTTGTCATACGGTGGAAAGACCCCCAGCTGCATCTGCTTATGGATGCCCGTGTACATTAATGTGTGCATCCTCCTGCCGTCTACATAATTTCCCAGCTCCCACCGTCTCGGCTCGCTCTTTGCCTTTGACTTTTCGCTCCTCTTCCTCCCTTCACCTCGCCCTTCTGTCTCAATGTCGCTCCATATATTCATGAATTCTCCTGCTTATCATGAAAACTTATGCATGAAAATAGAGAGTGGGACGAGAGGACGAGAGAAGAAGAAAAAACAAAAACAACAACTGCATTAAAAAAAAGACAAACAGGGTGAATATTGATGGGTTGTTTTTTTTGTTTTTGTGTGCGTGTGTGCGTGTGTGTGTCTCGTCTGGTTGCAGCTTTGCACAGGCAGCCTCGTCCTCCAGGGACGCATGCAAGAAGACCCCGCTCTCTTCTGTCTTCCTCCTTTTTTCTTTTCATTTCCTCTTCTCTTCTGTCCTCTCTTCCTTCCTTCCATCCACCCACCTATCCCCACCGTCCCTCCCTCTGTCTTCCCCCTCTTCTTCTCTCCTTCACGGTGTCAAACCCAGTTACAGGCTGAAGAGCTCTCCTTCTTAAATAATTCACAAGTTGATTAATAGACTCACAAGGGTATAATTAGGCATGGGAGAGACAGTGGCTAGTGTAACCAGTACAGTGCTTAGGGGAATTACAGAGTGGGGCTATTGAGGAAATAGAGAGCACTGGTAGGGGAAAATAAAAGGAATGAAATAAAATAAAATAAAAGCGGCTGCAGAGATGGACTCATGGAGGGTATGAAGGAGAAGGGGAGAAGAGGAGGGGGGAACCTTTTTTCTGAGTCAATGTGTTGGATATGAGGCAGCCACTCCAGGAGTATTGAGCCTGGGGTTTGTTTGATGTGGAAATTGGACAGTTTGATTCCGTCTCCTTTAATTTTTCACGACTTACAGGGCCCCCCTGGGTTCCTCACATACCTCTCATAGTATATAAATTAGTTTTCTTTGCCTCGCTTCTTCATTTTTTAACCCCTTTTCTGACTCTTTTCTCTTTTTCCACATTAACCACCTGATATTAAAATAGGGATAGAAAAGATTGTAGGTTCTCCACGACGTTTGTCAAGCAGGCAGTCATCAGCGTAGAGCTTCACTTATGTTGCCTCCGAGGCATCTTTTGTGTTCTAAAAGGGAAGCACGTTTCAGCTGCCAGACCGGTGTTCAAAAACAACAAACAACACAACAGAGCAACAGATCTTGCCTTTCCGTTCAGATCCCGTGTTTTTGTTGTGGTGATCTCTGTCTGCTTCAAATTTACAGTAAAAAAAAAAGAAGAAAACAAACAGGTGATGGAAAAACACCCAGAAAGGTGCAACAACGGTCCTTTTCCTCTCCTGATTTACAGGAAATTCTAGGAGTATGACTCTAATAGAGTTTTCTTTCCGTATGTAGGGTCACAGGAAAAATAAATAAATGGCTTCTTTCAGTTTAAGGATTTTCTTGTATTTTACTACAAAATCTCAAACTGTCTGGTCCACCAGAGCTCTAGTCTCGCCAATTTTCGGGACCCCTGGAGGGACCGCCTTAATCTTTTCAAACAAGCATGCCGTTAGGGACATCACATGAACGTTGGGCTGTCAGACGTTTTAGGAAGGAGACTGGTTCTGTGTCCTGGAGTTGGACATGTTTTAGTACAAAACGTGCAAATTAACTCTAGAGCAAATTGCTCTGATGTTGCCTGAAGCTACTAAGAGAGTCTTGTATTGACATGGTCTGAAAGGAAGATCCCACTACTTTAAAAGCGAAATAAAAAGTGAAATTGCAGTTTGCCAATCCACTTATGGCAGAGGTTGTGCCGTATATTTTTTTTGTCTTTCATTTTGACTGATGGTGTCAAAAAACCCCAGTTACAATCTATTTTTACCCTTCAGTTTTTACATTGAAAATGACATAATAAGTAGTGTTTAATTTTCATCCATTGAACTTAAAGGCTTCAATATGTAAAAATGGTACTGTGAATTAATAACACAAATCACGTTGGAAGGAATGTTACAATGAACCAGATTTCGTTCTCACCCAGTCTGGTGGGTTCAACTTTTTTGTCATTCTGAAAACGACTCTATGGGACGTAGCATCTTTGTTTACCCTGTTTACAATATCTGTCTCACGTCCAAGCTTCCTGGGTCCAGAGCCAATTACATCTGAGTCTGCAAGGTTGCCAAGTCTTCAACACAATCACTGCGCAGCCATTTGTAATCTGACACCAACCAGGCTAAAGGCTAACGTTGAACTAACAATGCTAGCAGTAAATTAAGAAATAGTTCGCTCTAAAAATATCTCAAGCTACTTTTTTCAGTTATCATCAACTCCAACCATTCACTCCTTGGAGTGAAATACATTTATATACTTATCAGCTTCTTGTGTATAACTCATCTTTGCTCGTCATCTTGTTTATAACTGGTAACTCTCCATAAAACTCATGAAGGGAGCGGGGTGTGGGCTAACAGCAGTACTGCAGTACTCCAATTTGTTATGAGAAAATTATTGTTAAGACAAGTTTTATTTAGTGATAAGTAATTATTGGTAAAGGTGTCTGGGGAATATGGCATAATACTTGAAACTAATTGAAGAGACCGAAGTTGAAACAGACTTTTAGACATTTTACCCAACCTGGTTAAAGTAACTGAAGGACTCATCTTATTGTTATGACCATACAGTAGGACAAACACTTCTGATGAAAAAAGCTTTGGAAGCTCCTAAAGGCAGGCAGAAGTGCCATGTTTAGAAGGGAGAGGCCCAAAAAGGGTTTCCTATACCATCATAATAAATAAAACGCCAATGGAGACGGAATTATCCTTATCCTTATCTCAATGGGATTCTTCCATAGCCATGCAATATTCAATCCAAACAAACTAACCAGTGAATAATCATCATTATCATCCCATAGCACATTGAGCAGATTAATAGGCTACATGTATTACGGACAGTTTACCTTCTGTGGCTCGAACACTTGGGATGGAGCTGGATTGCGCTTCAGCTTGCGCATATGGGAGGATGAATCCGTGCTATGCTGCCACACTGGAGACTGGAGTCACCTGCGCCAACTTCTGTCAAAGTTTTGAAATCAGTTCAAATTTATCCAATTTAAGCAATACACACTTAAACGGGGGGAAATCGCACAGTGTGTGCTCTTTTTGCACCAGAGTTCTGTCTCTACCTGTCTGCGTACAGTGCAGTGACATTAGCAATCCGAGCCTATTCTACGCGCTGTCAGTTCACGGAATGTAAGGTGCATTGAGTATGATGTCCAGGTCAGGTCTCAGATGATGGTCTCAGGGGAATCTTTCCAGGTCAGGTCTCAGATGATGGTCTCAGGGGAATCTTTTTTCTTAATTGATTCAGTTGCCTGAACTCTGTATGTAAAATTGAAGATGTACAAACGTTTGCACGGTCAGTGGTGTGAATTGCAATCTGTCAAAATGACTGATGACCTTCAGATTTTTCTATAAGAGTTTAGAAAAAAAAAGAAAAATAGAATAAATTTGGTTAACCCAACCCCTAACTTATAGATTAAGACCTTAAATGTTGGATAAATGTTATTTGACTGTTACAGTTTGGGGAAAAACCATGCAGCCCTAAATGTGCTATCCGAACTGGTAAGCATGGGGGTGACAGCTTCATGATGTGGGGCATTTGTCTGCTGAAGAATCTGGTGTGGACCAAAAAACAGATGCCATTAAAGTTTAAGAAAGTAGATGGACATATTGTAGAAAAGAAAATCAAGACAGCAGTCCAGTGGGGCTTCCAAATCTACAATGATACAAAGCATACAGCCAAATTAGTCGCAACGTGGAAGAAGGACAACAAAGTCAGTATTTTGGAAGAGACCATCAGAAAAACCCTTTGGAAATGTGTTTAGAGCTGATAGGACCTGTTGCAAAAAGGAACAGTTAAAAATCCTAGCAGTTGCAGAGATTCTGTCTTTCTTTTGAAAAGAAAATGTGAACATTTGACCTAAGTCATAGTTTAAAATACCAAATACCAAAATTCTAAATTACCTAAAACATATACAATTCTCCACCCTTGTCCTGAGGCTACTGCTGCTGTTTTTTCCTGCCTGGGTTTTTATCTTAACACCTGTGGGTAGTTCAAACAAGTGCCTTTAATCTGCAGAAGTTAGCTGCAAATTTCCCTTTTAAATCCAATTCAAACTTTAGCAAATAATAACTTTGAATCTGTTGTGTGTTTTTTTCTACTCTTGAGTTAGATTTAAATAATATCGTGTGACCCCAGTGGTGTAGGCTACTTTTTTTTTTTACCGTGACTGCATTGCTTCCTGCAGTCGCCAGCATCCAAACAGGCCGCCGCGTCCAGCCTGCATCACGAGGAAACCAGCGGCGGGGGGTCGGCTCTGATTTGTCTGCTCGGGTGTTCGGCGTGCCATCTCAAATTCAAACTCCTCTGCTCTCCTCTCATCACGTCGGCTCCAGATGGTTGTGTCAAAACGGATCCCGGAATGAAAAAGGTGGAAAGCAACACATTTCTCTGTTTGTTGAAACTGATAGATAGACTTTGAAATTCCTTTCAGGCATGCAGGAGGAGATGAGCCCAGCGCACGCCTTGATGCCACCGCTGATTTCATTTCTTGCTTGTTATCTGCTCTGAATAATCTGACGTGGCGGCTGGGGGAAGAAATGCGCTGCATGCTGGTTAATTTGGTTCTTCCCTTTAAGCTGAAAACACTGCATTAATTATCCTATCTGCAGCGGGCTATTGTCCTTCCTTTGTGGAGGATTAATGACTTCTTGATAATTTACCGTCCGGTGCAGGTACCCCGCCACCAGGAGGCGCTGAGAGGTGCAGGACCCCCATGTGTTGATTTATTTATCCCTGTCTGGATTAAAGCCCGTGCACCTGATAAAGGGGATGTCAGAGGAGCTTTGACAGCCACAGAGGCAGCGGAGTGTGTGCGATTTGGTCGCTGCGTTGGCAGAAACAAGGAGTGTCGATGGCATCTTTGAAGTCTTGACAGACGAGAGCCTCTGAACATCCCCTTAATCTTGCCTTCCTTCAGAGCAGGTTCGCGCGGCGCTGCTCGGCTCCCCTGTTCGCCTCATTCTCCTAATGACACAAACCATTCAGCGACCACGCATGATAGCATTTCATCTGGCGTAATGTGCGGTGGCTGCTCACTTCAAACGCCCCGGCGCCTCCGCGCGTAGCGCCGGACACGCAAGGCCCTTCCTGTCGGCTTGTTGGGATGCCTGTGTGCGTTCTGTATGCTGTTTGATTGTGCTGATTGTTTCCGTGAGCCCGCCTAAAGCAAATACAAAGAACCTGCCTCAGATGATTGTCTGAAAATCAGATCAGCAGCGAGAGATCTGAGAGGCAACAGACAAGATTCGTGGCGGTTGTTATGACCTCTGAACTGCCATCATTGATGACAGTAAGGCTTTTGCAACATAAAGAAGTTTGTCACCTCACAGATTTCATCTGTTCAGGAAATGTTTTTTCACACCTAAATGTTTTGTAGATCATTAAACACATTTTAAAATCTGATAACTTTTTCTATTAATGGGAAAGAAATTGCCCAAACTAACCTGACTTGATGGGAAAAGTAGTGATGTTTATTGGCAGTAATCTATTGACACAACAATATATTATGATACACAGCAATACTATGAGTAAGACTATATATTGTGATTTTAAAATCTGAACTTAACTTTAGAAAAAAATTTAGAGGATTCTAAACACTTCAACCTGTTTTATACTGAAAACATCCAGTTCTACGCAACGATACCCCTTTTTTCAAATCGATACGATACCAATACTTCTTTGCTTGTTACAACAAATAACAGTGAATTGGATAAAAAATCAAATATTAATAAAAGTGACCATAAAACTAAAATTTCAAGTGAATAATAAACATTTTCTTTGAAGTTATTGAAGAGTTTCCTCATTTTAAGTATCGGTTCATAGTATTGGTTACTAATCAATACTGATACGAGTACATTAGAACAGTATCGGTCCCAATACCCGATACTAGTATCGTGTCGGTGGATCTTAACTTTTAATTTTACTACAAAAATGACTTTCATCAAAATTCTAATCAATACAGTGCATTTAAATAATAACATAATATTGTGATTATCACAATATTATAGTATCACAATACAGCAAAAAAAAAATTCTCCCGTTTCACAAGCCACACCCAGGCCTAATCACTGTCTAACCTGCTGAATCAATACACTAACTGAGTAGTACCTGTCTAACAACACAAAGTGGGATTGAAGAACCACTCAACCACTGGAAGTTACTTTCATCTGATGCTGAAATTCACGGGATGGTGTGAAACGTTTTCGTCACAATGAAGGGGCAACAGAAAAGTAAAGATGGGCCATGCCTTGGATTACTCGGCACTGTGTTTTCAGCTTACTTCCCACCGTTGCAGATCAATTTCCATCATCCTCTACGACAAAGGCGGAGCAGGGGTGCAATCCGAGCGAGACACGGGGGTCGTTGGCGGTTGAAGACCGAGGTTTGCTGGGCAGGAGCGGATGACGGGGGTTAATTACTCCATTACTCGGCGGCTCAGCCAGGAGCTGTTTAAACAGGCCCCAGTCAGCGGAGGATTAGGCCTCATTACTCCAGCTAAACTTACGCCTACAACTCTTCCCTGCCACACTTTACTGGAGATTTACTCTGCAGATTATTCATGGAATAAAGGAATGAAAAAGAGATTAAAGAAAGAGACGGGCGAGGGGGAAGAGGAGCCAATGGTGGATCGCTGGTGTCATCACCTGAGCTCTGCCAGGGCTACAATTATCCCCCAAAATGCCAGAGCGTGGCCAGATTAGGATCTTTTTCTCAGGTTACCCTCCCTCCTATTGAAACGACCTGCAAGGCCATCTTCTGCCAGCACCTCTCCACTGTCTTCCTCCTCCTCCTCCTCCTCCTCCAGGTGTCTGATAGCACGCAGCGATAATGAGGATGCTCTCATTTACAGGAAAGACAAACCTCTTGAAATTAGATTGATGTTAGAGGTCCATAAGCCAACGGGTCGGTTTACCGGGTCTTTAGGGCATGAAATAGTTTTACAGACACAACTCATTAAAACGCAACCCATCCAAAAGGTTAATGCATTTCTTTGCTTTATCTCACAATACGAAACTAGTAATATCATAAAAGTGGGACTGTTGTTAGTTCTGAGAGAGTGGGCAACAAGTCCTGCTGAAAGATAAAACTTGTCAGGTGAGAGAAGCATTAGGCGCTGACCAACACCGGCAGCTGACATGGCACCCCCCAAATCATCTGTGAAAACTCCGGACTTTGAACAACCGACTCCATCTTCTTTTTAGTCAAGAAGAAAATTTCAAACATTGTTTCTGCTTGAGATATGGGTTAACACAACGTGTACAGTGGTGCAAAACAAGTATTTAGTCAACCACAAATTGTGCAAGTTCTTCCACTTAAAAAGATAAGAGAGGCCTGTCATTTTCAGAATAGGTATACCTCATGTATGAGAGACCTATATGAGGGGAATGAATCCCCAAAATCACATGGTTTAATTTTTAAAGATTTTATTTCAGCAAATTATGGTGAAAAAAATAGGTATTTGGTTACCTATAAACAAGCAAGATTTCTGGCTCTCACAGACCTGTAACTTCTTCTGTAAGAGGCTCCTTGTCCTCCACTCCTTCCCTTTATTAATGGCAGCTGTCCACTAGCTCAAACAGTCACGCTCCAAACTCTTCTATGGCCAACATCAAAGAGCTGTCAAAGAACATCAGAAACAAAATTGTAAACCTGCACCAGGCTGGGAAGACTGAATCTGCAATAGCTAAGCAGCTTGATGTGAAGAAAGCAACGATGGGAGCAATTATCAGAAAAGGGAAGAGATACAAGACCACTGATAAGCTTCCTCGATCTGGGGCTCCACGCAAGATCTCACCCTGTGGAATCAAAACGAAGTCTACCATCAGTAACACCCTACGATGCCAGGGACTAAAATCCTGCAGTGCAAGACGTCTCCCCCTGCTGAGGCCAGTACATGCTCGAGCCCGTCTGAATTTGGATAATTTGGATGATCCAGCAGAGAACTGGGAGAATGTCATATGGTCAGATGAAACCATAAAATGACACTTTGGTAAAAAAATGTACTTCTTTTGTTTGGAGAAGAAAGAATGCTGAGTTGGATCCAAAAAACGCCATACTTACTGTGAAGCATGGGGGTGGAAACATCATGCTTTGAAGCTATTTTTATCAATGACAACTATTCCATGTTAAGGAAAGAATGAATGGGATCATGCATCGTGACATTTTTAGTTAAAACCTCCTTCCATCAGCAAGGGCATAGAAGATGAAACATGGCTGAGTCGTTCAGCATGACAATGATCTCAAACACACCGCCCAGGAAATAAAGGGGTTGTTTTGTTAAAAGTATTTGAAGGTCCTGGAGTGACCTAGCCAGTGCAATGATCTAAACCCCATAGAAAATCTTCGGTGGAAGTTGAAAGACGTTGTTGCCTGGGAAGACGTTGTTGCCTGGGAAGAAACATAAAAAAATCAATGCTCTAGAGGATTGGGCCAAAATACCAGAAACAGTGTGTAAAAAAACGTTGGGAAGACTTACAGAAAATGTTTGACCTCTTATATTGCAATCAAAGAATATATAAGAAAGTACTGAGATGAGCTTTCGTTATTGAACAAATACTTATTTCCCACCATATTTCTAATAATTGCAGAGCACTGTTGCTTTCTTCACGCCAAGCTTCTTACAACTACTTTTTTTTAATTTTTCAGACCATGTGGTTTTTCTGGATTTGTTCTCATTTTGTTGAAAATTAAAGGCCTCTCTCATCGTTGTGTGGGAACTTGCACAATTGGTGGCTGACTGAAGGCTTTTTTGCCCCGCTGTAGATGTGATTTCTTATTCGTGTGCATCCCTGAAATAAATTATGTTTTATTTTACATTCTGATTTATTGCAATTTATTTCAAATTATCTACTTTTCCAGAATTTTTGAGACTCTGATGAAATGCTGTTAAAGTCGGGACCAATTATCTTGAACATAGCCTGAGATTGGGGATCACAGCATCAGTTCCTGGAACTTAAAGAGCCTCAACAACCTGAACAAGACGATTAGTTCTGTTCTGGGGATGACTGTGGAACATCTAGAGATGATGGTGCAAATATACAATCTTCATATAATCTAAGAGGTCATAGACAACCCTGAGCATCCTCTTCATGAGACAATAGAGTGTGTTCCATCAGAGGATTATTCAGTTTCGCTGCAACACTGACTGCTGGAGATCCTTCCTGCCAATCAGTAGCTACAGCAACTCCTTAAAGAATTAAATAGTATGAGCTACAACAATACTTAATTTCCATCTGGGATCAATGAGGTATTTTTGAATTGAATCGATAAGTTCAATATTTTGGTGCCATAAAGCTGTGTGGTCACCCACAATGACCCCACTAACCTGCATTTTTCTGTCAATAACTGACATTCCTGGGAGGATAAAGGATCTACGGATGCGATATGGCAAAGTTGCCAACGGATTGGACGCCTAAAAACGTGGATGTCTTCCAATTAGAAGAGTCAACTGTGTACCGGGAGAGCTAATCCATGGGCTTTTCAACACACTGAGTTTTGGCATGCTGAACTGCACATCGAAAGTTTTTTTTCAGTGCCTCCTTGTCTTTAGTCCAATCACCTGGAACGCAAACTAAAGCCAACAGACGTACGCTGCTGCAGCCATCACTCACACTGTATCTTGCAAAACTCTCCAGAGGGGCAGAAAAAAAGCAGTCGATAAGAATCCTTTTTCATATAAGTCAAAATGCTCTCTTGATTTGTGGCTATAAATCCAGAACAGAGCTTCTATTATATAATTAAGGACAGAAAAATCAATAGAAAGCAGCTGGATGTGGCGGCGGCAGGTGCTGCTCACAATCCATACAGAGGAAGTGGGCACTTCGATCCATGTCTGGACGGGGCTCAGCTTCAACGGGCTAATAGCACACCGAGCAGGTCGATTTTAGGACTTAGCCAGCGGCGTTCTCTGATGGCATATGTTAACATTAATTTTCCCTCTTGTTCACTGATAACTAAAAAGCTGCACCTGAGATCCTCTGCCATTCAGAACTGAAAAAGAAAGAGAGAGAGAGAAAGAGAAAAAAAAAACAGGGATTATTTTAAACATAGCCTGAGGTGAGACTGAGATTCTCCGCTCCGCTAACCTGAGCGAGCTGGAGGTGGGCGGCTGAAGACGAGAGGGGCAAACAGGATATTTATCCCATTGATTTTGTAAAGCTGAAACAGGAAGATTTAGGGGGGCTTGACTCTAAAATTCCCAAGGAGCCACTCACCACTCAGCCCCGTGGCCACGAACACACACACACAAATAGGAAGCATCCTGCTATCGAGAAGCGCGAGGGAGGTTTAGGGGCCTTGAGCTGCAAAGCTGTGCTGTGCAGTGGAATGATGTGGCCCAATGTGTGTCAGAGGAATCATTATAGCTGGAGCTGAGACTCGTCTGTGTGACTTATGTAGCAAAGTGGAGGTGTGAGAAGACAACAGATAGGAAGTAGTGTCGGTGTTGGAGAGATGTGGCTTTTGTTTCGGCTGCTTAAGAGAGGGAAAAACCCGACGAGGCGATAACAAAGTTGCTGTGAGGCTAACTGTGTGGGAATGTCACGCAGCAACAGAGAAAATCTCCAGGAAATGTAAAAATTCAGATGACAGGCTCACACTGTGAGTTATTGAAAAGTTTTCCCATTGTTTTTACTCAAAAATATTGCAGTTTTTTATAAGTTTTTATTTTATTTTACAGCAATGATCTAGCTGTTGTTTTTCCTGTAATCTGCAAAAAATTACAAGGCAACGATGCATAAAGGTAAATTGGATTTTTCCAATTTCTTAAAGGAGGTTTCTTTAGAGCTGTTATACACAGTCAGTATCTGGTATGTGGACAGCATTTGTCCCATAATTGATGGATTGCCGGTTCAACTCCCAGCTCCATCTATCTCAGTTATGTCGTTGGGCAAGACACTTCACCGGTCGCACCAGTGGTCAGCAGCAGCCTTGCCTCTGTCATTGTGCCCCAGGGCAGCTGTAGCTACAATGTAGTAGCTTGTCACAATGTACGTGAATGACTGAATCTAGTTTAAAGCACTTTGTAATCCTGCAAAGATTGTATGTTAAACTTTTAAAGGATCGGTATCATGCTAATTTACACCTTTAAACGTCCTTGATAGTCAAATACATATGATAAAATCTTACCTTTGGCGTTACAGGGTATTCATTTGTCCTGAAATTTAACTTAAATTCCGGAGCTACTCTTCAACTCAATGAAATCCTGGTGCAAGCGCTGCCCATTTCATGAGGTGATGAGTAACTTTCAGCTTCAGTATGCGTAAAGCAGGATTGAGAAGAATATATATATAAACTATAAGACAGACACAAAGTTAGTGTCACAGTAACTAACCCCTCTCAGTTACACACAATTAACAGAACAGTCGGGCAGCAAATTACATAACGAGTGTGGAGGAAACAGACAGCACTTCAGTGTAAATATAATCCCACAATTTAAATCCTTTTTCCTTCAAACTAAAGAATAATTCATCAGCACTTAAATATAATTATCGCAGCAGTAAGTCGATTAAGCTACTTTACAATTCAGTTATAAGTTGACAAAAGTGAGACAGCTTCACAAATGGCTAAAACATATTATCGTTAGCATTTAGCTAGCGTTTTCATCTATCTACTTCTGTGGCCACTCCATCAGGCATTTTTGTGGTGGGAAATGTGGCGGTTACAAAAGTGAATCCACTTCAGTTCAGGTCGTGATGCAGCCATCGGTGAAGTGATGATCACAGACAAACATGTTTTGGCTGTTTAGTCGCGGGATGTTAGAGTGAAATTCCAGCCACTTCTGGCAATTGGACTCCTCTTTAATGTTAAATAAATTAAGCCAGACATTTTTGCTAAGACTCTTTTGTAAAACACGTAACAATGTCCTAAGCCAAAGACCTCTCTGCTTTTTTTTGGGGGGGGGGGGTTATTTATAAAGAAATAGCATTTACAACATGTTTAAAAGCATTTGCAACATGTTTAAAAGCACCACAAAGTTGATCTAACATGACCCTTCAAAGTGGGTTTCTTTAGAATGGTTATCGGCGGTCAGCAACTTACTGGGATGTGGATAGCAGTCGGCTAACAGATCAAGCGAACTAGCAACCAGTACTACAGCATATTTCAAAAATCTTAAATCAACTGTGGTGAAAGGAATGCCATAGTGGTGCATGCAAGCATTGTTTTTTTTTTTTTTGTTTTACTTTTAAAACCCCCTCTACTTTGATATATATTTTTCAACATATTAGTTAATGGCTCTTGGTTCTGCCGACAGCTAGTCCAACTGAGCCTGGTTCCAAACTGGACTTCTGATACCTATTACATATTTTTGTAAAGATTTTTATGCTTTTAACCAATTAATATTCTTATGTACTGTGGGCGAGATGTAACATTATGCATTCTTTGAATGTTGTATATCAATCAAGGATACAATCATTACTGTAGAGGCAGGGGCGGATCTACTGGGGTGGCATAGGGTGGCAGTTGCCACCCTAATAGAAAGCCTTGCCACCCTAGCTGCCACCCCAGCCAGCGGCTATGAAATCAGTAAATAGTTGTGTAAAATCGGACCTTAAGCGCATGAAGCTCCGTTTTCCGACAACATTGAATGCAGTGCGACGTAACCGGACCATAAACTGTATACTCCAGACGCTTCTGAGAGGCGGGAAGTCAGAGAGAAGCCAACCTGCACACAGAAGGCAGGAACACACCAGGAAAGAGGAAACTATGCCATCTTACAAAATAAAATATAATTTTTAGCTCAATGCTGAATGTTTTGAAACTATTTGAGGCGATAAAATTTGAAAAACATAATTTTTGCAACATGTAAACCAAGTAAAAGAAGGTGAACTCTTTACGTTTGTCAAGAAAAAAAAGGTCAAATTAATTTGAACTTTACGGAAATGAAGCGACAACGAAGCATCTCTAGTTTTTTCTCACCAAAGACAAAGGTGAGAAAAACGGAGAGTAACCTGGTGAGTAAAGTGGACGGAGGAGACGATGTGGAAGAAGAGAGAGAGGAGAGACAGAAAAGTGATAAAGGGGAAGGACGAGTTCAGGGACAGGAGAGGATGCTAGAACGGCACATCGGAGAAGAGGCGAAGGAGGGAGAGAATCACCAAGATGAGGAGGGAGAAAGAGAAAGGCAGGGCAACAGGACAGAGTCTGACAGCACCAAGCACATCCAGTCGAGTTAGTCCAAATGGTAGGGAAAGACAGCATACTGACTTTCATCATAATTTAGAATAAATTGGTATTTTGATAAACGTTTCTTTTTTAGGAACACGCCCCCTGTCAGACAATAAATTATATTTCTGTTCTGTTCCAGACTGAACATTTTAGGAAGTTTTGATCAAATGTCTCCAAAAAAATATTCAAATTCATTTATCCTAATTACCAAGTTTACTTTATATTAGAAAATACAGATTTTTGAGTATTATGAAGTTAAAAAAAGTTAAAGAAAAAAAAACAAAACGATTTCTGGACTTTATTCATCCTTACACTGAATATTCTCCAGGGAGGCTATGATGATGGCTAGATATTAGGGTTGTCAAACGATAATTTTTTTTTAACCTAATAAATTACAGGGTAGCTGTGAATGAATCCGGACTAATTAACATTCCTGAATATGACTAAAAAACCTAAAATTTTTAGTGTAAAGTGAATTGTTGAAGCGCTTTTTTCATGAAATAAAGGAGAGATTAATAGAATTTTGTTTTTAACTTCACAATCAATACCACTGCGACCTGTTGCTGCTTTTCTTTTTCATCATATGGTACGTTTCCTGACTGCTGGTTTTTCCATCCCGTCTGAGGGCTCAATAACAACTATGTATATATGTAGAGATTTTCACCTATATATATATATATATATATATATATATATATATATATATATACATATATATAAAAATATATATAAAAAACAAATATATAATATATATATATATTAATATAAATATATATATATATATATATATACACTACCGTTCAAAAGTTTGGTCACCCAAACAATTTTGTGTTTTCCATGAAAAGTCACACTTATTCACCACCATACGTTGTGAAATGAATAAAAAATAGAGTCAAGACATTGACAAGGTTAGAAATAATGATTTTTATTTGAAATAAGATTGTTTTTACATCAAACTTTGCTTTCATCAAAGAATCCTCCATTTGCAGCAATTACAGCATTGCAGACCTTTGGCATTCTAGCTGTTAATTTGTTGAGGTAATCTGGAGAAATTGCACCCCACGCTTCTAGAAGCAGCTCCCACAATTTGGATTGGTTGGATGGGCACTTCTTGCGTACCATACGGTCAAGCTGCTCCCACAACAGCTCAACGGGGTTCAAATCTGGTGACTGCGCTGGCCACTCCATTACCGATAGAATACCAGCTGCCTGCTTCTTCTCTAAATAGTTCTTGCACAATTTCGAGGTGTGTTTTGGGTCATTGTCCTGTTGTAGGATGAAATTGGCTCCAATCAAGCGCTGTCCACTGGGTATGGCATGGCGTTGCAAAATGGAGTGATAGCCTTCCTTATTCAGAATCCCTTTTACCCTGTACAAATCTCCCACCTTACCAGCACCAAAGCAACCCCAGACCATCACATTACCTCCACCATGCTTAACAGATGGCGTCAGGCATTCTTCCAGCATCTTTTCAGTTGTTCTGGCCAGTCTCAGATATGGCTTTTTCTTTGCCACTCTGCCCTGAAGCCCAGAATCCCGCAGCCGCCTCTTCACTATAGATGTTGACACTGGTGTTTTGCGGGTACTATTTAATGAAGATGCCAGTTGGGGACCTGTGAGGCGTCTGTTTCTCAAACTAGAGACTCTAATGTACTTATCTTCTTGCTCAGTTGTGCAACGCGGCCTCCCACTTCTTTTTCTACTCTGGTTAGAGCCTGTTTGTGCTGTCCTCTGAAGGGAGTAGTACACACCGTTGTAGGAAATCTTCAATTTCTTAGCAATTTCTCGCATGGAATAGCCTTCATTTCTAAGAACAAGAATAGACTGTCGAGTTTCAGATGAAAGTTCTCTTTTTCTGGCCATTTTGAGCGTTTAATTGACCCCACAAATGTGATGCTCCAGAAACTCAATCTGCTCAAAGGAAGGTCAGTTTTGTAGCTTCTGTACCGAGCTAAACTGTTTTCAGATGTGTGAACATGATTGCACAAGGGTTTTCTAATCATCAATTAGCCTTCTGAGCCAATGAGCAAACACATTGTACCATTAGAACACTGGAGTGATAGTTGCTGGAAATGGGCCTCTATACACCTATGTAGATATTGCACCAAAAACCAGACATTTGCAGCTAGAATAGTCATTTACCACATTAGCAATGTATAGCGTGTGTTTCTTTAAAGTTAAGACTAGTTTAAAGTTATCTTCATTGAAAAGTACAGTGCTTTTCCTTCAAAAATAAGGACATTTCAATGTGACCCCAAACTTTTGAACGGTAGTGTATATATATATATATATATATATATATATATATATATATATATATATATATATATATATATATACTAGCAAATGGTGCCACCCCAGAAATATTTTTCTAGATCCGCCCCTGTGTAGAGGCATCAAATATTTTTGTCAAACCAGTCAAAAAACAAACAAAAATAAAAGTCAGACTTACCATTTGAAGCAGAATATGATTGACAGAAGGGAGCTGCCTTAAACAAAAAACTGTATTGTTACATCCACAAGGGTCCATTTAATGAACTCCAATAAAACAGTGAAATACATTATACATTCACAATCTGACATAATCTGCCGCTGAAAACCTTTGAAGTTTCCTTCAGACGCGTCTCTTTCACTAAAGTTTTCATCTTAACTCTGGTTAGCATGTTGTCTCTCTCATTTCTGTTTCTTTTGTATTTTGGTTAAAAACTACAGGCAAGGTGGTTGCAGTATTTATTGTTATTTGTTGTTAAAACCGATTTCATTTATCTAGTAACTTCATAAGTAAACTCATTGTTGAAATGGAAATAAAACTAATTCATTGCAATTGTGTTTTTGAGATGGTAATATATAATATATAACTCTGCTTAAAAAGCTAGTTGTCAGTCCAGATTTGGCTCATGGTCCTGTTTTAGAGGGATATATCATTTAAGATAGATACACTATGTCATCAGGGATTTATGTCTGTCTGCAAAATGCGATGCAAGAAAAGAAAAACACTCACAAGTAGAGAAAAGTCTCACCATAGCAAACACAATTTAATCCAGCATTTCAAATTGATTAAGAGATCTAATTTAAATTTTAAAAAAATTTCTCATTTTTTTATGTTTCACAATGGTTTTACATTAAAAGTCAAAAGTATTCATTTCAGAAAAGTCTAGAAACCTTATTAGTTCTGTCAGTTTATGTACGCATCAAATAGTAGACAAATTTAAACACAAAACTTACAATAACAAGGTTATAAGATATAAAAAAGACTTCCAAATTAATATAGTATACAATCTTAATTCATACTAGTAGGTATTCATGTACTAGCATGGTCTGTGATGCTAGTACATACATGGTGTGTGTGGTTGCTTGAAAAAAGTATTTTAAGGAACGTATGAAGTCTTTTTAGTTTTTAGTAACTTTTAATAGTTTAAACTATAGAAACAAGATGGAAGGCTGGATGGACGGATGCACGGACGGACGGGTTGATGTATGGATGCATGAAGAGACAGAGGGGTTGATGGATGGATGTACATCTCACAGTTGGTCCAGTCTCCAACGGAGCCAGATTTGGAGCAACTCTTAGTCTCCACCATCAGCTGCACCGATTCACGATAATTACACATCATCAGGCGGGACGCAGGCCTGCAGTCTTGGCTTCAGTTCCCTCCTTCTTCGTTCTCCAGCTGCTCCCGTCGGACCCCCAGCTTCAACGTGCCGCCCGGACTCGTCGCCCCGGCGGTCGAGACATGTGACTCCGCAGTCATGCGTCGCAGATGATTGGTGATCTCATAGGGCAGGCAGCGAGGTAATTGTTCTTTGGAGTGCCCCAATTATGCCATTAACGGCCCCTCAGTGATGAGGCTAATGGCGGGAGACCTCGTTTGCATAGCATTATCTTAATTGAGCCCGAGGCCTGGCAGGAAAACAACACAAGAGATAATGTTTCTGATGGATGGTGGCAATGGTCCGGCGGCAACCATTTACCCGACAGCAATATTAATTAACAGCTATCCTGTTACACGGGCTTTAACAGGGATGAATAAGTTAACATTGTGACTGTGACGCTGCTGGTGACAGAGCTTTTCTGCCTTCTAATCGAAGACACACACTCATCTGCTCGGTGTGTGTGTATGTGTGGAGAGGG
This sequence comes from Apricaphanius iberus, assembly GCA_028564705.1. Taxonomy (NCBI): domain Eukaryota; kingdom Metazoa; phylum Chordata; class Actinopteri; order Cyprinodontiformes; family Aphaniidae; genus Apricaphanius; species Apricaphanius iberus. Next base: position 21,082 of record JAPXFQ010001666.1, read on the forward strand.
ATGCTAAAGAAGGCCTGGCATCGGATCTTATTACCCATTTCCTAAAGGAGGAAACCGAGCCAGTATTAGTACCAGCCTTTAAATAAATCACCATACAAAGCCCGTACTAATGCTTTTAATCGTGAATTAATTACACTCTCATTGCAGCGAGAAAGACCCATAAACGTTCCAAAATGCTCGGCTCCGAAAGCAATATTTTCGGCAAAAATCTCCAGAATTAGTCACCGTATGTCATGTGAAGCCGAATCTATTCGCGGATCGCTCGGAGACCCAGAACCTGGCCTCCCGACGAAACCCCCGGGGATCGGCGCTGAGGAGTTTTCAATGGAAGCAGCTCGGCCAGGTACAGATCTTTTGTTATGTAAAGATGCGCCATGTGATCTGGCAGGATGAAAAGGGAGGGAAAGAAGAAGCCGTTCAGATAAGCTGCCCCCCTTCATCAGATAATTAGGGATGCCTTTGCTCCAGTTTCCCCTCCTTAGCATAAGTGTCTGATCAGCTTTCCAAAAGCTCATCAGTTGGAGTTGCTCCTCGGAGCTCCAGTCCAGGAGTTTATTAAGAAGGGTCCTTCAAGATCTGGGAGCCTGATTTGACTTCAGCTACAGAATGAATCAGGTGGTGGTCATCAATAGAAAACCCCTAACAACAACAGCTAGTCTTATGAGCTCCAGTTTCAATGTTCTGGCAGCAGATTTCTATTCCAAATATTTCAAAGACTTTATAATGCCACAAACTCTTTCCAGGTTTCCGGAGCCTTTGGAAGTACAGCGAGCATTTAGACTGCTGCTCTGGGAAGTTTGTGCCAGCAGTAATTTTTCCCATATCCATCTCCCGACCGATGAAGTCAAAAACACTTTTTCATCACTTAAACGACATGCTCATCAAAGACTTCATGACCCCTTGCTCCCTAATCTCCATAATAGTCTCCCCTCAGCAAAGCACACATTTCCAGCTCCAGGAGAGTTTAGAAAACTCTAAATGTCTACCTTCCTGAAGAAAGGGCAGAAAAGTCTGTTGCTTGCCAAGCCTTTTGGACATCCACGTTGTTTCTAATGGTTGTTATGGTGACATAGTGAACCCAGGATACCTCCTACTGTTGGAGTTTCCTCACAGACTCCAGTTTTGTTTTCTACCACCCTTATCAGTGTCCAGCCCTGTTGGCCATGTCCTCATCAGCTGAAATCATCTCAAACGATGGCCTAAGAGGAACCAGATGTAAGATGATTTGTTCTATAGTGATTATTTGTCATATTTAAATCAATGTTAAGTTATTTTTTGTTTCTTTTTCTGCCTCATTTCAGTCCTTTTCTTCATTCATAGTATTCTGTGGGCAGGGCTATAACGTATGCTTTTGCTGATTCTGGCATTTTTACATTGATGCAGATATTGATATCCCTTCTGTTCTGACCCACAATTTTACAGTGTCACATCACATGATTTGATCATTAGTGATGAGCTAATTCACAACTTTAAATCGATTAACTGAAATGTGAAACAGGACCAATCTATAGCTATTCATAGAAATTACGAATGTATTTTTGATATGAAAATAAAGGTCTGGCGTGCTGCCCGGACATTTTAATGGACTGACTGGCGGAAACATGAACGCTGCAGCTAGCATTTCAGCCCAAATACATTAATGTTTCATATCTATGGCCCTCATGTCTAATTCAGTCCCCATACACCTAGAGAGTAGACACTACATAGACCACTGCGGCCTATTGGTGTTCATGAGCCGTGGGGCGGCCATCTTGAACAGGTCTTCCATTCCTTAGTGTTATCTGTTCGGCAGACATAATGAAGTATCAGTGCATTTAATCAATCATAACTTGCTGAACACTAAACTGATTTTCAAGCAGTTTATTTCAGCAAACATCATATATGTAGCTATGATAGAGGACAAAAGGTTTGCCGTGTTTTAATATTCATTGTGGGTTTTATAAATGTCTATGGTTTCAGCCAGGAAGTGCAAATTTTATTCTGCAGAGTTGAAGGCAACAGTTTGGTTTTTACGACACCAGAACAGAAAAGGCCCAAACAAGAATAACTCCATATGTGTAACTTCTGAAGATTTTAGCTTCATTCTTCCAAAGGTTTTATTTTTGTAATTACATTGATACACCAGATATTTTGCACTTCAGCATTGAAAGGAGTAATGGTGTGCTGATTCACTATTAAATCGGTTTATTGCTGTGTGAAACCTGCCATACCAATAGCGATTCAAAGATTTGATAACAGACAATTTTTCGTGATGAATTAAATAAAAACATATTAATTTCTGCCTGCACAATTTTTAGGGAAAGGACCAGTGGTGTTTCAGCCATGCAGTGCAAAATGTACAAACTACAGCAAATATTTTGTTCTCAATTTGTGAAAGGATTGTCTTTATTATTATGTTAGCAGTAGTAATATTATGTTTCCCTTGACATGTCTGCTTTTCACGTGCTGCATGAAAATGTGTAATTATTTTTTATTTCTAAAGTTAAACTAATTTATCTAATGTTTTACTTTTTTTTTAATGGTGTCATTCACTCTTTTTTTTTTTTTTCCCAATGACTTTCAAGTGGTTTCTGGACCAATAATATGTCTTGATAGCTGTTTTATGTGGAAAAACTGCTGTCTCAGTCTTTTTTCTTAAGAGGTCGCAGTTTGTCAGAGGAGTGGTTGGGGTGAAACATCAGCATCAGGACGCCCCAAACGTCAATGTCAATAGCGGCAAGATTACATTTAAGTTTATGGTTGAGCATTCTCCATACTCCTCTGCCTCTTCTCTGTTCAGCCTGAGATGCTGCAGTAGTATTGATCTGGCACATTTACCAAACACAACAGAGCAATCCTTAAACCGTTACAGTCTGCTCCCACTCCATGTTTGTTTAAATGTTACTGTACTTTGAAGCATCTTCTGCCGCACGAAGAAGTACAGCACCACCACAGCGCCACCACAGGCGGGTAGGTGAAATTGCTGCACATAAGCTTTGGTTTGTTTGACAAAAACAGCAGTGTGAATGCGAACTGCCCTGGCTAAAAGCAGCAGCAATGTTAAAACTTTGGTCCCCAATCGAACCGAGTCTACCGGACTATCAGGTGTGAATTTAGCGTGACTCGTTATTATTCAGGATATGTGATCGTCTCATCTCTGATTGGCTAACACCAATACGACCAGGGTTTGAAATTAACACCTGCCAACCTGCCATTTGTGGGTTAAAAATCATTTTGGTGGGTACTGATAAAAACTTACGAGCCAGTTTGGCCAGTAACGCATGAGGCAACCATTTAATTCATGTCAGAGATGCTCCGGTTCGTTTGTCCCCTCTGTCCTTTATTTACCATGAACACTATGCAACCGTAATCCATATATTACAGGGGCGCAGGCACGCTTCAGTCTGCGTGCCTCGGGTCCAATCAACAATGACAGTGCGAAACCAGAAAACACAAGCAAGAGATGGTGGATGAAAAGTGAAGACAAAGAGAATTCAGAAACGAATAACGAATTTGGGTAAGATGCTGCGGTGGTCAGGACAGACGTCAAGAGGAGGTAAGAAGAGGAAGGAAGCAGAAGATGAGAATGTTGACAGAACACGTGAAACAAAGAGAAGAGTTTGATGGTGGGGACTAATAATTTTAAATTGAGCCAGTAAAGGATCATGAGACAGCACAAAGTCACCAGGAGAGCCTTCAAATGAAGATTGCTAAAAAATGCTGGGAGAAGCTTCACTTCCCTGAAGACTTTGGAGTTGGAAAAGATGGAAGCTTCTTTTTAGAAATGCCCATGCCATCTCAAGAAAGGGAAGGCCTTTCATCATACTGTAGATGTGTGAGTGAATCAACTATTCTATTTACATGTTTCAAAATCAATGCATTTAAAATTATAGAGTGACGTACATGCTTATACTTATGCAGAGGAAATGTTATGTTTGATTTTTTTTTTTTAAGTACCCCATAAATGTACTCTTGGTGCTAACTTTAGCTTTATTCACATGATAATTAATTTACGGTGGACAGGAAGAAAGTCATTAAGATGGGAGAGATTAATACAAATCACCAAGCAAGATAGTTCACACACTACACAGCAAAGGATGAGAGGAGAAATATGACGGCAAGCTTAACAGATGGCAAGTTCAGTCATGTCAGAAGGATGCCTGGACAATGCAATTGTGGAAGAAGAAATTATTTATGTCAGGAGAGCTAGCGAGGGAAAAGTTAAAGTTAATTTTGTTGGGGTTAAAGCTGTCTCAAAGCCAGATGCTGCAAATACAGCTGAAGGTGCATGCTGTATAATGGCCAGGGAAGTTAGAACTGATTGGATGAGCAAGCTGGTTACAATCACCACAGCTGGAGCATCTGTAATGACAGGAGTAAGCAATGGGGTAGTTAAAAAAACTGTGTGGAGACAGATCAATTGTGCTTGGGATTCATTGCAAGGCCTATAAGCTTGAACTGGCCTTTTCAGATGGAGTAAGGAAGAATGTGAAGGTCAGAAGAGTTGAGGACTTATTTAGTGAACTCTTTATATCATATGAGTGGCTTAAACAGGCCCAGCCTAAATGAATACTTCAGGGAGCTTCACATGAAGGCTTTGACGCCGACCAGAATAGGTGGAACCAGGTAGCTACCACATCTCTTCAATGCACTTGATCATTTTACTTAGAGGAGAAGCTATGTTAATTCTCTACATCTGTTTTAAATATTGTCCGTGATATAATATTTTTGTTTTGTTTATATACCCAGGATACCACAAACACCAATACTGTTCTGAGGCTGTTTCTGTGAAACACCATCTATCAACTAAGCAACCTCTCCAAGTCACTGCAGAGGTGACTTCAGTGTCATAATACATTAATTAGCGACTCTAATCTTGACAAACCGAAGATATCTCACCACTATTGGTCCGGGTGATCGTTTCATTGTGGTTGCTATTGGTTAAAGGGCCTATATAATGCAAAATCAAGCTTTTGGAGTTTTCAACCATCTGGTAATGCAATTTTCTCATGGTTTTTGGCTTAATTCACGCATGTCTGAGTAATCCTTCTGAATTCTGCTCTCTGAGCAGCTGGCCCTCCCTCTCCTAGAAATGACTGAGTGTTCACTTAGTCACATCACTAGTTGAAAACAAGGGGGTGTTGAGGTGTCTGCACTGCACCCTGCAGGCAGATCGGCTTACCTGTGATAGAGTTCAAACACACCCTTCTCCTTCTCACAGTTCATGGCTGCTCCGTTTTTGGCAGCTTAAAACATTTTTTTTGTTGGATTTTTTTTATTTCTCTGTGAAAGTGCCTGTTTGGCTGCATGGATTACAGGATTTTATTCTACATTCCTAAAGAACAGCAGCTAGATTAAATTATAAAGATGCCTGATGAAAAGAGAAGTGGCTACATGCTAATGCTAATGTGTGTTATCCTTTTATCATGCTGCTTATGCAATGTTATAGCAGCATTCTGTGGTTAATTAATTGCTCTGTAGCATCTCAGAATGTTTAGTAAACGGGTGCAAACAACACCAACGAATTTTTAACATACTGGGCTGGAAAGAGTTTAGTGGACACAGCTGTGTTAGTTTGGGCTCTGTCTAAAGTCCGGAGATTTAGCAACTGAGATAGGCTTTATTGACTCCGTTTTTTTTACAAAAAAACAAAAAAACAAAAAAACGTCTGAGCCCTTAATATAACAGAGTTTCATTGTGGTACTTCGTAATTTTCAAATTGTCTCAGTGTGATCTCTCCCGGCTGTGCAGCGGAGCGAAACGGGGGAGCGGAGCGAAGCGTTGGGGTGCAAGAGGCGGGATTATAGAGAAACAAGGCGTTTTACTTTGTGGTCCAAAATTAACTACAGGATACAAGGTAAATTTCAGTAAATTTTAGTACTGTATAACTCCGACGGTACCATTTTATCATATATCTTTCTATCCCAGAAGTTGAAAGCTGTAAAATAGCATGATATAGTCCCTTTAAATGTCTCTCTTTCTGTCTTTCTGCTCTTTTGAGCACTTTGTGTTACACCTGACTGTAAGAAATTGGCTCTTTAAATGAGATTTGGTTAATTTTAAATAAAGCTACAAAAAAAGTTTACATAAATAGCATAAGTAAACACTTCAAATGAACCAACATGTAACTCTACAACCAAATTCAATGATTTTTTTATTTTTTCCATGATGTTCTTATTTATTAAAATGCTCCTCTTGGGCTGAGGTCAGCAACTAGTAACCCTGTTAGACTACAAGAGCTCCAAATGCATTTCCTTGGAGATTTTAACAAATTCACTGCACGAATTTGCAGAAGGCACCCTAATACATTCCCAAACTAGTCAATATACGGTATTTGGCATTTCCGTGTCTACTTGTTCGTCTTTCATTTTCAGCTGCAGCAGCAAACCTCCATGTTGTCTCACAGTTCTGTCAGAGGGTTGTGCAAACAAGCTTTTCCAATCAGATAAAACCAGTTACGGAACCACTCGGAGAAAAAGGTCGAGTCGAAATGATAAGTGGAATTAATTACTGTCTTGTGAAATTGCCTTTTTTTTTTTTTTTTTTAGGTTGTTCCAATTTTCTCCAACCCCACGTCGTCCACTTTTTTTGCCTCCTTGTCAAAACTCTTCCTCCACCTGCCACCGTGTGTTTGTGTGCGTGTATCTGTGAGTTTTCTGGTCTCCTCTTCCTCTTCGTCGCCCACCTCCCACCTCCTCCCCTTGCTGCCAGTTTTTAACTACACTCCACTCTGGCCTCTGCTCTACTTGTTACAGCCCCAACACGAGTGCAAACAATCAAAGTCTTTGGGAACGCTAAAATATGCATGGCTATCCGTGACAGACAGATAAAGCAGGGCAATTAGCCACGTAATCCAAGAGCATGGTGCAGAATAGCCCGCCTCAGCTGTCCCTCCCCTCCCCTCTCTCGTTCTCTTTACTCTCTTGGTCTCCATTAGTTAAATGTACTCTGTGTCGGCTCGCCATCAAATCAAGTAACACTTCCCCTAATTGGCTTATAAATAATACAGCAGGGCCTGCATTATAATTTCATCAGTGGTAAACATTGCAGGGGCAGTTGGTAAAGAACCTATCCCTCATTAATTTCTTAATTTGCTCGGATGGAATGAAGGGGAAGTGCAGGAATGAGAGGTGGAGAAAAAGGATCGAATGTACGGAGGGAGTCGTATCACTTCAGGCGGGGGGGGGGGGCAAGAAAGAGAGAAAAAAAGACAAGGAAGAAAGAAAGAAAGACAAGGAAGAAGATGCCAGTGCTGCGGGTTTTGTTAAGGGATGTCAGATATCCAATCCTGAGAAGGAAAGGGGGGGGGGGTCTGTCAGCACTCCTGTGCAATAGGTGATGAGGGTCTCGCCGCCCCCATTTTACAGACAAATACTCACAAGTAAACACACTCTCGCTCTTCCCATTCTCTTTTGCTGTTCTTTTTTTAAACCAACTTAATGAATATTTCATAACAAGCAACATAAATATTCATTCTAATGGTTTTGCACATAGTTATTACCGGTGCTCCCTTTTTTTTTTTTTCTAAACAAAAATACTCATTACAGATTCTGCATAACCAGGCCCTGAAATAAATCCTCGCTTACCCCGTGGAGACTGAAAATTATCTAGATCAACCGCTCCGGCGCCATCCCAACTGGAAGTCCTGGGATGCTCGTCTAAAGCAGCAGCGAAAAATACGTATTGAACACATAAATGTTTTCTTCTGTGTACATGTTTCTGATGGGAATATTGACATAAATTCACACCAGATGTCCAACTGAATAAGAAATTAAAATAACAAGCTCTATGAATTATGGGAAATACTGTGGAATCACATGGAATATCGTGTTGTCTTTTTTTTGTCCAACTTAACTGATTCAGGTCATCAAACAATTTTAATATCAAACTTATAAATACAACACTGACTTGAACTGAAATCTAATGGCTACCTAAGCCGAATGGTGTTTGAGGGAACTGACAATGAGTCTTTAACATCACTCAGAGGGGACACAGTGGTCGTCTCAATTGGATTGAAATCTGAACTTTGATTAAGCCTCTTCAACCCCTTTATTTTGGCAGGGCCATTTGGAGATGGAGTGTTCTTTGGCCCAACATTCTCCTTTTTTATTTGTATTTGTATAGAGTGCAGAACTCATGTTTCCCTCATTTACAGCATATTGTCCAGGTCCTGAAAAAGCCATCATACTACCACCACCATGTTTCACCATCGGTACGATGTTCTTTTTCTAAATGATGTGTTAGTTTTATCAGAGCTATAATATAACTTCTACGAATTTCTACTTTTCTCTCATCAGTCAACAGAATATGTTCTTAGGGATCATGGAGATGTTTTTTTTTTTTTTTTTGGGGGGGGGGGGTATGGGAAAATCCTTGTTGTTCTTCTCAGTCAAAAATAGTTCTGTTATGTTGAGTCATAAGCTTTGACCTTAGAGTGACGGTGTGTAGTTTCCTGATGATAGGGGGCGGTAAATACCTAAATAATTGCATGCAAGCAGTATTTTTGTGTACAAGTGACAAAGGATGGCCATACAGGACAAAAATCGCAATTAAAGGCAGTGTCAACTTCCAGAGAAATATATGCAGCAAAATCAGAAGCACATCAGAGTCTCTTTTATCACAGGCAGCGAGTGAAGAGGTAAATGTGTGAAGCAACTACATTTGTAAAAGGCAAGTTTTCAGCATTGTGTAGGTTAGTGATATTATTCAGATAGTTTATGTAAATTAATAAACTGTAATGTTAGACAGAGCGACCTCATTGGAAAAAAATGAGACATTTCAGTGTAGTTTCACCGTGACTGGCGCTAGTTTGAAAACAAAAAACATTGCGATGAATGTTGTTAGCTGTGCAGCAGAAAACATATGACCTCAGCATGTTTCCTTAGATTTGCTGCTCCTTCAGTTATTTCCATCAAGAGAATGCAATGGCGATGTTTACTGTAGTTTTCTTGCAGTGTTGATTAACATATAACATATTAGAATAACATATTTTTTAATAATATTAACAGCAAAATAAAACATGTCTACCTTTAAAAAATATGTAAAGATCTCTGACTGAACGTTGCAGATTTGTTCCCCAAAACAGGGGCAGCTACCACGACAATGCTCAAGTTCCTTATACATCCCCCCGCAGAGAACAGGTTATTTTGGACAAGTAAAAAAAAAACGTTTGCAATAAACATATGAAGAGAAAAAGCTCCACAAATGTTTATCAAGCCAAGAAACCAGCTTACCTGTAGCCCTGATCCATCAGTGTAAATTAAAATCAGCTTGTTTAGTCTAACCGACGGCTTAGGAAAAGGCTATTGTTTCACTATTGTATGGCACAAGAAAGAGGCATGACAGGTAACCACACAGGTAGCCACTATGCAAGTTTACTTGTCTATAAGCGGATGTTTACTCTCAAAATAAAAGCTGGCTCTTGTGAAGCTTTTATGTAAACCAGTTGTACTCCACCCTGGTCCTCAGGACTCTGTCATACATGTTTTAGATGTAGGCCTACTTTACCCTCATTCAGGCAACCCTGACTCAGCTGATTGCATTACCTCCTTAGCATGTCTCTTATTGCTACAGCCATTCATTTAAGACGTGTGGAGGAGCAGGGAAACACCAAAAACATGCAGAGTAGTGGGCCCTGGGGTCCGGGGACCAGGATCTCTGATGTAAACTGCTGATGAAACTGAATATTGTTGCTTTTGTTGTTATTCTTCCAAAATGTCCAATATTTCAGCTTTAAAATTAAAATTAGTCGTGTTAAGATAAAATGTAGTACAGACGTTTGCTGATGTATTTACAGCCACTGCACCAGCAGCAACAGTTTAGCTAAATATTTAGCTAGCCAAATTAGCTTGCTAGCTAAACGTTTAGCATCCACCTAAATATAGCTAGCTAACTAAATATTTTGTTGGTAAGTTGAATGTTTAGCTTGTTTACTTATAAACTGTGACACTTATTATAAATTAAAACATTGTGGAAATATGATTTCTAAAAAGGAAGGCTACATAAACCTAAATTATTGCTGTAAATGTTTGACTGTATGTGACTGTGTTGTACAGACAGACAATGTCCTGAACCTGTAATTGCCTAAAAATGGATTACAAACACACAAGACCGCATGTTTCTGAAATATGTGAATATGTGAACTTTGAAGTGTGGAGTGTGCTTTTGCAGGAATTGGAGGAAAGATCCTCAAGATCATTTCTAATTTCGATCATCAGGTGCAATAGCGAGACAAAACAGGAAAGAAAGAAAAAATCCTGCATGATGAAATCCCTCTTTTAAAAGGCAGTAGGCCTGTAATAGCCTTCCTCCCCTTGGCAGATAAATGTCATCCCAACCTCCTATTATATTGCATAATGCACTTTTAAGGAAATTTTACACGGCCTGTGATAGACGCTGTGAAATTTGAGGTGAGAGAATGTGACATTCTCTGATCTCTGAGAGACAAGATATTAAAGGAACCCCCCCTTTTCCTTCAGCTGAAATCTGAGGGAAAAAAAGGCGCTGAGAGCCCTTCAGCCATCAAAAGAAAGTTAAGCGCTGCAGATTCTTAGCAAGGATTTTGAAAATGGAGCCACCTGAAGGCAATCTGTCTCCGCTGGAGCCCTGACTTGTCACTGTTAACAGAGAGCTGTCACTTCACCGCCCCGGCGCTGATGGAGACAGACATCCGTCATCCGCTGCGTTTACGAAGGCGACGTGAAGCCTTGCAGGCCCCACTCAACAGCGTGTTTCACCTAAGATCTGTTGAAGCAGAGCCAGGAGGGCTTTTTTCATTACTTATCGCTGTCATCTATGCGTGAAATAAAACGGCGTGTTTGAGTCCTGGAAAAAGAGGGAGGAAAAAAAAAAAGAAGCACAGAACTGTCCATCAATCACACTGAAAGCAACGGACATGTGGAGCGCATGAAAATGAGACGTAATTAGAATTATACAGCTAGTATCTATATAAAAGCTGCAAAAAATTCTAATTTTTATCATTTATCAAAACTCTTTTATGTTTAAGGTTCCCAGTATTTCACAAGAGTTTAGTAGATAAATAACTTCAACACAAAGTCATCGTATTAATAGATTGTTTCAAAGATAAACTATTTTTAGTTGACATGCAAAATTCATGCAAATTTGGATTTAGGGACTGGGAACCAACCCAGATCAGGTAAAGTCTGGTTGAGTGCTTGGCCAGTCTGTGGCATCTTTCTGCCTTTGGTTTGGCCCAAGCATCCATCTTCTTTTTACTGTTCGGTTGATTTATGTATATAAGAATGAAACAACCCTTTTTTCTCCCACAAGGGGAAATTCAGTTGTATACATGTAATATGTAGCCCTGATCCATCAGTGTAAATTAAAATCAGCTTGTTTAGTCTAACCGACGGCTAAACCTTCAACTGGCAGTGTTTTCTTTGATTACATGGTAGATATCATAAATGTGTCTATTTTTTGTAAACTGATATGTACCACAGTTTTAATGAATTATAGAACTATATCTAACCTTCCTTTCTTATCCAAATCCTTGTAGCTAATGAAGTTCAGAGTTTCAGTCAGGATTTAGAGCTCATCATAACACTGCATCAGCACTAGGGAATGTTATTACATAAACTGCTCACAAAATAAAAAAGGAACACTTTTTTATTGGGCCTGGCATGAAATCACTAAACCTGTCTGATAATTTTCTGGTTGGTTAAGTAGCTGAGGGCATCGTTAATCACTTTCAGCTGTATTGGTGTTCATGGACTTAACAACAGGTGCACTACAGTGGCAACAATTAGAAAACCCTCAAAACAGGACTGGTTTTACATGTGGAGGTCATTTTAAGTTTCTCTTGATCTTTTTTGGCTGCTTTTGGCTTGAGTAATTATCTCTACTGGCAGTATGAGGCGATTCCTTAACCCCTACAGAAGTTGCACAGGTTGTCCAACTTCTCCAGGATGGCACATCCACACTTGCTGAAGCAAGGTTTAATGTGTCTCCCAGCACAATCTCCAGAACGTGGAGGAGATTTCAGGAGACTGGTGGTTATTGTCGGAGAGCTGGACAGGGCCGTAGAAGGTCCTCAACCCATCAGCAGGACCGATACCTGCTCCTTTGTGCAAGGCGAAACACCCTGAGCACTGCTCATGCCCTACAGAAAGACCACTGGTGTGAACGTCTCTACCCAAACAATCAGGAACATACTTCATGAAGATGGCCTGAGGGCCCGACGTCCTGCAGTGGGCCCTGTGCTCACTGTCCAGCGCCGTGGAGCTCGACTGGCATTTGCTCAAGAACACCAGAATTGTGTGTTCGTCCAGTAGGTATGAATGCTGCAAATCAGTGACTTGATGCATTCTACTGGGATTCCTTAAATATAAACTTTTAAACTGAAGGACTGTTGTAATATATGTATGATTGAAGTGAAATGACTTTTCCTTTAAAGTTCCTTGAAATGGCATGTTTTAAATTGTTGCTAAATAAATAAACTGAATTTTAAAACTAATGGCAACCAACCTAATGACAAAACAATGGTTGGATCGAGGATGAGTTTTATCAAGCCATGATCTATATTTAATGACCACAGGTGACTAACTCAGCCTCTGTTTCCAAAATTTGCGTAATAAGGTCCTTAGTGTGCTTAAAGGTGCTCAGATTTTTTTTATCATGCAATTTTTTATGAATCGCAAACTTTGCAATGACAAAGTACACAAACATGGAACACAACCAAAATCCAAACATCCTCAAACCCTGACAGTAATTTGCCCCATTATACTGCAGGACTAATTATACAAGAGAGTTTATCACATAAAAAGTAAACCAAAAGGTTTTTATTAAGAAATACATATTAAAAACGGTTAAAAACTTTTTGCTAACTAGCTGAGCCAGAAATTGCAAAAGGTATTTTTGTTGTCCATCATTTTGAATGACGGGGGTCAAATAATCTCTTTTTACCTGTACATATTTAAAATGATAACATATTTAACAGTATTTATGTTTTGTATAATTTTAAATAATATCCAATCCGAAAAAGCCAAGCAGAGAATTAGATATAAAAATTTAATCCAACGATTGCACTTAAAACACAAACAGTTCGTGCTTTATTGCTCTTTTTACTTTATCCTCTATTCATGTCTAACATGTAATGTCTTCTATGTGTGTTTTATGCGTTATTGCTGTTTTCATGTAAAGTACCTTGAATGACATTGTTGTTGAAAGTGTGCTATTCTAATAAAATTGCCATGCGTTATTGTGGCCTGAACGCAAAGTCTCACAACTTCCAAGTTATTGTCATGAGGTTTAGAAGTTTTCCCTCGGACGGATAACTTTTAATGCCCGTTTAAATGTTTTTCTCGACGCTCTACTGCCACACTGGAGAAGAACTAAGGGTTACTTTTGCCAACATTTTGAAATGATGGAACATTTCTCCAAATTAAGTGATCAGAAGATTGAAAGACTCTCTCAAACAGCCCTTTCCTGACCCACTAACTGTCAATTCAGCAGGAGGAAATCCCACAGCTTACACTGGTGGTAGGTAACACCGGTCACTTGGAAGAGACGCGCTCCAAAGTCTCAGTAACTCTTCCAAGTACTGTCAGTTGCCGGTTAGCAAGATTGAGTACAGTGTCCAGGTCTGAGAGGATGCTCAGATGATATTATGGGAATCATTTTTTTGATTCTTTGCTAATTTTTGTTACCTGTACTCCATGCGTAAAGTTGAAAATGCCTGTGTTTTTGGAGTAGATGGTCAGAGGTGTGAATACTAATCTGTCAAAATGATTAATGGTCTTCACATTTTTCCATCATTTTATAAGGGAAATAGTCAAATAGTGAAACTATTCAGCTAACACAACCCCTGAGCTTAAATAATTTAGTAGGGATAAACAAAATATTGATACAGCAATAAATTACACTGTTTTATGTCATTATAATGTTTTTTATACAAAAACAATGCATGAATTTGATTTAAATTCTATTCTTTACAATTTCAATGGAACCATTAATGATTACAGTAATTTTGTAGTAAAATTCAAAGTATGACCGTTAGTTGGTGGCTGTTTTCCCCTTATTCGTTCCAGTGGATCAACTATGTAGTAATAAAACTGGATGTTTTATGTATGAAACAGGTTGGAGTGTTTAGAGCGCTGGGACAGTTTTTCTACACTTAAATTCTGTTTTAAAAAAATCACAATATACAGTCTCTCTAATACTATCGCAATATATCAAACCCCCAACCCCCCCGTATTGTGATGTATATCATATCACCAGATTTTTGCTAATACACATCCCCATAATTTAGTGGAAAATTTAACATGTTTCCACAAGGCATGACAAAATTTGACACACGAAACAGATAAAACTGTATTAAGGTGCAGCATTTTTTTTTTTGGTGAGATGTATTTTCCTCTAACTGTGGGATGCTAACCAATGCAGCTCCCTAATTACAACACAACTAAAGGGCACGAGCTGGTAGGGTGGGAGCATGTTGGAAATGAGCTTAATTAATGTAGCAGTAAAAAGCTACCCTCCCTCTGCATGTCCGTTCTGCGGCTCAGTATTAGTTCCACTTCAGCGCCCTCGAAGGCAGGAACAAATAGCGGCTCTAATGATGGAAAGTATCCCCCCCATCTAAGGCAGCCTTCCTTTAGGGTCTCGGGTCACTGCTTCTCTCCCCCAGGGGAGGAGAAGGGTGTGTCGACCAGTTTGACAACCATGTTCACCCCATCAGCGCTGAAAGAGAGGAAGACAACCTCAAATACTGACTTCATTAGCACTGACAAGTTTGAGGGGGGAGATGCAGCTCAATTTAGAAGACTTTAGAAAGAGGGGAAGGAATCCTCGCGGGGGGTGGGGGCATGAAGGGAGACAGATGGGTTGTTTCTGTGCTGTAGTGATTATCGGAGTGTATTTCTGAGCTCAAACTTTACAGACATGTTTGTAGCTGAGGGAATATGTTTTCTGTCTCAAATATAGTAACTGTGGAAGAAAACGGAAGTAATCAAATGATGAAAGGTTACCTGTACCTTTTAAGAGAATAGGAGTGCAAATCCGGAAATAGGCTCAGCAAAACACAAGCAGACTGATTAAAACGTAAATTTAGTCATTCAATTTAAAGTGTTTTTGCTCAGTATTTGCAAAACTTCTTCTTTTTAATTTAAAATAGACGATCATAAACGATAATTTAGTTCAATTCCATTTATTTTCATAGTCCCAATTCACAACAGATGTCATTGCAAGGCAATTTTCATTAAACGTAATTTCAATACAATTATACACTATCTAATGCCAGACACAATGAGGAAGTAACACTAGGAACCAGACCATCAATTTCTGAAGGGTTAGAGATGGAATCACTGCTTTCCACTGTGCTATTTTGAGACACCGAGGGAAATAAGAATGGAACAGATTCTAAAAAACTTTTTAGAGCAGTGTCTGACAAAGTTTCACTATAATGAAAGGTAAGGTCAGTTAAATTTAATTCAGAACTTATCAAAAACTGGTCAGACAGGACTGGGTTATGTGGGATAACTGTTACTTCCTCACACTCAATGCCTTATGTCAGTACATTGTCCAAAGTTTGCTGACCTGAGTGGGTGGGTCCCTGCACCTTCTGAGTAAAGCCAATTGAGACTAAGATAACAACTACAAATTGTAGTAGTTTAGTAAACATGGGTGCCTTTGCAATATTGACACCACTTTCCATATTTTGTCACACTTATACCAAAAACATCCTGACATTTTTAAGAGGAAGGGAAATATAATGAGCTTCAGAGTATTTTACAAATACAATCTCAGTAGCATGGCATTTGTTTTCAGCCCTCTTTACTCTGATTCCTGCTGAGTAAAATCCCTTGCAGTCAATTTTCTTCAGAAGTCGCTTAATCAATAAGAGGTTGGAGTACAAGTCTTTTAGCTGCTGTCGAAATGTGAAAGTTAGTAAGTGTAGACTTTTAATCAAGAAATAGCTTCAACAATATTTCTAGATGTAAATACTAGCCTATAACTGGAGCTAGAGCAATAGTTCACTTTTACATATAGTGGAGGATCTGTAGTGCTTTGTGCCCGTTTCATCCCCCCTCACTCTAATACCCTTACAAAAAACCAAGTACTGACTGTTCTCATTGGAAGTCACCTAAACATTAAAGAAGAGAAGGGATGTGACTTTTGGCTGCTTTTTAAAATGGGAAAGACAATAAAATATAAGGTTACTGTAAGCCAAATCAGGCTCGGCACCAATTGGCATTCTGGGTGGGCCGAAAGACAGATTTCGAAGCCCCCGTCAATGAAGTTGCAACCAAAAAAACCAACTGGGGGGCATAGGCTCCCCACCTTTTTTGAAAGTTAAAATAAATTATATTTATAATAATAATGATAATAATAATAATTTTTTTCTGAGGAGTGTCAGAGTCATATGAATGGAAAAAAACAAAAAACAAAAACTGCCACTGACAAGTCCATCTTTGCAAGACTTGCTGTCATTGGCTGTTTTGAATAACATGAACTCTCCAGACAAGCTGAGGCTAGGTGTTAGATTGCTTTTTAAAACCAAGATAGAAGATTGTCGATTTTAAGATTACACTTTTATTCAAAACAGTACAATCCCTTAGTATTCTAGACTAATCCATCAAAGTACAGTTCCATGCATTAAAAGTCACAATAAATAAAGTAAATAAAAAAAACAAAAAAACAAAAAAGCAGTTTATGGAGTTTTCTTTCAAACACATCGCTATTACATTTCTCATATTCCCTAAGGAAAATTAGAACAATGGCTGATATGACAGAGTCAAGATGAACCCACTATGTTGTAACTAACATGATGCACCAAGGCAATTAACAGTTTCCAAATCTGTTGCTTTCTACAGGGTAATCAGCCATAATATTAGGCTCTAACAGAATCAAATAATTATTTACTATATTGGGTATCTTTTAGTGGTTAAGTTTCACAATTAGCATATGACAACTGTGAGTGAAGCCCCACCTAAAAATAAATACTCTTAATGTCAGAGACTGACATGAGCTACCTGTTTGAAGCTTTAATATGTTTTATTTTGCCTGGATGCTTTGTTGTAAGCAGTTTTTTGATGTATACAGACACAAATCTGTTGAACTGATGGTGGAACAAAGGAAATAACTTAATTTCTATAGTATTCATTTGGCCCACAACTTTTTTTTGCTGGGCCCCTCAGAGTTCACTGTGTCTACAGTTAATTAGGATAATTGGATTCTTGTCTGGCACAAAAACTTGGTTCATAAGAACCTTAGCATTACAATGACGTGTGATATGTATATGTACATACAAAGGGTGCTGCAAAAAGGCAGATTTGATCCAGAAATATGTGATATACCGCCAAGGGAATAGACTAACTCACCTAAACCTGCCCATTGCTATAGCCAGAGCAGTAATCTGGATGTCCACTCCAGGGTATGGTGGAGGATCTATAATGCTTTGTGGCTTTTCTCTTGAACCCCACTGCAACTTCAGCCAGCTAAGAGACCAATATTAAGCTTTTCGGCAAAAAACACTCCAGGTGGAATTGGCAGGAAACGAGGAAAGATTATGTGGAGAAGCACCAAATTCCCACTGTTAGGAAAAGCTTCAGTTCAGTGATGCTGTGGGCCTGTTAAAGCTCCATTTACTATTATTTACCTGAATCAAACCTATCAAAGCCAGTTGCCTTCAAAACCCA
This sequence comes from Apricaphanius iberus, assembly GCA_028564705.1. NCBI lineage: Eukaryota > Metazoa > Chordata > Actinopteri > Cyprinodontiformes > Aphaniidae > Apricaphanius > Apricaphanius iberus. The sequence continues at coordinate 38,715 of JAPXFQ010001666.1, forward strand.
AGTAATTAATTAATAGAAGAAATGATAAAGGGTTTCAGCTAGTCTTCAAAATGGGAAAGAAAACACACTGTCCCATTTAAAAAAGCAACTTTTTAATATGTTTCTTTGGTTTTATTGTATTTTTTTATATTTTATGAGCACCATTTTTATATATTTTATTTTTAAACTGTGTGAAACCCTTTAATCAAGTTTTAAAGTGCCATATAAATAAAGTTGGCTTGGCTAAAATTTCCTACTACATTCAGAACAAAGTATGGTAGTGGATCTGTGATACTGTGGTCGTGTTTCGCTTCCAAAGGACCTATGAATGTTGTAACACTACGTGGCATCATGAAATTTGATCTATTAATATGGTATGAGAAGGTAATTTGTATTAAAGCGTATAGGCTCTCATCCCAGGCCAAATGCAGGTGGGTTGTGTCAATACCAAAGAGACGTTCTACATGCAGATGCAGTTTTTTTCAATGCCTCGTATTTAGTGCAACAAGATGAATTGATACTCTTGGGAGAATACAATGGGACACATCATGTTCAAATTTAAGTCTAAACAAAACAAAAGGAATATCACATGAAATTAAGGTGTGAAGAGGTGCCATGAATGTTTCATGTCTTCCAGCCACTGACATAAAGGGTATAAATATTGTATGCAAAGAGAAGATTCCCCTGTTTGATGTCTCGAGAGCAAAGGCGGTGGAGGGGAGAGAAAAGGGTAGGGGGAGCAGGTAATTACAACCACAGTTGCTCTTTGACGGATTATTATATTAAAGCGGGAGGAGGATCTAACCCTCTAACGATGCTGGTCTCCACCTAAAGCAGCGACAAGAACGTAACCACCTGAGGAGCCCATTCCAGTCAACAAACAAGCAGCGGATTCAGCTCCAGATCCCACCTGAACGCAAAACCGTCCCATCAACAGAGCCTGAAAGGAGGAGAGGCTGAACAAACTCCTTCAGAAATCACACCCATAGCTGTTTGGGACAAATAAATACCTTCACTGTGCAATCTATCACCAATTTGCTGTATTTTTCTGATGTTATCCAGACATTTAATGCCTTTTTTTCTAAGAAATTCTGGACTAAGGAGCGGAGCTACAAAACAGTAGCCTTTTTCTTGCACATAGAAAACATCCAAGCCTGGACAGAATTACTGAGAAAAAAAATCAACTTTTTGTGCATGATTTCTAAATGCTTAGGAATAAAAAATGTACAGTGTGGGCATGTAACAGCACATGTATGCCTATTCTGATCTTTTTTGTTTTTTGGTAAAGCCTGCACCTGTACCGGACAAATCCAGCTGTTTCTACCTGAACACAAGCAAAATGTTTATTTACAGGACTCAAAAAGTGACACGAAAACCCAAACAGAAAGGACTCCCAGCTATCACTAAACGTTGCTGTTTGGGAACAATATTAGTTTCTCCTGCAGCTACAGAAGAAAAAGAAAGATCCAACAAAAACTGTTCTTTGGCTCTGAATGATATTTGAAATAGTTGTGTATTTTTATTTTTTCTTCTTTTCTAGATACTGTATGTTCTGCTTGGTTCTATTTTGTGTACATCTTCTGTCGTTTTTTTCCTTTTTTACGAGCGTTAAACGTCCAATTGGCAAGTAAGGAAGAATGAAACCTCCTTGAATCTTTATCAAAGATCAACATGGCAGTCCTGAACAGCTTTTCATCCAGAATCCAGTTCCCCTGTCCCAACTGAAGAGATGCCTCCCCGTAGCATGCTGATGCCACCACCATGTCCCTGAGCTTTCAGCCACACACAGTATTGCATGTTTGGTCTCCTTCGACCAGAGCACCTTCAGCTTGTTGGATGGCTTGCGGAAAACTGCTAACGGTTGTCCTGGCGACGGATTCCCACCTGAAGTTTGGTTCGCATGGAAAGATTTTAAATTGTCATAGTAGGATCTCCAAACCTTGAGAGATAACACCATGTGACCCAGACCTGAGCTAAGGATCTCTACAACTCCTCCAAAGTCCCCTTGGCTGCTTCTCTTATCAAGGCCCTCCTTTCCGGCCTGTCACTTTAGGTGGACAGTCGGACGCAGGCTGGTGGTTTGAACAGAACTCTGTAAGGTGTTTATGACTTGGGAGGTTTTTTCAGAATCTAAATCTGCTCTAAACTTCTCCAGAACTTCCTCCTGGACCAATCTGCTGAGCTGCTTGGTCTTTATGATCCAGTTTGTTCACTAAATTTCTCCTGCAAACCTCTCAGGCCTTCACGGAACAGCTGACTTGATAAGACAGATTTATACACTGGTGAATTATTTAAAAATTAGGGGACTTTTATTTAGGTGTGTTTGAGTATGCCTGAAAAAATGCCCACCACACTTTTCTTTTTATTTCATTTCACATTATCTTCATTTGATTTATTTACTGTACATCTGAAATCAAAAAAAGTATTTTTGAATTGAGTTTATTTGTAATAAAAAAAGTAAAAATAACACATCATATTCCTTTCAACTGATCAATTATGGTTGGGTTGACTAAAAGATTGGTGACTTATTTTGGTGTAATAGAGTAAGCCTAAAAAAACTGCATGCCACTCTTTCCTTTCTGTTTCATTTTTCTAAATTAATTATTTCCCTCTGGGATCAAAAAAAAAGTATTTTTGAATTAAATTTGTTCTAATAATAAAAAAGTAAAAATCACACAATTTTCCTTCTACCTCAACCATTATTCTTGACTATTTAAAAATTAGGCTAGCTTTATTTTGATGCATTAGAGTACGCCTATAAAAATTCACGCCACACTTTTTATTTATTTATTTAGCTGTTGGGCCAATGAATTGAATTCATTATAATAAAAAAAGTAAAAACAATGCGTCAACAGTCTTTTTCAAACTGTGCACTGAAGCTGTACAATGTGTTACCAATGATCCTTTATGAGGAATCTTCACTGTCCACTTTTAAACCACTTCTTTAAAACCCATTTCTACAGACATTTGACTACAAGACTCTGCTCTGCTGGTGTGTTTTAATATTTATCTTGTTAATTGTTTTAATGCTTCGAGTTTTTATTGTATGGCCCCTTGTTTGACTGCAGTCATGTTAACGTGGCATATAAATACCATAAATAAATAAAATACGTTTCCTTCCATCCATACAATTATGCAGGGTCTGCTGGTTTATCATATGAATGAACAGAGCTAAAATGCATCAGATTTTCTCCACCTCTGAATACTGAGGTTAAAAATAAAATTTCCTTTCATGAGTGGTGTGGAGGTGCCACTGGGTTCTCTAATGTCTCTCTGGGTGACACCAGTAGGCAGACCAGGTCCTTCAGCTCCAGCTGCTTGTTTGATCACCGGCCGCTGACCTCTAAGAAAACACGCTGCTGAGGCTGTAACCCCCCCAATAAGAATAAAGGGTTAATTGTATTTAACAATATGCTCTGTAACCCCCCTCCCCTTTCCTCTATCCTCCCCTCCTTGATTAGAATTAGAATCACATCTGGCTCCGTGTTCTGTCCCTCATTACTGCTGAATCTCATTACGGGCGGCGTCCCCTCGGGAGAGGACGCGCCGCGTTTTTAACCACACTCTCCCCTTTTTTCTTCCTGCCTTCTTGCTCATTTCGTCTGCCTCTTCTGCGTTTACATTAGCGGAAGTCCTCATCTGAGGGAATGACTGAGCGCCAACACTTCTCCTCCTCCTCCACCCTGAGCTCGGAAATTGTTTTACAGAGCCAATTAAAGAAGGTATGCAGAGTTTTTCTTTCTCTCCCCCCCACCCCACAGTATGCATTATTCACACTGTATTATTTGTTACGCTCAAACAAAAAGAAAAAAAGAAATACTAAAATAGGACTTGGAGAGCAAGTTCCACTAACTTGCAATAAAAACTACACCAAAGGTTTTGAAACACAGTCAACATGAGGAAAATGAGGTAGCTTATTTATGGTGCCCCTGAAGTCCGACTGATATAATATAATAAAGACTTCCACATATGACTGCATTTTAAACTTTTCTTGTGCAAACGCAGCGCCTGCATTGGGAATTAATTTTAGAAGGAAAAAACAAAGAATGTTGCAAAGTTGGAGGTATACGATTCATTTAAAGCAGCAGAAGAGTCATTTTCTTCCTGCAAGTTTTGAAGTAAACAAAAAAACCTGACAACTAATAAAGGCCTTTTTTTTAATTTGCTCTTTTTATTATAACAATATAAAATATCTCAAAAATATACACTTTAAAGCAGTAATCTTGAGTAAACTTGGAGGTGAGAGTTGCAGAGATGGATGCGGGCGTCGCAGGTGGATTTTTAGATCATCGGTGAGTCGCAGTAGAGGCAGGGCGCCTTCAGGAGCTTCTTGATCCACTCCGGATCTGAGGGGAAAACGAGGAATCATTACAGAAATCTCTACGATGGGAAATAACAGCACCAACTTGTTCTGCCTGCGCTGGTAATAACAACCCGCTAGTATTTAAAGCTGAAACTGCCTGACAAATGAGGTTGCAGTTGAATTTTCCACACTTAAAAAAATTTATCTGCCAACTTCAGGCGCTTAAATCCTAAAATTATCTGCATCTAACGCACAAATTTTTTTTTTACTTAAGAACAAAGAATGTTTCAAAATGGTGAAGAGGAGGGCAGCACCTAAAGATAGGAAGGAAAACCATCAGCAATGACCTCAGAGGAAGCAACGGCTGCTGCTCTATCAATTTGGGAAAGATTATATAAATACTTCCAAAAAATGTGATTTATTCCTAAGTAGGAAAGATAATACATTCATTTTCAGGTTTACCATCTGAACCAGTGGTCTCCAAACTTTTCACCAAGGGGGAGGGGCAACAAATTCTACTTTCGTTAAAGAGTAGTCCGCTTTTTTTTTAATTGAAATTGTAAACATTATTTGATTCATTTACATATCTGTACCTGTTTGACAATAAACTAACAATATTCAATAGAACAAGACTCATCTGAAACAAACCGTGTCTCAATGCAACGTGTTTGTGTGTGTGTGTGCAGCAACAATATTGCCCCATTTCCACCAGTGCCAGTATGATACAGAAAGGGACGCTTTGGCGTGTTTCCATTACCTGCATCCGTTCCGAGCCGACCCTTTTTTTTGACTACCTCTGCCTTGGTTCCAAGCGTGCCAAAGCGTCCCGAAACGCCCACCTATGGACTGATTGGTCCGGTAACATGATATCCCTCTCACTCCTACGCAGCAGTGGTAGCTGCTGATTGGTCTGGAGTTGTTTGTTTGGTTTCGTGTCCTGCTATAGTGGTACTGAAATCCTTTTTCACAGTATGTTCAAAGACATTCTTGCTGGTTTCAGAAAAAAAGACTTTTTCCTGACTTTTTCTTTATTATTATTATTTTATTTTTAAACCAAGTTCTGACATCAAGACAGTGGCCTGATTAATTCTGTATGTTCAGGGCTGAAGAGTGTGGTTATAGAAGGTCAATAAATTAATGAAGATAGGGGGAATAATAATTCTGATGATTCATTTGCTCTCCCAAAATGCACATGGTCTTCTCAATCTTCAATGTATTGCTCAGCATATATCTCAGATCATCATATTTTTACCGAGATGCTGTAAAATCTGGAAAGAAAACCTGCTGTGGTGGATGTTTTAGGTTTTGTATTTTAATAAATGAAATCAAAAACACAATTTTAATGGCAGAGCAGAACTTTTAAGTTAAGATTTTTCAATGCACTATTTCTTCTATTTATTTCTGTGTCATAATATGATTTCCCTGACTAACATTATTAAACAAGGGCCAATCCCTTCTTATTTTACAGGATTAAAGGTTCAGAATAAAGGGTGAACATGGCTTAAAAATTAAATCTCAGATTTTTTTATACCAAATCTGATTTCAGATTTTAATCAATTTTTTCCTACCTGATTTTTTGGAAATTGCAAGTGATAAAAAAAGAATTTTCAAAAACCTGCTTTTATTGCAATCATCCTGTCCTGGAGCTGACTAGAATTTAATGTCCAACTAAAAAACAAACTGCAAAGTCTCCTTGTAAAACAAGATGCCTAGATTGAAATCACTCTGAGCTACGGAAGTCTAAGTAGTTCATTGGTAAAAAAAAAAAAATCTCTGTTTTCCAAAAATGAAATCTTCAACAACGATTGAAAGACCCGCCAGCAAGTGTCGGCCTGCCATGATTAGCCAACAACAGTACCGACTCATATGATGTATACAAGCTGATAAATGAAGCTCTTGACAAATCCAGAAGTACATCATTATCATCAATAAATGCACAAAAGGCTTCCCTTTGTGCATTTTTCAACAAAGAAATTGTCTCTAGTTCTCCTAAAACAGATTTAATAGCCGCTTCCACGCGTGCGTCCTCAAGGGCGGCCATGTTTGTTTCGCTTTGCCTGGGCACTTGCTGCTAATTATAGCTGAAAACTTGTCCAAGCACCGACCCAAAGCACAATGCTAACAAACGACTGGTCGAGTAGGGTGGTTTAAATGGAGCAGTAAAAAAATTTTTGTGGGTTTGAAAAAAAAAAAAAAACCTTACAGCACTGGTGGTGTAGGACCTTAAAAAGGCAGTTCATGCAGGAAAACCATCCAGAGTGGCTGAACTACAAAAAAACTCTGCTAAAATGAGTGGGGGAAAAAATTTCTACACAAATGGAAAAGGTTATCTCATACACAGAAGGGCGGTTAAAACAGTTATCAAGTTTAGGGGGCGATCCCTTTGTCTGACTTTGATTATTTTTCCCTCCCTTGATAATGGAAATTAATTTAAAAACTGCATTTTGCATGTACTTGTTTTGTCTATCATTAATATTTAATTTTATAGGATGATCTGAAACATTTAAGCGTGATAACCATGGAAAAAAAGAAAAAAAAAAACAATTCAGAAAGGGGCGAACACTTTTCCATATAACTGCACATTTCGTGTCTGAATTAGTAAAATAGGCGGAGCTGAATTTTAGAGGATTTTAGCTGATTTCAGCACACGATCATTGTACTAAAAAACTTATTTTATAAATAATTGAGAGGAAAATTTGTGTCGGAACCTAAAAAAATAAAAATCCAGCACATGAAATAAATTGTTGCAGACAAGAATGGCTGAATAGTTTCTAGCTGCCGTTTAAAATTAAGGGAAGGAGAAACGAACGGAATCAACCCTATTCCTAAAAATCGTCCCGGGTTATTCGGCATCAACTGCTCAAGCGGGCGGAAGTCCAACATGCCAGGCGAGGATCGGCGCGGCGGAGCGGGGCGAAGGCTGTCGCTGAGGGTGACAGGGCTGGATGGCTGCGGAACGGAGGAGGAGGTGGATGGAAAGTGGCGCTTACCCTCAGGCTCTGGCAGTCTGGCGACAGAATCCTGCAGGAGGCAACGTCTGAACGTCAGCGCCTGGCAGGCCTGGTATGACAACACGCACCTGGAAGAGAGCGCGACAAAGACATGAGGAAGCTGGATGGGAAGGGACAGCGACACACACACACACACACACACTCAGAAAAGGCAGAGGAAGAGAACGGAAACAGAAGTTTGGCGGAAGCAGCACTGATGTGCGACTGATGGGCGAGGAGATGGAAATCTGTGCCCAGCAGAGGCGCCGTGTGCTAGCAGGAGGACCGCCTGACGGATGATATTTATGGGAAGATGAGAGGTATGCTTGGGTAAATATCAAACGGTGGGCTGCTCGATTACTGCTCCCTGAGGACAAATAAACTGTCAAAGAAAGAATTTGGCATTAAGATTCAGTTTGTGTCCGAGCTGTCAGGCTCCAGGAGGTGCAGCACCTCCCACGTTTTCTTCTGAAGGAGACAAATAAAGTCGTTCTTTTTTTTTGGGTTCGGACCTGAGCCACGCGTGTCCGTTCTCGCAGACGGCTTGCTTGCCGTCGTTGAAGGGCAGCGGGGCTTGGCAGAGGCTGCAGCGCTCCGGGAACGTCTGCTTGTTCAGCTTCTTCCTGACGTGGCCGATCAGCACCTGAAGGAAACGTCAAACTTTACATTTTCCAGCACCCTGCAGAAACATAAAACACCCCCCCCTTACGAACTACAATTGATGTGGACATTTACAATAAACTTGAGTGTGATTTCAAGATTGTAGGTGGCATTTATTAAATATTAATCTATAAGTAGTGATGAGCATCATAAAAAGGTATAAGATAGAACGATGATAAAATGTAGCCAAAGGTAGAGATTTTGAGTATACCTCCATACCGTGCTTATGTATTTTGATATTGATGGGGCGTCGCGTGGCGTAGTGGTTAGTGTGGGCGCATTATGAACGCAGCTGTCCTGAGTTCAAATCCCTTCCTCGGAAGATTTACTTCAGGTCTTCCCCCACTTCACTCCTCCTATCTCTGCTGTAAACTATTGGATAAAGGCCATTAGAGCCAAAAAAATCTACTTAAAAAAGATAAATGATGTTCAGTGTTTTTCTTTTATCTCGAAATTGCAAGTTTTTTTTTCATTTAAAAGAAAAGAAACCTGTTGAACTCGAATGAACCTGTTGAAGCATTCTCAATTCAAATAAATGCCGGTTTCCTTTTGTGCGATACAATTTTATTTTAGACTTTGTCTCCTTCAGAATTTTCTTCATCTTTCTGTTGTGAAAATGTTTGTTTTATTATTTTGAAAAAAAAAGGATTGAATTTCTATTCTTTAATACATTTTGCAGAATAAATTATTTTTCAATGGGATTCTACATCTTTTTTTAGGTTAATGTTCTGCTGCATAAAAACAAACAAACATGAGTTTAATGGATTTAACACTGATTATTTTGCTAATAAAAATCTTAAAAGTATACAGTGTGCACTGGGTGAATACCGAATGGAACACGTCTCAAAGTCAAGGCCCGGGGCCCAAATCCGGCCCGCCATGGCCATTGATGTGGCCCTCTAAACTGTAGAGGGGCATATACATAGAACTTTTAAGTTCTATGTATATGCAACTAAATACCCTTTTATCACTCAAATCAGTGTTTATTTGAATAGTCCTGAATCACATTATGAAAAAATGTTTAGTATGATTTCATTTTAAGAAGTACTTGTTGAGACAGATATTTATTCATGTTTTAGCGGGTTGTTAAATATAGTTTTATCAATATTTTCTGCCACAACCGTCCCTTTAAGGGCATTTATCATCTTTATGTGACCCAAAATGGAAATGAGTTTGACATATATGCTGTAGAACCACCGTCTGCTCCAGTTGAAGCTAAAAGTCTGGAAGCTGAATTTTTTTCTTCCATTCTTCATTATTATTATATTTCATCCAATAATTAGTTTTAAACATCTATTGTTTCAAAGTTGTGCACTTGTATGTCATTTCACTCATCCTATGTTAACAAGCAGAGACCCTCTGTGTACACATGTGTGAGAGCTGGAGAACAGCCAATAAGATTGCTAGATTTAAAAACACGAAGCCATCCTAACCCTAGATTAGATTAGACTGTACAAGATGGAGGTCAGAGTTCAGTAAAAGCTTGGGTTTCATCGAAATAAATAAACATTTAAAAAAAACACAGTTTATGATTTACAGTGAAAATGAAATTGGTTTTTAAAAAATTATTCAAAATGACTTAAAATTCACCATTTAACCCCTCATTTCCATCGATAGAGACAGCTGTAGTCAGTAGACCCTTTTCCACCGGATGCGTAATGCTGCATTCAGACCAAGCCCATGCGGCAGCGTCAGCTGCGGCAAGATTTCATGTAAAGTCTATGGTGGAGTACATCAGAGGTCCGTCAGGGGCTCTGCGTTGCGTTGAGTACGTTGGGTCTGTCAACGACGCTTGTGTTTCATACGGCAATGTACCAACGCATGCGTCTCAGAAGTTCAGCAAGCTGAACTTTTGACGGATCAAACGGAGTTAGCGCAGTGCGGCAACCAATCAGAGCGTTTCACAGTAGTTATGTCACTATACACGTATCTTGAATGAAGCGAGGTCCCAGTGAAAACATTTTCAACAAACGCAGATTTAAAAAAATCATAAATAACCCTTACCGAAGACAGATGGACAGGCGCTCCTAAAGAGGAACGGAGAACCTGTAGTTGGTGTCCTGGTAGGAGATTTAAGCTCCGATGCGGACGAGGAGGTCGTAAAATTAGGCGCGGGAGAGACGGAAGTAGCGCTGAAAGCGAACCTCATCCATAAGCAGCTCCTGCAGCAAATGGTTAAACTCCCCAAACTCAGAACACATCTGAATAGTGGGCGCTAATGCACCTGATTTCAACGTTGTCTAGCTTTATCTAGCTAATAAAACCAACTCTCTCGTTACAATCCACCATAGTGCAGAACGTGCGGCAACAGAGGAAGCCCCGCCCATGCGTTGTTTTCTCTTCAAGAAGCATGTTATGGAAGCCAAAAAATACATACGTCAAACTTCATCCGTTGGATACGTTGCTCGACGTATCCAACGGATGCTGTCTGAATCAGGCTTAAGCAGCACGAGTTTGCCCCGTCTCAGGAGCGTCATGTCGCGGCAATATCCTAAATATATGCGGCAGTCCTATTTTCTATGCAGTACGCCTCTGAAACACGTAAAGTTCGACATTTCGGATAGGGGAAGACAGGATATCAGAGGCGAAAACAGAGCGGAGCATCCGGAAATTTTCTAAATAAAAGAAATGTCCTACTTTCCGGTTGCTTTACTTCAAATAAGGTCACCATCTGTGCGGCCCGGTGAGAAGTCAGTACGTCGCAGGAGGGACTCATTTGTGTTTCGTCATAGATGAAGAACGGTTGATCATTGAAGTGGACCAGCACTCCATCCTGTTTGACCCCAGTAACACTTTTTATAAAGATAACGTCAAGAAGGATAAAGCATGGAGTGACACATCTGCTTTTTTGGGGCAAAATGGTGAGTTTATTCTACTTATTAACGTGAGTTTTTGTCCTCGCCCGTTCTATATGCACCATTTTCAGTTATGTACTGTTATGTAGTTAGTATTACTGTTTTGTAATTTCGTGCTCTCTTTGTGACAGCTGCTTCCCTGCTGCTACGCGCCTCACACGCCCCCGGTGGAAAGGGCGAAGCAGCAGAACACGCGAGCTAAACGTGCTGCTTACGCATCCGGTGGAAAGTCTGGGTAAGACTTTGGACTTGACTAAAGGCTTGAGGGTAATGACTTGAGACTTTGTCCTACCTTTAGTAATAAAACTGGATGGGTTATGTATGTGTGAGTGTTTAGAATGCTGTGACTGTTTTTCAACAGTTAAATTAAGTATTGAGAATCACAATATATAGACTTCCTCATATCTTCTCAATATCATATTGTCCAAACTGTATAGTGATATAATCACTGTAATATAATCATACAATCAGTGATATAACCTGGTGATCTTTTGTATCATCAAATTCTTATCAATACACATCTTTACATTTTATTAACTTGCTGATTTCTTAAAAATGATTGCAGTTAGTATGAAATTAAGCATAAAAACAAACAGACGGTGGAAGTACCTCTGAGTCTCTGTCGTTCGGGTCTCTGGAAAGATAATCCATCAGGCCGCAGGTGGGGATGCAGATGTTCTGCGGCACCCAGGTGTTGAGGTACACCACCCCCAACACCTTCTTCATATGTTCCCTCATCAGATGCATCTCGGCAGCGTTGATCTGGGTCTGAACCTTAGCCTGGCGGTCCTCTTGTTGCGGCTCCGCGGTCTCAGCAGCAACTTTGTCCTTTCCGACCCCGTCCTCCTTCTCGTCTTGGACAAACACTTTGGTTTCCGTTCGCCTGAGTTTCCACTTGCTTTTGGAGAGGGGCACCTCCATCAACTGGTGGAGGACCCGCGCCAGGAAGAGCCTGATGCGCCACAAGTATGACGAATCCGCTTCCTGGATTCTGCGGTCTAGCTCCTCCTGGAGCGACGCGGGGACGCGCTTCGTTTTCAAAACCTGCCACCTCACCAGGTCGAGCAAGTCCGCCGTTTTATACAAGTTCTGCTCGGGGGACTCCAACAGGAGCGATGCAGCCGACTCGGGCGTTATCAGGTTCAGGAAGTGGACCTGGTAAGTCTTTTTAATGGGGTGAAAGCCGCCTACGATCCCCTGCGTGCCGACCACAGCGGCGTACGCTCCGTTGGGGCTGATGGCAATCCCGTGCATCCATCTCCCCGTGAGGGACTCTGGCTGAAACAAGTCCTCTATATTGAAAAACACGGAGCTCGCCGTGAACGTCGGCGTCAGTTTTTTAATCCAGCCGTCCATGGAGCACATGTAGACCGCAACGTCCTGTCGACTGACCGCCAAGGAGACCACGGGGAGCGAGTGGAGCCCCGTTATGTGGGAGTTGTGCACATTCAGCCCGGCCGAGGAAATCATCAGCAAACACCAGAAGACGTAGCACCCCCTTGAGGCGATAATGAGGCTGCAGCTGGTTTTATGGATGGGGTGGATCACCGGGAAGCATCTGATGTTCTCCACTGGGATCTCGTCGCACTCCTTCCACAGGACGATGGGGTGGCGGAGGGTGCAGTAGCCCTTGACTTTCGCCACGCTGATGGGGAAAATCTTGATGGGTCCCACCTCGCTGCCGACGATCAGGCCCCCCATCCGCTGGCTGCCGTTCTCGTACTCCCACCACGCCAAGTCGCTGGGCCTGCTCACGCCTGACTCGACGAGGTCGTAGAAGACAGCGTCGTCTCCGTCTTTGAACGGCAGCGCGAACTTCCACAGAACCAGGTCGCCGTTTTCCATCAGCACAGCTAGGAGCACCATCTCCTCGTCCACGCAGCTGTTGTCCGGCTGCACCTTTTTGATGGTGTAAACGCTCGACCACTCCATCCTCAGCGGGGTCTGCATTCGGAACCGCCGCCGCAGCTCGCCGAGGTCCAAAAGGTTCGCCTCGGGGGGCTTGTTGTCCTTCTTGGCGTAGCCTCGCACCTTTAGCCTCTCGCTGTAATTCTTGCTCAGGTCGACCAGCATCTTCCAGTGGAGATGGCCGCGGCTGCTGTGAACGGTGAGGCGGTTATCGAGCGTCAGGCAGGCGAGGAGACACCGTCCAGAGTCGTCACAGCCTAGAGGAGACCAGCTGGCGTACTTCATCCCTTTGTGAATCCCTACTGATGGGTTGATCACCGTGTCTGCCAGGAAATCCTGCCTTACTGTAGGGTCCGGCTCCAAAGAGAACTTATTCATGGCCAGCAACAGCTCGTCCGATGGTCCGACCTTACAATCAAAGAAACAAAACTATTAGAATTAAAATTAGTCACAAGAGATGTATATCCCGAGCCCAAAGTAATTCTACAACTGAGTGGTAGGGCTAATGGGCAAAAAAAAGGTTTTGGAGGACTAATGCTGCATTCCATTTGTCTCGGAAACTCGGGGCATCCGAGTCGCTGTACACAAGAACGTGACGTAATTCCACACTTAAAGCATTCCAGTTTGTCTCACTACACTCTGAGTCGGAAAGAACATGGACGCCTTCAGAGCAGCAGCTGTCGAGGGGCAGGCTAGTTATTGTTATTGTTGTTAGCGACATAGCATCTTCAGCAGACAGCATGAAAAACAAAGCTGTACATTGTATTGCACGCACAGCAAAACCGTGCAACGTATAAATTGGTGCACGGATTAAAGCAGAAATGTAGTCAAGTGTGTAAGAGCATTTAAAAACGACCAACATAGTACAAATACAAAGAAAATACATCTCAACTACGGGGACAGCCATCTTTGTTTCCGAGCTGCCCGCTCTACTATCCAGAAATCCGAGTTGGAGCTCAAAATGTCCGATCTAATGGGGGCGTGTCTCGGTGAAATGACACGAGACAACTGCGAGGTTTCCGACTTTCTGACTTTGAAGACTTAACTGGAACGCAGCATAAATTCCACAAAAAAACTCATTTTGGATTAAATTAATATATTTTCAAATAAAGGGAAATTTTCAGAAGTTGTAACTTGCAAGAGAGAACTCGAAATATATTTTCTTACACTGAATAGTTAAGACATTAGCAAGAAACAAACTCAGAGGTGTCAATAACAGCTAGGAATGTGCATTGGAGAGAATCTGGTGATACGATATGTATAACAATACGGAGGGGAAATATGATATATTGTGATAGTATTAGTATATATTGTGGTTTTTAAAACTTCATTTAACTATGGAAAAACTGTCAGAGCATTCTAAACACTCCAACCTGTTTCATACAAAATATATCCAGTTTTATTACTAGATCTATTTGATCCACTGGAACGAAGAAGGTGAAAACAGCAACCAACTACCATTCACACTTTTAGTATTACATCAAAAATTTGAGTCATCATTAAAGCTTCCTTTCAATTAAAAAACAAAAACGATACTTTGTTTTTGAATATTAATACAATATTGTGACGTAATATTTACATATAATCGTCATATCAATATTTTCATATTCCATTAATAACAGCAGCACCTGAGACTGTGAGGACGAAGCTGCATAGGTATGTGTTATTATGATATAATAAGAAAAGTTACACACTTCCACAGTATGTGATTATGTTCTGACTTCTTCATCACGGTCTCACTGAACATTTGAGTTCATTCATGCCCAAGGAAGTTATTCTGATCAAGGAAAAGAGCCGCTTGAACCATGCACACTTTTATAAATATATATTGTAAATTTAACAGCTAAATCTTAGTGGACTTCTAGAATTTTCTATCAGAAATTCAACAAACCTTTTTTTTTTAATGATGAGCTCAAAAGTTATTTTCTTACAATTTTCTGACTTAAAAATGTCAGAAAATACTTTAGTTTAAATATCAAAAATTGACAATATTAATCATGAAAACACTGAATTTTCTCTAACAAATATACAACTTTTCGACATAAGAGAATTTGTTTTTTTTATATGCAAGATTATTCAAACTTTTGTGTGCAAATTTACACCTACACTGTACTCCGAATTTTCTTCTTGAACATATTTTAATCATTTACAGTTATATATATATCATTAACCGAATTAGTGTCCAAGTGGGTTTTCTTTTCCAATACTAGATTTCTTTCAGAGTATCAGGGTAAAGGGGAACTGAATACAAATGTACTGCACAGTGGTCGCTTGATTTTGTTTAAAAATTATGAAAACTAATTCATTTTCTAACGCTTTGAATACTTTGCTGTACCTTCAAAGTTTAAGGCAATACTAACGTGTAATGACTTTCTCATGAAACTTGGAAGCAATAAAATATTTTACCACTCAAGAAAAAGGCTCTAATTCAAATTTTTTGTAAATGTAAAATAAAAGAAGGTCTGACTTTTCTAATGTTTTTTAAAGGGGAAGTTTTTTGTTTTTTTCAACCTGGACCTTATTTATAGCATACATTGTGTTAATTTACTCACCCATACAACGTTGGAGCCAATTGGGAGTCCTTTGGTAGAAGTTTATATCCATTTGTAATTAGTGTATATCCATATAATGGGAGCTGTGGGGGCACAGGAAGTGCCAACTCTAAATAAGGCGTTATCTGCCCCAAAACTCATTGTTTTGTTATCAATAGGTAGCACTACTCCTCTGTGAGTTCGGAGCGTCTCAGCAGTGCTTTTTTTGTTGTGTTTCACAGGCTGTAAATAATTTGCTATACCTCCAAAGTTTAAGGTAATGCTAACGCTAAAACAACCTTCCCCTTTAAATTAGTTTTGTTGCCCTAAACTACTGAAACCAATAGACATAAAAATAAACACAAAATAAAGGAGAATAGGAACATTTAAGTCAATGAAATAGTTTTTATAACAATAATGTCAACAATATTACCAAAGCATGTTTTAGCATAAAGACTTACTATTTAGACCAGGGGCTGTGATGGACTGGCGACCTGTCCAGGGTGTACCCCGCCTCTTGCCCGTTGACAGCTGGACATAAAAGTCAGACGTGCCTCATGGACTTTTTTGGAGGATGGATCTACAGAAATATGCTGGGGGAAGCTGGCATTTCTATGCGCCGCAAAGTTTATCCAGTGGATTTGAAGGGAACAAATTAAAGCAGAGTAAGTTTCTTGCGGCATGGCAGGCTTTTATGTTCCAGTCATGTATTTATTGATAAATGTAATCGGTTTAAAACATCTGAGTTGCTATTGATTTGGCATATTTCACATCAAAATTTATAAATTAAATAGTGAATCAGAAAGCATCGTCTTTTAGCGCAACTTTTTTGACAGACAAATAAAATTATCCTATAATAAATATTTAGTCAGAGACAATTTTTTTCTCATTCTGAAATAGATTTTCTGAATTAATCTCAATATTGTGGTAAACAGAAGCGCATTCAGTTAAAAAAGGCAAAAAAATGAAAAGCAAGATGATATGCTAATTGTGTTCTTGACCTACAATAGACACACAGCTCCATTTTCAACAAAAATTGGGTTATATTGTGTGTTTCTGATTAAATATTACACAGTCTATTTTTGAGCAAATAAACACTTCGATTAGTCTCTGTGACCCCCAAAAAGCTTTAAGCTTAATAATTATAACCTTCATGCAAAATAGTTTGGACAGCAGTTTACCAAACCATAAATATTAATGATATATTCAATCATAACAATGATCTCAATATTTAATTTTTATTACACCGGGTTCTTTGTTAATAGTGTTCTGAGTTAATAAATATGATACAAATGTGCCATACTATTGTTGTTACATGTTATCCTGATGTTGTGAAGCAAAAGAACAAGAACTGTGCCACGATTACACTTTACTGAAAAATATTTTTGAATAAATTGTAGCATAACGACAAAATGCAGCCAGGAAAGCAGAAGCTGTACTATTTTCCACCGTTTCTTTTCCATGATTATTTACCTCCAGCCTGTGAGTCTCAGCCGGGACAGGGATGGAGGTCCTGCTCAGGCTCAGGTCCAGCTTGCTGCTGCGGACATCACAGCGCAGCTCAATCACAGACAGGGAGCCCGAGGTGCACACGGCCAGGCGGTGGTCCGAAGACCAGCGGAGGGGCTGTAGCCCGCACACCCGGGACATCAGGGGCACCACGGGCTCCCGTTTAAGCGGCACGTCCCACGGAGTGGAGAGCACTTCTTCCCCCCATTCAGACTCCGTCTTTATCACGACGTCTGCCGGTTCAGAGGGAGCAGACTCCGGCGGACAGGTGGCCGCCATCTTTACCAGGAAGCGGACGTGATGTCATTAAACACGAGCGGGTGAGAGGAAACTAGTGTGGATGAAACATTGATGCATCTTTTCGTTGAGTGTGGAAAAACTAAATTGTTTCTCAATAGCCTGAATAACTTTCTTTTTGAAACCTTAAAAAATCCTTACTCCCTTACAGCCAAAGATATCGTCATTGGTTATGAGAATTCAGATAAATCATTCGAATATATGGTTAACTTTTTTATTTTGCAAGCAAAATTCTTTATTCACAAACAGAAATGGCAAAAAAGCTGCCTTGCTTCAAAAGCTTTAAGTTAGAGATTGATTCACTTCTTCGATCACTTAGAACTGTCCAAAATAACAAAAAGAATGACAGACTTTTATGTATAATCAGTAAAGTCTTAATAGATTGATGTATTCCTCTTTAAATGTTTTTTTTTTTTATTTTTTTATATATATTCTGTTTTGTTATTGTGTTACCGCTAGTTGTATGCAGCACCTTATACTCTGTATGTACTGTGATTATATTTTTTGTATCTGTACTTTCATTAATAAAAAAAAAAAAAAAAAAAAAAAAAAAACTACTAAGTTGAGCAACTGCAATACAGATCTTTGGTAACAGTGATTCTAGTCACACTCAAAAATGGGAATACTTTAAATTTAAAATTAGGGAATTAGCAATAAATGGGGCCAAGGATATCAAGAAAAATAATTTGATTAAAGAAATCGATATTATGAATGAACTCTATTACTTACTACAGAAAACTTCCCTATCAGAGGAAGAAAAAATTCAAATGAAAAAATTAAGAGAAGACATAGACATCTTATATATCAATATGGCTAAGGGCACATTTATAAGATCTAGAGCAAAATGGCTGGAGCAGGGAGAAAAAAATTCAAGTTATTTTTTTGCCTTAGAGAAACGTAATCACAAAAGAAATAATATAGTATCTCTAAAGATTAATGATAACATAATTGACAATCCCTCAGAGATCTCAAAGTATGTTTGCTCTTTTTACAGTAATATTTACAAATCTAATTTTCAAGTGGATGATTGTGAGACATTTTTTAGTTTAATTCAATCAATCACTCCCCGTATCTCTGAGCAATTTAAAAAAGATTGTGAGGAACCCATTACAAAACTGGAAATCTTAGAAGCTGTTAAATCTCTTAGTAAAGGAAAGTCGCCTGGTATAGATGGGATTCCTGTTGAGTTTTATCTTCACTTTTGGAACATAGCCGAAAACCCTTTAATAGAATTATTTTATGAATGTCTGGATAAAAAAGAAATGTCAACAACTATGAAACAGGGTCTAATAACCCTAATCCCCAAACCAGAAAAAGACCACTTACTAATTGAAAACTGGAGAGCCATCACGCTCTTAAACTGTGATTATAAGATCTTTTCTTTAATCTTTGCCAAACGCCTAAAAAGAGGTCTTAATGAAATTATAGGTGAAACTCAAACTGGGTTTATGGCTAATCGTCATATAAGCTCTAACATACGACTTGTTCTTGACCTTTTAGATTATTCTAACTATATCGAATCTGAGGCTCTTGTTGTTTTTCTCGATTTCTATAAAGCATTCGACACCGTGGAACACAAATTCTTATACAAAGCACTCCAACTTTTCGGTTTTGGTCCAAATTTTGTTTCAACAGTTGAAATATTTTATAAGAATATTGATAGTAATGTTTTGTAATACCCACACACTACACAAAGATTCCCTGTTATGAGATCTGTTCGCCAAGGTTGTCCCATTTCACCTTTTTTATTTTTTATTGTCGTTGAATTATTGTCATTGCATATTCTCCATGATCCTGTTCTTAAAGGTTTATCTATCTTTGGTAAAGAGATAAAAATAACGCAATTGGCGGATGATACGGCTTTATTTTTAAAAGATAAACAACAGGTTGAACATGCTATATCTCTTGTAGACTTATTTTCAGCTGCATCTGGTCTAAAACTAAACAAATCCAAGTGTGAAATTCTGTGTTTATCTCAAACTGAGGATAAAAGCTTTCATAACATACCTGTTAAAAACTGTGTTAAATACCTTGGAATTCATGTTTGTAAGGACCTGATGGAACGACAGATTCTCAACTTCTCCTCAAAAATACACAAAACCAAATCCATCTTAAACATGTGGCTACAAAGAGACATAGGAAGAATTTTATTAACCAAAGCTGAAGGAATTTCACGTTTGGTCTATCCTGCTCTCTCCCTCACTGTTCTGGACTCAACCTGCAAAGACATAAACAACATTTTCATTAACTTTGTATGGAAGAATAAACACCACTTCATGAGGAAGGAAATCTTGTCTGGATCCAGGGAGGAAGGTGGCTTCGAACTTTTGGACTTTAAGGACTTAAATTATACATTTAAACTGAAATGGGTTAAAGAGTGTTTGAGAACCCCTGACTCAATATGGTATTTTATCCCTCACAACATATTTAAACAAGTGGGAGGTCTTCATTTTCTGTTAAAATGTAATTATAATGTTGCCAAACTTCCCCTCAATTTGTCAAAATTCTATCAGCAGGCTTTATTGGCATGGAAATTATGCTACTCACACAATTTTTCTCCACACAAAACAATAATTTGGAATAATGAATATATTACTAAAGGAAATAAGTCCCTCTATTGCCAAAAGTGGGTGGAAAAAAACATAATACTTTTAAAGGATCTTTTTACCAACGAAGGTCATGTAATGTCATATGAGATATTTTTACAAAAAAAAGGATTTCCTATCAAACCTAAGGAGTATAAATTTATAGTTAGTTCTATCCCCAATGGTTTGAAAGAGTTAATGAAAGGCTGTAGTAATCTACAAGAGGTTATTAACCCCCAATGGACACTTTACTTAGATGGAATCCAATTTATTAGTTATAAATGTACCAATAAACATATTAGAAGATGCTTTTATGGCAAAAGGAAAATAATCCCTCATGGAAAGACTTATTGGAACTCCCTATTTAATGATATAAATTGGAGTAAAGCTTGGCTTCTCCCATTTAAATTTTTAATTTCAAACAAAATTAAAGAATTACATCTCAAGCTTTTGCATAACGTCTACCCTACTAATGCATTTGTATGCAGGTTTTCTGACATTGATGACAGCTGTACCTTCTGCAAAAAAGATAGCGAAAATATCATCCACTTATTTTATAAATGCCCATTCTGTATAAGTTTCTGGAAAGATTTGGAAAATTTTCTTTTAGTTAAAACTACTATTAAGTATAACTTTGATGAGAAAATTATTATTTTTGGTTTCTCCTCTCACAATAATAAATCTAACATAATAAACCTTTTCATACTACTAGGTAAATTCCATATCCATAAAGCCAAAATGTCTAATACAAATCCCTCATTCCCATTATTTTTAATCGAATTAAGAATATATTTTGAGTCTCTACTATATGTTGAATCTAATAAGAAATGTATTTCAGCTATTGAATTTTATTCAAATTATATTCAGTGAACATGTCTGCCTATGAATGTCGTTTTTATTTACTTCTTCTTAAATCTATTAATTTATTTCAGATAGTTGCTTCATAATTCTTATATTTCTTATATTATTTATCTGGCATATTTTATTTTTTCTAAATGTTTTAGTAATGTTTGTTTTATATGAATTAGTTTTTTTACCTTTGTCATGGTCTGGAATGTTTGTGATTTGTTTTGTTTTTTTGTTCTTTATATTGTTATCATTATTGAATGATAAATAAAGGTATTTGAAAAAAAAAAAAAAAACTACTAAGTTGCGCACTTTTTGTTTCAAAATAAGTAATTTAATAAGTATTAAGAGATTTAGGTCACAAAACAAATGATTTTTTTTTTTTTTTGATTACTGGTTTAACCAAAGTCAAGCTTTTTAATAAGGATGGTCAGATGTTTTTTTTGATTTTTTTTACATTGGGTTTTTCTCAGTCAGTAACAGTAACTTAACAGGGTGGCCATGGTGGGGCAGTGTTTATTCATGGATATAAAAAAAAAGAAGAAAAAAATTACGCAACAGATCCTGTTACTACCTACGTCATCAAAACTATGCGTGCGCACCTTGGCATCGGAAGTAAAGCCCTCACCCATTCCCTCACAATAAGAACAAGAGGTCAAAAGTATTTTAAAACCTCATTTTTAAGTTCTTAGAAGGTTAAATGTCGGGTTGTTGTGTGTTTAGATGCCAGAATACCTAGATAGCAGACAGGCGTTGAAACTGTGTTGAATCTACATTGGATTGTCAATGTTAAATATTTGAATCAATGTCAGAGTTCAATGTTGATTAAATATGAGTTTGCACCCAAAATTAATATTGAAATGTTTATTTATTAAGTATAGACCAATGGAGTTACAATTGTGTTTAAATTAACTTGAATATTACTATATCACTACAGATCAACGTGTTTTCACTTATATTTCAATAATAGCAGACCAATTGAACAATCCTTGTTCATCTACAGGATTATGTCCTGGATGACTGGAAGTAATATTTTATTTAGTAAAACTAGCAAACATGCTTACAAAAACGTAATTCATTTAAGGAAATTTTTATTCACGATTTCAACATGTCAAACTCCTGCTGCGTTTGGTGCATAACTGAGCCAATTTTGTCTCGCTGATCAAATAAGGCAAAGTCATTCATGGTAGTGCCTGTCTGCTCTGTGAGGACATGTAAAACATATAACAAAAAACATGCACTATATGTTATGAGAAATCACTTTGAGCAAATGTGATGATATAGGGTGTTATTAAACTATTTTAATCTTGCCTGAATATATTTTTATAGGCTATGGGAGTAACGGAAAGTTTTAGAAATGGTCGCACCGAAGGAGTTTCAGAGGTTTTCACCTGCACATTATGGAGGATTCTGGACCAAACGCTTGTTTTAGACTATTCTACTGTAGTAAATTAATTGGACCTTTGATTTAAATTATTATATTTGTATGAAATGGGTTAATAGTCAGTTGGACATTTTCAATTATATGGTTTGACTAAAGCATTGACCGTGTCTATGAATTAAGCTGTTAACAAAGCATTGCTAGCCTGGTGTTAACTTTCATTACATTTTTACCAGTTTGCATGCATTAATGTAATAGTCAATACTGCTTGAATTAAGCTATACCAGTCCCCAGTCTATAACATATATATAAAATATATATTTAACTGGTTAGTGCATTCTAGCATTAGAAGATTAAATTGAAGTGCTTACCTGAAATGTATTCATCAAGATTTCAATGTCAACCATTCTAGTAATTCAGATGGGAAATCAACATCTTTTCAATGTCATGTTGCTATATGGGTAACTTCTCTACAAGCAGTAGACTGAAATCGTTCAGAATTCCTAAGGGAGCACATTCATGTAAAAAAAATCAGCTGAAAGCCATGAAAACGGTGGAAGAAAACTGGACGGAAGAGACAATCCAAAATGCTCCTTTTTGTAGTGCCCATTTTACATCAGGAAAGGTATTAGGTGTTACACCGGAATTCCTGTTCCAAAAAATTTTATTTTGCGTTTGTTCAATGATTACATTATTTAACTCTGAGCAAGCTGGAAAAGAATTGTATTATAGTCCTCATTCTGCATCTACGTATTGGCTGTGTAAATGTAGTTCTCAGATTTGTTTACCATGACGTACATCGCAGTCTTGTGTCCTTGTCTTTGGCCTGGAAGGGCTTCTGCCTTCACGACTTAAAACTCAGAGTCTATGTCATGATATCAGACTATAGATGGCCATAGACTACATAATCTAGCGATTTGTATGTGTAACAGTGTGGAGGTCCTGTCATAATGGTTCCGATTGATCATGTGCCCTGGCTGATTGGCCACGGGGATATCACTTTGGCTGACTGGTTAGCACGCATGACGCTCACCTGGGAGTCGTGGGATTGAATCCCTCCCGGGCCCTCGTTGTGTACCTTGCCACATATGCCCATAGCTTCTCAGGTGTACACACTCGCCTACTCCACTAAATACTAGGGGTCTCACGATCTTCCAAATCCTCGATTCGATTTTTGATATTTTTTTCTTTTACCTTTTCTTACAGTACAGAGCCCTATGCCATTTTTAGACGAGTCGAGTTTATGATAATTGCTTTTATTCATTACAGTTTGTACAGTAAATCTTATTTCAAAAAACATATAAGTGATGACATTTCCATTATTCTTATGTAATGTATCACATTAGGTGCTAATGGTCAAATTTAAATAATTTGTTTACAATATTATTGTATTTACAATAAATTGTTACACTTACAAGTGTACAAATCTTGTCTAAATAAATAACAGAAATGATTAGTAACATAGGGTTGCTGCTATCTAGTGACTCTTTTTAGTTACTGCAGTACAACTGCTCTCAGCTGCAACAAGCTCAGAGAAACAAGCTAATGTGCAGCAAACAGTGGTCCTCTTGTCGAGAATGTTGAATTAACTCAAAGGAAACTCAAAAATTTTGCACACTATAATTGAGAGTAGAAGGTGTGGCTTTAGCTCCGGTCCCACAGCTTCTTTCTTTATGTCCTAGCCATAATTTAACTGTAGCTTAGCTAATATCTACTTGCTAGCGTCAGCTAAGATGCTCTATAGACGTGTGCCCTCTTCACTGGGATGCTCTTATTGTGATATAGCTGTTAATAATATTATCAGGTGTTCTTGTGAGTTGTATGAGAACTGGTGAGAGTGTGCAATGCAACGTGTGGTTCCTTGTAATGAGTAAATCTGAGTAAATTGATGGTTGCCTGCTAACTGTCACTACGAAGTCAGAGATGGAGGCTAGTGACGCTGCAGTATGTAAAGATGGGAGGAAGTGATCGCAATTGTGTATTACATTTCGATGAGCTTGAGGTTGTGACATAGTTTTGATCAATTTCTTTGAAAAATTACGATTGTGACACCCCTACTAAATACGCGTATATATCTGGCCAAAGACAAAAATTTTGCTCCCAAAAATGGATAGCAAAAACAAAGGTGTTGTGTTTATGTTTTTGTTCAATGTATTAAAAAGCTTTCTAGCTCAAACAAGACTTACTTTCTGTCGTCCGTTGCTCCTTGAGGGGGAATGCATTCACAAGCTGAAGAAAATCAACTCTAGTTGCCAGAAACGACCCTGCAATCTTAAGCAGACACGCTAGAACATCTCTACAACCCCTGCTGTCCCGACAGAGAATTGAAACTCTTACTTCTCTACCACACCAAGACAATTTGGACAGTTTTAAGCCCCCAAGCCTCTAACCTCTGTAAACAGTTTGGGGAATGGCCACTTCCCGTTCCAAAACGGCTGCTCAGCAGTACAGATAGCAAGGTCTCTAAAGTCCAGGGTGAGTGAGTTTAGAACTTGACTGACCTGCAGAGACTTACTTACCTCAAGCCAACAGAATACCTTTAAGAATGAATTAGAGCTTAAATTGTGAGCCACACCTTTTTGTCTGACATCAGTGGCTTTCCGCACAAATGCACCTCTGTAAGAATGGCAAAAACTCAGCAAAAACACACTCAAATGTGTTTGGAAAGCATTCTCAGTAGAATTTAGGCTCATAAAGCAGCAATAGGTGAGTCATCATCGTATTTTAGATTTTCAGATATACAGTAGTGTAAGCATTGATGAGATTTACCGTGTGTTTTTTAAACGTTTTCAGTCTTATTCATGTCATTCAGTTGTTTTCCTAAAGCTCTTGTGAAGACTGCGCCTTAAGACGGGAATATCTTTGCTGTAATTAGATTAGAACAGATCAAACTTTAATGATCTCCATTGGGAAATCATGTCATGTGTGTGTCAAGTCCATTCAGTGTTACTGAAGACACATGCCAAAGCAACGCTGTCACTCTGCGGCGACGCGTTTCCCCCGGTCCGTTGCCTGACAGCCGCGACATCAGTCATCCGGTTTGTCCGAGCTCAGCCCCGTTCTCGCCAGGAGAGATCATTAAATGTCATTAATTAGTAAAGAAAGTATCTGGTTCTCTGCTGCCGGCCGAGTCCATACATCAGCTCGCTTTGTGGGACCAGTCAGGAGACGCCTCTGGGCCGGTCAAAGGTCACGCCGCAGCGGTTGGACATAGAGAAGTATCTCAAGCAGGCAGTGATTTGTTAAAGACACCCACCCCTCGCCGTATAGCTGCCTGACTCCCAGCAAGCCGACGGCGGGCTTTCAACAGGCACTGTTATTTGTCACAAAACAAATTGCTACAAATTTGCAAGACAAACACGGAATCGCACACCCACCATGTTTTAATCCCGCAAATTTCTGTCTTTTGTTTCAATAATCAGGATAAATAAATGAACAGGGGAAAAACCACGGGCCGTTTCATTCTTAATGAAGCGTGTAGCGGATGAATATTTCACACACCTGCTGTGGGGGTGTGTGTGTGTGTGTGGTGGGTTTTGACTCGGGACCCGATCCCAGGCTGGGAAAGTATGAATGTCGGATTAAACATTCATCAAATGCTGTCACAAAAACTTTATCCTCTCTGCTGTCAGCCGCACATGAAGATGGAAACAGGCAAGCCGAAGAAGCTGGATTTGAACCTCAGGATTGTATGCTAGAAGAATTATTTAGGCCGCCATGGACTCATGTCTGAAGGTATATAGGTTATGTAGTGTGGGTTTATGGATATGGATGGGATCAGCTCGGGTCAATCCTCTGCATCTCTGAAGTCTACCTAGTGTCTTGTTATTGCCTGCAGGTTCCTCCTCAGCCTTTCAACCCTCAGCAGACCTCATCCTCTGCTGCCTGCCAGCTCCGAGTGTCAGGCCAGCCGCTTGCATGTATCTTGCGAGGAAGCCCGCAGGGACATTTTGATGCATGGTTCACCATGCATGTTTTAATCATTCAGCCTTCCCAGGAGAAGGCCGCCGCTGCTGCTGCAGCATATTACAGAGTACACACAATTAGTGATATAATCATGATGATGATAATGAAATGTATTTAGAGCAGATCAACGACATTAACAGGACGGCGGCCCTGGAGAAGCGTCAGAGCCAGGGTTCCCTCTGGAGACCGACGGGCTGCACCCTGCAGGTCGTAGCGTCAGAGATTAGCCGTCGACTGAACGCTCCTTCTGCGCCATCAACTGCTAAACCTTCACCTGACAGGTGCTGCTCTCCATCGCTGCCTCCTCACTTCCTCTCCTCAAAGCCGTAGGGAACCAGAGAATATCCCCTTTCCCCCCTCATGCACTTTTGCAGCCTTTATTTGTTCCCCCTTCAGCTTTTCCACATTTTGTCACATCACAACCCCAACCTTGGTTTGCTCTGCATGCGTATTCAACCCTCGGGGTCAATATGTGAACCAAATTTAGCTGCAATTACAGCTGCATGTTTTTCAGGGTTTGCACATGTAGAAATTAAGAATAGCAGTCGGGGTGGAAAGAAAGTGTCAGTCTAGCAGTGGCATGGCCAGAAATTGCTTTTTAGGCGGGCCTAAAAAATGGTGGGCTACATAAATATGATTGAAATTAAGGTTATTTGTACGTTCCACTGTTGCTTCAACAGATATGTTTCTGTGTTAATTAGAAAAAGCTTAGAACAAAGTCCTCAGGACAAATAAATCATAGTACAGCTGTAAACTAACACAGGTAGCTCCCATCAGCTTGCTTTTTTAAGTGGAAGTTGAGCCTTATTGGGGTTCACTCACTTTTGAAACAGTGTTCTGGTTTCCCTATATGATATCAGATCAGTGGCAGTCATATGCTGATAATTGTTCAAATCTACAATGTGTAAACATAACAATATGGCCACTGTAAGATACCCTAGGCTTTAAAAATTATTTGATTCTCTGAAGGGCTGCCTTATCATCGCACCATTTTTTTTAAATAGACGTAGCACCGGAAGTTAAACACGGTTAGCCCATCTGTGAGCTCAGCGATTGGTCAGCTTCTCCCAAGAGGGCTTCCTGCACCATTAAAACGCTAAAGGAGACTGAATCAGACTTATCCTTATCTTCATCTCTATGGAATTCTTCCATGACAGATATTTAGTTAGAGTTCTATTTTTTTTCAATAAAAGCATCTTTTAGCCCCAGCTTGTCTGGAACGTCCACAAAGCCTGTTATACAAAACCGCCAAAGACAGAAAGTCTTGCAAAGAAAATGTATCCAGTTTTATGTTATTACTTTAAGTGACAACCCTCAAAAGTAAAACGTGATTGTATATATATATATATATATATATATATATATATATATATATATATATATATATATATATACAGTGATGCCGGTAACGCGTTACTACTATATGACCACTTTTTCAGTTACGACTAATCTAACGCGTTACTATTTCCATACAGGTAATCAGATTAAAGTTACTTGTTCAAGCCACTGTGCATTAATATTTTTGTAATTTTCTTGAGTATAAAGATATACAGTATTTGGTACAAAAACATTAAGAAAACAAGCAACAATAGCCGTAAATGTGGTCCTACCTTCAACAACAGTGCTGCCGAAACAGCTCATAATCACCTTTGCGGTCGCCATGTTTGTCTTGGCCTGAGTCTGAGTTCTATACTCTCTAGGCCTACTCTGCCCCCTAGTGGAACTCTCCATTAGCGCGTGCAGTGAGAAAGAAAGTACATCCCCAAGACGCAGCAGGTATATTTACAAATTTAAACAAAGTAAGCATGCACAAGCTCTCAGCTTACAGGGATATTCCACTATCAGAGTTAAATAAGTGAGAATTTTTTTTTTTATAACCAGCCCAATAATTCCCCTGATATGGCAGTAGTCAATTTGTTTTAGCAGGTGAATGTAAGTGAATGGGAACTATTGGCATTTTTCTTCTTCCCCTTGTGTGGTTTGGTGACATCAATTTTGTGAGACGAGCAGCAGTTGTAGTCCACCACGCGTTTTCACCCAAAACCTAAAGTACTTTCAGCTTTGCATGCCTGTCGATAATTAGCGCTTTCAAATATGTTAAATCCATGGCACATTTCGAACGGAATCAGAAATTAACTTTTATCTCCCCATTGAATCTCATTTATATTTTCTTTGAGTATGGGATAGCGCTGCACGATTATATCCAGAAAAATAATCACGATTATTTTGATCAATATTGTAATCACGATTATTAATCACGATCATTCATCCAGTCCTATTTTTATTGCACCAATTATAAACTATTAAAAATGTAAAAAAATATTGTGAAAAATAAAACTTTAGATTAGAATAGATGATTAATAATGCAAAAAAAAACTAACAAAAACAAACTCCAATATATATATATATATTTTTTGTGTGTATCAATATATATATATATATATATTTAAACCTACAAGCTAAATATGTGATTGCAGAGTGCAATCTCAAAGTGAAATTTATGGGAAACAATTACAGCTTATGCAGAAAATGCCTTTGACATTCCCTGCATCCAAATCCTTAGTATATTTACTATATGCTACGTAGCCTGTGAATATTCTCATTCATCCAGGTCATGGTTATCTATCTCTTAACAAGAAGGTTAAATAGCTGAGTCTCCACACCAGTTAGTTGGACCAGTCCCAGCCTGGTCAGCGGCGAGCATGAACTGATGAAGCCTCTTGGATAAGAGGTGAAACGTCTTCCAAGACAAATTACCAAGTCCAGTTGCGTTTGATTGAAATTTCCTTGAGATATATATGCTACGTAGCAACTATTACTCAGCTGTTAATGTAATACTGCATAGCAAACGATCACGTTAGGCATGAAATCAGACATAGTGCTCCACCATTTTGCATGTCCTTTGACACATATGACTTCTGTTGACCCAGATGTTTACGTTACGTTCGCCTGTGGTCCCACCATCCTCTAGCCGTTATTTTGTCTGGTATGACTTAACAACTTAAATGTTTAAATCAGTCAAAAAACAATTACAGTAATCAGTAACATCACTACATGTACATTTATCTGCCGAAACTGCGGCGGTGTCAATGGTTTACCATTCGTCTGTAGCCATTTTTAGCTAGGTCCTTCTTCTTCTATGATTTCGGGGCGTCCGCTGCATTGTGGGATAGCGTAGCATCCACCGGCTGCTTACTGTGGCGGTAGTACACTTTCGGGAACTTTTTGCTTGCTAGTCAGATCCATAATGGAGATTTGGATCTACTACATTGCTCAAATACTCCTTTTAACCTGCTACGTAGCAAGCGTAGTGCAGCCATTATGAGTGCTGAGTGCGTGTGTGCGGTTTTTATTTGGTCAGATAATGAAGCTTTAGCCATGCGTTTGCCCCCTGGTGGTTGACAGACTATTGGTTGAGGCAGTGTATGATGAAGACGCACGCAGTGAAGCTCGCATTTTGAATGTAAATATCGTTCACGATCAGTTTCATTTAATTGTGGCCACCAAAATCGTGATCATTATCAAAATCCGATTAATTGTGCAGCCCTAGTATGGGACCAGTGGACTGAGAGTAAATGGGCACAACTTAGGCTCCCTATTAGCTAAATATTTAGTTCTGAGGTAAACATTTCCTTTAAAATATTTCTTTCTAAATTATATGTTGGACTCACCAGTTTAGCTTTCTAGCTAGCTGTTTTGCTACAAGCTAAATATTAGGTCATTGTTTCCTAAATACTTAGTTTTGAAACTAGGAGATTAAAAAATGAAAAACAACATGGATGCAAATTATGACCAATGAACCCTTATCTATTTATCTTATAACAGGGTTAATAACCCAAAAGACTGCTGTTAACTTTTTACTGTACAACTTTACTTTTCTCTCTCTGTAAGGTGGCAGCAAAAAAATGCTCCCTGAAAGGCTTTAGGAGATAATCCTCTTTAAGACTTCATATAAGGGATAAGACTTTTTGGGAATGAAAAAAAAACAATGAACCTCGAATACAAGCCTGAGTACAAACAAGAAGTCTCGATGCAACATATATAGGCAAATGTATCTGTGTCTGAAGCATTTTAGGGTAAAATATCCATGTTCATCATTCTGAGGTGGCCAACGTAGTCACAATTTGTTGTCAGTAGTACATTTTAAAATAATAATAATACTCAAGTAAAGCAAAAAAGTAAAAAGTGCAAAAAACCTTCTCCTAAAAGTTGGTTTGTTTTCAAAAGGTTACTGAATTAATTCCAGCTGGTTACAGAATGTCCACAGAATAACACATCTTTATTTGTGCAACATGATATTTAAGGTATATAATGGATGAATACTGCTGCAACACAGTGAACGTGTATAGGGTTGTGTTCTCCTATGGCCCCAATCTGTGTATTACTGAAGGAAACATAATAACTGAATGACTCCAGAATGAAATCCAGTGCTTCTATTTATTCTGAGGGATAATGGCTGAATTATTCATCCCGTGTGATTATTAATTAAAAGAGGCCTGAGGTCCTGTGGCAGGTACAGGCTGCTCAGACATATACTGACATTCCCCTGTGATGTGCTAGATGTCTCTCCCTCCATCCATCCACCGCCTTCCTCCTCCTTCCTCCTGCTTTCTTTTTCCACGTCTTCAGGGAGAGTTACCCACACAGGTCTTACATGCCTTAACACCCCGCATCTTAACCTAACTCATAAATACACAAGGTGAAAGACCAGAGCTAGGTTGTCATTTCAAGGCGTGCTCTGGGCCAAATACCTACTTCTGATGGGATTCTCTTAAGCGTGCACTGTCCCAATTTATTTCTCTTGGTGTAATAATCCTTTAAACAATCATTAAGTTCAAATGAAAGTAAGATTCACAGTCTATACAAGATAAATAATCAAAATATATTTTTCTTCCTTTACTATCAAAGATAAAATAAGAGTAAACTTTGAGTTTTTGAAAAATTTACATAATTTTTGTATTTGTGAAATTTCTGAACAAAGAGAGGTAGAATTGTTTTGTAGGTTATTATTAATTATTATTATTATTATTATTATTATTATTATTATTATTATTATTATTATTATTATTATTATTCAAGTTAGACAAAGACAGCAAGTCTCGCAAAGATAGGTCACCTCCAGTTTTATTTTAATTTTATTTTATGACGACTTTAGGTGACACTTTTCAGAATTAAATCAGAATTTAATCAGTATCAGAATTTTTTTTTAAGAAAGTCATTCATTTAGGTCCCACCCATAGCCATGCCCCTGGGGAGAACACAAGTTTATTGGCAGGTATAAACACAAATAATGCATAAATGGAGAGTTGCAAGAGAAATCTTCCAGAAAAGTGATCAGACAACAGAAATGAAACATAATGTGTAATACTTTGTCTTGATGGCAACCAGTTTCTAATATTATGAATGATCCTCTAAAATGGGGTTAGTTTAAAAAAAAGTTACCTGAAGATATCCTGAGTTATTTCAGCTGGCTTTGCAATCCAGGTTTGTGGATGGAGACAATGTTGGTTTATTATGAAGAGAATATGTTGCAACTATAACTAATGTCGTGATTTCATATTTTTTTAGGGCTACTTTATATAACAGTCTCGTATTGAATATGTTTATATAATCTTTAGTTAGTATTCAGAAAGTAAAAGTCTGTTTTTATTAGCTTGCATGATAGTAAAGAAATGTTTGTCAAGTATGGTTTATGGGGGAAAGCTTTTAAGTCGTAAAACTCTAGGCTAAGGTTATTGCACGTTGTAAAAGTGGGATGCGGAGATAAGGAACAGAGTAGAGAGTAGACAGTCATAAACAGACCGGATGGTTACAGCGATAACTCAGGAAACCTTGAGAATAAACGTTTGGTGTAATAAAATCTAGGGGGAGGAGAATAGACATGTGACTATGTGCTTTGTTCTTCTTTAATAAAAATGGTACACCCCTGTACACGACAGTTCAGTTCAGTTCAACTCAGTTCTGACTGTTCTCCGCCTGCAGGTGTGTATGAGTGTGAAACAGAAATTCTGTGTCTGTGCATCATTTCCATCTCTGTCTCTCAGCTCTGATTTTATTTTGGAAAACTTCCCGCCGGGGTAAATGTTGGCGCCCCCACACTCTCCGGAAGCGAGTGCCGATCGCATGGGAACGAGGAGCCAACACTAATAATAGTGACAAAATCTGTCAGTTTCAGTTCCTGTTATTTAGGATTTAAAAAAAGACCTATTTTTTATGTTAAAGAGGAAAAACAAATAAGACAAATCATTTCCCATAGAAAATGCATCCTGTCCCATTTTCCCATTGTGAGTCTTGTTGGAACCAGCAGCTGGTTGCTGGAGCACTCAGGTAGGGAGCGGCTGTTGCATACTCTGACACCGGTGTTGGGCAGCTGGCGATTGGAGGACATGCCCTGTGGCAGTGCCAGGGGAAGGCCAGAAGGGCTGTGGTCCAGGCTCGCTCTAACCGCTGCTCAGGCCCCACTAATGGACCAGATCTGGGGTGCCCATATGGTACTGAGGGGCCCTGGAGGTTGGCACATGGTGCCACCAAGCAGTCTGCCGTTAGATATCGAACAGGACAAGGCCATACCCATACGATCACCCCATGACCACTAAGCATTATGGATGAGCTAGATGATGGGGATGGAGACACAGCTGCTTGGCTCAGTTCAGGCAAAAATGTTTGTACTAACTATTGTTCATTAATAGCTTTATTTCTGCATATTAACTTGATATTGTATTAGATTTATTTAAATAAATAAAGTAGTACAAGCAAACATATCCAGAGTTGAAAACAACATATCCACTTGAAAACAGTCAGTGGTAAAGTTTAGAAATATTTAAATAATACTTTGACCATATTTGAGTATAAAACATGTTTCAGTCACTTTGGAGTCATTTTGAAAATTTAATTTAATTTCCCAGCTGTACATGAATGCAGCATGGGCAACTGCTGGGAAAAAATCTCTTAATTGCCTGGGATTCGTCAGACTTGCATTTTCTCTAAAATTTGGAGTTTAGTTTGACTGGATGCTACTGGTAGCCATGTGGACATCAGCTGTTTTTTCTCCAGTATCAGTGATGTTTCCATTCGGTTTGACATTGTTTCATGTGATTCATTCAGTTCAGAGCAGATCGTGTTATGGACCTTAGTGCTGTTGAAAGATGCGTTCACTGACAAAGTTCTGATTAGGTCCATCTCTCTCTTTTTACTACAGCTGCAGAGGAACAAATAATGTTCCCAAACAGCAGAGTTTACCGATAGCTGGGAGTCCTTTTTGTTTTGGTGTCACTTTTTAAAGTCCCCCTGTGCTCGGGGTTCCACACATAAACATTCTGCAT
Source organism: Apricaphanius iberus (assembly GCA_028564705.1). NCBI lineage: Eukaryota > Metazoa > Chordata > Actinopteri > Cyprinodontiformes > Aphaniidae > Apricaphanius > Apricaphanius iberus. Next base: position 71,847 of record JAPXFQ010001666.1, read on the forward strand.
GTGTTCAGGTAGAAAACAGATGGATTTGGTCAGTAGATGAATACATGTAGCTTTTTATACATTTCCGTTGAACATCTAATTTAGTTGTGTGACCTCTCATGAAAAAGTTAATCTACTCTGATTTGCTGGAAGTTGGACTGGATCTGAAATTCTACGATCAGTAACACTGATTTCATGTAACAGAGAAATTTAGTATTCATGGTCTTACCTACCTTGGCTTACTCCCACCCAGGGGAAAGCTGAGTCGATTTTGCGAACCAGGAGAGAGCTGAGAGCGGATCTGCTAGTAGAAGCTAACGGTTAGCAACCCCACAACACGGCGGAACATGTTCGGGCATGTGTTATTGGAGATAGCACATAAACATAGTCATTTTTGGTCGTAGAAACGATCCCAATTCAGAGAGTTGTAGGATATAAGCATTCTAATGAAAGTAAATAAGGAACTTAAAATGGATGAACTTAATACATATAAATGAACGCTGAGGAGGAGAAACCTTGAAGGGAGACGGATGGATCAGCAAAGTTTAGTAAACTAGAAGTAAAGTAGTAAGTAATTCCAAGTAGGAAAAGCAAATAGATAAATTAAATACATGGAATTAACAGGGATAAGGAAAAAATGGAAAAGAAACACAAAGACAATGAAAAAGAACTGGGGATATCTAAGTAGAGAGGAGAGCCAAGAACCATGACACTAAAATCCTAAAATAACAGATGTAAAAACCAAGAAATAAACTAGAATGACAAGAGAAACTGAATAAGGAAATTAAATAACTAAAACTCAAAACACAAACACCTAACATCATAACAAATGCTGCATTTTTTTAATAGTTTTTTTACCAAAGAGAAAGGATCTGTGTTGTAACTGGTCATTGGAACACCAGCAGCAAAGTTAAGTTAGGTATAAGTTTGAAGGCAGCATAAGGGTGTCAATACTGTCAGCCAACAGAGGCAAAACTTGTAGTCCTTTTATTTTCCCCCACCCTCTCTCCAACCTCCTGAAACAGGAGCAACCAAGCATATTTAGTTTCTCCCATGGCAAAAAATGACTCAAAAATGTACTGAAAAGATGAGTGAGTGAGACCTTTAAGGCACACTAAAGGGTTGGCATGTACGCCCACAACCTTACATTTGGTCAGAATACAGTTCCTTCTTCCACGCATTTGATGTGTCTTCTCGTATGGGAAAATTATTTTAAGAGTAGTTCTATTTATTAATTAGTAATTAATAATAAAGGCATCCGGGGAATACGGCATAATACTTGGGACTCAATGAAGATTATGAAGTTGGAAAAGACTAATGGACGTTTCACCTACTCTAGTTTAACTGAAGGACTCATCTTATTGTAGCAGACCTAATGCTTTGGATAGAAAAGCTCTGGAAGCTCGCACAGGCGGATAGAAATGTCATGTTAAAGGGAGAGGGAGCAATGCCCGAAGATGGCTTTCTTTACCTTCATATTAAATATTTAAAAAAAAACGCCAACGGATACTCAATTATGGAATTCTGTGACGGCAGCCCCTAAGTTGATTGCGGCAAACTACAAGCAGGATTTCTTACGGGTTTCTTTCAGCTGTGGCTTTCCGCTCCTCCACAAAGCCTAGCTGTGGATCTCTGCAGCTCCTCCAGAGTTACCTCGGCCTCTTGGGTGCTTCTCTTAATAATGCTTTCTTCGCCCCAAACTGGCCAGTTACTCGGTCCTCCGTTGTCTTGGTTGGTTTGGAGTTGGTCCATCCTGTTTCCGTGTTCAGATGATGGAATAGAACAAGCTATGTGAGATGTTTTATCGCCTAATTGTGCTTTAAACTTCTCCTCGGTCTTCATTATACTTTTTGTTCTCTACTGTTCTCCATTGAACCTTAAACTGAACAGCTGTGCTGAGATTAAATCGCAGACAGGTGGACTCTGGTTGTGTTGATTTCATTTAGGTGTATCATAATATCTAAAATATGTAGGTGCACTGAGGTAGTACCCGGAGTTGGCAAAAAAAAAAAATGTACTTAATGAGATAACTTTTTTTCCTACTTCATCATTCATAACAACCCAAAGGAGGCTTCACATTTCCTTCCAAGAAGTTAACAAAACTCTTGGTCTCCAGCAACTTTGGAAACGTCCTCTAGGCGAAGGAAGGTCAGGGAAGAATGTTTTTGCCAGGATCCTTTCATTACCCTGACTACAGAAGCTGGCCTGAATGAGCCGTTTGTTGGAAATGAGGTGGAAAGCGGGGTAAAGCGGAGTATCCCCCACCAGCCTGGTCTGGCACCGGACCGAGCCGGTACCGCTCTCAGAGGAAGCAGAGCCGCGAGGAGAGTTTAGGGCTGTGGGTTTTTTAATAAATGTGTGCGCGGACAGGATGTACTGAGATAATGCTTAGAACAGCTCGGTGCTGCCTGTACCACACAGGCTGATGCAAATTGAGCTAAAATTACCTCTTCAGTATGACACTGGCAATTTGTACTGCAGACCTAAAAAAGAAACAGCCGGGGTAATTAGAGTCAGCGGAAAACTACGGTTTGACGTTGCCCTGCCCTGGATTTCCAGATAATACTCTATTAAAAAGTGAGGCCAGACTTTCAAAACAGGTCACTCTCACTAACCCTCCCTCCCATCTCCATTTTCTTCCTCCTTCCTCCTCCTCCTGCTCCTTCCGCCACCCACCTCTCTGGAGCTGGAACAAAAGCTACCTCCGCCTCCCCTCCCCATCTCCTGCCTTTTCCATTTTATCGGTGACAGCTGCCGGCAAACTGACTCGCGGAGCGAGAGAAATGATGTGTCAGTGGAAGGTCCTTTAACCCGCACTGCTAATCTGTCACACGCCGTTTGTTGTTTACGGTTCCTTCCCGCTCGCCGACCGACCGGCCAACCGGCAGCGTTCGCCGAGCGGTAATGGCGACAGATGCTGACCCACAGAAGTGTGAATCTTGCCGATTTCTCCCTGCTGTCAACCTGTAAATTACAGCTATCTGGAGTAATTAGACCCGATAAAACCCTTCCAAGCTTCACCCCCCCATTCAGGCATACGTACACAGACTTGGCCTGTCCCTGACCTGGGCGTGTGCCATTTGGAAACAGAGCGCTCCAGACTTTTTACTTTTAGGATTCATCCAATTCAGGTGAAAGGAATATGAACATGTCAGATTTGACCTTTGCTTTACAAGAAATGTTTTTCTCCAGCTCTTGTCTAAATCTCCCCATAGACCTTCAAGATTTAGTCTCAGTAATTTTATATTCCTGAAGATGCCACCCTGAAAAGGAACAAAAAAACAAATGATATACTGATAAAGAAAATATAAAACTATTTACTGAGGGCAATAATATTGTCCAGGGACTTCAAACAAAAATTGTAAGCATTATTATTGGTGCAAAAATGAATTTCTCTGCAGAAAGATGACAAAATAAATTAGTATCTTGACTAAAGTTTGTCATTTTATTAATAGCTCTTGTATGTTGTCTTGATGCAATGATGTTTGGGGTGCCACATGTCGGTTAAGATTCTGATAATTAGAAAGAGATTTTTGCGTGTAATGAACGTTTCCAATTAATTGTCTTCATCTGCTCCTCTTTTTCTCAAAGAAAATTCTGACAATATTCAATTTGAATATGTTTTATACATCTCTTCTTATGTATACGTATTTACATTTAACTACTGATTTACCAGTAGTTTTTAAAACCTTTCTCATATTTTCATTGGATAAACATATATGTACAACAAGACAATGGAGTGACCTTTGTCTGCCAGTTATCATTTAAGTAAAATACACTCCAAGGCCTTCTCTTTGGAATAGACTACCTGTGCTTCATTCTTTTAAAAACAGTAGAATTTTTTGTTAATTAAAAATATGCTTAAGATAACTATGTGTGTTTTTATATTTGTGATGTACTATATGTGACTTTTTTATCTGCTGCGAAAATAGCTAATGTCATTAGGGAGGTGGCTTAAATAGAATGGCTAAGGTTATCCTATGCTATCTCTGTATTCATGCTGCTATAGCCTTAGAATGTTGAAGGAAAGACTGACCATTTTTCTTCACTCTTCTACTTTTCTCTTCTACTACTCATCAGATGTATTTTTTACTGTTATTTTGGCTGTTAAAGGTCTCATTTACTGGTGTTTTTATATATTTTCAATGTTCTCTGGTGTGAAAGAATGCCCTCTGAGTCGGTTTCTGTAAAAAAATAATAATTCCCAGTCTATTTCAGTTTAGGGGCTGGCTTATTAAGATTAATGACATGCAAGTTTCTGTCTTCTGATTGGCTAACTGCAACACTACTCTTACACTGTCTCTGATTACTAAAATCAAATCAAATCAAATCAAACTTTATTTATAAAGCGCTTTTCAAACAAAGAAAGTTACTCAAAGTGCTTTACAGATTTTAAATAACCCCACAACCCCCCCTTCAAAAATAAAATCATCAATGCAAATACAACCCCCTCCCAACCCAACCCATCAGCCATACTCACTCACACACACACTTAGAAGCTACAAAAAGCGGGCTGAGTACAGATGAGCCAGGAAATGCCATCATGGGAGCCATCTGCATCAGCAGCAGCAGATCAACAGCAGCAGCCAAGGCTCCGACCCAGAGCGCCCAGAGGAGGGAGGGCTGGTACCTCCACCTCCACCAAAGCGCTACCTGGGTGGCACCCAGGCAGCCACAGCCGACCACTGCCCCCGATGCAGAGGGCCCCCCCAGAGAGGAAACACTGGCAAGAAAGATTAAAATACATTAAAATATAAAGTTAATAAAATATAAAGTATATAAAGTATAAAACAATAAGTGTAAAACAAATAACAAAAATGCAAAGCAGATTAATAAATAAACAGTTAAAAGCTAAACTAAAAATTAAATCAGGTAAAACATGCTTAGCGATTAAAAATATATTAATAAATAATAATTAGTTAAAGACTAAGCTAAAAAGGTGAGTCTTGAGCCTGCTCTTAAAAACATGAACGTTCTCTGTGGCCCTGAGATCCTCTGGGATCTAGGTTTTTTTGTCTCAGTAACATGAGACAAAAAACATGCAGGTATTTAGACTTAGATGGAATTTACTCCCCAGTTTAGGTAGCATTACCAACCAAGACGCACGACTGACAAACAACAACCTTCCAAAATACACACATTTATTTACAAAAGAAAAATAAGATACACATTTTAATCACCCAAGCTAGTAACACACACTACTGATTAAAATAAATGAATAACTACCTAAAATAAAAGAAACAATGAAGCGATGAATATGCAATAAAATGGAAAATAGATTCTGATGTCACAGTTCTGTAGGAATCTGAATGCTTAAAGACCAAGGCTTATATTGCAAAGCTGGAATGAAAGCTGAATTAGTTTACTAATTGTGACTAGTTAAACTAATTCGCACCATTGATTTCTGACTAAATCAATAAACACTGTACGAAAAAACACAAAATTCATTGGATTAAGTAATGTTTTGTTTAAAAGTTATTTGGATGAAAAGTCATTAACATTTGAAAAATTACTTCTAGTTATAGATTGATCACGGCAGTAAACAATCCAATTCCAATATTTTGATGCATTAAGGCAGTTTCAAATACGGCAAGAAGATTAGTTACCTGTTTAAACAATCTACTTTAAACCAATCTCTAATTTGAACACCGTCAATAGCAATCTTGTTTAAGAAAACGCACGTCTAAGCCACACGTGGTCTAATCTTGGCATTTAGCTTGCCTCGAACTCACGTGGTGTTGTTTAGAGCCACTCAAACATATTTATTAAACATTAAACAAAGTAAAGAAAACTCATGTCCAAATGAGCAACTCAAATTACAGGATTTAAACCGTCTCTTGGTCGGAAACACTGGTTAAAACTTCAGGTTGAATGTCCTGGTTTTACTCAAACAGATGGCAGATATCTTATACACAGTAACGAAATCACAGTGAAAACACAACCCTTTAATCTCATTTATCCTAATTTTGCCTCTGCCCAGACAGACCTTTTTGAACGATTAGCGTTCTCCAGGCTTTTTTGCGGCTGACGAGGGGAAAGGCTCAACAAGTTAGCAGACAGGCTAACAACAGGTTATAGTAGCTAGTTAGCAGTGAACCTTGTGACTGTTGGGGACGCAGGAAGCCCACCTTTGGCTGGACGCTGGTTCGTCCAATTTGGCTAAGCAATGATTACCCTCAACTTTCGTCCACTGAAACAGTACCTCTTTCCAGCTTCTCCAGCACGACATTCATCTGTTATCGGCTCCGTAGCAGTGTAAATGTGGCTTCACCTACTTCGGGTCCCCCTTTTTCATGCTGGGGGTCGGCTCCCCTTTTCTTACGGCAGTCTGTGATACAGAACGCTTCTTTAGGCTTTGAGACAGAGTAGTGGTATTTGTTTCATCAGTATTTGCGATACACCTGATATCAGCAGTCTGTTTCCCTTTAGAGTCATGCTGATGGCATCAAAAATGACACAGAAACTTTATATTCCTCCTCAGTTCTTTCCTTACTCCTCTCAGATTAACCCCTGCACTTAGAAAACAAAAATTAGATTTCAAAGCACTTTCATTTTAACACCCTAATAGACAAATATAGAACGAATAAATGTTAGTCTTTTTAGTGGTAAAACCTGTTCTTGATCACATTAACTACCAATTATGTTTGGGTTTACTTTTGCAGTACATTGCTAATGTTAACTGAACTCTAATAATTTGTCATAGAAATTATTCAATTAGAATTTTTCAAAAATGATTTTTATATGATTAATGTATAAACATAAAACTGGCCTTTTCATTAATTGCTTCTTTCTTTTTATGCCTTTAAGGCTTTGAGAATCGATGGTGGCAGATCCACTGAAACTCCAGAGGTGAGTCTTGGACTAATCTTGCCGTTCGTCCTCTACTTATCCTCGCAGAGGTTTTTGCAGGGACAGCAGGGTTTTTCAAAGATGTCAGCGTCGGGGCCACCTCTTCGTGCCCTCACATCCTTGTTCAGCTCACGATCGCCATGGCTGCCACCGCTGCCGAGCATGCCCTTAAAGGCGGGGCCTCTGCCCTTTTAGGTAACCCAGTCGATAGAAAAGGTCACGCAGCCGGGTCTTGTCATCCTCTATCTCCACCACCTCCTCCTTCTCCTCCAACACTCGGTGCCCACTTCCTGAGCATCGGAGCCAATCACTTTCCACCCTTCACCATCTTGCCGCCAATGCCGAGCGACAATCTGTCACAGGGGCACTGGGAGATGCCACCCCGCCGTCCGCCTTCCGCACACTGCCGTAATAGCTTCTAGCAGCCTTAAAAGGATAAGGAGCCGACAAAATAAGGCAGGAGAGTGAGATGAAATGGGTGAGAGGATGGCATCTCCCGCCAACCCCTCCTTCTTGCCTCACCCCACAGTGGCCGGGTCGCTTTGCACGATACTTCAGTGAATAAATGAGTCGTTTTAATCCGACTGACAAGCTGGCATTGCCCAGCCCTGCCCTCCATCTGTACCGGTCGGCCAGCGCAGCAGCAGGCCCCAGGCAGCCCGATGTGCCAATCCAACACGCAGCTTATCCTGGCCGTAGCTTCAGGGACAGAAGGGTTAGAGCTCCATGCGGCAGCTACCTTCCCCACCAAAAGAGCTATTTATATAAGAAAGGGATTAGCTGGTGGAGGCTTTGATGCACCGAAAAAATGCAGATTTCTTCTCATCTTGCACTGTTGCACAATTCAGGGGGAATTCTTCAAATAACCCCTTGCTTTTACTTGTCATTAAATAATGCAATTTGGCAAATTCCATTTTGTCACTTTTAAGGCAACTACAAAGTTGCGTAAAAGTATGACACGAACTTGATAACACTTGGTATCTACAAATTACAGATTATCGTAACATGACACATTAGGGTGTCCATTTTGACATTTTTTTCCAGCATCATGCTGTGGGGGGTGGGGTGGGGGGTGTCGATATATATAGAGGATCATATTATATGATTTTTAAAGAATTTATTTGTATAATGGTGCAGAAAAAGAGAATTTAGCACCTATGAGTAACCAAGAATTCTGGCCCACACAGACTTCTCACTTCTTCTTTAAGGAACTATTCTCCACTCATTATCTGTATTAATAGCACCTGTTTGAAAGTATTAGCAGTATGAAAGACACATATCCACACCTTTAAACAGTCATACTTCAACCTCCACCATGGAAAACCCCAGAAAACTGTTCAAGGACACAAGGGACAAGATTGTACACCTGCACAAGACTGAGCCAATTTCCAACAACCAAACAACTTAGCTTGAAAAAGGAATAAATACAAGATCCTTGACAATCTCCCTTGACCTGGGGCTTAATGTAAGGTCACATCTCGTGGGATACATTATCTTGAGAACGATGAGGAGACAGCCCAGAACTACATGGGGGGAGATGGTCAATGACCTGAAGAGATCTGGGACTACAGTAAGAAAGGTTATTATTAATAACTCATAAAGTTTTAACGGATTAAAATCCTGCTGTGCTCGAAAGGTCCCCTTGCTTAAATGCAGGTTGCAGGTTAAATACTTGCTAATATGCATGTAAAATAATGTACAAAAATACCATTTGAAATGTTTAGTGAGGTTATTTTAAATTTCATTATGCGTAACCTCAAAACGTTAGTTTAAAAGTTTCATAATCTTGATCGGTGACATAAGGTGGGGGAGTCTTATTGCTCTATGCTGCTTTCTCATTTTCTTGTCATCAGATCCTGTGGTTGTGTTCTCAAGAGTCGGTGTGTTGATTAGCTTTGGATTGTGATAATTTTTCTTAAAAATGTTAAATTATTATGTTTGCTGTACAAAGACCAGCCTTTAGGCACATGGAGCCCATTTCCAAAGAACCCCCCCCCCACCCAATAATAGGCAGCATTTTCGTATCTGGCTGCCTGCATTTTACGCAGCTAAACTGCCGTCAACTTGTGCTTTGGCTATAGAAAACTCTTGAAATTTATGGTGCTCACTTCAGACCAAAGGATTAAAATACCACCTATGCGACGGAGGTAGACCGAAGCAAAGATCATAGAATCTGACCAGCCAGCGTGCTGCGGTGCTTACAGTTTCATGGGACTGCTGTCCGCAGCTGCTTTTAACTGCAGCAGCCGACTGGGAAACACGGCCGGATCTTTCAGAAGCTCAGCTCTATGCAGACGGGATCTCTGCTGTTTAAGTCTTTTAGTCTAAAATCTACTAATTTCTAGATTTGTTGAAAGATTGCTATCAAATAGTAGAATCAACGGGTTTTAAATAAAAAAAGTAAAGCTAACTTGTAGCACCAAGGCTAAGCGTTAGCGTCGGCTAGCATTGGTATGATTTGGGCTCTAATGCTTCTCCTGCTGTCCTCCTCGTCTCTCTGTGTTATCTGGATAGGCAGTAGGCTCATAGCTGTATGGCTGTGGTTCATAATGTCTTGTTGTAAGTGTTTAACATTTAATCTGTGTCAAAGTCACCATTAGAATCCATAGTTTTCTATTGATTGAGCTGACAGGACTCCCCTACCACACATCACTTCCGGTTTGGCATTCTCACAAAAAATTTTTTTTGGAAAGTGTTCCTCTTATATTTATCTAAATTATGGTCCATATTAAGGAAAGGATGAATGGTTCCATGTATAGTGAGATTTTGGGCAAAAACCTCCGTCTGTCAGGGAGAGCATTGATGATGAAACATGGCTGGATCTTCCAGCATGAGAATGATCTCAAACACGCCACCTATGCAACGAAGGAGTGGCAACACATACAATTCAAGGTTCTAGAGTGGTCTAGCCAGCTTCCAGACCTCAATCCAACAGAGAATATGTGTAGGGAGTTAAAAGTCTGTGTTGCCCAGCAACAGCCCCAAAATGTCACAGCTCTAGAGGTGATCTACGTGGAGGAATGGGCCAAAATACCGGCTACAGTGTGTGAAAACTTTGTGAAGACCTACAGGAAACTTTTGACCTGTCACTGACAACCAAGGTTACAGTATAAAGTATTGAGGTGCGATTTTACATTCTCTAAAAATCGTAAAATGTGACTGTCGATTTTTTTACTTCCTGTCTCCCACAGTTGTACCTGATGAAAATTACATAACTTTCTCATCATTTTAAGTTGGACAAATTTGCACAGATCCGCTGCCACTAAATACTTTTATGCCCTACTGTATATATATAATAAATAAACAAATGGATAAAGTAAAAAATGAATATAAAAAGTGAAATAACAATAATGAAATAATATTAAAAAAGACGACTCTGAAAAAAAAAAACATTCCCAGACAAACTCCAAAGACCTACTGCAGTTTAAGCAAAACATAGATCTAGAAAATACTGAGCGTGGACACAACTGGCACACTTCCATACCTTTGTTTAGAGAAATGTTGAGAACCATTTACTGTTTTTCTTTTCCTAAACAATAACATTCTACTTTGCGTTGGTCTCTCACATAAAACCCACCGCTTAACTTCATTGTTGGAACACCGAATTTAATCTTTAATATGTGTCTCTCAGCTTATTGCATGATTTTCAATAATTCAGTGAATGCAGAAATAAATGAAAGTGAAACTACCACCAAGGCATTTCTTTTGCCGCATCATCCTTTGGCACGGTGCAAGGACTAATGCACCGTTGGTCCGCCTTCCCGAGTGAAACAACCCAGAGGGAGCTAAAAAACACTTGGCCGCAGGAGGTGCTAAACCCTCTGCTCCATTTCCTCTCTCCACAAGCTCCTCTACACTCCCTCACTTTGGCCATGTGTCCCCTCCAAGTCGTTTGGGAAGGGGACCTAGTAACATTTGAGTGCCCAATTAAGCGCAGGGGCTTGGTCCGTGGCCCCCCTAGGGGTCCCATTCAGGCGTGTCACGGACGAACCACGCACACACTCGCATGAGTCCTCACCCCATCCCACCCTGTTGTTCTTTTTCATGCTCACTTCCCCCGTCTGTTCGGCCTCTTTTCCACACAAACACCCTCCCTCTCCGGTTAAAGGTCCCCCGCAGATCTGATTGCAGCTTATCTTTGGAACAGGAGGTTATGGCTGTTTGATCCATGGCAGCCGGACCCGTTGCCAGTTCTGCACCAGGGCCCTGGAAGCCGCACATTAGCCGGGGGAGGTTCTCCCGCTGCGGTGCCGAGGATCCAAAGGCTCAATGTTTTGCTGCTTGTTTGATGAAAGATTAAGCACTGTTTTCTCAAATTAGCCTGGAAAACATGAAGCGTAGAGATAAAAGAAGATATTCTTTATCCACAAGGTCAACAAGGCGCTCATTATCACTAAGATTGAATAATTACAGAACTTAAAAATAAAGCTAGAGCTCCAAGTTACCACAGAGGGGCCTTTTTGAAGTGTTAAATCACTGCTTATTCCCTAAACCAAAGTGAAAGAGCATCGCTGGATAATTTAGGTTACAGGCTCGGCAGTGACAGCTGGGCAACATTGAGAGCCAACCAAATCGACATAAATCACTGCCTCCCTTCTTTTTTTTTAATAAGTAGGTTAATATCTCAGAACGCTGTTTAATGTTTAATTCAGAGCGGAGACAGAGACGGTGTAAAGGGACGGCAAGTCTTTTTCCAACGTTGGCGGGAGGTGGAGGGCCGGGCAGGGTTTGGCACGTCCCCTCGGTCGCTCCGGCGCACGCCGGCCCTCACCAGCCGTCTCCAAATTAAACAACTGCTTTGTGAGTGTGCCGCCATAACTATTCATCACAAATAAATACTTAAGTGCAAGAGCTTAGCACCCCGCTGCTTTACACTTATACCTATTTTTTTCTCTTCCTGTCACCTGATTGTCCTCCATTGCTTCTTTTCCTCTGAGTGCTGCAGTGCCCTTCAACTTGGTAATGTGCTCTAACCCATGTGCCAAGCCTCCCCGCTCGGTGCCCAACATCCTTTGCCCTCACCTGAGACCTCGTCCCAACAGGACTCCAGAGTTCCAAAGTTCAACAGTCTTCCTATTTTTTTTCGCCCCTCATCGTCCAAACAAAGTTCAAAAACACTCACCACCCTCTAAACCATACGCGGGGGCAAAAGTCCACCTCAGCCGTCCTCTACGTTTGCTTTTTGGAAGGTGATCCGATGATTTACACACACACACACACACACACACACACACAGAGTTGTTTTTTTTCAATGCTTGGTAGGCTGGCTGGCTCCGTTGCAACGCCGCATGTGCTGGCGTGGAGGCTGCGGCTGGATGGGTTTCGCTCGGAAGCTGATGAATTGCAAGCGAGATGCGGAGAGGCAGCCGGCGAGTTGCTCCGGCGAGCGGCCCGTCACGCGCCATCACCGCCTGCTCGCGTGATGAGGGAAATCAGAGAGACAGCGCTGACAACTCAATTTAACACTAGATCTGGAGGTAGCCAGAGTGCCACTGCGTTCTGGATAATTGATAACCTCGCCTTCACCTCGCCACACCTTCACTCGACCTCATATTCGCCACTCCTCAGATCGTCATCGACCCAAATCAACACTCCGACAGATTGTCTAACAGCTTTAAAGGTTCTATAAATCTTTATTTGAGTGGTTACGGCAGTTTAACCTCCAATGGCTTGCAAATCTGCTCACACTCCAGAATATTTTTACATTTTGTCACAGCTGAACACTGCAATCTATGCATTGGAGCATGCTACATGGTGGCCTTTCTTCATGGAGTTTGCATGTGTTCCCTCTCCATCTGTGGATTATCTCTGGTTACTCTGTCTTCCTCCCACAGTTGCCTTTGGTAGTTCTCTGTTTATCTGTGTCCAGGGTGTCCGGCTCTCGGCCATAGACCTCCAAAGACAAGTAGGTAGATGATGAATGGACAAATTGTTACATTATATTTGAATAACAATCTTAAGATTGGATGACTCTATTATATGTGCTGTAATTTTCTAGTTTCTTTTGTCCAATTGTCAGTAGATTTAGATCTAGACTTTGAATAGGCCGTTCCAACACATGGATATGCTTTGATATACATCGTTCTATTGCAGCTTTGGTTGATGCTGGACGGTGGACCTCCGCCCCAGGGTCAAGTCTTTACCTCTAACTTAGGGCTGGATGATAATTCAATATAAATATCTATTGATCAATAGACATGTGGAGCGATAGGCAAAAAAAGGGGTAAAATATCCAACGTAAAACTAAAGCCCAGTTTATGCCTTTCTGTTTTGACGGAGACGCATTGACGCAACGGCATTATCCAACAACGCAATGGCTCTCCGTCACCTATGCAAGGACGCACGGAGTAGAGGCCCAATTTTTAACTATCCATCAATGGAGAGCGTATGCATCTGATTGGTGAGTTTCAGTAACAGCCAGAGATCGTTTAACCAGAATGGTGCTCTATAGTCGCTGTAATCAGTAGTTAATGCAGTGTTTGGCCACTACATGCTTTAAATTGATAATTTATCTAATCTATTCTTTTGGCGATTTTGAACACAAGGAGGTGTAGGAAAACAACAAAAAAGGCTGCTGTGTTTGTTTGCATGTGCTTCTAGAGTATTCAATGAGCTGCAGTTCTAGTAAAAAGCTTTACAGCTTAATCAAAACTTACTTTCTGTCTTCCATTGCTCCTTGAGGAAGAAATATATTCACAAGGCTAGAAAAAAAACTGAAATGACGGTGTGGTAGTAGGCAGACTCGCAATAAAAAGTTAGCACCCCCTGCTAACAATAGAGAGCGGAGAGAAAAAAGCGGAGTACTATAAACGAAAAAATTCTCTGTCAATATGTCCGCATCTGAGTGCAAATTTGCAGTCGGAGAAGCATAAACTAGGCTTTACTTCACCTCAGTCAGATGTCACAGCAAGGAGGAAGTTGTCCCGGAAAAAATGTTTCAGTGGCTCAGGTAAAATGCCATTTTGAACTGATCTTCAACGCACTAAACATAGCAATAATAAACCAAATAAAACACGGTCAGTTTTCTTAGACAGGACTCCCCTCCAATGGCTCGCTGTGAATCACTGTTACGAGACATGGGACACTTACCCGGGTCGCGATGCTAACAACACTTGCGGCTCTTAAAATATCCACCCGGTTCTCTATCCAGTCCTCAGAAGCGAAATATGCGAAAGACTTAAAAAACAAGCAGACAAAAAAACGCAACTGGGGTTGGTTAGACCTGTTAGCTTCAGCTCTCAGTAACTTGACTGGGACCTCAGTCAATGGGCTCCATCTACACTAAGGTGAGTAGCTGGTTAGCTTTAGCTTTAGCAGCTGAACTGACTAAGAAACAGCTTTATTGACAAGCTAAACCAAGGGTTTCAACCATTAATATAATAAAATGTCATAAAATGTTTAAAAGATTAAAAAGCATAAAGATAAGCCTTCAAGTTAAATCAATAACATAATTTTAAAAATATTTAAAGTAATTGTTAATAGCTATTAACCATAACTAGATAAATACTTGTTTGTATTTACTGATGTTACTCAGGTCTCTTGATTTGGTTATGTGTGTTACAAAGTTATGGATAAATTTTTTTTTGAAAAATTAAATTGTTTGTTAAAGTCAGTCAGTTCATTGAAAAATAAAGTGACCAGGGAGGCGATAGTTATCGATAATTATCTATATCGATAAATATGGCAATTCCCTTTACCGATATGCTCTTATTCAATATTGTCCAGCCCTACTCTAATGGTTTGCGTTTTTTTCAGGATTGTGCTGTATTTCCCTTCAGCTCTGTTTAGCATTCCTGTCCCAAAACACACATCCCACAGCATGATGCTGCCACCACCATCTCTCACAGTGGGGGATGGTCTTTTCAGGTTATTTTTCGAATTCCTCAGAGTATATGCAGGGGATCTCAAAATAAGTTTAAATACCTTTTCAAGACCTACAAGAATAAAACTAAGACTTCATCACAACGCACTAATAAACTTTGAAAATGCTGCATTTTCTTATTCAAACTGAAAAAAATCCAGCTGCTGTTCAGGGTGCTAATCCGAACCTCAAAATGTATCCGTTTTGTCCTTTCCATGAATGTTTTTTTGCAAGGGCCGAATCAGGAGACAGCCTGGAAAGAACCATTTATTCTCTTATTCAGAGTTCATCGAGTGGTGGCTAACTGCTGTGTGTGAACACCAAATCATCTCATCTCGCTATCGCCACTTAGAGGTTAGGATGCGGTGTTTTGGATGCCACAGTCACTCTTACTGTCACCGTAGCAGCTTGAGAACAGAAACTGACGACTGATCACTGCAGATGGTCATGCTGGCTTTTTTAAATTATTATTCATCTGCGATTTAATTGGGCTGATGCCCATTGAGGTGCCACTAATCTTTTACGAAAATGCATAGTCAAGCCTCTCTGTTGTTTTCTCCAACAGGCTTGAGGTACTGTTTAAAATCCTCAACTTCTAGCCAGGAATCAGGTCATTTAAATTTACCCATTTTCTGTGGTACTGCATCACTTTCGTACACTTCACTATAAATTAGTGGGATACGTTACATCAGAGATGGCCTCACTGTAGCAGTAGAAAGTTAAACGTTGGATACGGAATGTGAACATGATAGCGTCGTCTAGTGTGTCTTGGTTGTAGTTAGAACAATGAAAACATCATTCCAGCTGTTGGGCTTCCTGGTTCGTTGCCAATACACCCAGTGACCAACCTGAACTGTGTCCAGTGAGGAATGTATGTTAGAGGAGTTTATCTGTAAGATAATGTTAGCCAAGTTAGCAAGTGAGTTAGCTTACCAATCCAGGGTTAATGTTACCATTTCTGCATGTGTTTTGATGCTGTGGAAATGTTTGTGTAGGTCCATCTTGTGTAGGCTTCACCTAAATTTACTCCAGTTTCTGTTCTTCTGCTGTCACTTCTCTCCTGAGGACTGTTACTGACTCCGCCATTTTTCCCAGTGCTAGCCGAGCTGAGCCGACCATATAGTTGAAACATGAAATCTGTCAACCTCCAATGGCAGCCGCTACTGGCTGGTAGTTGTAAATATAACAATATTGTCATGCCCGTCAAAATGTACATCTTATATTTTGATTCAAATAATTTTTATAAGAAAATGTACTTTCATTCTGCACACATCTAAACGCCCTGTGGAGGTACTATTATTATTATTTTTTTTATTTTTATGAAATTGTTCCATTTTCAACCTTTAAGTCACATGGTATATGCTCTTCTCTGTGCATGTTGTAAAATCAGCCTTCCTGTGGGAAGCCACAAGCTCAGGTAGGCAAGACCATGGATACAATTTCTTTCTGTGAAGCAGAAGTCTTTTTCTGACTTGCTCATATATGCCACGTATTTCCTTTCTTTCGCTAATGCAGGCAATGGGGGTTAGAGAGAATGTTCTCATGCAGCATGCGTATGTGCTCAGAGTGGCTGACGGTATTTCATAAAGAACATCTAGTTCGCATACTGTCAGTAAATAAGACCTTTAATAAAACTCTATTACTAACCAAATTTTAGACTTTACAAAATTAAAAATTTTCCGTAAATCAGTTCATCAGCTTTGAATAATTTTCAAGACCATGAGGATAACCTATTTCTGGATAATTTTTAGCCTTTCAAAGAGATGCACAACGAAGCTCCTTTCTACATCCATCTGTATATTGTTAAAGCCACACGATAAATCGAGCGGCCAGCACCTAAAAACAAAATCGATTTACTAGATCTAAAAGTTTATTTTCATGTGGTTTTTAACAAATTTATGAAGCTTCTCCTTTAGATCCATTTAAAAATTATGGTACAGGATTTTTTACGATTTTGAATATATAATTTAGTTTGTCTTTTTATTTATGTTTAAAATATATGTTTTCACTCTATACTCTCTTTGGGTAATATTTCTGCAAAACGTGCTACTGTGAATAAATAAAATGTACGTACTGACGTAGAGTCTTCACATCTGGGGTATTTTTACTGAGATTAAGTAATAAAAAGGTGGAATATTTGAAGGCAATTGGTTGTACTGGATTTTGCCCGCTCTTTTTTCATTTTACCTCACAATATCTTTATGTAGCTTCATCATATATATTAAAGTACTTTGAACGCTGTAGATGTAATGTGACACAATGTGAAAAATAAAGAAAAGAAAAATGTGTCTCATTAAGACTTAGTACAGTGACGTTCTTGCTTTCTTCTATGTTTTTACCTTAACGAGATAACATTGCAACACTATACCAAAATAAACTCCAGGCTAAAGACAAATTAGAATTTTTATGACATCAATTTCGACTTTGAATTGCTCATCAAAGAAACAAATCCATAATTTGTGCTGGAGAAAGCATCCCTGGAAAATGTTCTGAGACCCCTCTCCCAGCTCCAGCTTCAGGCCTTTCATGCTTTATGTTGAACGCTCCCTTCGGTAAACAGTGACTGCAGTTGGCCTCGGGAGCAACCACAGTGCTGAAATGTTCTCCTTGAGCTGTGGCGCTGCAGGGGGATTGTGCTGCCTGGATCCCCTTCACAGGCAGCCGAGCAAGGGGCCCGGTTGACTGGTAATGCCTATTAATTACTAATACAAACTGCTAATTAGCAGACCAAACACTGGCATCTGTACAGTTTGTTTTCCCCTGCAGCGATGATATTGAGCTCTAACACAAAGACGCAGTAAACCTGAGCTGCCTGTTGTGCATCACAATCAAAATGGGGACTGGCTGCTTAGCATTTTTAATGTCAGGATTAGGAGTGGGCTGGTCAAAGGAAAGGAAACGATTACAAGGAGAGGTTACATGACCTGCTATTAGAGCAACAAAGTTCAGAAGTGAAGGGTGGTTTCAAATCTTTATTCGTCACTGCTGGGATTTAACAATAAATTATAGTCTTTGCTGTTCATTCATTATCATACCATTTTAAAATGGTTTTAAAGTATCTTCTAAATGTATACTTATTACACACCTAAATTCACACTTAAATCTGAGGTGATTGCACAGCCAATTTTATGACACAAAACAGGATTTTTATTAGTTAGTATCTGCTTACACAAGCAGCAACCTAGAAAATAAGCTATGTTGTACATAGGACTCATAGCCTACCTAACCTTTCATAACAAACACGTTTTCACAGTTTCTGTAGCTAGTTCAAGTCAGTTCCATAGCAAAACTCACTTATTTTTACACCTCTCCATGACATAGCCTATCTTTACCAACTGTTTGGACAACAGTTTTACATATAGTTTCTGGCAGCCTATATTTAGCTAATAAGATAATTAGCTCGTTCAGGGAGATTGTCACTTTACCAAGTCATAATTGAGCGTCAACAAGACACACAAAAATTGCTTCTAATGGTGCATTCTATTTACCAAAGAGGTCAGAACTCAGAGCTATGTTTGAAGGCAGAGCAGATTAAACAGCATTTCAGTTAACCTAGTTGATTAAATTGGGACTGAATTCACCTAGTTAGCTACTGTTACCGCTTGCAAACATTGTTTTAAGCTGCAAATTAAACGTTTCTAAATTCCACCCCAATTTAGCCTACTGTTACCGTTAGCCTACAATGAGCGAAAGTCAAAGTTGGAGCAAAAAAAAAAAAAGACTTTCCGAACTGGAATTCCAACTTCGGGGAGGCTCCAATCAATTCATCAATTGTCCAACTCGGAAGTCAGAATTTTTGAGCGCATACAAATGTAACACAGCATAATTTCAGTGCTACTTTGCTAAGATTCTAGCTAGCATACTACAGTATGCATTCAGACATTCTACTTGGCATCCATAATAAATTGTATCCCACGCATCTTAAAAAGCAGGGAATTTTCCTTAAAGAAAGCTGTTGATTTCTTGTTAAATGAAAAATAAGGCTACATGGACAACAACTTTATTTTTGTTGATTTCATAAACTTATATATTGGGAAGCTGTGGGTCAGATACTAACGTAGTGTTGTTAGCCAGCTATGTTGTACTGCAACATTTTCCTACAGCACTTAAAAATGGTCCTAATATCTGTCACTTCACTGTAAATCGAGGAAGCAGTAAAATTACCCGTCAGCTCAGTCTGAACGCGCTAATGCTAACGACTTAACACACACATAATTTAAGCCCCTCAAATATTACATTAAATTATCGATTCATTCCCTCTTTCACTACGGAAGGCTGTAAAAGGACAAAGTTAAAGAAAATCTCAACATAAACTCACTACTTCAAGATATTTCATGGTATTAGTCCTTAGTTGTTTGTTGAGATTAGTTTTTTACTTCTAAGAACATATAAAAAAACGTAGCAAGAAACTAAAACGTACTCTGTACGTCTGGTTGACAGCTAGACATGTTAGCTTGATTAAAGTTTACCCACACAAAAGAATACAGCTTATGCATTATAGGGTTAATAATCTAAAAATCTGTACTTATCCTTGTACCCCTAATATTGAACACATCTTTCCTCATATTGTTTCACCCCAAGTGGAGTTCAGTTAAATTTGAGTTAAATTTCAATTGTAGGATTTTCATTGTCTAATACACTCTCTACTGGCTGTGCATATCAGAGCTAAATATGACATTTTATCTGGTAAATGTTTCTAAACGCATTTGTTCATCCATTCAGATCACTCATTTTAGGTTTAAGGATGACTGAGTTTGGTATAAAAGATGCTGACGTCAACCCAACAGAAATCCTTTGGGATGAATTAGAGCAGCGCGTGAGCCAAACTTTCTTGTTCAGCATCACTGTCTGACCTCAAAAATTTTCTCCTGGGGGAATAATAATTAAAAAGAAACATTCCTGTAAACACTCTACTAAACCTTACAGAAATCGTAGAAGAGTTGAAGCCACCTATGTGTGAATTAACATCATACAAAACAGTATGTCACTCAAGTTCTTCTGAAGCCCAGTCAGCAAATACTTTTAGCAATATAGAGTATGTTTATGATTGTCTGATGTTGCATTGGGAATACTGCAGTTGAATTTAAACCATATTTAAATAGAATAAGCAGGTAAATGTTGCTAAATTAGCCGCGGATGAGTGTGTGAATGACATTCAGCCGGGCTTTGGAACCCCAGCCCCCCCATAAAGACCCGACCCAGGTCTTCCCAGCCAAGTCAAGATGCCACTCCAACCTGCCACCCTGGCTTCTCACTCAGAAAAAGAAATGAGTAATCGGCCACAAAGTGTCAGCCAGCCTTAATCCCCTTTTAATTTCCTTGCGGGGCCTACGCCAGGGCTGTGACTGCACCGCGAAGCTTGAGCTGGCCGGCGGCACCAGCACGGCCACGGTTACAAGCAGGCGGGCGCAGGCCTGGGGGTCTTTACTAGGATCCAAGCATAGAGAAAACAATAACCACACACACTGCCACCACTGTTTGCCTTACACTTGAGCAGGATTTAGGCAAAAGCATGTGTGCACACTCACACATACAACTGTCACACAACCAGGCTGCAGTCAGGACATATGATTGCTCTTTCTTCTTCTTTCCTCGCTGCCTGAGAGGGTGAAACCACACAAACACACACACCTACAGCCGTATATTAAGTATGTGCTCGAGCACTCAAGCACACCCCTGGTAATACTACACCAGATGAGGCTATTTTTATCCTAATTTATACAGGTTGGTCTCAACACTGGGGTTGCTGCCACACAGCTGGCCAATCCCCAGGAATCCCACAATGCAAGGAGTGTTATCTCCTTTTGAACAGCAATTTATTCCCCCCGACACACACTCTTCACAGTTATCTAAAAGTAAAGGTCCCGTCATTAAAATGTATGCTTTCTCAACACACTTGCAAAAATGAAAAGGGCATCTGGCGTGCGGCGTCCGCTGGCCGTTCGCGTAATGAAAGGCGTAAAAAGGAAGAACGAGGTGCGGGCCGAAGGAGACGGCAAGCATATCTTTGTAAGGCGCTTCACTGAGAGGTGGGCTCAGTAGAACAAAATGGTGAAGGTTAACTCTATTCTGGCACACGTGGGAATTTTTTTCCCCCCTCACCATGACATTTACACACAGCTGGGATGTTCTCCCTGAGAGCACCCTCATAACACTCACTGTATATGAACAGAGCGAGATGCATTAAGGTACAAAATAATAAAGAGTGTCTGTGAGTTGGGGAGGAAATGAATAGGTGGATGGAGCTATAAATGATTCTAATGATGTAATGGAGGCATTTGTGTCTGGCCTGGTGAGGAAATGCTCGTAGAGTAGAAATATGCTGGATTCAATTGGTGTCTATATGCAAAATGACCCAAATCTGGCTGCTTTGTTTTCTAATAATTATAGAACGAAAATGAAATATGGTCTGTAGCTTTGATTTCTGCTGAACCTAAAATAGTTTTTCTATTTTCAACTTATAATATCTTCAACTGAGTTCAACTGATTCCTTGCAATAAAAGCCTCAAATATGGCAGGCAAGGTGTGGTATTAATGACAAATTATTGTGCTTTTATTGCAAAAAAAAAAAAAGTTAGCCAAAAAACAATTTAAACTGATTTAAATCTTGTGAGGGGAGATTTCCACCGCTCTGACATTCTATAGATTCAAAGATTAATACTTTTCTACTCTTAAATATACATTACAACATCTGCTGTGTTTGATTATGAATAAAACTCTGTAAAAAAATAATAAAAAGAGAATATTCTGACCGCCTCGGCTGGCTCCCTGTCTGAAACGGGTTTTCAAAACTGCCACTTTTCACAGCAAAGGTCTTTTCGCTGCAACATAAGGGGGGTTAGCCTGGATTTTCAGTCCAGTCTCATTTAAGGCTAATTCCTGTGTGGGTCCACGTGTTTGATCCCGTTGCCCATCTGAAGTAATTAAAGGGTTATTAGTAAACAGATATTCACGCTCGCGCGCTCTTGCCAACTGTTTCATGCCATCTGCTCGTGCTCTGACATTGGAAATATGGTCTCGAAGTGACACTCGATGCACGGGGACTGAACCGAGCCTGCATCAGGCCTAAACTCAGCCATTTTTCTGCATGTGGATGGAAATTATAGGTTCTATTCTAAAACCTGCCTGTTAATTTCAATCCCTTTTAACTGGATTCACTTTTGATGGCATATTCTTCGCTCTCATCCCTGCAGTCCCCTCCCCTTCCTCTCTCTCCCTCCACCTCCGGCAGCTCTGCCCTCCTGTCTGTTTTTATCCTCTTTTTATTTTCAGTAATATAGAAGGGATTAACCCTGCTGGCCCCTTGGTGGTTACTGTTTCATTTTATTCTTATTAAAATCTTAAGAACCTGCTTTATTATTCCTGTTTGATACCACCTCAATAATCCTCTGCCTGCCTGCTTGCCTCTGTGTGTGTGTGTGTGTGTGTGTGGCTTGCAGCCACAGACCCATAGGTGAGCTCTGTGATGGATGTGCACGCTCATGTTTGGCCTGCAGGAAGTCCAGGACATGTTATTGAACAGATGCACAAATAATCTACCAGAGTTTCTTTTTATTTCCACATTAAAGATCCTAAATATAAGAAAAGAGCCATCATTAGAAGACGATTGGTGCACTTCAGCTCATTCTCTCATGTGTTTTCTTGCAAACCGCCTCGGCTGACAGATGTATTTTTTTTAACTGGTGCGTGCCGTGATGGCTATTATGGCTGATGGGTCTCTGGTGTTCGCTGTGATCCTTCTTTACAGCAAGCCGCATTGATTTTTTCTTTTAGTTTTTTGTGATAAATCTCAGATAGGAACAAGACAGGAGATTTGTCGCAGCGGAGCTTCAGTGATTTTTCTGCGGATTTCATTGACCTGCTGAGGTTTATTTTGAGAAGCAGAGTAGAGTTTGAAGTGGAAGGTTGTTGACTTGAAGTGTTTCTGACTTCTTTAACTTAAAGCTGCAGTTTTTGGCAGTTATAACTCTGAATCACGGTTTGTTCCTTTATACTTTCCCTCCAAGCAGTACTACATTTTACAATCTTTAAAATTAGTTTTATGAAATAGCTCTCCAGCCTTATTTTTGCAGTTTATTTCTCTAATTTCTTATTCAGTGCCATTGTATGTGATGGACTAACCTATTTTACAAAGAAAAAGTCAGCCAAACTGGTGTTCTTTCTTACTAGCTGTTAGCCTTCCACCACTATAATTATTTTACCGCTTTGTCAGCTCATATCTATATGACATTTGCAACTAACATGCAAGACGGCTATTACAGTTAATATTAGGACATCTTTAAAAGGTTGTAACACATGGTTCTAAAGTATGACTTTAGTGGTTTTGAAACCATAACATGTTGAAACCTTGGATTACCTCTATACTAGAACTGGTCCATCCATACAGTCATCCCTCGCTGGAGTTTTTTTTTTTTATCCCCAGTGTCATGGATCCATGGCCAACATGACCTTACATGCTAAAATCCCTTGGGAAATAAACACACTCTTTTTACATATGGACTGCAGAGCCTACTGTATTTCTAATAGACCCCAGAACCCTTGGCAAGACCTCACCAATATCTTGACACAAACTTAAAGGAGGGGTGGCATGTAAAATCCACTTTTTACAGCTTTTCATCACATTCTTATGTCATTCCCAACTTACAATCATGCCTAAAGTCTTTCTTAGGTGACTTTAAGTATGTTTGTGTAATCTTTTTAAACTCTTGCAACTGGCATGTTGAGCTCTGAACGCCTGAGTCCTCCTACGCCCTCACCTCCCAGCAACGTCCCTCCCCCGCTCCCAAAAAATCAGAACGTCTTCAACACCAATCAGCTATCTCCTGTGGAAATTAATGTATACCTAGTTATTTTTCCCAGTTGCGCAATGCCTTCTTGGAAAAAAAAAGTCTGGTGCACCGAAGATGCTACAGTAAGCCTACTGTAATGTCCGTGAATGATGAAGCACAGCATCAGCTTTACAGAAGAAATGCTGATTAACACCGTGGCTAATCGCCCCGAGCTACATGACACCAGCATTATAAAGAGGTAAAACTATGTAGACAGGAAAGCTCTCAAGAGGTTTGTTGGTTGTGGCTGCAGATGCAACGCTCTCTCCGCCAAAACGTGAGCCATGAACCGCTTCCTAACCCGGACAGCTTCTTTGTTGGAGTAAACACGACCCAGGATTGGCAGTAGCTCCACCACAGTACGTCCCACGCCGCTCACATATTATATTATAAACTTTTACTTACCGCAGACAGATGGACCTTTCTAATATCTTAATAAAACCTTACCAAGACTTGACATGATCTTAAAAAGACCTTACTAAGACCTTACCAATCTCTATACTTGACCTTAGCCAGACCTTTTTTACATATACATTATACAAACAGAAGGACAAGATTAGATTGAAAATCAATGAAAAGGCATCCCAAGTCTAAAAGAAACTAAAAGTAACCCCTCTGGACTGTTCTAAAACCACTTTAAAAGGTTACAAGATGGTCTGGGTGTTTTGAAGGAAAGTTTAAAGAAATCAGGAGTGATTTAAAGCTTTTCTAAAGCACACATGGGCAAAATGCTGGAAAGAATTATTTCAAGCAAGCTAATGTTAATATTAACCTATCATTTAGTAGCTTTTGGAAAGCATCTGTCCAAGTCCAGCAGTAATCTTCCCAGCCTGGAGACTGTTCATCACTTCATTAAAAGCGTAATACTGTTCAAGCATCTACGCAGGCAGAAAGGAGCGTCGAGGATTATCCTATCGACTTAGCAAAAGGTCAACATTATTTGATTTTCGCAAAGGTTACTATTTATACCTTATCGACCGTCGTTCTCTCGTAACATGCTCGATGTGATTCACTTTTTTCCTCTTCGTCCTCGTGTTTGAGAGTCTTCTGCATTTTAATTTCTCATTTACAATGCATTAAATTCAGAGGAGAGGAGGATTGTGGGAGAAAAAGCTGATGAGGCTGTGCAGATGAGTCAGGAATTGAACCAAAGTGTTTCATTAAGAGGCGCTGGCTAGCTGCTGAGACAACACAGAGGCTTGTAATCCCCTCTGTTCACTCGCATTACTCTTCTTTCGTAACACTCCTTTTTTTTTAAAACCCCATACTTCGCCGCTGCATGATCCTTCTTGCCAAAAACCTATCCAACTCTTCCTTCCATTTCCCCTCTCACCTCCCACACCACCTCCTGCTCCCTGCAAACAGAGACATAACCAAATCCTTCACCCGGCGCGGCAGGGTCACGCCATCAAAATGACTCTTTTTATTACAGTTCATAAACAGCAGCTCCCACAGGAGGCCCCTGGAAATTTCACATAAACTTTGATCAAACACGCGTTAGCCTCCCCGGTCCCCTCAACCGCCTCCGCTCGTGAAAATAGCTCCGCTCAATCACCGGCGGGGAAAACATGTGGAAAACAGCGCAAATAGCAAGGCGCCCGCTAATATATCGAGTCATTATTGACCAGGACACCCAGGGAATGGATCTAATAAAAACAATAAGATACTCTTTGCCTTTTTTCTTTCCCTCCCACCCATTTCCTCCTTTATCCTTTTTCCTCCTTTAACGGAGGCAGTAAACTTTGTGGCTTTAAATTAATAGCTTCCAGTGATTCTCAGGTGAGCGGGTGATAAAAGCATCCAAAATAAAATCCAACCACTGGGCCATCGACTTGTACGCAAGCGTAAGGAAGTAGATCTCTGAGGCTGCGACTTGCTTTTCTCAGCGTTTGTCACTTTCCATTTGGATGTGGTATTTTGGGACGTATAGTGAATTTGAAAAAAATATTCCATTCTTGACTTCCTGACTGATGTCTTGGGATCTTGATTGAATATTTACCACTAGAGCTCTTTCCTTTTGATGTAATCTACTTTTTGAAGTGCACCGGTCCCTCCTGGTGCAAAACACCTGCAAACACGAAACGTGAACAAAGAGGATGTGGGCTAACCTGAGTTCTACCGCAAAGATCCCGAAACCACAAAACTTTACATCCAAATCAGGATCCGTTTTCCGTCTACGGCTTGGCAGGATGCAGCTGAGCGGTCGTGACGCTGGTAAATTGTTGGTCTGTAGGTTTCTCTTCAACACATAAACCTGGTCTCCCCACGCCCGTTCATCTCGATCTGACCTGCTCCTCCTGGCTCATACCCCCCCTTTCATTTGCTTCACCTCCCGCCTTCACCCCTCCACTCTCGTTTTTCTGTAGGGCCTAATTGAAGGGAACAACATGGACATAGAGTGACACATTTTTTCATCCACATCAGTTTGCCACATATGAAAACATTATTTTCCCGTCTTCGCCTATTCCCCATCCTCCTCCTGAAGGTCCGAATCCAACCTGCAGCAATGAAGCAAGCGACAAATTGTCAGCGAAACGCCTTGAAGAAGAATCGAAAGATCCGTGCCTCTAGTTCATTACGACTCCGGATGTGCAGCAGCATGTGTTGACATTGTCATCGTTATCACGGGAACATATGTGTACTGCCTGTCAGTCGGTGTGCGCATGCATTAATATACATTCTGCAGGAGCACATGCTCATCCCGTGTGTTTTCTTTCTGTTTTTCAAGGGTCCACAGGGAAGATGAGGACGGTTCCAGGTCTGGATGGCGCCGTCTTGGCACCCGTAGGCCTGCTGAAAACCCGCCTCTGCTTGAGATCAAGGGACACTGAGGCGGCCGCCGCACCCAGCCAGCCTGACTGTGCGCCAGCTGCAATCCCCAGAGCCTCTGCCACATCTCTGGCAACCTTCCCCCGCTCTTCCTCCCCCCCTGTCCTTTTCCTCTCAACTTTGCATCTTCTGACTTTCTTTCTTTTCTTTTCCAGCCTTTTGACCCTCACAGTTTCTGTCATAAACCAAAATCATTAAGCAACACTGTGAAACTGGCATGGCAAAAGAAGTTTGTCATGTAATAGTTACACATGAATCCCATTCCCTTTTTCCTTCAACATCTCAGTTATTTCAAACCTTTGACCCTCTGAATAATTTAGGACCCTTTCAAAATCTGAGTTAATTGGAGGCACACCTGTGGGTGTATTTTAATTAGGGATGCAACGATACCACCGTTTTTTTAAATCGATACGATACCGATACTTGGATATGATTACTTGCCAATACTGCATGCCAATGCTAATACTTTTACCACACAAAAAAATGCAATGAATTGGAAGACAGGATTTATTTTATTTTCTGCTTGTTACAACAAATGATGGCGAATTAGATAAAAAAAAAATCTTAATAAAAATGACCACAAAACTAAAATTTCAAGTGAAGAATAAACGTACTATGTTAAATTGCATTAATTTAATGTAACTGATTCATTATTTTTCATTGAAATATTGCAGATTTTCCACATTTTTAGTATGGGTTCATGGTATCAGTTAACTTTAACAGATTCGTTACAAGTACATAGAGCGGTTTCAGCCCCGAAACCCGATTCTAGTAACTTTATTGTGTAACATCATAGTGGAAACCTAAAGACGTGAGGAGAAAAGCTGGAAACAATGTGTGTTATTTAATACCATATCACAAAGGAACAAAAGATGATATCTCTTTTTATTTAGTGTATGCAAATAACTGTTGTAGTTTACCCAATCATGGGTAAACTTGAACAATTCCTTCAAGATGGCTGATCTAATGGTGCATTCAGACCGCAGGTTTGTCAGTGTCAGCAACGTCAAAATAACATGTTAAGTCTACGGTGGAGGCCGTTGGAGAAGGGTCGTGGTCTCTGCAGTGCTTTGTGAGCTTTGGCTCCATCAACTTTTCAAGCTTTTCCTGGGGGAAATGCATCTGAAGGTGCACATTAATGTCTATTTAAATAGTTCTTAACTAACTATATCATAATAATATGCACTAATAGTCGTAGTAGAAAACTGTCTGTCACAGTGTGACTTCCTCCCTGTTTGCGTCACTCATCATCTCCCTGTGTTTGTCGTTAATAGTCGTCAATCACATCATTAAAATCACGTCTTCATCCTACTCCTTTTTGTCTGCACTTGAGTCTGAGCAACAAAGCCTGACACTGTCTTGGTGCTACCACAGAGGCTTCATGCAGAGTAGTGTACTTTAAAGCAGAATACTATGGACCAACTCTGCCATAATCGACAATAAATAAATAAATAAATAAGTGAGGAAATACATTTGTAAATACGTCAATAAATATAAAAAATACATCGATTTGGGAATAAATAAATAAGGGAATAAATAAATAAGTGAGGAAATACATTTGTAAATGTATAAATAAATAGAGATAATTAAATATGAAAATAAACAAATAAATCAGTTTGAAAATGTATTTGTAAATTAAGACATAAGAACTAAAGAAATCAATATAGTAATGAATAAATAAATGGTTCAATACAATATTAATCATGAATAAATAACAAAATAAATATATGTAGGAATACATGAAAGAACTAGTAACATGTTTCCACATTTATTTATTTAACATTTTATTTTCATGTGTATTTTTTATTTACACATTTAATTATTTATTTATTCACATATTTATTTATTTACACATTTATTTATTTATTTGTATATTTATTTATTTATTGCTATGTTTATTTCCACATTCATTTAATTATTTATTTATTTACACATTTTTTAATAATACATGTTCACATTTATTTATTGAAATGTTTATTTACACATTGATTCACTCATTCCAACTTGTATTTATTTATTTGCACATTTATTCATTTATTTATTTACAGATCTACTAAATTATTTAATTTCATATTTATTTTATTGATGTCTTCATGTATTTATTATCTGTCTTCACATGTGTTTATTTATCTATCTCCCAATTTATTTACTTATTTCCACATTTATTTATTTATTTATTTATTTACACATTTATTTATGTATTTATTTTCATATTTATTTCGTCATTCATTTATTTATTTATACATTTCTAGATCACATTTATTTACACATTTCTGGATCGCATTTATTTACAGAAGTGTATTCTAATTGGTCAGCTTCAAGTCTCTGTAGTTACACTGATGTGGCTGAAGACAGAGGAGTTTTTAGCATCAGCTAGCTCCTACCCGGCTGCTGGAATCTCGCTGGCAGAATAATGCTGGTTTATCACCAGTTCTGTCCTTGACATGGAGGGCTCCTGCCAGCAATAGACAAAAACGAAGGTGCCTTAGAAGGTGAGGTGCTGGGGTGCAAAGGTTAACAATTGAGGGCTAACCTGGTTATGGGTTATAGCTAAGCTAGCGGGAAGCCCCCAAATAGCACCTCGCAACCTAGCACTTGCATCTTGTCTTAAGTTTTTGACAACAGTTCACAAGCACCTGTCCATATCTCATGTTGAATTCCCTACTCAGGACAGCGGTCAAGGGAGCCAATACATGGAAATAGGCAACCTCACACTAGCTATCAAACACTCATATCGGGAAATCTTATATGCACCAGCATGCTCACAAACACACACACACATTGGTGTGGGGACATCGGTGTTTACAGATACATTCTTGGGCTAAGGTTTTCATCAACAGATAATTGGTGCCAAAGGCTTTTCAGAGACATTGTTGTTGTATTCATATACCCATATTTGTTTTTGTGGATGTGTAGTTCTTAGTTCATATTATTTGATTTGTTTTATGTTGCTCTGTTTTATTGGTTGTGTATTCTTCATCTTCTTTCTCTCTTCTCTCTTGTTTTTTCATCTCTGTGTCTATAACCTCAAGAAATTAAACCCACAGCAATCACTAAATAAATAAAATAAATACATTTAAAAAAGAATCAGTGGCACAACTTGAAAATTGATATTCAGTTTTATTGAAAAACTGTTTGCTGTTTATAGTCATTAGACCTAATGCGTTGGGTAAAATATTAGAGACACTAGAAAATTACTGTAGAATTTAATTGGTTAAATACCAATAAAAATTTGGAAGGACTAATTTAGTTTTCACAAGCTTTAAATGTTCAGACATCTTTAATTTCACTAATATGAGTGTCATTTGGCTATGACGATACCTCTCATATTTAAACAGTGATGCCGGTAACGCGTTACTTAGTTGCGCGTTACTGCTAACATGACCACTTTTTCAGTAACGACTAATCTAACGCGCTACTATTTCCATACAGGTAATCAGATTAAAATTACTTGTTCAAACGACTGTGCGTTAATATTTTTGTAATTGTCTTGAGCAAAAACATATATCTAGTACATGGCGGCAAAAACATTTAAAAAAACAAGCAATAATAGCCGTAAATATGGTCCTACCTTCAACAACAGTGCTGCTGAAACAGCTGATAATCTCGGTCACCATGTTTGTCTTGGCCTGAGTCTGAGTTCTGTACTCTCTAGGCCTACTCTGCCCCTAGTGGAACTCTCCGTTAGTACGTGCAGTGAGAGAGCAAGTACGTCCCCAAAACACAGCTTATTCCTTCATAGTTGGTGGTGTCAACGTGAAGTTATATTTATATATATATATATATATATATATATATATATATATATATGTGTATTGTGTTTATGTTGAGGCAGTGGGGAGTGTTATTGGGAGCTGCTGAAGTAACTAATAATGTCACTTGTAATCTATCTTAGCTACTTTTAAAATAAAGTAATAAGTAAAGTAACTAAGTTACTTTTGGAAGGAGTAATCAGTAGCCAGTAATCTTATCACTTTTTCAAAGTAAATGTGGCAAAACTGTATTTAAAACATTAGAAATATTTGAATATATATTAAATGTCTTGCCATACCTCAGGGGACCATGTTTTTAAAAAAAATCTGAGCGTTTAAAATCTGTTAAAACCCTGTTTTTGCATTATTTAGAGTTATAAAAACAGTAATCCAGATGGAGATGCCAGTTATAAATTGTTCTGTTGAGCTTTTTGGAGAAACGTCTCATGTTTCGGGATGAAAAAAAAACCCAAACTTTTTTTATTACCTGTTTATCTTCTGTACTTCTGTCAGTGTTTACAAAAGCGATGAATTATTCGGCGCATAGCATTTGTCCTTTAAGAGGATGCTGATATTCTTAGGAAAAAGTGTTACGAGAGCAGTCAGGGAAAGTTGATTCCCATAAACAGGCTAAGTTGAGACATCTGTAGCGAGAGGCACTTGAATCGGCAGCGTCTGTTCTGTGCATTCCTGCTGCACATCACAGCCTGTTTATCTGTTTTATTGTTTATTCTCGGGCAAGTGGTGGTGGTGGGGGATGTTGTGTTTTCTTGCGGTGTTATTATTATTATCATCAGGGGTGAGTTTGGGTGCTGCGCGGGTAAGATGGGGGTGTCAGTACCCATCAGGCCTCTGTGAGTTTCCCTGAGGGCGGCACCACAGACTGCGCCTTCCAGAGAAAAGCGTCGCATCCAGTTAGCTGACACCCAGCGCGCTAAACAGGTTAAACTGCCGTGCCTGGCAAAGCCAATTGTATTGATAGCCGTTTGAAGACGGTTTTCTCTCCTTCCTTGCATCACGCTTCACACGCTTTATTCGGGTTGCCACTCCAGACTAACTTCAAACCTGGGAGAGAGTGTGTGTAGGGGTGTGTGTGTGTGTGTGTGAGTGTGTGAGAGAGTGTGCTTGCAGCCCCCACCGCCATTAGTGTTGTTTGTTTGCGCTGGCTCCTTTCTATAAACCGGGCTTCTGATCTTCCAGCCAACATGCCTCCAAATTCCTCCGCTGTTCCCGTCTCCATGTAAATAAATCCGTGTCAGCTCGCCTGATGATGAAACGAGCGCAACATTCCGGAGCATGCTGGGAAGAAAAAAATAAAACTGCACAAGTTCTTTCTGCGATTAAAGCCGGTCTGAAGTGTGAGATCTCTGGCTGCAGGGAGCATTAGAGGAGAAGGTTTATGGGTCTCCTTCTGATTTCCAGGACGATTCATGCATTTGTTTTACGGCTCTCCGCTGTCTTCCCTTATCGCCTGGCTTCGGTCTGGAGTTATGGCTCTGTCGGCCAGCTGTCGGGGTCCTCCGAGGCAAATGGAGTGTCAAGAAGTGGTCAGTCAGGTTGGTTGTCTTCCTCACCGCCACCGGGTCTCGCTTGTCCAATTAGGGGCTCTTTGCCCCCCCCCCCCCCCCCCCCCCCTTTAAGGCTCCAACTTGTCCGCTCTTGACTGATCCTCTGACTTCCTCTGGCCCTTGAGATGAGCACACCTGACACCCTGAATGAGTCCAGGTCCGCATGAGGAGTGAGTGTGTCTGAGACGAGCGCAAACACAGAAATAATCCTCTTTGTTTTCACTCACAGTGACTTGTAAACGTGGTCAACATGTTTTTCACGCTACAGCCACAAACGTCTAGTCTTTTATTGGAGTTTTTGTGTGAAACACCAGGAAAGGATCAATGGTTTCTAAGTCTTAAAAGTGTGGTCCTGATACCCAAAAATAAAACCTAGATAAGAAAGCAAAAAGCTAGAGCATTATTCAGAGAACTAGCCCATGGTAACTCTGGAGGAGCTGCAGCTCAGGTGGGGAAAAAAGCTGCATTGCATCTTGTGATATGTGTGGGAAAAGTTTCAAAAACTGAACACACCATCTCTCTGGA
The DNA here is from genome assembly GCA_028564705.1 of Apricaphanius iberus. Classification (NCBI taxonomy): domain Eukaryota; kingdom Metazoa; phylum Chordata; class Actinopteri; order Cyprinodontiformes; family Aphaniidae; genus Apricaphanius; species Apricaphanius iberus. The sequence goes on from JAPXFQ010001666.1 coordinate 104,038, forward strand.
TGAAACACGGTGTTAGCAGCATCATGCTGTGGGAATAACTTTCTGTGGCAGAGAAGATGAGAAGATGGGTCTCACTTTCAGTAGGATGGCAGACCTAAACAAACTAGAACAACAGTGGTATGGTTTAGTTGAAAGCATATGAATTTGTCAGAATGGCCTAGTCAAAGTCCAAGCCTAAATTCAGTTAATGATCTGTGGCAACAAGCAGGGTAAGCACAGGGTCTTGGAAAGTATTTAAAACTGATATGTAGATTTAAGGAAAATTAAGACTCTTCAAAAGTATAAAAAGGTCTAAAATTGATTTCAGAAAGTCTTGAACTTGGTCAGTATTAATATGTTAAGAAGTATGAAAGGATGTATCAGAAATATTTGTACATAAAGTAATAAAATGTAGATTTTTTTTATTCTTTATGCCGGCTGTTTGCTCCTGTTTCTGTACCACGTGACTTTAGGTGCTAACGCTACTCCCAAGCCAACATCACATATCTGGCTAATTGTTGAATTGCAGAGAAGCGACGCTGAGCTACAATTAATTGTGTAAATTTGCTGATTCTTGCCTAGAAGTTAAGGGATTTAATCAGAGGTTGAATCTTGCGACAAAAAACAATATGGAGGCTTACTGCGTGTTCTGTAAAAAGATCAGTGTTGCCTCAGGGAGCATCAATGCAATTAAAGCAAGCGATAAAGTCTTGTTTTGTGGCGAGGTGGTTTCAAGAAAACCTATAGTCTCCTTCGTTGGGGAAAGTTTTCCTGTAGTTAGGATGTCTGTCTAATTCCCAAAAAATATAAACTGACAGAAAACAAATAATTAAAATCTGAATTTTCCTTGTTATTTGCTGCCTAAAAATCTGTCAGCCCTTTTATCTCGTGGATCAAAGCTAGACACAACTAAGGGCTTGTTGCCGTGTAAACTGTGCCTCAAGATAAGTATGTTGCACACAATACAAATAACCGATGATTGCAGTATTCTTTCCTGGACTGTGCTGCTCAGTTTGGCTTTTCTTACTGTGAATGCAGTGACTCTGATAGTTTGTTAGTGACTCATCGTTAATATAATTGTAATAATTATTATGTGTTGTCTCTTTTTTACCTTCAGGATCTCTCCAAAGCCTTCTATAGACAAACTGATTATGGGATGTTCCATTTGTATTGCTCTGCCTGGTGGAGTTTGTGTTTGCCAACATATTTCTTATGAAAACAACAAATGCAAGCACAAAATTTCATTACATATTTGTATTAATAGATCTGAGTATTGCTAAAGATTCAATGTGTTTTGATTGTTTTTAATTTTGGTGTGATCTCTAAGCTCAATTTATGGTAGTTTGTCTTGTAGGAGGAGCTTCCACTATAAAGTCTGTGGTTGAAGCCAGGGGGTGGAGCCAAACCCAAATATGTTTTTTGGAAATACATGAGTGGATAAATGGCTGTGGAAAGCGTCTTAGCCCTACCCCAAAAGCTAACATCCACAGCCTTAATATCTCCGCACTCGTGGGTTTAGCCAATCAGGGGCAAGGAAAATCAATCCTGCTCCTGGATTGGCTGTTTTGCAAATGCTAGCCTATAGCGAGTCTAGTAGCATTATATATATATTTAGGCATCTCAGCTTCCCAAACTGTATTTTCTTTCTAAGTTCAGATTCATTGTACTGGAGAAAAAAAAGAAACCCCAAATAGGCGCAATTTGTGCAAAAAATATATTAATTACGCTTCACAGAAAAATCAGTGAATCCTGAACCGTGAATAGGTGGATGTCGTCTGTATGTGTAGCTGGGTTCAAGGAAACTTCCAGATTACTTAAGTTTCTAAGCAAAGACTAATTTTAGGCCTGGACCTGTTATCTTTTCAGACTGTTCACTAACGATGCCTGTAGGAGTTTCCCTCTAAAGATATTCTCCTTGTAAAAATGTGATGTTCAGGGATAGTTCTGCGTCGAAAGCTAATGGAAGGATTTCATTGTTTGTCTATGAAAAACACAGAATTTGTTGACAAAGTCTGACTGCAATTTTAATTTCATGGAGCCTTTAAAAACTTGTTTTTTAATAGTTTTATTCATTTTGGTGCTCGCACAGAAATGTTATCACTCAAGAGTTTATTGGATGACTTTCCTCTATCAGTTACATGTAATTGTGTTTGTATTGTTGCAGCTGGCTGCACTTTGATAATGACAATAATTCAGCAAACTCTTTCACATGTAAATCTAACTGAAGCTTTACCCATATTCCTTTTCACCATCGCCTGAATCGATTGTTGTGTTTCTGTTCGATCCCCTGTAGGCTACAAGAAAAAACATCAATCGTTCCTTATTCTCCCAGAAACCAGCATCGCTCCTTCTGCTTCTTCAACCTTACCATAATTTATCCCAAGCTGAGACGTGAATGCTCAACGTAATGAAATGCTAAAAGGAGAATTCATTGTTTACTTATTGTTCTGATGAATGCGACTGCGTGTCGACATTGTAAATTCAGTTCTGAAAGCGTTTTTTATTTAATATCCCTTTCCTGAATACAAATGCTGTGAGAAATAAATCCGTCGCTCTAACAGTGAGTTCTTTTTGTTTCATTATTTCGCAACAATTATGACTCTCATAATCAAAGCAATTTCAGATCCTGACTGAATTAATAACTCGCCCATCCTCTCCCTCACACAATCCAAGAAGAGAGGAAAAGAGGAAGGATTGATTTAAAAATCTGTGGTCCTGCTCTGCTCTCTGGCCTCTGTGAGGAGACCGAGTGTGAGAGAGCTGCCAGACATCAGACGGGAGCAGCTTTAAAAATACATGTATACCACTCCTCATCACTTATTGATGACCTCTCCTCCCTTTATGTTTATGAGGTGAGAGGCCTCCCCGTGGCCTCGATCGGTGACCCCGAGGATCTGCCGAGGTGTCCGAGAAGCTGCCTGCTCTTTCTAATTGAGACTCCATTGTACAAATACATGGACAAGCAGAACACAAGGGTCACTGATAAATAGTACATTCAACATGTTTTTTAGATAACATTTATGATACTCAGCTGTACTCAAGATGTTCACTCATTCGATATCGCGTTCTCTATATTGGAGACTAAGTAGTAGATTGCAGTTGCGTTTAAAATTTGAACATAGCCTAAGTAGCCTAAGTTAGTGTTCCTGGATCTTTAGGTCTTTCCAAGTATTCAGTTTGCTCCTTTACAATTTCATCTATTTTTAAGGCACATGTTTCCATTTTGTCCCAAACTCATTACAATTATTTCCATTAACATGCTAATGTTTTACCCATGCACATAACCATTTTTTATCAGGTTATTTTGACTAGAAGTTCACTATTTATTGCGCTAACTCCCGATGGTAGCCATTTTTATTAATTATATCGTTAAGTAGCCACATTTTCATGCAGCAGACTGTCAATCCTGAGAATAATTTTGAACAGTCTGCTGTCACAGTGGGTATAAAACATTCTCAAGGAATGAACAGAATCCTTTTCGTCCCACAGTTTCCCTATTCATACCCAAGTAAAAAATGTTTAGTATTTTGACAAAAACTGGTTCAGTCTGTAGCCTATTTTATCAAATGTATGCCAGTACAGCGGAAGAGGAGAGAACTCAGTTAGGGGTTTATACAAACTTAAAACCACAACAGTTTAGATGCACATGCTAATGTAAGCAAAAGAATCCTAATAATAGCGCTGACTGCTGATGTTGGCATTAGCATGCATGGTTTGAACATTCTAATCTATTTGGAATGATAAAGTGTACAAGCTAAAAAAGAACATAAAAAGCGGTTCATTGAGATGCATGTCAAGAGTTTGAAAGGATGTGTCTCATTAATGTGTGAACGTTAATCATGAGGGCTAATTGCTGTTTTAAAGTTAAATATTTAGCCTCAGATTTATTGTAAATGTGTTAGCAATAAACAGATCATGTACAATTACATAAAATTTCAAACAGATACCCCATGTTTTAAGCATTTCATTTTCTAATTTCCTACATAGCTGTAATGCTAACCCTAGCTAATGCTAGTGCTAACCTTGTACCACAGCCACTAAAGCAGCCCCACTTCCACCTTTATGATTGGCTTGAACAAATATTACTAATAATTAATGAACAGAACAAGATGTCAAAAACAAGTTAACTCTTTACAATATGGCTGCTGGTTATTTTGCCCTAGGCAATTTCGCACTTTTCTAGCTTTGGTCGTTTTTTATATTTGAGTGTTTTTCAGTCAGCTGCAGGAGACTTTGACAAGGGTACCTTCCTGCAGTTAGTTAAACACTGCTATTTCCTAAGTTGTAATGTTAACTTTTTATGGATATAACTGCTAAATATAGAAATAAATAGATGGATCACATTAGGTTCTGGCACTTGAATATTACGATTAGGAAAATAGTAAAGTTAGGTTTATGTAATATGCTCCTCGAATGTGTAGGGTTAAGTAATGATTCTCAAATGTTAGGATTACTAATAAATTAGCTAGGCTAACCAAACAGAGATGAGAAAGGCGGGACCTAATGGGTACAATTTGGTATGGACTTCTCTTCTTCTTTTTGTTTGACTGCACCTGGGACTTCCGACGTGAATTGGATATATGGCGCCCCCCTTGTCAGCCATTGTAACTGCAGTTGGGTCCCTCTCCACTTTGAACCAAACATGCAGCAAATCTTGAACAATTTCACATTTTTTTCTACATTCCACTCATAGTATCCATTAAGTAAATATTATTTGGCTAATAAATAACTACTTTCATCACTGCAGTCATATTTTATACAAGTTAACTAATTTAAACTACGAAAAAAGCTCAAATAAAAATAAATAGAGAGTAAGACAACTAGTCCATGCATTTGTTACTTCAAAGCTGGACTACTGTAATTTCTTATTATCAGGAAGTCCACAAAATGTAATAAAAAGCATTCAGTTGATCCAAAATGCTGCAACAAGAGTTCTGATGAATATTAAAAAGAGAGATCACAATTCTCCCGTTTTGGCTTCTCTCCAGTGGCTCCCTGTTAAATCCAGAATACAGTTTAAGATCATCCTCCTGGCGTATAAAGCCCTTAATAATCAAACTCCATCGTACATCAGAGATCTGATTGTTTCATATGTTCCTAAAAGAGCGTTCATTCTCAGAATGCAGGTATACTGGTAGTTCCTAGGATTTCTAAAAGTAGAATGGGAGGCAGATCTTTTAGTTACCAGGCTCCTCTCCTGTGGAACCAGCTCCAAGTTTTAGTTCGTCAGGCAGATACTCTGTCTAATTTTAAGACTGGGCTTAAAACCTTCCTTTGTTTGATAAAGCTTATAGTTAGAGTGGCCTAGGTTGTCCTGAGCTTTTTTTGTAGTTATGCTGCTATAGGCTTAAACTGTTTGAGGACAGACTGACCACTTTTCTTCACTCTTCTACTTTTCTCTTCTAGAGTTTTTCCTCTCCACTGTCGCTACATGCTTGCTCAGTATGAGGGATTGCTGAGGAATTGTTGTGGTTGGAGTCTGCATGATCCGGTGGTTCAATTAAACAAAGTTTTATCTTACTTTTACGTAAAACTATACCTTGTACCAATATTACCATTCTTTTCAGGGAATTTTTATGTAGTTTTCAATTCAGTTATAGTGCCAATTAATAACAGATGTCATCTCGATTAACTTTGCAAGAAAAGTCATTTCAATTAATTTGTACATACATTCCAATCCATTCAAAAGTTTCTGTTTAAAGGTTCTATATCTTGCAAAATCAACTTTTTGGAGCTTTCAACCACATTGTAATGCTATTTTCTCATAAAAAAGCCCACCAGAGAGTTTTTTGGCTTAATTCACTCATGTCTGACTGATCCTCCTGAATCCTGCACTGTGAGCAGCTGCACCGCCCTCTCCTGGAAAACGACTGACTCATAGTATGGTGAAATGTTTCATGCAAAGCTGTCAAACTAGGAAGTGCCCAAAGTGTGTGCGACACCCCTGCCGATTAAACACACACGCCTCCTTTCTCACAGGTGTGAGCTGGGAGAGTCCGAAGCAGCTCGTACAACCGTTTTGATAGAATTTTACTTTCAAAAATGTCTCCCCGAAAATGCCCGTTTAGCTGCGGGAATTACAGTGCTTTATTCAACTTTCCTAAAGAACAGCCAAATCGCTGGAATTTCTCTCTGGAATCCCGTACTTAAGCAATGTCTGTTCATCAAACCTTGGCTGGAACCAAAGCGGACTGTCGGAGAGATAAACTCATGTAGCCAGATCAATTCCAACGAAAAAGACTCAGTAAGTAAACGCTTGCTACATGTTAATTATAATGTGTGTTAGCCATTTATGAAGCTGCTTATGTGAACTTATGACAACATTGTGAGGTTACTTTATTGATGTGTTGCATCTCAGAATAATTCTTCATTTTGAAGAAAAGGATTTGGATTGTGTGATTAAGTTATCGCAGAAGTGTAATTTGTCACCACCACACTGGCTTTCTAATTTCCTGCCCAACTATGCTAATTTGTTATGCTAATTATGTTAAAGGGCCTATATCATGCAAAATCAAGCTTTTGGCGTTTTCAACCATATGATAATGCAAATTACATCATAAAAAACCTCACCAGAGTGGTTTTTGGCTTAGTTCACGCATGTCTGAGTAATCCTCCTGAATTCTGCTATCTGAACAGCTGCCCCCCCCTCTCTTAAAAAACGACTGAGCGTTCAACTAGTGACATCACTAGTTGAAAGTTGAGTGCTAGAGGTGTCTGCACCGCCCCTGCGGGCAGAGCAGCTTACCCCTGCTGGAGTTCCAAAGACACCCTTGTCCTTCTCATAGCTCATGGCTACTTCAGTTTTTGGCATCTTAAAACACTTTTTTGTTGGATTTTTTACTTTCTTTGTGAAAATGGCTGCATGGATTACAGGATTGTATTCTACATTCCTAAAGAACAGCAGCTGGATCAAAGAACAGAGAAGTAAGTGGCCACATGCTAATCCTAATGTGTGTTAGCCAATTATAAACCTGTTTATGTAGTCTTCTAACAGAGTTGTGTGGTTATTTAATTTATCTGTAGCATCTCAGAATGTTCAGTAAATGGGTGCAAACAACAACCATGGCTTTTTTACATACTTGGCTGGAAAGATTTGCTTAGTGAACGTAGCTGTGTTGGTTTGGGCTCTGTCTAAAGCCTGGAGATTTAGCAAATGAAATAGGCTTTATTGACTCCATTTTTTTTTTTTTTTACAAAATAATAAAATAAACCAAACGTCTGAGCCCTTAATATAACAGAGTTTCGTTGTGGTATTCTCAACCTAATTCTCAGAAGCGAGAATATTTTAAAAATAAAAATTGTGCTGGAAAGATCTGCTTGCTTCAGCACTCAGTCATTGGACTGGGCTCCAATAGTTTGGGCTCCGTCTACCTTTTGCTATAGTTAAGAAGCTGGTAGCTTTAACTGCTGAAATCGGCTTTATTGACCAGTGCTTACACAAAAAATAAACCAAAGGTCTGAGCCATTAAATAAGAAAGTTTCATCAAATGTTAAAGGTAAAAAGGGCATCACAATAAGCCTTAAATTTAAATTACTGAAATAATTTTTAAAGTATTGCGATGAAGTGGCTTATAACATTACTTGTTGCCCAAGGTGCTTCACTGCATTCAGACTGAGACTCAAGGCTGGGTCACGAAGTGGGCAGCACTTACAGATTGGGGTAGTTAGGGGTGGGGGGCAGGATTTTAGGTAAACCAAGCTTCTTAATTCCGGGTTGAGGTATAACTCCAGGATATAAGTTAAAATTCAGGACAAATTAATACCATATAACGCCAATGGTAACATTTTATCAGATGCTATCCCAGACGTTGAAAGCTCTAAAATAGCGTTATTTAGGACCTTTAAGGAATTCAGTTCAATTTTATGCAGATACTACATGAAAACACACAGATACCACTCAGTTCTATATCATTTCATATCATTTGTGGCAAAAAAAAAATTGTTTTTTGTCAGGTATTTGCCTCTTCCAGTCCTGAGTTGTTAGACTTACTGTGTGACTGTGCTCCCATAGGTATTTGTAGGGCTAGTTAGCCGGTGGGTGTCAGGGCCCCCAGGCAGTTTTTTTTTCTTTTTTTTGGTCCCTCTCTTTTTCTACCGTATCGTCTGACCAAAGTGGCTCCTGAGAGAACGCTGGGAGGGGTAGGGGGGGTGAGGCTCTCAGAAACGCAACAACAAGATATTGATTGAGTAATCTGTGTCATCCGATAGTAATATGTCTAACACCGGCCCCCTGCTGCGGAGCCGCCCAGCCTTCAGTGCAGTCGGGGAAAAGACGAGGCAATTCATGCTGAGAGGAAATCAAAGAGGTGTTGGTGGCTGCTGGTTGTTATTGATTATCTATCTGTTTTCATGGCACTTCATCAACACGTTTACATGAACCACTTTGAATAGAAAAAAGATGATCTGTATTTTTACACCCTTTATCAGTCAATCATGCTTTAATTTTTTTTTCAAAGTTGGTCACATCTGTACTGTAATCAGCAGTTACCATCAGCAGGCCAACATAAAATAAGATACTTGTTAGAATTTAGGATTTCTTTTTCCAAAAATTTGGATTTCGATTAAATGAAACACAAAAAATATAAAGAATTTGGGCAATTTCCAAAGTATAAATCTAAAAGAAAACTGTATAATTAAAAATGATGGAGCCACTTCTACTGGAGGTTGTATTTGCGTTGATGATTTTATTTTTGAAGGGGGGGTTGTGGGGTTATTTTAAATCTGTAAAGCACTTTGAGTAACTTTGTTTGAAAAGCGCTTTATAAATAAAGTTTGATTGATTGATTGATTGATTGATTGATTGAAGAAATAGGCCTAAAAATTGCATTAATAACAGTAGAAATATGGTTTTATTTATTTTCTTTTAGTTTAATCTACATAAAAGTTTGTATCATTACCACTAAACACATATTTACATCTTAGGCGGACGTAAATCCAAAGTAGACCCTTTTTTTGTTAAACTAGGGGAGATAGGAGATTGGTTGAAACTGTTTGAAGAAGAAATGTTAAAAAAAAATGACAACTACAACAGTCCTTCTGACTCCATCCAGACAGATCACTGAAGGACCAGAGGAGACTACATGAAGGTCAGATGTATAACAACCCAAAATATGATTAAAGCTAATGATCGTTTATGATTATGCTCCAAAAGCACCAATACTGTAACAGCTACACCACTACTAGCAAGTTTTAAACTACTCCTTTTTAGATGCTCATACATTTGTTCCAAGTGACTAGACTTTGTTGTAATCTTTTAAACAGGTTATGATCAATAGTTTAACTGATTAACGGATTATCTTAGTCTCTTCCTACAGAAGGTGCTCCTGACCCACCCTGCTTGACAACCCTGACTAAGATGGCATCCCAGTGGAGGAACGTTCTCCACGTCCTGCTACCAACTTCTGCTTCTGCATCAGTTCTGTTGCTCTTTCTGTGTCTCTGCTGCTTTCTCCAAACCCCAGACGGTCTCGGCAGATGACCGCTTATGCTGAGCCTGGTTCTGCTGGAGGTTTCTTCCTGTTAAAAGGGAGTTTTTCCTCTCCACTGTCACTTAATGCTTGCTCAGTGTGAGGGATTGCTGAGAAGTCACGACTTAGTCTTCTGTGGTTCTCTAATTCCTAAATTAAACATTGCATTGTAATAACTCTTCTTGTAAAGTACCTTGAGATGACGTCTGTTTTGAAATGGCGCTATATAAATAAACTGAATTGAATTGAATTAAAGTTCTCTCAAAAATGTTCTTTAACCATTTTTCAGTTTTTCACAGGTGTTGCAGGTGCCAAAGCTCATTTTGCAACCCAGTCCTTGTACCAGACAGTTACAGCCACAGTTGTATGTTAAAAAGATGACAGCTATTACATAAAGAAAGTCTTTAAATGAGAGTATCTACTGGATTAACCAACACTCAGATCAATGGGAAGGTAACTCAGGACAGATCTGATAATGGTTGATTTACACTTGTTGTGGAAGTCTAAACAGATGGCAATTCCAAAATAAATGGTTCAGACTGCTTTATGTAACTAGACGTTCAGACTGAGGTTGAATGTTTAGAAACAACCCAGCAACCATCAGATTATGGGCTATGGACTGATAAAGAAGCTCATGTTCCACAGTCATATAACCTTTAAGAATAAAACTTAATGACAGTGATAGGATTTACGTTTAGAAGAGTCATAAACAGATTTTTAAGTTTGGGTTTTCCAACAGGACAATGATCCCAGAACTGATTTAAGAAGGTAAAAAGCTCAAATTAAAACCCAACGTCATCTCCAATGGGAATTTATGGACTATGCTGAAAGGCCAAATGTGTGACTTTAAACCAAGCAGTTTAAGTTACCGCTGCCATGAAGAGACGTAAAATATTCAGCCAGAATTATGCAAGAAGCTTGTTAATGGGTACCGACACTGTACGTTCGAGGTGTAATTTAGCGGATTAGATAAAATCCCCCAAAATTCTAACTTGCCGTTCTTAAACAATTTAGCAGCTACATTTTTTTTACAATTATTTTTGTCTAAACAGATAAAACTTTTAAAAGTTTGTCAAATTACAAGAAATTGTGATTAGAACCACAATTGAAACCAGGTTCCTACAAGCACTATTATCAAACCAAACAAACTCTTCTAGTTTGCGGTCAGATGGAATTATCTTAGTTATTTTCATGTATGAAATGTCACAAGAAACTTTTTTTTTTATTCTAAACATTGGAAGTTTACTGTTATTTTTACTGATGCCGATTTTTGTAATCTTTTAATTCTGGTTAATTCACAAGATTTCAGGCAAAAAGAGGCACAGCTTTGGATGTACAGTTAGACAAAACCTTAAAACATGCAACTTCCATTTTTAACATCATAGGAGAGTGGTAAGAAATCATCCATGAAATTTGGAGACTTTTGGATCTATCTTTGGATATGATTTCCTGACATTTGACGATGATGTATCAGCACAACGGCAGAAACACCATAGACATGTCCAGTCATCGCATTGTTCAGGCAGCAGACAGGTTCTGTGCCCCAGAAATGAACGTCTTTTGGTGTGAAATGGACAAATCAACTCCAGAACAAAACCAAACTTCCTTGTGAAATATCCTTTACCAACTTGTGCTGAAAGGCTGCTCAGACAGCCATTGCCTTTAAAGCAGCAGGAAGATGACAGTTAACACACTTGGGGACAAGGTTTTTGGAAGACATGTCCTTCAGTATGATGAGATTAATATTGAACTGGCTGGCCATAATGGCTTTCGCTACATTCGGAGCCGAAAAGATGAAAACTTACAAACACTATGCTGACTGTGAAGTACGGGGATGCATTCATGTTGTGAGGTTGTTTTGCTGCAGGAGGGACTGGTGCACTTCACAAAAAAAAAAATGTGGATTGAATTTTTTTCCTGAAATGTTGAAAGAGCATCCGCCAGGAATTAAAACTTGGGCATTAATGGGGTCTCCCAAATGGACAATGACTCTAATTTAGTCATATAAGTGGTTACAAGGTGGCAAGTATATTGGCAAGGTCAATACTTTCATCTCATTCAAAATTTGTTGACAGAGTTGAAACGTTTGGCCTATAAACCTGACTCAGTTACATTGGTTCTGTAATGGAAAAATGGGCCTAAAGTATGAAAATCCTTTTTGAGAAGTTTTTGATTACCTATAAACCTTATTGACTCAAAACGGGGATATTTGATTCAAATGTAAAATTTTTAACAACATTTATTTTACATTGTGAATTAATATCTGGCTATAACTGTACCTGAAGGCCTTTATTGCCCTATTTACTAAAAATTAAATAACGATGAGCAGCTGAAAGTCAAACAGTTACAACAGCTTTATTGTTTTTGGAAGCATCAAACAATGTGGTGTCCGGAAGTAGGTCGTGGGTGTCTCTGTGAGCCAACGAGCCCACCTCTTTCCTCTCCCTCATCTCCCGTCTCCAGCTTTCCCCTTATCCTCCCCAGCATTCCTCCCTAACCCTCTCTGTGATCCGAGAGGAAAGCTTTCATTATTTGCTGAGATTGGGATGTCAATCCCGGCACCCCTGACCCAAGCTTGTATGTTTTCTCCCCTTCCGTCATATTGGGGGGAATGATTAGTGGGGTTATCTCCCCTCCGCTCCACCAGGCTTTCATTCCTGCTCATGGCCTCCACATGTACCTACAGACAAGAAGTGGATCTCCGTCGAATGTCCCCCTGGTACAGTGTACGATTTTTTTCTATCACACAACATCGTCATCAGCTCAACTGGTTCAAACTTTTGCTATTTTTGCTTTATCTTCCCAATTACTATAAAAGCACCTTCTCAAATTTAGCTTTGCTTATTGCTTTATAGCTGAATAGAATCAGAAACTAAGATCTAATGGCTATAAAGTTGCTATTAGACGCAATAATGCTTAAATTTAATATTTAAATGATTTACTTAAACTAAAGGATGCATTTATCATATTTTCTGGAGCTAAAGTAAAATAATTTGCTCAGAATTTTACACATAAAGATCTTTGCACAGTGAATTGGGTTTTTTTGCAACTTCTGTGTGCAGAGAGGGCTTCAAACGTTACTCCAGCTGCCCTAAATGAATCCAGCAAAGCTGTGGGTATTTGTACATGAATTATTTTGTTTCTAATCCCACTAAGAGCAGATATAATAACCAGAACTAAAGCACACTTTGTGCACCAAACTGTAAAATTACATCTTTTTTTCTTCATTTGTGACCACAAAAAATAGGCCATGTGATTGTTGAACATTTAATTGATGTATTTTTCATCTTCCCTTGTGGATCTTTTTAAAGCTTGCTGGAACAATAATAATAAAGATCCAATGCAGATTTGCCTCACTGGTCCACTAAAAATGTAAAAACTGAAAGCAGAAACGATCCAAATCAGGCTTTGATTCGCTCTTAATTTCATCAAAGGTTGTTGTTCTTGTTTTTGTTTCTCCTTCGAATTATTATCGTTTTTATTATAGGTCCATTGGATTAGAAGGAGTTACTGATCCTCAGAGTATAAGCCCCCCCCCCCTCTCTTATTCTTTTTGTCTGTCGGGATCTTAACCACACTCCATCCGCACTTCATTAACCCTGAGTCGGGGACAATCCGCGGTGAGAGCCGGGGGATTTACCAGCTCCTCCTTTCACATGGAAATAAAAAGAAAATCTCCGAGTCATCAAGCAGGACGCGCTGGGCCCTTATTCCTGTGATAATCAGCTGCGCACTTTGCAAGTATTAAAAGAAAATGCGCAGTCGTTATCTGAATCGGTCACGGCTCCACATGATGGGAATATAATGATCTTTTGGCAAGATGGGAGGTATTTTCCCCTCCTGTTCTATTTATCCAACCTCACCATCCAGGTGAAATCTGAACAGAGAGATTTTTTTAAGCACTTCTGGGTCCTTGTTATATCCTCATATACAGCAGGTGCTGTTTTGATGCTGCAGGTATTCTGGCTGCTCCAGGTCAGGCATCAGGCTTTCTGCTTTCAGTGTAAAAAGTAGGAAGCAAGTGGCCATAAAAAGGTTTAAACTATGGAGGGGGAGAAATACTTTGATTATTGAACAGTCGGTGCTGACAAAAGCAGTGTGCGATTATAATCACAAATAGAAATAAAGAGAATAAATAATTTTAAGGATTTTGAAAGTGAATTTGTTTTGAAAAATCTAACTGGACAACCAACCGTCGATTAAACTCTCTAGCCCTCACATTGTGAAATAAAGTTAGATAGAAAATAAATACAATTAAAATGAGTGAAAATAAATTATAAAAAAGAAAAAATGAGAAAAAGTAAAAAGATTTATGAAAATAACTGCAAAATAAAATCAGAAATTTTTACTCTAATTTTCTTTAGCTCATTTGGAAAGAAAAGGATGGAGAAGAAAATCGGTTAACCTAAAAAGTTGACAGCAAAAACCCATTTGCAATCTATAAAATGACTAGATATCAAATTGGAAAATGAAATATGTAAATAGTAATGATGATAAAGCTACAGAAAAAAATAAATAAAACTGTTATTTAAAAAAATTATTTCATTTGTTTACTTTATTTTTATACATTTCTATCTTTTCTAACTTCATCACATTGGGAAGCTTTGAATTTAGTGAGTCTATTAGTGGATGATGGAGTTTGCCTCAGCAGCCGTCGATCCTGATTGGCAGCCTTGGTCACTATTGATTTTACACACTGCACTTGCTCTTTAAAATAAAGACATAAAGATGTTTGCACCAATTTTATTGTGTTCTTTTGCTCTATGTTATATCTTCACTTGCTTCTTTCACAATGGACCCTTTTTTTGGACGATGATGATGATGATGAAAGCAGGAAGCGTCACCGTCCAAGTGTCAGAACCTGGCGCAGTTAGCTGTGTTTTTAATGCAATTTTCCGCCTGATAAAAGCGCAAGTTCTCAGCCTGTCATTCTGATGTTTCACGGCCTGATCAGACACCCAAGAGGAGGAGAGGGGCTCCCATATAACAGGTGCCATGCGCGGCTGACAGCAGGGGGAGCTGGCTATCAAACCCATCATCGACTTTCAATTAAAACCTATTAAAGTCTTTTGTCTCATCGTTAACATCCTGCACGCCAAGCCCTGTCCGTCAGCCTGAACTCCTTTAACCCCTGACGCGCCGCGATGGAATCATGTGGGTGCGCTCAGACTTGGAGGACAGAAGAGGTGGGGGGGAGCCGCCGCTGACCAGCTGTCCCGGCTCTGATCCACGGCCTGCAGTCAGCTCCAGCCCGGTCACCAGCTGTTGAAGCCGTTTGGCACTGGAGCGCGCATCCAGCACCCTCTCAAGGAAGAACTGCATGGATGGAAACAATCAATTTTCCAAAATGGGGATCATTTAGAGGCACTTAAACAATTGCGACGAATACCATTAAAATTTAATGCCGCTCCCTGCATTGTTTATGGAAAACGAGTCGGAGTCGCTGCTGTTAAGTCAGAGAAAGTGGGAGCAGTTTGGACTCCATATTCCGGGATATTTGAGTGCACTATAGCGTTTGGGGAAACAGAGAAGGACGGGATATTGTTAAGGATTTCCAATAAAACTCAAGTTGACATAACACCTTGTTGAAGACAAATGATTTAGATCAGACAAACTGATTTTGGTTATTTAGTTCACATAAACCCCGATTTTGCACTTGGACAAGGTTAGGAAAGGAATAATTGAAACTAATCTGCATTTACACTCTTACCAACAATAATCAGTCATGCATATTGCTCATATATATTTCTACCCCTCCCACAAATTGCAGATGCTTTTTAACCTCTGCATTTGACTGAAATTTACTCCTGAAAGAATAAAATCCACATGTTGATTCCTCGCGTCATTAAATGAAAGACATGTTTTTTATTTCCACATTTATAAAAGTAATTCTTTTTTACATCAAATCCGCCTCCTGTTTTTCTTTCATTTTTTAATCAGTCCAACCTTTGTTGAGAACTTCACTAGAAATAAAAATAAACTTCACCACTTTGTTGGGAGGGAATTCTTTCAAGAACCCTAAATAAACGGATTTTTTTCTTTCTTTAAAAAAGGGGGAAAATTATATCAAATAAAATTCAGGAAATGTACTTATACCAAAATCACTCCACAAGGTTGATATCTGCAATATACATGTTCACCAATATAAAGAAGAGTCGGAACAGTACGGAGTTATTTTCACAGCTTCATATGAAATGACAGAAATGATGCACAACGTCAACAAATCAACTGGCAGCGCCCACCTGAGAAGCACTGGGCCCAAGTCTGATTAATCGATTATCGATAAAAATACAAAATGAGGCCTCACCAAGATGATGCTTTAAAATCTGTTGGGGGGGGGGGGGGTTAAAACCGCATCTCAGATATAAATAATTTGACATATTTAAGTCAGCAAGAGCCAAGGTTTGTGGATCCATACATCCGGTCCATCCTTTCTCAAGACCGTATATTTATTATCCCACCAGTTCGGTTTAAACTGGGCACAGTAGCAAACAATCGAAGAAAAAACAAAGTCTGCTTAATTCTTATTTACACGTTAACGACTCAGACTAATGAAAAAAAAAAAAAAATATTGTTCCTTTGGATGATACTACTTTTTATTCTCACAGGAAAGTTTGCTCATTTTACCCGCAAATAATAATAATAATAATAATAATAATAATAATAATAATAATAATAATAATAATAATAGGCTCTAAGTTGAAGAACCGGAGCCCGAATACTGACACTGGGTGTAAATAAATACTAAACTTAGAGGCTTTACTGCTTCCTGAAAAATAAATAAATTATAAATAAAGCTTCTGTCTCACAAAGACAAACAAAAACAACAGCAAAACGTCCGTTTGTAGTCTGTTCGGATCACTTTCGTCCAGTTTTGTACCATAAAGGCCGAACTGTTTCTCCTCCTCTGAGCTTTATTTGTCCGGTTTTAATCAAACGGGTCCAATCAGTTTTATAAAAAGTCAGCAGGGGGCCCGGCTCACCGCTGCTGAGCAGGCCGGGGAAGCACTCCAGACATAGGGGGCAGAGCAGGCGGTGGTGGCGGCGGCGGCTCTCCGCCTCCCTGCAGGCCGTGAAGCAGGATCCGCGGGACCAGGGGTCTCTGTAGGGCTGGCGGGGGCGCCGAGGGGCCCCTGTACAGGTACAAGGCCGCCCCGGGGTCAAGGTTGGACACCAGGCTCTGTGGGTAGAAGTACGGCGACGGGAACATCCTCTGCAGGGCGGAGTAGTTCCCGGCTTCTGCCAGCAGCTCCAGCCCGACTGCAGTCTGCCGCTTCCACTTTGTCCTGGAGAGAAATAAAACAGACTGTTTTTAGTCTTTCTGCAGCCGAAAGCGATTGTGTTTGACACTCCAAAATATCTCCCATCTGTTACCTATCTGTTAACCTGGGATCCAATTAGAAGTAGAGAATGTTTTCCTCCTTTTTCCCCCCTCTCTCCTTACCACCCGCTCTGTTTTTTAAAAATCACCCAAATCTCCAGCCTGCCACTTTGTGTTCACACCCAAACACGTCTTTCGGATTGCCAGCGTGCACTCCGCGTAGGTGAATAATTCATAATAAAGATAATTGAGTAGATATAGTAGTTTGTTTGAATTATTAATATGCACACATGCAAGGATGCATTATTCATGAGCAATCCCTACTCAAAGTGTCTGTTTTTTATATTTATCTATGTCTTTTAGCTGCATGAGAGCCAGAAATAAAATAAAAGATAAATAAATAAGTGGGCGCACTCAGGTTAATTCAACCACACACTGTGATGACCAGCAGGGGCTCTCCCATTTTATTATTATAAATACTAGCAATAATTCAGATTGATATGTTCAGTTTTTTATTAAAAAGAAATAAGAAAAAGGTGTTTTTTGATTTTCCTGAGAATTATAAAAATAAATAAATAAATAAAAACAATTCATGTGGATATTCTCTCTCTAAATTATCTTGCAATTATCCAAGGAGAATTCTTTGGAAAATGCATAGAAAAGATGAGAAAGTGGATGAAAAACCAAACGTTAAATGTGTCTGAAAATTTGTCAGGAGTGATGAAATTGGCCAACCAAGCCTAGTTGTCTAAGCCTATGTTTAGGCTAAATTGTGCAATAATAAATACACATAAAAAAAAGTCAGGATAACTGCTGGTCGATTTAAAATACCCATCTTTCTAAATCCACGGGCCCCATATGGGCGTTTGCTCTGAGAGTGACCCTTGCCTTACAATGGGCTTCTTTTATGGGACCCATTTGGCGTTAATAAATACAATTGGGTACTCAATGTAAGATTTAAGTTGGTTTTAAATGAGTATTTGATAAATCAATTGAAATTGGATAATGCATTAAGGGACTCATATGAGTCCTACAAATTATCAAGAGATGACCTACATCAAGTCTATGTAGACAGTTAACTTTAGCCTGTTAAGTAAAATAAATGAAAAATATATCTGAAACAGTCAAGAGGTGGGCAGAATACCCAATAATTGCACTCAGGTGAGTGTAGGATTACTTCAACATATTTTTATTTGAGTAAAAGTAAAGAGCTGTCTAAATAAATTAATAGTAATAGTAAAAAAAAGTATTAGTTAAAATAGGCAACCTAAGTACTGTGCAACATTTGATATAATATTTTTTAAGTTATGTCATTAGATAGACAAGAACATGAACTTATAGGCAAATTCAAGTATTTTCAAGAGTAAAATTGAAGAATAAAATGATACAAATAAATCACATAATTACATAACAAATTTTAAGCAGAAGAAATACTTTTCTATGTCATTTTTTTAAGTAATATTGATACTTACAGTAGGTAATGAGTAAATACTTTCAAGGACAAGATAAAAAGTACTTCCATTCACAATTTATGGTGTTGACTATATGCTCACTTAAACTCAAAATGCAACAACAAGCTCAGCAGACTGATGATTACATTAGAAAACCAAAGCTTTTGTCAAAATAGTTGGTCTCTTTTAATAAACTCCAGGTGTGTTTTAGTCTCTGGTGTATATTGTGTTGAACTATGTTCGCTCTTCATTCAATGAATTTGCTCACGGTGGTTAGAGTATCCAAAGTTTTACTCAAGTAAGAGTAGTGATACTTCACAAAGATATTATCAAGTAAAATGATAAAGTACAACAAAGTTACTCAAGTAAATGTAACTGAGTAGATGTAATTGGTTACTACCCACCTCTGCATGGGTCCCATAAGTAAATGTATGGCATTCATGCACAACTAGTTCATGGAGTGTCGTGTCAGCTCATTAGAAAACTGTGACGACCGGGATGCTTTTTGTGGTTTTGCTACAGGAGCAAAAGTTGTTTGAGCCAAGCAACTTAAAGTGGTTTTAAAAAAAAGTAAAGGACAAAACTTTTTGTTTAAATAACCTCAAAATATGATAAAAACGTTAACAGTGAAAAAGAAAATCTTCAAAAAGATGTGTATATGTGGGCCCTGTGTGTTTTCTCAGGCTGGATGGGCGCTAACTGGCTTGAGCTCACTCTGCACTTCTGGTATGGGATGGTCAGTAAAATTAAACACGCATCAGCAACAACCAAATGGGTTGTCTGTGTAGGACTTAGCTCCGCATCACATGGGCAACACATCTGGGACCCATATGGATTCCACTTACTACCCAGGTTTGCCCTACATCAGACCTACAACAGCAGTTCACATGAAGCTATTATGCAACTCAGGACAAATCCCATCTGGGGTCCATTATTCAACCTCAATCCATTTATGGGCTCCATATGTTATGTAAATGTTGTCTGGCTATTAATATCTAAATAAAGTTCAGAGTATGCCACCGCTGATGAGTGAGACATTTGGAAAGAGAGAAAAAGCTACAGAAAAAGTGTTTTTCTTGGTTAAATCTGGTGCGTGGTGTAGAGGCTATGGGGATTCGATTCTGACCTTCAGATCATTATTGCTGTATGTAATATGTCAAGAAAGGCCACTACTTCCACAAAAACCTAAAAGGAAAAAAAAAACAGTCTTGTGGGTGTTTGGTTATTCAATTGGAAAAATCCTTATGAGGATTTGTCGAATCCTCATGAGATCCAACCACCATGAAGTGGCTGACAAAAACTTTAAAACAATGGGTGCAGTTAAAGTTTTTTGGTCTGAGACTCTAAACGGAAATAAAACATTAAATACAATAAACATGACACTGGTCATAGATCAGTCCCCATGCCAAGTATTCCCCGGACACAATTTCAGGTAATTGACCAATAAAAACATTGCTTTCCATCAAAGCAATGTAAAAATCAAAAGGTGAAACATCTATTTCGATTTTTGTTCCTCAGAAGTGACCAAACATCTAAGGATCTCTGTTGTTTGGAAAGTCCAGTTAAATCAAAATAAAAAAATAAAAAAACGTCCAGCAGGGTTTCTGCCATCAATATTTGGTAAAGTTTTTGACAAATACTGAAAAATATACAACAATAATCAGTTCAATCGGTGTCTTTGCTCTGTACGTTTTCTATTTTACCACAAATAAAATAAACTGTGAAATAAAGTGTAGAAGATCCCATTGTTTCCTTTCTGCCAATTATTCCTCAAGCATAATTTCATGTTAAAGATGTTAGGAAAACACTCTTGCCTTCCACTAAAACAATCCCCATGTTAAGTCATGTGTGTGGGCTCAATGTGGGTTTGTGTTCATGCTTCTAGGGTCGCCAGCTGGAATAGATTTCACAATGACCTTCTTATTTGAGATCCACTTAGAATAACTACAAGTAGATCTTAGATATGTCTTACATGGGTTATAAGAAAGTCTAAAATCGTGGGGAACATTTAGGACCCATATGGGTTCAATGTTTTAATCAGAGTTGACTTGAATCGACCAC
This sequence comes from Apricaphanius iberus, assembly GCA_028564705.1. Taxonomy (NCBI): domain Eukaryota; kingdom Metazoa; phylum Chordata; class Actinopteri; order Cyprinodontiformes; family Aphaniidae; genus Apricaphanius; species Apricaphanius iberus. The sequence goes on from JAPXFQ010001666.1 coordinate 124,317, forward strand.
GTTTATGCAGTTAACATGAGACCATTAGGTAACCGAGGGAAATTTAGATCTGGAGTCAATTTGTCAAGTGGGTTCGTTCAAAAATGGGCCCCATATGTGAAGCTGGTTATTGATGTCTGTATTACGTTGAGAATTCATCTGAGTTGATTAATCAGGCTAAATCTGACAGCTTCGTAGTTTCATTCAACTGAAATTTAAACAAAAAACAAAACATAGTCTTAAAAATACAGATTTTCATTTTTCCTGATCTAAATACGGAAAAGGACTGTCCAACCTGAGTTAGAATAAAGATACATCTGTGGACTTGAAGGTTTTGACCCCCCAGGATGCGGTTTCTTATTGGACCATCATCAGATCCAACCAACATAAAGGGGTTGATAAAACCTGAATAAAACCATCAAAAATAAAATAAAATAAAAACTAAAAGTGCAATCAAATTTTTTTTTTTCAATTGAGATCCCAAAATAAATATTTGAAATTTGAGCAAATCATCGTTGTGCAAACTCCATAGGCTATTCTCTGATGTTGTCAGAAAGATGTCTGAATGTGGTTTACAATTAATGCCTGGCTTCCAACGTCTTTGTTAATGCGAAATCTACAGGGGAGGAAAAGTCTGTTTTGATCACATTTTATCGGTTGAATAAAGATAAATACGGAATAGATAAGTCTACAGAGCTCCAGTGTTGTGAAGTTTGGTTCAGAATTTAAGGCTAAAATTAATCTGAAAGTTTCCCTGTGATTAGTCATCTAAACATAAATAAATACATGCAGCTCGTAGAAAAATCCTGTATTTCACATTTAAATGTTTTAATTGGATGGTAAAATATCGATTAATCAGTTTTGACAGTATGACTCAGCCATGACAGAGAACTTTTGCCTCCTGGCTGAAGCTGAAAGAAAAGCACCATATATCTTCGGTCATGTGTGAGAAACCAGATTATCTCCCCTCTCCCCTTCCCCTCCTCCTTCCCAGTGAAAAACCAGCAGCACCAGCGGCGGCGGGGTCCTCACCTCCGGTTCTGGTACCAGGTCTTGACCTGCGTGTCGGTGAGGTTGAGGGAGGCCGCCAGCTCCATCCGGTCCTGGACGCTCAGATATTTCTGGCGCTCGAAGCTGCGCTCCAGCTGCGCCAGCTGGTGGTCCGTGAAGGCCGTGCGGGCCTTCCTGGGCTTCTTCAGCCGGACCTGGGGGCTGTCCCTGCTGCTGGAGATCTCCCTGTCCCCCTCCTCTTTCACTGTCGGTGGGGGGAAAAAAAAGCACAAACAAAACAAACAGAAAAACAATAAGAAACAGGAAGTTGAGTGAAAAAATTTGAAAAAACCAAAATATTATTTTAACATGAAGGGTGGAAATAATCTGAAGTATCTTTTTGAACTAAAATCAATGAAAATATATGATAAATGTTTAAAATCTGGATTTAATAAAAAAAATCTGGGAAAAAAATCTATTTAATTGGAAATGTTCCTATTTTAATTTATTCATTTTCGACAGCTGCAAGTAAAGGATTTGACGCAATCTGCGAGGATTCCTTAAATAGAAAACTTTTAAACTGAATGGAATGTATGTACGATTAAGATGAAATGACATTTCTTGTAAAGTACCTTGAGATGACATCTGTTATGAATTGGCGCTATAGAAATAGAAATAATGAACTCTTGGGAAATGTCCAAGCTCCCGAACAGACTTATGGAAATCTTTAATATTTTAGTTGAAAAAATAAAGGGGGATCTTTTATATAATTGGATTTGAACAATGGTATATTGTGATCATGTATTTCTAGATTTTGGATTTATAAAGTGTTTCAATATAATAATTTATAACACATATTTTATTCTTAATTAAAAAAGAACGCAATTCCAGCTGCAAATATTACTCAAACTTCCACTTTTATTTTTTATTTTTTTTAGTAAATTACAAAATCTTTTGTGTTTATGGCAAAAATATATTTCAACACTGTTTAATTTTTCAAAACTAAATTTCAGCGCTTTGAATATGCGCGCAAAGCGACTTTACAAGCCGCGGGGCTGTTTGATTTTGGCCTCAAATTGTTCTGAGCAGCTCTTTCAATATTCATATTTCAGATCTGGCGTCTTCCCCGTCAGCAGAGCCGCGAGTCTTTGTTCTTTTTCTTCATCGAGTGGGTGTCAGTGCAAAGAAATCATATACATGAGTGCTGATAATCCGTTCTAAGGGAGAGAAACACGAACAGAGGCGAGAGATCTTGAATAGTGGAGTCATCACAGGAAGCAACGCGATAATAATCCCCCTAATTGAGCCACGGGGGGACGGGACTGCAGTCTTTCACGGCCGGCACAACTTCACAGGGCGAGGGGAAGGAAATTACTAGCCGAGCGCGCTCACACATCTGATCAGAGCGCCAAAATTGGACAAATTGGATCAAATCCGCGAGACAATCCGGGCGGCGACGTCAAAGTAAAGGTGCGCGTGGTTGCATTTATCAATCAGTAATCCGATTAATCAATCAATCAGGAGCCATTGTGAACAGGCAAAAATATATAAATGTTCTATATTTCAAACACAAAAAAACTGACATTTTAATTATGATTACAATTTTTTTTAAAGTAAAATGTGGTAAATGAAGACATAATGAAATGATTTTGTTGTTTCCAGCCTCCAGCGGCTCGTTTCTCTGCAGGCAGAGCTTCATTAAACCGTCAGCGGAGGTGACATGTGTGTTATAGCTGACATGATTGGAAACACCGAGAACCTTGATGGTATTTATCTGGAGGCGAGCCTGTCAACCGTCCACTGCTCGTTTCCTGCCTTCCCCCTTCAGCAGGGCAGCATTGTTCCGCTGCGACGCGAACTGGCCTGATTGGAAGCTAAATTAGTTGAACCTCAAATCGAGATTAAAAAATGATATCACTTCTAATTAAATGTAAACAATAATAAATAATAAATGTGTGAAATATAAAAAAAAAACGCATATTAGTATACTTCAAAAAATCTGAATGAAAAGTAGTGCATTTTTAATTATTTAATCCGTTAAAATGCGTTTAAGGTTTTAAATACATTTTATGCAATTATTTATTTTTCTGTATTGTGTAAGCTCGTTTAAATCACATACATTTTGAAAGTTAAACATTTACATTTTTCAGTTAAACCTAACAGCCGGGGGTAAAAAGAAAAAACGGCATAAGACAATAAGAAAATAAAAAATAAATAAATTATATATATATATATATATATATATATATATATATATATATATATATATATATATATACTATTCAGATACTATTCAGATACTATTCAGATTTAAGAATTAAGAGAAGTTGCACCTTTATATTCGCTGTCCGATGAGGAGTTGCTGTGGATCTTTTCGATAAACTCGTCCGCTATCTTGGAGGCCAGCCTGCCGGCTTCCTGCGTCGGCTGCCCGTTGCTGGAGTACGGCGCGCAGGCAGCCAGCGGCTTACAGTCCGCCAGGATGTCCCTGATGAGGAAGGAGGAGGTCACGGTCCGTTGCTGCGCGCCAGCGGAGATCTGTGCGTGCTGCAGGTGCGGCGGCAGCCCCGCGCCGTGCACTTGCCTCTGGGCTGCCTCCTCCACGCATTCCCTCCGGGGCGACGGAGGCGACGAGCAGCCGCTCTCTACGTCCGATCTTGGGCTGAACTCCAGGGGCGAGCGGCACTCCCCCGACAGCAGGCCGTCCCCCTTAGACAGCGGGCTCCCCGGCCGGTGGGACAGCAGCGAGTCGATGCCGAAACTGGACCCATTGGTGGACGCCTCCATTGTTGCGATGAGGCTTTACTTCTTTTTTTAAATGACCATTTGGTATTAGGAACCAGTTTTACTCTTACAAAGACGGATTATGTTGGATTGATTCTGGAAACGCACCGCTGTCGCTTATTTTCATCCGCTTTACTTCCAGTTTCCCTACCGGATCTGAAGGGAATTAGTTCCAGATGAAATTAAAATACAAACAAAAATAGTTTGTTTATCCAATTTACTTGCAGTTGGTAAGTCTGAGGAGATGCAATCAATAACGCAGCTGGTGCAGCAATCGATTCGACTTCAAAAAGTGTAACCAGGCAGACGAGCCGCCTCCTGGTGAGGAGGAAATTCTTCCAGCAGCAGCAGCGGGAGTCTTCAGCACCATGGACAGGGACAGGAGGCGTCGGAGCTGAGCGCAGACCGATGAAGGATTCTCAGCTCCCCCGCTGGAGACTCTTCAGGAAAACCGGTGGCATTCCTTTGAAGCAGAACAGCTCAAATGGGATTTAAAGAGCTCGAAGCAGAGTGAGAGAAGAGTCCAGAGCTGCAGTGAAACACAGGAAGAGGAAGCAGAGGAAGAGCGCCGCAGAGAAGGAAAAAACACACACAAAAAAATAGAGGAGAGATAAACTGGGTTAAATAGTGACAACTGGAAAAGTAAAAGCGACTTGATGCGGCTGGGGTGGGAGGGAATCCCAAAAAATTGAACTTGAGGAAAAGTCAGGAGCTAGGTTTTAAGAGCGCCTCGTCCACGTGAGTCCCCTGTGACAAGCCTTGATTGGCTGAGGGGAGCTGGAAGTGGACCTCCCCTCCTTCCCCATTCCTCCCCTCCTACCTCTCCCTCCGTCCTCTCCGGCCCATCCTCGCTTTGATAAAAGAGACAGTGGATTCATCAGGAGACTCAGATCCAACTGTTTACTGGCAATTTTCACACTGTTTGCTTTCATTACATCATTGATGAGGCTCATAATGGGGTTATTATGAGGAGCGGCTCGCTGTTTTTCTCCACGACTCCCTCCTTCTTTCACAGGATCTGTTTCCCACCTCCAAAGATCCTCCTTGCACACATCTTCCTCTCTTTCGGTGTTTTACATTTCAGCATTCACCGTCTGTTCATTTTCATTCTGGGTTTTTTAATCAGCTGAACTGTACAATTTTTTATTTCATTGTAGTATGTTTAAATTAGTTTTTGAATAACTTTAAAAGGAATAATAATAATAATAATAATAATAATAATAATAATAATTATTATTATTATTATTATTATTATTATTATTATTATACGATCACTTTCGTTTTATTTAATAGATGTACTTGCAATTTAGTAAAAAAGAACGTAAAACGGCTTCAAAAGGATTTATTTATTCATTAGAATTTTCTTTTAATTTTTTGCCCTTCTGCTCTTATTTATGGGTACTATTACAGATTTTGCAACATTTTTACAACTTAGCATTTTATTTATTTATTTGTTTGTTCGTGTGTTATATCGTTGTAGTTGCTGTAATGTTAAGTTTACATAAAAATGAATCAAATCCTAAAGTCAAGCAAAAAATATTTTTGTTTCATATTTTTCTATATAGTGATTTAAAAAATGTATTTTACATTTTATCCCCATTTCCGTTGGCATGCCATTTAATCAATCTAGCTCGTCTCCAAGAGCAACTTTTGAAATGTTGCTGTGTTCTCTATTTTAATTCACTTGGTTTGACCATATAATTAAAATCCATTTTGAAAATAATTCCTAATATTTCACTTAAAAATATATTATTTCTATTACAACAAGAAAAAAAAGATAGATTCGTCCTCCCCCGTTTAGCAGAACCCGTGAAGCCAAGCACAGAAGAGTTGGAGAATAACTTTCTAATAGTCCTTGGAAATCGCAAACAAAAGTCCAAGCAGTGCGATTCAAAAGCTTCAGTGCGCCATTCTTGCACAATTGTCCCCTTAATATGCGTGAAATGCCATTGTGCTCCATCCAGCACAACAGTTTGCCCCGCGACTCGGCCTCGACAGCCCCCCTAATAATCTAAGTAACCCTCCTCCCATTATCATCCACACCCCCACCATCATCACCAACACAAACACACCTCCTCCTCTTCCTCCTCCACCCCATGTGACCACCAGATTGGAGGCGCGCGTCGGCCTCGCAGACACCGGCAGGTTAGTGAATCCGCTCCCAGCTCCCTTGGGGTCCCATCACGGCTGCAAGCTGTCACATACGAGGCGGGGACAACACAGATATAAGGCTACACACACCCACCCTGACTTAGCTGTTTCTTTCTCCTCTGCTGGGGCATGAAAAAAGGAGTAGTGGTTTGATGCTTCCTCTCACAGTTTTTTTTTGTCTTCCTTTCTTTTTTTCCCCTTTATCCTCACTGTCCCTGCGTCCGCAGGCTCCAGTTAAAGTTCTGCTGAATTAATCATAAGGCGGTTCAACTGACTTCTTCCTCTTTGTGATCATCATATGGCCTCTCAAACTTAGAGATTTCCCAAACTACTCCTTAATTGGATTTTGTTGTTGGATTTTTTTCTTTCTTTTGTGCCTAAATTGCCACGAGTCTGTCAGTAAAATACAGATATATAGTTCTTTGTTTAAAAAAATACTCAACCAAATCTTGAAAAGTACATATAAAATATGTCTTATTGCATTCAAACAAAATATTTAAATGATTTTGCTTATTTCCTGTTTCAAATTTTAGGTTCAAATTATTTAAATGTCTAAGAATAATCTAGATTTTTCTTTTTTTTTTAGCTTTTTCCAGCTTTGTATTACGGTTTTATGAGTATTAGAGACCCTCAAACCTTTTTTGCCACTGGTAATAATACATACTGACATACAATAAGACATAGACTTTACACCTTTCAATGCCTCTTTAATCATATTTATTGAAGAAACGATCTTGATATGAACTTTTTTTGTTATTTTGTTGAGATTCTGAAACATGGTGCTTGTTTTGGTTTGAGAAAAACAATTTTTTATATGTAAAAATAATTTGAAATTGTAATCCTGATAATATACAGTATATTGCTTGTTTGTAGTAATAAAATATATTATCTTGAGATAAGAAAATTGCAAGCACAGGTTGTTGTATCCAATAGAACCCCAGACAGCTTTTATATTGTTGCATGATAACATGAACTTGTTCCTTGCCGTCATGTTTGTCTATCTCTTAATTTTGAGATGAATAAATCTCAAGCTACTTTTAATCCTAATAAAAGTTTTAATGTCCTATATTGAGATAATCATTATCTAGAAAAGAGACCTCAGGTCCAGCTAATCATGGCGACAATTTCCTTTTGTAATTATATTAAGATAACAAGCTTTCAAGCTTGTGTTAAAACTAGGGATGCAACAATGCCACTTTTTTCAAACCGATACAATACCGATACTTGGATCTGATTACTTGCCGATACTGAGTATCAATGCCTATACGTCTACCACACAAAAATGCAATGAAATGAAACGGGTTTTATTTTCTTCTTTGCTTGTTACATCAAATGATGGTGAATAAGACAAAACATAATGTACTAATAAAATGACCACAGAACTAAAATATTAAGTGGAAAATAAAACTTTTCTGTGAAATTATTGCAGAGTTTCCACAATTTAAGTATTGCTTCATTTGAACAGTATCGGCCCCGATACCATTAGTGGCATTGGTGCATCCCTAGTTAAAACAGCTGAATTATCTCAATATCTTAATATGGCAAGATCTCAAGCTCGTTATATTAATGATTTTATTATATTATCATTTTGATACTACACAAGTTTGTTGCAGTTCCTCTGTCTCTGTATCTCAACATAAAAATCTCTGATGGTTTTTGGATCTCACTCAGCTTACTAGGCGCATCCTTTTGAGACCATGTTTAACATTGCATATCTAGCTAATTTTATCCCAATATTGGTTTAATCACCACATGTTGAGATACTGAGACCTCAAGCTTGTCTTCTTAAACCAATCCATCTCATTACCCTGAAATTACAGGATCTGAAACCTTTTTTATTGTGGCAACACTTATAACATTCTCCTATACAGCATAACATCTCAAGATAAATTCAGATAGTAACAGTTTAATCTTTTCATTATCTCTAGATGACATCAGTTTAACTTACTTACAGTTACAGTTCATTGTGTCAATGTTATGATGGTCAATACGTCGCTTTACTCTTTTTGCAACTCATTTAGTTGTGAAAACAAATTTCATTATCTCATCATTTCTAGGTAACAACCTAACAATCTCATGCTTTAGCTGTTGCAATAATGATTTCATTGCAGAATCTCAATATAATGAAATATTAGGTTTGTTACAATTATTTAATTGCTACTGTGCTATGATAATAAAGTCTAAAGGATTCTTGTTTCATTATCTTGAGAAGGCAGGAGCTCAACAGTTTAATTATCTCATTAACCTGTGATTTCAAGTTGTCAGTGTGGTAATATAATTATGGTTTTGTTCTATCTTAATCTCAAAATAACATGAGCCTTTAAATAATGCCTCTAATTTGTTGTCTAATTTTCTAATTTGGATGGTTTTATTATCTTTAAGATTACAAAATATCAGGAACATCTTTTGTGGCAACAGCTAAACTATTTAATTTGCTTGCATCTCAAGTTCTCTTTTCCCCAGAATGATTAATTATGATTATCTAGAGAAAATGCGAGCTTGAGGTTTTTCTGTTGCAATGACATTTTCATTATCTCCTTGTCTTATAAGATATAATCCATTATCTCATTTAAAAGGGACATTTTAAATTTACGTTGCCACAATGGTTTTCTTTATCTGATTATATCAAGAAAACAACATCTGATAATGGTTTTCTTCTAATAGCAGCTTTGTTATTCCTTCATTAAACACAATGCAATACAACAAATATCCATGTTCTTAAAATACATAAAAAACTATTATAGCTCATATATCTTGGTATATCTGTAATGTATACTGAAAATTAACCCAATTTTCAGCACTTTATAAGCAGAAATTCTGATTTTATATTCCTCAAAAATTTAGATTCTGGAAACACAAACACTTTTTCAAACTTAAATGTATTTTTTTAAATAATTTTCCAAATCTAGCAAATAATGAAATCAAATTTTAGATTTGTATTGTAAAATATGTTGCTTTTAGCTAAAGGTGATCTTGTATGAATTTTTGTTTCAATTTCAACTTTTGGTTTTTACACTAAAAGCCAAAAAAAAAGGCAGAAAAGGATGAACTATAAATGCTACATTGCAACTTAAGTTTTACATGGAATCAACATAAAAACATAATAATTTGCATATCTTTAGATACATCACTTACCTCTAATAGCCTTGTAAGCAAAAATGAGCAGTTAGATATTCAATTTAAAATGATATGCTTCTGGAAAACTTTACAAATCCCTTGGATTTTGGATTTATTTGTAGTAGCAGCAAGGCAGCCAAACCTGTAACAGTGTGGAAGTGTGTGAGGGGGTGGATGTGTGTGAGTTTTGTTTGTGTGTAATGATTTGGCTCATACTGCTGCTGCTTTTAAACAAGTGTCCCTCTTGTCAAGTGAAGCCCAATTTTTAGATATTTATTTATTTCTTCTTCCAGCAAGTGTTTTCAGAGTGTGAGAGCCAGTTCACACTTCGCACGACACACACACATACACACACACACGCACACACACACACACTTTGTTATTGATTCTCATTCAACTGGGGAAACTGGGATACTTTCAGGGAATGAATGGACAGTAGTCCTTCCAAGCTGCTCCACATCAACTAAACTGTAGCACTGAGACTTGTTTAGGGAGGAAGTTGCTACCTCTTACAGCATTTGACCAAATATTCACTCAACTTGAACTTTTTCCACGTTTTCTCACATTTCAAACACAAATTTTTGTGAAGTTCAGACGGATTTTATATGATAGATCAACACAAAGTAATACATTATTGTGAATTGGGAAAATAATTCTTCAGCGTGATTTTTTAAAAATTGTTTTGCTAATTTTAACCACTTCCTTTCCTCTGATACCCTTAAATAAAAATCCAGTGCGGCCATCCGAGTATGGCAATCCGTAAACCTACCAGACACTTCAGAGAATGATAAAAAGGCATCGGGAATAGATGCAGAGATCCACAGCTCGGGTGAAAGAATTTGTCAAGAGTGAACAGCAAGAAAAAAGCGATTTTTGAAAAAAACTTAAGTCTTCTTTGCTTTAAACCATGTAGGGACATGACAAGCGTGTGGAAAGTGATCAGATCAGACCAAAATCTAGCTTTTTGCCTTATATGACGGTGGGTAACACTGTTGATCCCCCTTAATACGCACTATCCCTTCTGTGAAACACGGTGGTGGCAGAATCATGCTGTGGAGATGCTTACCTTCAGCAGAGACAGGACAACTGGAAGTGGAGGCTGTAGAAACCTCAAGATTCTGCTTCCAGCAGGACAAAAAAAAAGAGTCATAATGGTCTAGTCAAAGTCCAGCCCTAAATCCAATTAAAAACAATTCAAAGATGCTATATTTTCTAACGGATTTAGCTTGAATTGAAGTTTGTGGAAGTAACTGACAAAATGATTGGGGGGGAAACATGATTTTAAGGAAAAATTCAACGTTTTAATCATAGGATTGATGTCTGGTTACGCTTCCAAAGTGAGGTCTTATAAACTGGCAAATGGAGCATATTTCATCATATTACTGACCTGTCAGTGCTAATAATCTATCTGCATTCCTGTGCTTCATGCTGCTCTCTCCTTATTCCATTCTATCATAATAGCTGTAATAATGCCTGCTGGGCCTCCTCAGTTTCCTTGGCTTCCTCTGTTTTGTCGTTAGGTAAAGAGTGAATACAAAAAAAAAAACAACCCACAAAGCTACATTTTTATTTACCTTCGTCGCCTAGCAGACGTGTTAAACGCGTATCTGGATATGTTTTGTAAAAATCTGTGTCGCCTTTGAATAAACTTTGGCATCTCTATCGGTTTTTTTTTTTTTTTGCATGGATGAAAAGCATGTCTTTGGTCGGGGATGCGTGTAGAAAAGATGACTCCTCACAACAAACAAACAGCATTGAGGAATTTAAAAAGAAAAAAAAAAGGCAGAAAACATGGAAGGGGGGTGTGGGGAAAGAAAGATTCCGAACCTCGGACCAGTCAGGGATGCAAATGATGCACCTTAACGCCATCAGGTACCGGAGTTGACAGAAAATAATGAGAACCCGCTGAATCTTTTATAAGGTTAACACTCACATTTCCCAGTCAGCTGTCACACAAGAAAGAATTTAGCACATGCATGCGGGCAAAATAAACCTTCATCGTCTCATTAATGCTGACAGGGCCCCTGGACCGGCAGCTCCCTGCGCCAGCGCCGCCACCACCTTCGTTTTGTGTCGGTAATTTGCAGCGGAGACAGAACCCCCTTTCTCCTGGAGAGAGGAATAAGATGGGAGGAAGAGGATGAGGAGGAGGAGGGAGGTTTTATAGAGGGAGAAGTGGAGGATCGTGGAGTGAGTGCAGAAGAAAAGCGGGATGGGAGGGTGGGCCTGGAGGAGGAGGAGGGAGAGGAGGGTGGAAGGATGGCTATAGCGCGCCAGGAGTCTGATTCTCCTCTAATTGGAAGCATTGGGCATTGTCAACGGAGGATTTTCAGCTGTTCGCTGACAGGTAGAGCCGTCAGAATGATAGCCCACTTGTCAGCGCAAAAGACCAATAAAAACAAACCACTTTTGATTTAATTGGAGGCCTAACCACGATGTGTGTGTGTGGTAGAGAGGAGTGTGTGCTGCCTGCAGGGCCAGGGCCAAGAGGGGGTAGGAGGAGGAGGCGTTTGTGGGCCTGTGTTGGTGAGGGAAATCATCTCTCCAGCCACCAGCGTGGACCGGCTTGCATGCCTCCATCTTTGCCATCACTCGGCGCGTCCGGTGGCTCTCATCTGGCAGCTCCCCGGAGGGCCAGTGGTCACCGGGCGCCCCCGCTAAGAGGGGATTGAGGAGAGGCAGGTTTTGATTCCGTCCCAGGAGGCCTCAGTGAGCAGCAACATCAGAGCAAATCCCGGCTTCTCCCTTCTCTGATAGTCCTCCGCCTTTCTCTTCATCATCTCGAACTGGTTTGGACTCAGTATTTTAGCAGAGCATGACATGTATTCAACTCACCTGTGTGGTAAGTTTAATAATCGGAGTGAAAACCATTAAGAACTTTCCCAAACCTAATTGGGTGCGTGCCTTATATCAGAAAACAGCAGATTAAGTAATTTAGACTTTTGACATATCTGTGTCTGAATTTAAATGTGCAGAAGGTTATTTAAGGTTGGGCTAAACTCATTCATACAACGGAGTATGTACCATGCCAAATTCCAGGCATGTGCACATAATCAGGGGTCAAGGTTCAACTGTGGTTAGATTGTTTCATACTTGAGCCAATGACAATACTATCACTAACATTTAGTTTGTTTTTTAACGTTTTTTTTTGTTTGTTTTTTGTTTTTTATTGGAGATTTTGCTGCTGTTAACTTTTTGTTCCCTTTAGTTCTTATCCCATTAAAAGTACCATGGGTCAAATCCTTCTTTTCCATAGAAAGTAGACCTAGAACCTATAAGTACGTCCTGCTTTCTTTCTTATTCTCTTTATTGGACACAATGTTTAAAAGTTGCTATTACTGCTATTTCCCTAAATACTGTTCTCTTTTCCTTATTGAAAGTGTACCAGGTTGAGTCTTACCTTTTATTAAAAGTAGTCCTGATTCAATCCTCTTGTGTGTTTTTTTCTTCTTCTAGAAACTGTCATTAACTTTGTGATTCCTGCTTGTCATTTCTTGATTTTTTTTTCATTGAAAGTAGCCTTCTTTCATTTTCTAAGCCATTTACCCTGGGGGGGTACACCCTGTAATGGTTGCCAGTCTGTTCTATAGAAGTTGCGATTAACTTTGTGATTCCTTTCTTGTATTTCCCTGTAAAAAAATATTTCAGGTTAAGTCTTATATTTCAACTGAAAGTAGTCGTGATGTAATCCTGTCTTTCTCTGTCAACTGAGAAATAGAGCTATTCTTGTCATTAATTTTGTTTTCCCCCTTTTCTAATCCATTGAAAGTATTCCATGTCAAGTCATCCTGTGTTTTACTGTCTCTTTCTTGGACATAATCACAGATTGAGCTACTTCTGCCAAAATATGATGTTATCTTGAGGTCTAATCCATTTTTATCCAACCACCCGATCTTTCATGTAGTCAGAAAGCATTCCTAAAATGAGTTAAACTGAAAATGTCAGTTGGATTCGGTTCAGTTTGTCTAATTATTATTTTTAACAACTGATCTGAACTGAAAAAATTTGGAAATATTAAGGGTCACCCATTAATCTTTTTCTTTCCAACTAATTGAGTTGTTGCACTAAAATTTATAGTGTACTCATATTATGTTGTTTTATTTTATTAATTTACAAAAAGAAAAGACACGAGAAAATACAAATAATTTGAATCAGTTTTTTTGGAATGCAGGTCCACACCAGATCTGACAATGTTATCTCCTACCTGCCCAGCGGTATTGGCCCAGCACACATGGCCCTTGCCGCTAGCATTTTATTATTTTTGACAGAGTTCAATGAACACATCTGGTCAGAGGATAAGAGGGGATGGAGGGATGGTGGCAAGAGGTTGGAGAGGTGAGTGTGGTGCCAATGGAGAGGGGTGTGAGGAGGCAGAGGACGAGCAGCCAGGAGCATCCATCATAAATGTCCCTCATGAGGAATGCCAGCTTCTTTATCCCTGACCAACTTTCACTCACTTTTGACCCCAAATCCCCAAACTGTGAAGACCATCAGGAGCTTGCCAGAAAAGCTATGGTTTAAAATGATCATGATTAGTCTTCAGATGCTTTATTTAACTAATTTGTTATCTACTTACCCTTTCAATAAAATCTTGAGCTTTATTATATCCTACCTGAACATCAATAAAGTTTAATTTCAACGTGTATTTTAAATATCAAGAAGAACAACGGATTTCAAAGATGAAAGGGTCAACAAAGGTTTTTACACATAATCAGCTTCACCCTCTTATTGCTTCAATACAGTGTTTTTTTTACAGTACTAATGCATTCTGCAAATATTTTACTTTTGTATTCTCTTGTGAAATGTAAATTAGTTTAAAAAAGAAGACCGATTAATATTGAAGGCTAGCAATTAGCTTAACTCCTTGTGTAAAGTCCTAAGCTATAATTTGCTGTTCAACTCCCATATTTAAATAGGTTAGGGTATTTTTATGGGTGTAAATGATACAAAGGGTTATTATATTTACTTAAGAAAATAACAATATCTTTCAGGATTGTCTAATTTCATTGGTCCTCAAAGCTAAGGTTAGCAATTAGCTTAAGCGTAGTTTAAAGTAAAAGTTAACTGCTTAATAGTTCCCATAGTACTTATTAGACCTACAGGACATTTGATCTTAGTAAATTTTATAAGACATTACTATTATACAAAACTAATGTAGAAACACTGTGTACAAGTATCACAAAGTTAGCTTCTTATTTTTTGATCAACGCCAAAGATAGCATTTAGCTTAACCGATATCTGTTTAAACTCTAATCTTAGTGTTTAAAAGATTTGTGCATAAAAAAACAATAGCCTATTTATAAGAAACAAAAAGAACGAAGATTTCAATTTAACCTTTAACCGTCACGACATGTACAGTAGGACTTTGAGTTTAGTTTGATTTTAGTTTTCTGTTCCTGATTGCTAGTGTTACTTTTAACTAATTTGATGTAATTTTATGTTTTCTGTATTCAGGTCCTCAACGATATCAAATCCTGACATAAACTGTCTAAACAACAGGCTAGTAACTTGTTGTACTCCAATTAGCTATCGTTTGTTTTCCTATCGATAATCATATCATATCTAAGCTCGGAGTGAAATATATAATTATTTCATTTGAAAAACAAAATAAGACATGAGTTTCACGATATCTAAGTTAGTTTTTCCGTTGGGTCAAACCTTGGCATTAACCATTCAAAATTCGTTATACAAACAACCATATGACCTGACACGGGGAACACATTATATGCAAGTCTAAATATTTCATTTTGCAGGTATTATTTAAAAGAACTAGAGACCTAAGCATTTAAATTGGACCCTAATCATAAAAATCTTGTTTGTTTCCCTGTAGTCTCTAACAACATAACTATAGTGTTCATACCAAAGTAATGTGAAGAACATTCTGGAAGAAATCTTATCCAGAAAAGGGGGGACAACTGAGACATCAGTTCAGGAGTCTTTTATTTGTGTGTTTATGCTGGAAAGAACAGGCACATGCGTTTCATTCGTTCTGTTCAACAACAAACTGAGAGTACTTCTGACAGTTATATAGCTCTGACAGTTACAGTCATTGTTTTCATATATGGTTTTCCATCTGTCTTTATCATCTGCTGCCGAGCTGCCTGGGCATATATATAGCCCATCCATATATGTTGGCATTTATGACAGTGGTAGAATTCTAGAATACCACAGGGGCTTCTAGCTATTTATATTTCACTCTTGCTTCCGCATGCTGTCTTTTCCACAGCTGGGCATAAACAAAGGTAGAAATCATCCTAATGGGTTAGTAAAACAGCAGGAGAAACCACAAGAAAGGGGAATAGAGTGAAATAAGAAAACCACTGCATAATCGTATCAAACTTGTTTCCCATTTCCCTCTGTTTGTACCTGTTCCTTGTTCTGAATGAAATTCAACGTTTATTACAGCATGATGGGAAAGACTGTGAAGAAAAAAAAAAAGTTTATGATGTCCAAAGCTGACTCCATTTCTGGCATTTAAAGTTAAAACTCTGCTCCAAAACCTAAAGTGACAAACTCTTGAGTTGGCTGTTCAGATTAAATCACCACTTATTGTGCAGAATGGTACTGATAGGTGAAGCTGAGGACTGAGAAGCCAGTTCCAGTCAAAAAAACTTGGATTGAAAAACCTGAAAGACTGCTGGCAAATACGGAGATAAGTGGTTGCTACTGTACATCTCTGTTGACCAATTTTTTCTTGGATTTACGGTGACTAATGAGACTCCTACGGAATGGTGATTGTCTAAACGTTTAGACCATTATACTGTCCAGATTAATTCCAGCCTGTTGTAGCAAAACGGGAAGTAGCTATGAAAAACATATAATTGCATCCATGATGACAGACACAAATTGTCCTCCCTTGTGACACCCAGTCTAGCTTTTAGCATGATGTATTTCACAGAGTTGCTGTATATTTCCAACCACACTGAAGTGAAATCAGTATTAGTGTCTTGTGTCACAATTCTCCAGTTTGCCATTCTGTCTATCAGTTAAAAAAAGTTCTTATGACAAAATATGGTGTTTAATTGAAAAATGGAATTAAACACATTCACCTATCCACCCGTTACCTATACCGCTTATCCCTCCGCCTGGGGGTGGGGAGGTGCCTACCTCCAGGGGTCAACGGGCAAGAGGCAAGGTACACCCTGGACAGGTCGCCAGTCTATCAACATAAAACACATAAATGTATTTTTATATTTTAAAATACAAACCTGAAAAGTGGGGTTTTGAATTCAACCTCATTTATTCAGATAACTGTAAAATAAATCAAATTAACAACTGCCTTAAGAATTCCCCGCCAGGCTAAAAAGGATAAAAGGTTAACCTATAGAGGAAATAATGAAAATCGCACAGAAACAAGTACAACTAAGTGTAAACAGAAAAATCTAACAATCTTGTGGTTTATTTAACAAAAGATTATCCATTGAAATACTTTGTAAGTTTATTAATTGATTTTTGGTGATTACATTTATTTGTTTTATCTCACAGAAACCTGGCTGCAGGAACATGATTATGTCAGTATAAATTAGTGAACTCCTTTGAATTATTTCAAATGTTCCATTCCTCAAAGTACTGGGAGGTGTAGGAGGAGCAGCCATTTTTTCTTTCGGATTTATTAATTAATTCCAGACTGATTAATAGCTGCAGTCTTTATTGCTTTTAAACTCTGACAAGAGAATATAAAATAAACTTTTTATTTTTGACCAAGACATGACTTTAAAATCCCATATTAGACAAGTTTCTAGGATTTCCTTGCTAAAAACCATTGCTAAAATTAGAAACAACCTTTCCAGGAGTGATGCTGAGAAACTAGTTCCTGCATTTGTTACTTCAAGGCAGGACTACTGTAATTCTTTATAATCAGGAAGTATACAAAATGCAAGCAAAAACCTTCAGTTGATCCAAAAATTTGGAGCTACAGTAGATTTCTGATAAATATAAAATATGAAAAAAAAATAGATCACATTTCTACTGTTATAGCTTCCCTTCATTGGTTCCCTGTTAAATCCAGAATAGATTTCTTACATAATAACGTAATTACCTGTGACACCAAGGTCTAAGTCAGTTGGTCTGTGGGATCATTGCGATGGCTTTTATCATGGATAACAAATTTAAACCATGAAGTGCAGAATCAACCAATTTATATGATACCAGTGATCATTTATACAAGGACAACATGACAATAGAGAAGACCTGGACAGCTGAACAACATAGTAAAAATACTAGATGAAACTCCCCTTCGATTGTCTATGAATTTGACTGTTCATATGAACCGAGAGACTCGTATGAGCCCACCATTTAATAAATTATTTTGATCGTAACTTAAAATGACTACACTGTATATCATCCTGAACACGTCATGAAAAATGAATGTTGACAGTATCATGCTTTGGGGATGCCTTTTTGGTCAGAGTGGTGTAGATAATAAAAGGAGCTAAATACAGGACAATCCTAGAAGCTGCATAAGACTTGACCATGAGTCGGAGGCTAACTTTCCAGTGTGAACAACCACCCATACAGGACAAGTAACAATGAAATGGTATAGCACAGCGTAAATCTGACCTAAATCTGATTAAGAAAATATTCTACAACAGTGCTGGGAATATATCTTTGTCCAGTTAGATTTCAGGTACTGCTCTCCTGATCATTCTCTAGCAATTACGATCTTTCTCCCCATGTGGGGATGTCATAGTTCAATGTTACTCTGTCAGGAATGCTCCTCCTGAATGATGGTGTATAACGCTGCTCATACAGGGTAGGCGGTCCCCTGCAGCTGCCACAGGGAGACTCACACAAGCTGGTGGACAGTGGTGAGACATCTACAGCTCCTGTACCTGCAGGGGAGGGGCAGAGGGTCTAGGTTTGCTCATACACTCTCCTCCTTTTGGGGACACAAAGGTGGGCTAGAACCTTGACCTTAACACTACATGTGGGAAAGTGAGGTTATCAAAGAGGCGTTTATGAATCATATTACATGTGTCTCTCAGAAGACACAGGGCCACACAGGTAAAAGATAATTTAGGAGTTGTTGAACCCATGTTTCAAAAGCTATGACAAACACTCTAAAAACACATCCGTAATTGTACTCTACATCAGCTGACTTTGATTCAATTTTAAGGTACAATTTCATCACCTGCACGTTTAATGTAAGACAAATGAAGAAAAAAACTCCAAGCACAAGCCTTCAAACATTCTTTTTGTCAAATTTTACTATTTGTTGAACAGGTGGTTCAGCACCTAAACATTTTCAAGCAATTTTAATACGAGATGCCAGGAAAACATAATTATTTTTAAAAAAACTCAGGATAATCAAAATCAGCCCTTGTTCAAAACAAACTTATAGACGGGTTTATTATTTCATAAAAATTTGCTGAATTGGTCTATATTTTTGTTTTTTGCTGTAAGAAAATTTAAAATGTTTATTTCCTTTTTCGTTTATGTAGGGTAATAGTAGTATCTTACCTGCAGCAGGAACCAGTTGAAACAACTACAGATTGAAGAATTCAGGAGAAGTAAAACAAAACAGTTTAAGAGCAAACTTAAGCAGCCAAAAAATAACTTGAATTAAGAACTTTATCAGGACTATGTTGACTATGTATTAGATACTTTTACAAGAGCATCCTACATACTGCTACCTTAGCAACTTCGTTTGTCCAAACTAAACAATGTCCCTAAAGTTAATAACATGCAGGCACATCACATATTTGTATTTGTGTTAAACCACATAAACTACAAATCATTCTTATCTGTCACATTAGCAATAGTATATTAGGAAGACACAGCGCATCAACCACACAAACATTGTTTGGTTGAGAAAAAGAGTCGCATATTAAAGTCCATTCTAAGGAGACAGAGTACCTATAGATATTTTCTGAATTTCATCATCTTGTGGAAAAAGTTTAGATTTTGAGAGGGGACTGTCTGCTTTCCTGTTGGTTAGCTTGAGTGGAGCTTAGTTTGAGTAGCTATTATGGCCCTCAATAGACATATATAAGGAATAGACGCTGCATCGACCGCTCAATGAAGCGTTGGCGCATTTAGACTATAACTCCCTGAATGCTAAACTAATTTTCATCCGGCTTTTGTTTCTGCAACCGTAATACATGAAGCTAAGAAACATGGACACACTTGTTGTTGTACTTTAGTATTCATAGTGGAATAACAGTAATAATACATCCTGATATACTTATGAGAAGCAAAACACAATTAAAAAAAATTATGTAAAAAAAATTATGCTAATCAATAATAATAAAGAATAAGCAGAAAGTCTTTTTTTAATATAAATATATTTATATTAATATAAACTTATTTTACTTATTTTAATATAAATATATATTAGGGATGTACCTGGTATCATGGCTGATACGTTATTATGTACTCGTATTGGTTAGTTAACCGATACCATTACGATACTTAAAATGTGGAAAACTCTGCAATAATTTCACAGAAAATTTCATTTTTTACTTCAACTGTTAGTTTTGTGGTCATTTTTACTTTTTTTTCTTTTTATCTAATTCACCATCATTTTTTGTAAGAAGCAGAGAAGAAAATAAAACCTGTCTTCCAACTCATTGGAGTCTATCTATCTATCTATCTATCTATCTATCTATCTATCTATCTATCTATCTATCTATCAAGTATTAAGTAATAAGTATTTATACTCTATGTATACTTCTGACTAAATAAATGACCAATAGCCTTGTTTTAATTAGCTGTTAGCTTGGGTAGCGGCTGAATTCTTCCTAGCTGTTTGGTTGAGTAACTTAGTCTTTTCCCTAAATTGCAGTTAGTGTGAGCAGCATAAGCATCTATTGTCTTTATATATTATCATGCTCTGTTGGCTGGGCTTCCCTGATTTTTTAAAATGTTCATCAATGTAACAATTGCCAGTAATGAGTAAAAAAAAAAGCCTGCTTAAAATAATTCTTACAAAACCAACAAAACTAAGAATGAAACCCTTGATAAACTATTTATTAGTCAAAAATTTAAAAAGCTTTGTGGTCGTGCAAAATCTCTTAGTAAGTTTCGAATATTTTTTTTCTCCTCAAATCGGTGATTAATTCCATTTTAATAAACATGAGAATCATTCCTTATTTTGGTCTAATTTATCTACTTATAAATATTTTAACATGCTGTACATGTAAAGAGCTGTAGAACCATTTCAACAGATTGGAGATTAGGAAGGAATATGTCAGACCGTTTTTTTATTTTGTCTCACGTTTAGACACAAACCCAGTTGCAAGATGGATCATGCCAGGAGTCCTCTAGCCTTCCATTCTGGTCCTAGTCCTAATTTGTCCAATATGCAGGTAATATGTGGGGTCACAACATCTCAATTATCACACCTTCTGTCAGAGGCTTCCAATTCCCCCCCTTTTTTTCTCCAACATGCTTCCAGCCCCCATCCTCACCCCTCCCGCCGTGACTTTTATTACTTCATTAGTATGCTCCACATGCTCCAGTGCACACCCACACTTGCACGAGCCTACAGACCTTAACAACTTTTGGCAGATCAGCACGTGATGAGGCGATGGTGTGGGACAGTTTCCTTTTAAAAGCCCACCTACGGTAGCCGCTGTTGAGGCATATTTTCATTTCCAAATTATGGAAAACATGCAGTGGAATTAGTTATAAAGGGCTAGGAAAGGTATTTTCCCCCTTAGAGTTTGCTATTCTGTTTAAGATTATTTTTTTAATACTTACATCTTTCAGGCCAGTATCAGATATCAGAAAGCCGTTTAAAAGGTCTCATTCACTTGCTTGTTTGTTTGATTTTTCAAATAACTTTGCTCTTGTCCCTAATTTGGATAAGTGCTTTATGAGTAATTTTCTGTAGAGGGGCATCTGACTGGCTAACAACAATATGACTGTAATTTTACCTCTGAACAGATAACTAACGTAACTTCCTTCACTGGTGTTGTCCCAAGACAAATTCCACCATTTTTTTTCCGCTGCTGATGTCTGTGTCCACAAATAACACAAACCCCAGTGTGTTCCGCTATGTTGTGGAGTTGCTATTGGTTGGTCACATGAAGCATGCATATGCAACTCAGAGTGACCAGTCGTATTTAAAAAAAAAAATAAACAAATGTTTTGCACGTTTTCTCTGTAAAATAGACCTTTAAATTATTATTAATCTGCTTTGAAAAAAAACAATCTTTCCAAACACCTGTCTCTGTGTGAAACCAGCAAAGAAGTAAAAAATCGAATACAATGTTTATGAGAGTGGCCGACATGCCGGAATTACCCTAAAAGTACATTGATTACTCAACCAGAAGGTAACAAAACACCCAATCTCAACATCTAAAGCCCTGCAGGCCTATAGGAAAGAGACCGGGCAGAAATTAACAATAATTAAATGCACACCTGGGAGTCTGCCTCTGCAAATTGTTTAGAGGGGCCTTTTCAAAGTCTAATTTTGATTGGGACTGCTGTATTTAAACCATATTGAATTAAAACAGTTTAATGAAGAAGAGTAGAGGACAAGGTAAAGGCTGTAAAGGCAAAGCAAGATATCCCAAATGCTTCATGGAACAAAATGTAAATACGTTCAGAGGAGGAAAAATACTTTCAAGATCAAGTCAGATTCTAGGGGCATTAGTGTGCCGTATCCACTGCCACCAACGTCCCGGTCTGTCGCAGTGAAGAGAGAGCTGAGCCGAAAGGTGTTGTTCTGAATTTTTCAATTGAGATACTGTAGGTTCCTAGCATCACCTATGGTCACAAGCTCTGGGTAGAGTCCAAAAGAACAGGATTATGGATATAAGCTGTCTAAAGCAGTTTCCTCAGGGGGTGTCTAACAGATAGAGATAGAAGTTCGGGCAGTCAGCAAAAGAGCTGTTGTTCCTCAACTTCAAGAGCAGCCAGTTGAGGTGGTTTGGGCAACTCCTCCTGGATGCCTCTCTGGTGAGGTTTTCCAGGCAGATTCAATCAGAAGAAGACCCAGACGAAGACCAAAGACTCGCTAGAGGGACTACTCTTCTCAACTGGCCTAGGAATGCCTTGGGATTCCTCCGACAGAACAGGCCCAAGTGGTTGAGAAGAGGGAAGTCTGGATCTCTCTGCTTAGGCTGCTGCCTCCATGAAGTGACCCAGAATAAAGCAAACTATAATGGATGGATAAATCCAGATTGGTCTGGATTGCTTTTGTTCCCTAAAAATAAAATCATCAGTTGAAAAACAAAAGTAATCCATAAGGTCAAAACAAATATCCCACAGCAAGGTCTTTGCAGTACCTTAAAGCAAAAGGCTGAAGCAGATAGGTTCAAAATAGGTAAACAACATTGTGATTTATCATCCGCACCTGTCAATAGACAGTTGACGCTTTGACACATTTTTTGATCAGGTCCTGAAGAGTATTGACAGTCCTCACACCTGCCCCAGTCTTTACCTGACAGAGATCACTCACCTTGCACCCCTAATGCCGTCTTGTACACCTGCTCTCCTGGAGACGTGTCTGATGGGATGGATGCAAGCTTCTTGTATATCCTGTCATACAACCGTCTGTCTTGCAGCTAAGCAGGAATGTCCAAGGTGTGTTTGGATAGTGTCCATATTTGTGTGCAGTGAGATGGTGCTGGTGGTGGAGAGAGGGAAGGATGGAGGGTGATCGGTGTTGAGAATAAGACCCCAGAAAATGCTCATTAGAGTTGACCTTGGCACTTGGAGCGGGCGTTTGATGGATCGGGTACAGGGCCAAACAAGCCCCCAGGGAGCCATGATCTTATCTCTTACGGTACACACATGCACACACACCTTTCTGCTGCTGACCCTCCCTGCCTGCCTGCTCGCTAGCTCCCACTCCTCTGCTCTACACGCATCACAGGCAGAATAAATCTGTGTCTGACAACACAGGGAGAAAAAAACGAAAGAGAAGGGGGGGTTAGAGAGGCCTTGGGGAGCATAAGGAAGAAAGAGAAGAGAGATCGGAGGGGGAAAAACATACAGAGGGCCGAGAAAAACCAATAGCTCACCGAAGTGTCATTACCTGCATAAGTCAGATATGTGTGTGCTTTGAAAAACATGTAATCTGCGAGGCATTTGGCGCATTAAAAATGGAGGAACTGGCTAAGTGGGTGAAGGAAATAAGGAAGAAAAAGAGGCTGAGATTAAAGGTGAGACTCTCAGGTGTCTCTGCTGCATCTTCATGGTTTGTTCTGTCCTTCTTCACCATGACACCCAAACACACACACTTCCTGCCAACGCCAACCAGGAGGACACACCAAACACAGAGAGACATGAGGCAACATCCACCTCCAAGATGGCAAAGTTTCTCTCCCACCACCAACCCACTCAGCCTATTCACAGGGGTGGCATCACAGGCTTGTGAGGTCTTTGTGCTCCCCTTCTTCTGCTGCAGTGCCAGGGGGAGAAAGTGACACTCTGAAGTCTTAATTGAGGTTTACCTGGCTGTTTTTCTCCCCCTTCCACGTTGTTGTGCAATAAAGTGTGCTTTTAAACTTTATAATCAAGCCCACAGGGTTTACAGTGCGGCATGCGGGGGAAAAAAAAGCCGACCGAGAGCTTGTGATGACATTACAAACACGGCTGTTTACGGGGCTGCTAGCAGCAGTGAAACAACAACAACAAAACTCTGCCACATTCTCGCTGTCACTCAGCATTTCTCTAAACAAACCACCGAGCGCTCCCAGAAAAAGGAATCTGAGTTGAATGTGACTATTTACTGAATCTTTGGGCATGTTTGAATGGCTTCCTCTCTTTTTCCCTTTGCACTCGGTCCCTATATTTCACGTCGTTCGTGTCTGTTAGTCTGTCTTTGCTGAGATCTATGGAGGGACTCTGAGACTGATGTCTCAGCTCCTCCAGGATCCCAGCAGGAACGCCTTTTGACAGTTGCAGGAGCAGCAGGATTGAGCCCAAAGATGTTGCTGTAATTGCACCTGGTTGCGTCATGAAAAAGTAATAATTTGCTGTCAAGGACGTCAGGGTGTCAGTGTTCGGCAGGAGTTGATAAGGTATTGACTGCCTCTAGAGTCCTCAGTCACTCACTCTCACTCAGACTCTTTCATAAAGTTGACTCCCAGAGAAAAAGGGGAGACAGGAGAGGTTTGGGGAACGGGGGGGGGGGGGGGGGGGGGGGGGGGGGGGTAATGGAAGAGTTTGAAAGGAGAGCAGGGGGGTTAAAAGGATGGAAAGAGGGGAAAAAAAGAAACCAAAAATGGGCTAAAGAAAGTCAAACTACACAGTCTGAGCTACGGGATGTTAATTACAGCGGATCTGCTACTTTGTGAACCTAGTTCATTTATAATACATGCACCAAGAGCTTTAAATTATACATATCAGCAATCAACAAGCTGATGTAGCACGGCCTGGTCGCCATAAGTTGAATAATACACAATTAGCTCCTGACTCAACCGTGGTTTTAGTTTGATTGCTGTCAGAGAGGTCAGAAATCACAACTCCATGACACTCACAAGATATGAAAAAAATTACATTTAAAAAAGCAATTTCTGCAAGTTCTTGTTTCAATTTAACCCATCAGCCCTGTTCTTAAGAGAGATCACAGAGCCTCGTGGGAAGGCTCAGTCTGTAATGCTCAAGATGAAAACACAGATGTCTACAGAAAGGCTTCATGTTGATTTATGGAATCTTGGTGATACAGCATTATTTTCTAAAAGACTGAAATGCTGGACTAAGAATCAGTCTAACTTCTTGTTTGCCTTAAAGAAACTGAGCTCTGCTCTCTTTCTTGATCCCAGTACGGGAACTTTTAAGTCTTAATACATGATTTAATGTTTGCCCTAGAGCATAAATCTGATGTGACACAGGAGCCAGTTTTTCTTAGCCGCTCGTGAAAAAGGGTAAAGATGAGAACATGCCATTGAAGAAAGCCAGAACGCTGATGATTTTCAAAAGTCATGCAAAGGTTATGATAAAAAAGCTGCTCAATCAAATCTGCCTTAAAAAGTAAAAAAAAAAAATGGAATGGTGATAAATTAGAATAGAAACAGAAAAAAACTAACTGAAGAAAAGGAGGGGTAACTAAGGGTCACCAAGTTTCCATAACAACCATTACGTTCGATCTAGTGATAAATTTGCTCGCTTCATTATACACGCTTTTTGCCTACCACCCTGGATAGGATAATTGGACAAACTAGAGAGATTGATTCATCTAATCTCGATATTGTACAATATGTTTTCGTGCATTACTTTTTGTCTGTTAGAGAGGTAACTCAAAAAGTTATGGTCAGAGTTTGATGACATTTTCAGGAAATGTCTGCAGTAGGAACAGGAACAACTGATTAAATGTTTGGGTTGTGGACTCCTCTCCTGTCTCAGAGAGCTCGCACATGACTGTGCTAGCATGGCAGCCCTTCTATGGTTGGAACATGTTGAATACCCTGTCTCTGCTGGAACGACACGGTGAAAGCATCAACACATATGCATCTAATTATTGTATTGAAAAAGTACCAAAAGTTAGAATTGGATATTTGGAGGAGTTGGGGGCTTTCTAGTTTTGGAATGTGGAAAGAAACCAGTGAACCAATAGGGAATTCCCACATGCGTAACGACAACATACAAACTTCATACAGATAGACCAGATTGAAACCGAGGTATTTCTTGTGAGGTAACAGTGCTAACAATTGTGCTACCACACGCCCCATGTGTTCTGATTCTGCAATAAAAGGTTGTTCTTTAGCATTTTAGTAGATTAGATTAGAGATGGAGGACCTGAGTGGTCTGGGCGGTTGGTACAGTGACAGCAGGTCTTCAGCATAATTTGGAGCTAGGCCATTCAATGATTTATTAACTAATAGGAGTATTTAGAAGTCTATTCTGTGAGCTACAGGGAGCCAGTGTAAGGACTTCAGTAGGATGTGCTTTACTTTCCTGGTTCTAGAGAGGACACGGGCAGCAGCGTTCTGAATCAGCTGCAGCTATCTAATTGACTTTTTAGGCAGACCTGTGAGGATGCTGTTGCAGTAATCCAGCCAACAAAAGATAAACACATGGATTAGTTTTTTAAGATCGTGTTGTGACATTATTCCTTCAATCCTAGAGAAGTTCTTCAGGTGATAGAAGTTTGACCTTGTTATTGCCTTTATGTGACCAAGACTGCAAGTGGGAGGTTTTGTGGAACACCATGTACATGTAGGTCCTCAAGCTAGTTTTTAAATGTCCCTCTTATATTGAGCTTTGCTACCCAATGGATGGATGGATGGTTGGATGGACCATAGATCCCGATAATGCATTTACCTCTGATGTTCAAATCGGTACACATGGAGCCAATATTTGATGGAGATCTTTACAGCAAGTCCTTAAAATGGAAGCTTAGTTGGAGTCTCACAAAAGCTTTCCTTGATTTAGACATGACATTATCATCTGCAATGCAAAATTGCTTGGTTAATTTTCAGGAGAATCTTTCTGATCTTTGACCTGCTGCTCCATCTTTGATTTCAAACGTAGCCCTCTGAAGTAGGCTGGTGCCCCGGGCCGTGGCTTTCATATCAAAACTTCCCTTCTGTCTCACTCCTCTTGATGCAGTACAGGCCATTCCTCGTGTCAGGTAGAGAAAATCTCTCTGATGATGGCATGTTTGAAAGCTGCAGCACACCACACATCACACACACACAAAAAACCCTGCGTCGGTATCCTTGAATGCCAGGGGAAGCCCTCTGCTTTCAAAGAGCAAACCAAACTGACAATGCAGTGGTTATCTCTCTTCATTGTTGTTAATGAACCATCAATGGAGCAGCTTGGGCCCGATTATAGACTTCTCATTGTTCCGGCGGGGGCTCCCAAGGCTGATAGATTCAGCGTTCGGGTCAGGAATTGTGGGGCTAGAGTCGGAATCCTTGGAATGGTTCTCAGAGAACTAAAAGGCCGGTTAATCAGCTCTCCCTTCATGATCTCCCAGGCTGTTCATCTTCCCATGGATGAGTTCTATCGCTCCTTTTTACCACCAGCCTCCTTGTGCTTTATCTGCCTTTCTTCTGCCATGTTTATGTTTGGGATTTGCCCAAGTGGCCCCAGAGATCGGCTGACCTGACCCCCCATGGCTCTGCGAAGAATGTCTTGAGTCTTAGCAAGAAAGCCTCTCCTACATTTTAATCACGACTCTGGTTTGTCTTTCACTGCAGCCGCACAAACATAAGCCAACTTAGCTCCTCTTTCTTTCAAGAGAAAAGTCGTAGTTCTGATTAGTCTTTATAACCTGGATCTTTATTTCTCCCAGATCACATTGCATGAAAAATTTCCCCCTGGATATCAGGTTGCACCTGCCTTGTCTACCTCCCGATTCCAAAAGCATTCCCTCCCTTCCTGTGCGGTTTGTCAGCTGAAGTGATTGCCTACCTCTCTTCCTCCCCCCTCGGTGGCATTTAGCTGCTCTCATTTGCATGTACATGCCCTCGCTGTGCGGCCCGTGGGCTGGCGAGATTGATCAGCAGTGCCACGCCATGTTTTATTAGTGTCAGCCGGAAGAGATAGGTACAACGCGGCGGAACGTGCAGTCGGGCGGGTTTAGAGATGGGCAAAGTGACGGGCAAATAAAACACACACTAAGCTCGTACTTCATCTCTGGATTCTGACACACTTCTACAAACACTCGTTTACACAAGAGACCTGTTTAAAAAGGTAGAGGAAAACACACAGATCATCCCTTGACTCCCAGTTGGGAGTATTTGCATCAAAATATGCACCATCCGCCTCAGCCAGGCTTGTGTTTACAAGCATACTGTTCTGTAAAAAGAAAGTACACCCAGTTTTAGTTCTAGTACTTTACAACTGAGAACAACGATGCAGTCTTTGCCTGGATCTAAATCATTAAAACTGAACCAAAACTAACACTTTGTTCTATCTTCCTCAAAAAAGAATTTTGGCTTTATTCTCTTTAAAAAGTTCATTAGGTTCATTCAGGGTTTTAGCTTTGATCGGGATTCCAGGTCCTGTGACTAAAAAACAAGCCGATATTATCATCCTTCTGCCACCGTACTTGATATTTGGTATAAAGTGTTCTAATTTGCTGTGTTTTTCTTTAAACACGTTTCTAATGGCCAGGGCTCTGAGCATATTCCACACGTCCCTATGAAAATCACTGTCTGTTGCGCCAAGGCATAATCTTCGTTCATAAGTCCAACGTTGCAGGAATATTGTGTAAATATGACTATCATGCATGATGGTGCAAATTCCGCGATATTACCGCACCACCATGCCACATTCAGAAGACACAATGTGCCGGCAATATTGCCCAAATGAGTCGTCACGATGTGTCTTTTCAAAAACGCTTTGGGAGTGTTTGGTTAAATATTCTCTTTTAAACAAAATGTGGTGCCCAGATTTTTTTAAACAAAGATAAACTATTACTTCATTGATAAAAGGTAAATAGCCTGTATTTGTATAGCGCTTTACTCAGTCCCTGTGAGCCCCAAAGCGCTTTACAGCGCTTTTAAATTAATGTTAAATTATTGTTCATAATAAATATTTGCTGTGTGAGCCAAATATTTTTGCATTCGTGTTGCACAACAAATTCTACTGCAAAATTATTTTTAGAAAGTAGAGACTTACTCCTGGGCACCCCTTCCAAAAAATCCATACTGGTCAATCTTTTTCTTATTGTCCCTTTATGAACTTTAACATTAACAGTCTAACTGTGGCCTGCAGAGTCTGAGATGAAGCTCCTGGGTTGTTTGCAATGAGCTTCAAATCTTTGACGTCCAGACCTGGGAAGATTGGTAGCCATCTTCAACATGTTCCCCTCCTGTGAGTAATCTTTTTCCATGCAGAACGATGGACTACAAATTGCTAGGAAAAGGTCTTCCAGCCCTTACCTGTATGTGTTGAAACAATTGTCTCTCAAAAGTAAGTTATCTCATTTTCTTGCCGTTGTGCTAAAACACACCTGTATGTTCCAGGGGAGCCATTATCTGTTTTTAAAGAAGTGATCACATTTTCGCATAACGGTTAAATCAAATACATTTGATTGAAAGGACCTGTCTGCAACTTTTTCTACTAAATCTAAGGAAACCAGCAAAGGTGGACTTAGTTTTGAACATTTGTTTATACGCAGTAAAAGTGTGGAATCTGTTTGGTACCCTTAAAGTTAGTTTTATATCACTGTAGAACTTGGTAAAGACCAGAAAATTTTCATTATCAGCTATTAACAGAAAATCGTTTAAAAGAAGGTGCTTTTTCTTGTTAGAGTCCTCAGAGTCTGAGCTTCCATCCCCTAAAATTACATTCAGATCTGACGGATATTAATATGCAAAACAGGGAGGATGCTGAACAAAATGCTGATAATTAAGCGAAGATGTTCTGGGTTGAAACGCGCTTAAGAGAGTGCATGTGGGACCCAGCACATGGTAGGCCATATGCCTCTGCGCAGTTAGCTCTATCCTTTGGGGTGAAGGGGGGGTTGGGGCCTGTTTCCACTCAGGCGCAGTACAAATCAAGCCTGGGAGATGTGATTCTCAGTCTTCAGAGAAGGAAAAACTGCAGTTCTTGCTCTGGTTTTGTCAAACTTGTAAGTTTCAGATGACTCCGACGCACAGGTCACAGGTGATCTCCTCATTCTGGCCTTGCTGGTGTCACTTTGGTGATAATCTGCTGCAGCGTGCTCCACAAAGCCCGAATACCAGGTCCCTTTCCCACCTGCTCCCCTGCATCCTCTTCCCCTCGGCTGATCTCTCCCTCCATCCCCAGAGGGAAGTGAGGGAAGCGGGGAGGATTTTCCGAGATGCCGGGGGCGACAGGCTCTCTGCGCCATCCACTTACACAAACGGCAGGATCAGCGCTCCACACAAGAATAATTAGAAGATAATGGGTAGTAATGCGGCCCGATCTGTCCCGATTATCTCCTGGCACCGACCGGCACAGCGCCATCTGGTGCCAGATCTCAGGGCAGCGGCTGCTCTGCCACATGAAAAGAAGGTGGGTTTAGACTTTAATCTCGCACCCCGTTCTGTTATTGACTGTCTGTGTTCACAACTGAGCGAGTGTGTGTCAGTCTGGCCCTGCGAGATGGTTGATACACATCACAGGGAGAGAGGAAAAAAAAAAAAAGTGAGATTGCATTTATATTACGTGTGCGGGTGACAGCCGGTGTTGCCGAGCGTCTCGGTGATCGACAGTGAAGCAGAGTGTTGTGGAGTGAGTTTTCTGCACAGCTCCTTTTGCACGGACAAGTGTCTGTCACGCCGGGGGGCTCCATCGTTCAGCTTAGCTCCCATCCTCGCCAGCCTCTCTCCCACAACTCTGCGCCAATTCAATATGACAGTGGATTGTGTGGCCAGTGTGGCCCGAGGTTTAGCGCCTTAAAGTGCTTGTGTGCTTTGTGTTTCCAGACGCTTTAAGTTCCCGGCAGAATTCAACAGACCCCCATTCCAACACCACCAACCCCACACCTCTTGCACAAACGTCGCGGCCTAATTCTCGTAATGCCCCCCGCTTTTATTTGCTACGCTGAGAACACAGGCACGCAGGCCTATCAAATTATCCCGTCACGTATTGAGCAGACAGCCTGAGCGCAGGAGAAGTTGTGCAGGGGAAAAGAAAAAGCTTCGAGTTGTTCAGCAGTGTTTGTGTCTGATGTAGATCTACAACCCTCTAGTGACTAAGAGCTAAAGCAGACAAAAATCTCATCAGTGTTTGTGGCTGTAATAATTGATTGTTCACCACATAAGTATTTCATCGCACAAACTCCAAGCACTCCATTCCAGCTTGAATGGATCATCAGTCTGTTTGAATTTTGTCAGTTCTTAAATAATTTTCTGCTTTCTTTTAGAGTCTAGTAAGCTCTTCAGACAGATTTTACATTTCCCAATGTGGGTACTGTACAGTACAAACCAAGTATTTACATACACTGTGTACCAGGGCCGGCCCAAAGTCTTTTGGGGCCATAAGCAGATTTTGACTCAGGGGCCCCTTACTCTATGAAGATTTGGTCTAATCTGGGAAAATAGGCAGAGTTTAATTAGCTGATCCTAAAATAAATCAGAGGTATAGAATAGAAATAGAAAGATAAAAATAGAAAGGTTAAACTAAAGCATCAGATTGAAACAATGGTCACACAACAATAAAACAATGAATATTAAAAAGTAAGGATGTGTTAATGGCAAGAATCGGGCAATGTGATATGTATCACGATTCAAATGGGACAAACGATATATCACGATACCATGAGCAAGATTACATAATGTGATTTTCGAAATTGAATTTAACTGTAGAAACATGGTCACATATTTTATTACACACCAACCTGTTTCAAACATAAAGCATTCACTTTTATTACTAGATATAATTGATCCACTGGAATGAAGAAGGGGAGAACAGCCACCAACTAGCAGTCATACTTTTCATTTTACTGCAAAAGTTACTGTCCCCATTAATGGTTCCATTCAAATTCCTAAAAATAAAAAAAGCAATGCTTTGCTTTTGAATATGGATACAATATCATGACATAAAATATTCTGATATATTGGTGTATCAATATTTTCTTACATACCTATTAAAAAGTAGGGATGGGTACCGAAATTCGGTGCCATCATAGCACCGGTTCTGACATAAATAGTAGTAATCAGACTGAAAAGTATCCCCCCGCAGATGTCAAGCTCTTCGGATTCTGGGCATGCCATCAGCCAAGAGCGATTCCCTATTTCACCAGAAAAGGTAAACATGGCTATCTTTGTGCAAAAAAAACTGTTACAAGTTAGAGCTGTTGAAATAAAATTATAATTAGGTACAAAATAGGTCTATGAGTTCCAGAAAACATGTTTATGAAGTTGTTTGCAGGAAATAGCTTGTAGGAAACAATTGTTACCAACCTCTATTTCCCTCTGTTTCAGGCCCTTGCAGATTGTCCTGCTTTCTGCTATTATTTACATACTACATGAGCTGCTTTTAACTTGGCCACCCCTAAAGCTTCCAGAATATTTGCTCACCACTGACATAGTGACTGTTACCACTATGTCTGAATGTTACGGACATGGCTGCAGTAGTTCAACCATACAAAAAAAAGTATTTCAATCATTAAAACAAAGTAGTTTAACTATACAAAAATAAAAAAGTATTTCAACCATATGCACAAAAAAAAAAGGAATTAAACCATACAAAAAAAGTAGTTCAACCATACATGTTTGAACCAAAATCTGCTCCCGTAGGAGGGGAATCTCCAGAGAACCCGATACTCAGAGATACTTCTGAATGGTAAATAAAGAAATTACTTTAAAGGTTAAAATAATATATTTAATTGCTTACCTGGCACTCCGATATCTTCCTGAGATACTGACTCTAAAACCTTCCAGCTCAATGTAGCTGATTCAAGCTCTTTAGCACCATGGAGACCCCGCTCTTTGAGCTCCGTGCGGCTGCAAATCTTCAGTCTTCCCCGCCCTTACTGCCAGCATCATACCGTAAAAAATCAAAACAACCTATGCCGCTCTTCCGCGGCAGGTGTCCTGTCTTCTTCCCGGTTCTCAGCAGCTAAGTTCAGCGGCAGATCTCCCCTCTCCTCCACAGATGTTGTACCTGGTGGGTGGAAACAGCGCTCCGAGAAGGTGTGGATATTCCAATATTCCAGCTTGTGACGTAGAAATCCGGACAGGTTTTGAACAGCTCAATCAGAGACTGATTGCAGGATAAATTAAGAAACCCCAATCTCACTCAGAACAGCATGGATGGGGTTTTTCCCCCAAATTCGTATGCATGTATATGCACCAGAGATACACTATAACACCCCAAATCCCAGGAAAATGGATTTTTTTTCATAAGTAATGCTTTTCCAAGTCTCGCTTCCTAAGCCTCACTTGACATAGCACTGTTTGAATTCATCTGACCTTTTTTTGGTGGAACCGAATAAGCCTGGAGTGAACTGTTACGCTAATTCAAGCGAGGATATTTCACATGAGCCTCGATTTCTTGATCTTTTTTTTCGTAGAATACCCCATGGGTTCTGTGAGCTCAGCGATAGCTTATCTTTTCCCAAAGGATTTTGGGAAATGTAGTAGCAATGTGTTTCAAAGAACACTTGTCATACCAACTCTTTTTTATCAATGCATATCAATCTGTTGTTAATTTCCGTTGTTTTAAATGTATAGAAAGGTTCTCCAATGGATTAGTTTAGAATAATTAGCAAGGGATCCTAATATATTTTTAAAAAGTCCCCATTCTTTCCCCAGTCTTAGACTTGGTTACACAAAGAAATCTCACAGTTAGTCTTAGGTTGCCTGGAGAGATATCAAGGCATATTATTCAAAAGAGACAGTGACGTTGGACATGTTACCAACAATTTTATTCTATTTTTGGATTCACATCTGATATTCCAGTAAACTCAGTTGGATTTCACTGTACTTCCAGTACAGTGAAATGGAAACAAACATGGAGGAGCAGCAGATTGAAGCGCTTTGCAAATGTGCCAGATAAATACTGCGGCAGCAACTCATGATGAACAGAGAATGAGGCGGAGGACTCTGGACAATGTTGCTTTTTATACAAGACGGCAGTGTGCTATGAAACGGATGGGCCAAATAAAACTTCCAGCACAGATGGCCTCCTTATACAGACGTTGAGTAAGGTATGCACAGGATCAGGCATTTATCTTTCCAGCATGCACTGTTGTTAAGATTGTATTTACCCAGGATGCCCTGTACAACAGTCAGATTCCTGCTTTTGTGCAATTGAACCAAGATCTACGTTTTTAGGCAGACTGGAGTTCGTTTGTTT
This sequence comes from Apricaphanius iberus, assembly GCA_028564705.1. Classification (NCBI taxonomy): domain Eukaryota; kingdom Metazoa; phylum Chordata; class Actinopteri; order Cyprinodontiformes; family Aphaniidae; genus Apricaphanius; species Apricaphanius iberus. Next base: position 158,013 of record JAPXFQ010001666.1, read on the forward strand.
GGTCCAAACGAACCAGAGTTTGTTTCAATCAGGCTAAACAGGACTGGTGTGAATGCACCCTAACTTTATTATGAATTTAACTGACACCCCTCAAAGATAAAAAGTAATTCTATATATAATCTATTTTTAAAAACATTTCAAGGGACTATATCATGCTATTTTGCAGCTTTCAACTACTGGGATAGACATATATATGCTAAAATGTTACCGTTGGTGTTATACAGTATTAATTTGTCCTAACATTTAAAGGTTGAATATGGAACATGGGAACCAAAGCGACATCTAGAGTGCTGTGGTTGTAGTTGCAATAACAAAAAGCCATCCGGATGCCAGTTCTGTCGCCGGTGTTAACACTGTAACCACCCAGCATCATGTCCAGCGACAAATCCTACAGGCTAAGGACTATTTTGTACTAATAAGTTTAAAATACTAAACAAAAAATAATTATAACAAAATATTGGTAATAGACAACAGTAAGTTTTTGTACCTGTCCTCTCTGCATATTATTTCGGTAGCTGAGTAGTATCCTCCACTCTCCTCTTGGTGATGTCTTCTATAAAAGTCATAATTTATACTTCAGAATTTACATAAACATCCAAAAGATTTCACAGCGTGCATATTTGATCGAGGTGTATGGCGGGAGACCTATGTCAATGCAGAAAGCTAGCTAGAAAAGTCTTTATAATAGCAACTTGGCTGGAAAACATAAATATAAACACAGTGCGGTGGTTGGAAAAAAGTATCTTTTTTAATGATTTTAGGTTAAATATAACGTTAAAGGAAAAGGTGCTCTTTCATTCTGCACACCTCTAAACTCCCCGTAGAAGTATTACTTTTTTAAAGAGATCGCTTTTAAGAAAAATTTTCCATATCTAACCTTTAACTTGTATCCTGAAGTTAATATTGGACCAAAATTTAAAACGGCTCATTTCTCTATGGGGGACCTAGATCTCCCTTTCCGGTCGGCCTGTTGGTCCCCTGGCTGAAAAAATATTAAATGGAAGTCAATGAAGCGATAAAAGTTATTTTCTGGTCCGCTTTATCTTACGTCCTAAATCACGCATATGTTGTATTTTGACTTAAACTTTAAACAAAATCAATAAAGCCTATTTCATTTGCTAAATCTCCAGGCTTTAGACAGAGGCCAAACCAACATAGCAGCATCCACTAAGCAAATCTTTACAGCCCAGTATATAAAAAAGCTGTGGATGTTGTTTGCACCTGTTTACTGAACATTCTGAGATGCCACAGATCAATTAAATAACCACACAATGCTGTTATAAGATCACATAAGCAGCTTGATAAATGGCTAACACACATTAGCATTAGCATGTAGCCACTTACTTCTCTGTCCATTAGGCGTTTGTTGTTCTTTGATCCAGCTGCTGTTCTTTAAGAATGTAGAATAAAATCCTGTAATCCATTCAGCCAAACATGTATTTTCACAGAGAAAGTAAAAAATCCAACAAAAAAAGTGTTTTAAGCTGCCAAAAACCGAAGTCGGTGACAGTTGGCATCTTGTCAAATTTTTGGAACACATAGTTCTGCAAAATATCCAAATTTGAACATGTTTATGTGTTTTTAACTATGACCTGAAAAGAAATAAATAATTTGGGAATTATGTTGCTGATATTCGTTAGCAAAATAATAAATGGCAAGCTTTAATGTTTTCTGAGATCTATCCGAGCCAAATGCCTAATATGCTACATTTCTAATGCTAACTTCCTGCCATCTGCTAGGATTCCTTACATAGAAAACTTAACTGATTGTGTCGTCGTGTTGAAATTACTTTTGTTGTAAAGTGCCTTGAGATGACATTTGTTGTGAATTGGTGCTATATATATATATATATATATATAAAAGTGCATTGAATTGAATTGAAATTGAATAATGGCTAATTGTATGTTTCATTTGTAGTTAAAACTCTGAAATGTTGGCTTCTTAGTCAGAAAAATCAACTGTAATGCCCCCCGCATCCCCCAAAGTTGGAAAGTCTGAAATATTTGTATTTGTTACTCAGACTTTGACTTTCAATATGGCCGCTTCTTGCATCCTCAATAGTAGCTGTGGTGAAGAGACTTGTCTATTTTGCAAAAACACTTGTAAGAGTGCATTGAATATTGATCTTAAATATAGAGCCTGCAACTCTAAACTTAACAAAATAGAAGGGATGTTTGCACATAGAAAGTACAGCTTGTAATTATGTTTTTAAGAGGTACTACTACTATAGCTACCTGGGTCTTGCCGTTTTGGAATTCCATTTTATCCGACAACCAAAACTGGAATGCTGTTTACTCGGGCATGATATCAAACCCAGCTCCCAGGTACGACTTCTGAGGTAAATGAAACGCACCGTATTTACGCTTTAGTGCCCATGCTAACTTCCTCTAATGGCTAACTATGCGTCAGTGCTTTTTTATTATTATTATTTTATTTTTTTTACAGTGATACACTTAATTACTGGCTTGTGTAAATTTCATATTGAATTAAGTTATTAGGTCCTTGACTTATCACAGGTTTATGTGATTGGATCAAGAGATCTACATTTTTTGATCCACTTTATGTGAAGGATTTGTCCAAAGTACATATATTTAACCTTATTTTTATAAGTTGATTGTCTTTAAGAGCAGTTAGTCATCTTTTGTTCCTACATATTTGATAGATTACAGATTTTTAACATTTCTCACAGGAAACAAGCATCTGCAGTATTTATTTGTACGGTCAGGACTGTATGTGTTGCTCCATTTACACCTAGCCTGCTCTTGTTCCGTTTCCCCCCAGCTTTCCTCACCCTCCCATTGTTCCTCTAATTTGCTCACCATACACAACCTTTGCTGTTTATTGAGATGCTAACTCCCTTTATGAGCACCTAATCCCAGGGCAGGGCTGGTAATTTATGGAGCATTTACATGAAGAAGCCCTGCTAATTGGAAGCATGTGTCTGCGTAAGCCCCGCACATGAGTAAGATATCTCTACTTTGTAAAGTAACATGATCGTCTCAAAGTGAAAATGTTCTCCATGACTCTGTATAGTCCAGGAAGAAGTCTTTTTTTTTTTTTTTTTTACTTTCTTCACAGCATATTTGATCCATCAGGAGAAAAATGAGCCATCGGAGAGACACTCGGCGACCCCTTACTCCGCCAAGTCCAGGCTGAGGTCAGAGGTCCAGTAGTCAGGTCCTTACCAACCATCCAGGAGGGCAGAAACCTTTTTCATGTCAGTTATCACCTCTGTTTCCCATTTACCACAACGCTACCATCCACTGGCCTGTTTTTTTTTCCCCCTCTCCAAACTACCTCAAAACAGCCCCGATCCTCATTTACATCAGGTCATTTGTTACGACTTTATGATTATATATGGGGCTTTGTCTGGTTGTGCATGTACCTTCGCCACTCCCAGCTGGTCCCCATTAATAACAGGGCCCCGGCGTAGACAGGGCAGGAGAGACGGAGGAGCTTGTTAGCGTCACAGCCGAGGCGCTGGGGCTCAGCGTGTGAGAGTGGAGAGGGCCGACAGGATGGGAGGGAGATGTACAGTGTACACACACACACACACACCAACAAAAAAAATCACATTCAACATACCTATGTGGACACCTGGAGGATGCTTTAACTGTCCAACTACAAAGTACATGACATGATGTTGGGTATTTGTCCCACACAAAAAAAACTCCACAAAGCCATTACAATGTGTTCCTGTGGAAGTCGAAGTGTAAATGTGCCAGTCTGCCTGTGTTTGGGGCATGTCTGTGTGCAGGCATAATGAGGCTGATGGGACGGAGTGGGGCTCCATTGTGGGTCCCAAACGGTGGCAGAAGCCCCCCGAAAATCTGCGTCTCCTGATCTACGCAGCGGGAGTCGGTGCGGAATAAAAGCGTGGAAATGGGATTTATTTAGCACGCCTCATCAAAAGGGAATTAGCAGGGTTTGGGGAGGGAAGACGGGGGCTCTGTTTAGAGCTAGGATGAATGGCAGGATCATCTCTGTAATCCCACCACCCCCTTCCTCTCCTTATGCCCCCAAGACGAAGAGTAGAATCACCCACGTTAGCTCTCAGAGTGCCTTCTGTGGACGAAACCTCAAAGAGAGAAAATCACCTGGATCCCTTCCCTCCCCTTTTCCCGGGAAAACATGGCCGCCGAGTTGTCAGAATCGATGGTGGCGACGGCTGACGATGGCGGGATCTGGCACGCAAACATGCAACAAACACAGCGCGAGCGTGTAAACTAAAGCAAACAAAGCCTCGTCTCCGCTCCTCCAAAGGCGGGATTCCCTCCCACCTGCCACCCCGCGCCGCTGATGAAACATACAGTAACAGAGAGCAGCCATTAAACACAGAGGTGACTGGAGAGAGAGAGAGAGAGAGAGAGCGGGAAGGTGGAGGTGTGAGGGGGCTTGTTTTGGCCTGTCAGTCAACCCAAAACACAAACAACCTTGTTCGTTACCTTCCCTGCATCTGCTTCGTCCCTGCCCTCCGCTCAAAAACACGGCAGCGGCAGCAAGGTTTCCGTAACCTGAGAAAAAGGTGACAGGCTAAATGATGCAAATCTCTGTCAATGAGGCGATAAACCCAAGTTTTGCTCCAATCTCATCAATTCTGCTCCCAGTATTTCTATAATCACATTTTGTAGTGGAAAGTCGGTGGGTATCGGTAATTGACAGGGAGCTCTATCCCTGGGAGTTGTGGAAAACAGGGTGTAACCATCTATTCTCTAAAATGTTACAGGAACCGTACAACAACGGAGTTGTTTCTTGCTTCTTATTGGTTCATTTCTCCCATCCAAACCGAGCCTTGAAGGCTTAAATGAGGCTAAAGTCCGCATATTTGGACAAATGAAGTTTTAATTGTGCTAAAATATGCAGCAGCATTAATCTACATTTTATGCTCCCATGGGTTCACCTTGTTTCCCTCCTCCTCTTCGTCTCAGCAGAAGGGCTGATATAATAGGCTTGGGTGGAATAGGCAATGTTGCAATGCCCACATACATATTATAGATATATAAAATTTTCCAGCTCAGTTTATGTGTTCTGCAGGCTGCGTCGGGCCTCGGCAGACTCATAGCTCCTTTATGTAACACCCAGAGGAATCTACCCAGGTACAGGCCTCGGAGAAACAAACACCATCAGTAACCTGTCTGCTGCTCACCCCCTCCTCCTCCGCCTCCAATCTATCCATCTTCTTTTTTCTCTCCTCCTTCCATCTCTGCTCCCTGCAACCTAATCATCGCTAGCCCCCATTCTCATGATTTATTGCCCCTCGCGCCGCTGAGAACCAATAGATCAGGCTTGCGGCAGGGGGGCCCGAGGAGGCAGGAAGGCATGGGAGAAGGGACGCGAGGAGAGGATGGGGACGGCGGCGGAAAAACCCGCCTGTGATGAAGTGCTCTGTGACGCAGAAGAAAGGCAGCGGCAGTATCGCAGCACCCCGCCGGTGTCTTGACGTCCTCCTGAGCACATTCCTGTTTCTTTTTTTACTCCATCTCTTTGTAGCCACCTCTCCAGTGTCGTTATTTCTTCCTTTATGAATAGCCTCTTATCTTGGTGAAGCACCTCCATTGGGACAAAATATTCACATTACTGTAATTTCTACAATTAGCTTTGATTGGATGAAAGTGGAGCATGGTGTGAGCTGAAGGTTCTTCCCCAAAGCTGCCTGTAATGTGACTGCAGCAATCCCTAGATTCATTATTTTTGCTGCAGAGTGTTCAAGACTTTATTGTAATCATTTAAAGGCACCTTAGTCAATGTAAATCTTTTTAGGCTTTCTCACGGTCTTTCAGGGTTTTTCTTTGGTCCCAAAATGTCTCGACCAGCTTCGAATGTCTACAGACTGGCATCTGGTTGGACGGTTGAACATCTGTGAACATCAATTTTCAAGCCACCATTTCCCAAATAGATTTATGTCTAGACTTTGGGCCATTTTAAGGCCTGAATATTCTTTCCTTATTAACTTTCGCTTAATGTGTGTTCACAATATAGATCGATATAGAAATAGATAATAACAATGGAATCTAAATGAGATATTCTGTTCCTGTGGTATCGATGTTTTGGAGTCTCACATACACGCAGCCTCCTTCAGAGTACATCGACACCCACGTTGCCTGACAGCCACGAGTGCTGTGCTTTTTCTCATTTCAACACCTCATTGGTTTAACTTGAAATGTTTTTGTGTTTTCTGAATGCGCACGTTTGACAGACAATTTTATTTAAATATTTTCTACCGGTTTCCATTTTTAGTTAATATATTTTCATTTTAGAGTTTTAATTTGCGTTATCTTTCACCAATTTGTTGTATGCACTTTTAAAAACATTGCTGATACTTGAAAATATTAAGCAAAATCATTACATTTTTGCACTATAAATTAAGGTAGCTAGATAAAAGGAATGTTATTCATTGTACCTACTTGTTTAATAAATTGGTTTTTAAATCACCTTATTAACGAAATCGAGTGATTTTTTTTTTTTCGTATCGAATTGCGTTTGAAATTTTGATATGGTGACAACACTAGTGTGTAGGGTCATTGTCACGCTGGGAGGTGAACCTGCACATAGATTGCTTAGAACCCACCACGAGTGTCACCACCATGTAAAAAAATGTTTTTAAACAAGTGCTATAAGTTTTCTTTTTTTGATTCTCATTTTTTACTTTTAGGATTTGCTGTTTTTACGTTCTATGCTTTTATCATGTTTAGTTTCTTTAACACCGAAACATGTAAAGCACCTTGAATTGCCATTTGCTATACAAATAAAGTTACCTTGCCTTGCCTTGCCTAGATTCAACCCTAAAAAAATGTATCTTTTTTTTCTGAAAATTTGACTTTTTTGTCCACATGATCAAAGTTTGCATTGGTTAGTATAAAGTGACCCTTGCCTATTCACAAAATTCACCCATTTGCGGATGTTTCTGTGAGGTGTGGCTGAAATATTTTCATGGAAAATCTGGGTATTCGCTTATTTTTTTCAGAGAGCATATTTAAAATATTCAAAAAAATGCAGTTTAGAAAGCTGAAATGCTTTTGGACGATGCTAATTGACACACTACTGGCTTCCGTTTGTTAAGCAGTCAGTCCAAGAGAGCTGTTCATTTAACTGGTCGCCATGTGGCTGAACCCATAAAAGAATGTAGACGTTTGCTTCTGCGGTAGCGGTAATATGGTTTGCATATTGATGCAAATTGATGTATGTTTGATGTGAGAAATATTAAAATAAGCAGTTTTAAGAGTTTTTAAATGGGAGGAGCTCAAGTATTCCTTTCCGGAGCTGTAGTCTCTAACGCAATAATCTCCGCTAACGCCGGGTTCCACTCTAGTCGATCTACCCCAACAACATCTCTGCCACATTTAAACATTCAGGATGTTTACATGCACATCTAAATCAAGCTTTTTGGAGTAATCGGACTAAGGGCTAACCCCCTGGTAATAATCAAATCCTTACATGTCAGAGATAAAATCTAATTATTGAATGAATGATGTTCAACTCCACGACAATAGGTGGCGTAATGCACCCCTTTGTGTTAGCCTTATATCGCTTGGCCTCGAGCTGCACGCTTGCAGTAAACCGATGCTGGAGTGAAGCAGATGGAGTAAAAGTAGAATATGCACATCACAGTGCACTGATCGGCCACTTACGTTTGTCTTGGCCGCCATATTCTTCTTATACTACTACCGTGTTGTTGTTGATTTGCGCTTCCTTGTCTTGACACTTCACAAAGGGAAGAAGTGATACAAGCGGGGACTGGGGGTTGGTTGCAGAGAAATTAGATTTCCAATCGCATTATATGGTTCCCTTGGTCCGATTTCTCAAATTCTAGTACAGTTCAACTTAAGTCGGGCTAAGGTGTATACCTGCATTTCAAGTCTTATTTCAGTCGGACTAAGGCAATATTTCGATTTTCTGTTGTTGCAAATGGAGGTATTTGTAGCCTCTTATGGGTTTTTGTTGAAAGATTTTCCCATATTTATCTTCCCGTTAACTTTAATAAGCCTGGAGGTCCCAACTTAAGAAAAGCATCCCCACAGCATGATGCTGCCACCAACAGGTTCCACATTTATTTCTTATATTTATCTGTATTTAACCAGGGGAAAAAATCCATTAAGATTAAAAACCCTGTTTACAAGGTAGTCCTGGCCAAGAGGCAGCAAAAACTACAATTACTCATACAAGTTACATAGATAAAATAAAAATAAAAACAATTAATGAAAAACAGGGAGGCTGATTCAAGTGCTCTCAGTCTGGATTTAAAAACATTCAAAGAAATAACATCAGCGGATTTTCACTCCTTTTGCAACTTGTTCCATGCAACGGGAGCGGAAAAAACGAAAGCCCTTTTTCCCACTTCTGTGCGGGCAAATGGATCTCAGAGAGAGAATTGGTCATCAGCTCGGAAACTGTGAGGAACAGCACTTCTCCATGATTTTAAATTACAAATGTAGGTGGGAAATAACATGTTTGTGGGAATGGTGTTTTCAGGGTGAGCTGCAGTTTGGATTTTCAGTCATGCTTAGATTTTCCTTTTCGGCTAAATTTAGAGGCCGCAATGGAATTTTATGTTGTGTGTCATTTGATATATTGGGACCAAAAAATATGGTCTTTACCTGTTTTTATCCATCAATAAAAAAAAAACATATTTAGTAGTATTTAAATGTAATTCATTTGAATTAATAATCAGCCTATCAAAATGATGGATACCTTCAGATTTTTCCGTCACCATTTAATAAAATTGTCAAAGGTGGAAAATAATCGGTTTACATGACCTCTGGCCACACCTGACAAAATACCTTTGTTTCCTTTTTCAGTTTTTCTACTGTAAGTTGCTTCTTGACATTCAGCTTACGTGGACAACCATTTGACAAGGATAGATTTATATCATACCCAAGGGACTTAGTTTGTTTTGCTTGGTTTTATTTAAATGTAACATACTGCAGGGGCTAAATACATACTGTACAATGAACACCATGCCTTTTAGGTTTTTATTCGTAAATTTGTGTAAGCCTACCAGACAAATCCCCCTGAAAAAAAAAATACTTCAGGTAAAGCTTAGTGTATAGCACAGTTCAGTAGCAAGATAGTTAAAAATGCTTTACATTAAAAAAAAAAAATATAGAACAATAGACAAACAAGGAAAGGACATTACAGCTGGGACGAAATAAATGAATTTAATGAAAAGCTGCAATCAAGATTAAGATGAATGATGTTCCAGTGATTATTGATCTAAGGCAGCTCTAAACAAATGGTATTTTAGCTCTTATTTAAAGGAACTTTCAGCGGTTTTTCAGTTTTCTGGACATTTGTTCCAGATTAGAGAAGCTAAAAAAACAGAATTCTGCTTTTCCGTTTTTGGTTCTGATTCTGGGGATGCAGCGTAGAATAGAACCAGAACACCTGAGAGGTCTGGAAGATTGATACAACTGCAACAATATTTGGGCTTTGACTATGACAAAATGTGACAGAAAGCTGCAAAAATACCATTCCGTGGCATTCTAATTGATTTGAGATTTGAGTGAAGATGACAGTTGCATCTTTGTCTAAGTTGTATTTTTTTTATTATTATTGAAAACGATCAGCTAACAAGAAAATAGTCACTTTCGGTGGCGCTCAGAGGGGCACAGGTACCCTCAAACGCTTGACCTCCCGGCCACCTGGCCTGTGCGTCCTACAGCGGACACATGGCGTACGTCCTCAGAGAGTACACTTGATTACTAACGTAGATTGGATGTCTTCCAACAGACCGACCGTGTCCAATCACTCAGCCGTTCCTTTAAATAAAGAATATTCACCTTATGTCTTGGACGGGTGGAAGGTTGACGCACTCACTCAGAGATCGGGCCTCCTGGGGACCGGTACATGGAGCTGAAACAGAGGGGCATGAAAGGAAAGAAAGCGTCGGGGGGTGGGGAGAAAGAAAAAGAAATGTCTTTTAAATGACATCCCCATTGTGTGCCAAAGCAGTACGATAGCACTTTGCAAAACTGCTAACAATGAGCGCAGGAGAAAATCCTGTATCCTATGGGGGCCCGGCAGCATGCCTGCCATTACCATAGTCATTTAAATACAGTAATCTCATTTTCTGCTTCAGCCGAGGGGGCATGCTAAATTTCCCTGTGTGAAAGAGAGGGAGGGAGTGCAGTGCACATCGCTGACGACCAGTGGGATTAGTGAATATACCCAAATAAGCCGTGTGTGTTCGAGTTTGTGGGTGTATGGAGGCAGCACAGGCAGAAAATCTACTTTTCTGCCTACATTTAGTCTTTTATTCAACTCTAAATCTTAATTCTGGGAACTTTTCTTCTAAAAATAAGAAATTTTGACTTATGAAATTCAGTAATTAAAGTGTAATGGCATGCATTTATGTCATATCCAGAAATTATCGTCAAATCAATTCATAAAGTCAGCTGTAAAGCTACCTGTCTGAAGAAACCTGTCCGACTGCATAGAGTTATGACCTTTGCAGCAATTCTTCCTCCTGAGGAAGCATGCGGCGACAGTGGAAAAGAAAAGTCCAGCAGAAACAATCTCTACTAGTTTGGACAAAGAAAACATAATAAGGCATTTTCTATGTTATGTTACCATACCATTTATTTGTTAAAGTGCATTTAACACAGGATGCAAGCTGACCAAGGTGCTGTACAAAGTTTGCACAGAGGCAATGAAAAAAATGAAACAAGCCATAAAAACATTAAATGAACACAGTCAGAACAACAGCAGAAATAATAAATAAATGAAACAAGCCCAGATATGAGGGCTAGGCACTACAAGCAGTCGAATAAAAGTCAGTCTTTAAACTAGACTTAAAAACCAAGATAGAGGAGCAAAGTCTGATCTCCAGAGGGAGTTCATTCCATAGTTTCAGGGCACAGATCGAGAAAGCTCTAACACCACGGGTTTTGCAGCGATGTGGAAGGAAAAGTGAGCACACAAAGTTATCGGCAATAGAAATAGAGCTAAAAAAGAAAAAGGTTCCACCATTTTGCATTTTTCTCCTGTCTTTGTGATGTGCTAGGCCATCCTATTAAATATTAAGCCTAATATCTTTCTTGTGTGCATGACTATCTTCTCATAAGAAAGAGATTTATTACAAGGTACCTTTTGAAAAGTTGCAAAGTAGGAAGTTAGAAATTTTTTGGATTATTTAGTTAAATATTTATTAAGTAAAGGGGTGTTCATTTTTCAAACTCATATTTGCATCCATGTTGTTTATTTATAAATGCAGAAGTATCAAGTTAAGTATTTAGCTAACAAGAAAAATATTTTGCTTACATATTAAATGTTTAGCTCCAAACTAAGTATTAAGTTACAATATTATCTCTAAACTAAACATTTAGCTCGTAAATTACATATTTAGTCTACAAACTACTTAGTAAATTAGTTTAAGTTTGAAGTTTGAAGTGGAATATTTAGCCAGCAAGCTTAATTGTTACCAGCAGTGTTGGGAAAGTTATAAAAAATTGTAATATATTTATATCAGTAGTTACAGCCTCAAAAATGTGATATGTTTGTATACATATTACTGCCTCAAAAATTATAACTGAGTTACACTACTTTAAGTTACTTTTAGGAAAACATCTTGAATATGTAACGCAATTTTTAAATACTGTAACCTATCAATTTACACAATTGTGACAACACGTATGCTGTAATTTTAACACTTATTAAATGCAGTCTCAAGTGCCTTTGCATGTCTTCTATCTGATGGTAGTGTTTGTTAAATCGCATCAAAGAAGGAGCTGGCTGGTTATGAGGTTAGGGAAATAGTGTGAATAAATGTCACAGCGTAAATGACCATCACAAAGAAAAAGAAGGAGGAGGGCACTCTTATTTTTAGGCTAATATGAGCATGCAAAGGTTAGTTTTGATTAAAACTTTGTAAGAAATACACAAAAGTAAAGAAATTACCAAGATTTTCAGCAGGTTACGTTGGAGTCTGGACGTAAGGTTTGCTGTGGACTAGCAATTTAATTGGAGGACATTAACTGTACTTTTGTGGACGTAAAAAGACAGTTTTTGTTCAGGATGGCTCTGTTCCATGAAGGATACGAGGCTTTGAAAGCGGAGTTGCACATTACCTTGCTTTCCAAATGGTTTGACAAAAGTTTTTACTGTTTGCAGTTATAATGGCATCCTTGACTGGCTCTCATAATTAAAAACACAAGAATCTTAGCTGTCCAATTATGTATAATGTGTAGAAGTAAATGGTAAATGCATTTGTGTAGCGCTTTACTTAGTCCCTACGCACCCCAAATTGCTTTACACTACATTCAGTCATTCACCCATTCATGAACACATTCACACACCGGTGATGGCGCCACCAGACCTTCTGACAGTAGGCAACGGGTCAAGTGTCTTGTCCAAGGACACAACAACTGAAACAGTTGGAGCCAGGGCTTGAACCGGCAACCCATCAGATTACAAGACAAAGTTCCAACTCCTGAGCCACAGTCGCCCCTACATAGAAAGGGTGTCGCAAAAAAAGTCACATTTGACCTGGAAGTATGTCAGGTACTGCCAACAGGAGGCAAAAACACGAAAGGTGTAAGTAAAGCTAAATTCTTCTGATGCCAGGTCTGTTTTCATTTTTAAGTATAGCGGGGGCTCTGTGATGCTGTGGGCCCGCCCCGGGAATGTCGTTGAAGTGCACAGCATCCTGAACTCTTTGAAACAACGGAACATTTTGAATAAAGAATGTGCCAGAAAAGTGAAAATGACTTCTGGGTCTTTCAGCAGGATAATGATCCAAAACGTGGCTAAGTGAACAAAGAGTTCAGTAGACACCCAATAAACAGCCAAATACAAAGAATGAACATTTTAGTTGTGTTACAGGAATTTTTGCATAAATACCTGCATTTATTGAAGGTTCTGAGGTACTGTGACTTTTTGTCATTATGGTAGGTGAATGGAGGAGGTGAACTGACTGGGTGGGGTTGGGTGGGGGTATCATATCAGACGGAACAACAAAAAAGGGAGCGAGGGAGAAAAAGCTGTTTCCACACAAGCTGTTTTCATTCTTCTCCGCTTCCGGTCCAGTGGAACAGTTGATGAAGTTTAAATGAAGCAGAATTAGGAGATCAAGCGGACACGGGAACCGGTGTTGATGGCATCTGCGCGCCCCCTCCCCAGGAGGATCGAACCACGGACAGCTGACCTGGATGAAATCGAGAGAAAGAGAAGCACGGGCGAAAAAAAAGGGGGAAAGGGGAGGTGTTCGGGGGGGACACTGGGTGAGATAAGGGGATGAAGTATCTCCTAAATGTGATAATCTCCAATCACCTCTAACATCAATTCTGTCAAGGCCCGCATTAATGAGCTCAGAGCCGATCAGGCGTTACGCCACCCCCTGATTCTGCCTTTCTCTGCCTTGCAGTTGCTCTCATCATCATTGTTGTTCTTTTGATTTAATCCCTCTCACTTCATCTGATTTGAGCAAAGAGGGATGGAGGGGAAGAGGAGGGGGAAAGCCCATTACCCAAGCTCCTCTGCTCTCAACTATCTAAATGCTAACGATGTGAGGGGGCGAGAGAGAGACAGAGAGAGAGGGGAGGGCAGCAAGAAAAATACACCGGGAAGACGACGTCGAGGGGGAAATGGAGAAGAGAACGCGGACGTGTTGGCAGAAAGGGGACGAGGTGCAGTGGAGGGGGGCTAATCTGCTGCAGCTTGGGGTCTCCAGGAGCAGTTTGGCAATTCTGAAAGAAGGTTATACTGGAGGAGAAAGTATGTTGACCTTCCATCCCTCGGGTCAAAGCAGCTGATCTCCGCTCTTTACTTTCAGTTGAGCAATTTAGACACACAGATCAACATCGTTTGCCTTCTTCTGGTGTCCATTTCTTTTCACCAGCCTATTTTATTGATAAAAAAACACAAAAGTGGGAGTAGGCGTTATGGATCTGATTCAGTTTGACTGGTTTAGTTGGTTGGAAAACAAATATAACCTGTAACCCCTGGTGATGTCTTGTTTATTATTGCATTCATATTTTTATAATTCAGAGTTTCTCTCTTTCTCTCACTATATGTTAATGATTTAAAAGGCCTGCAACAGACTTTCCCATTGGGATGAATAAAGTATATCTGTATGTTTTCATTTGAGCCTCCTCATTGAAGCCAACAATCAAGACCCATAGGTCCCGGAGTTCTATAGAATGGAGGACTGGGGCTCCTCAAGGTTGTGTGCTCAGTCCATTGCTGCTCCCACTGTCAATATGCAACTGTGCGTCCACACATAGGGAAATACTTATGATTAAATGTACTGCAAGTGGTGCCTAAACGCCCAACTCCAGTCCTGCAGAGCTGTTATCCTTTTCCAACATAGCTGAATCAGATGAATGGCTCAGTACCAGGCCTCTGTTGAATACATACCATGAGTGCTGATGAGGGAATCCAACCATTTTGTGTGTAGAATCTAAAAATTGCTCCATAGATTTGTGATCAGGCACAGCAGATTCCTCTCAGCATGCAACGTTTCCTCACTGCTGTGAATACGAGCATCGTTAGCTATAAGAACAAGAAGGGTTCAAATCTTGGCCTGGGGTCTTTCTGCATGTTCTCTACCTGCCAGCCTAGGTTCTCTCCGGGTACTCCGGCTTCCTCCCATAGTCTAAAAATTTGACTGCTGGGCTAACTGCTCTCCTTAAAATACACTTGTGTATGTGTGTTCTTAGTGTCTCTTGCCTCATTTCCACGGGATGGTAGGGTGCCAGTAAAGTCTTATCAATGGCCCATTGTTCATCGTAGTGTTTCTACCAACAGCTGTAAACTGTCTCTTTATCTATCCCACCCAGTATTTATCTTTGTGGTGTATTACATATCTCAGCTGAGCTCTGTCTCTTTTCTTTGCGACACCCTTTCCATGTGCATATACTGTACATATCATACATCACAGGAAATCTGAGATTCTAGAGATTTCAATGATGCTTGCCAATCAACAATCCGATTTTAACTGTAGTTAAAGTAAACGCTTTTGTCAAACCACTCAGACAGAAAACTGATGTGAAACTCTGCATTTGAAGCCACATATCAGTGAATAGAACCATCTAAAACAATAACAATCTCTTTAAATCCACAAGGGTCCAATTAATGTGTTCCACAAAAATATCTAGTCCACAACAAATCTTACGTCCACAATCCAACATAATCTGCCACTCAAAACCTCGGCAATATTATAGTTTTAGATATTTGTCTGACCCACACGCATGAAACTCTCAGGAGACCAGAAAGATTTTAAAAGGTTTGTTAAGATGATGATTGATGTAGATCTGAGAGGTGCAGGGAGCTGGAGCACTGAAATGATTCAGAAGATGAGAAAAACAAGACTGAGAGAAATGTGTTTAAATAAATGCTTCCAGAACAAATGAAGTTAAAAACCTCAGTGGAGAATGAGAAGCTGGAGGAAGGTAACCTGAGAAGGTGAGCGGGGAGATTGGTAACTATTAGACTAATTTTGAAAAGTTGCTTATTGGAAGGTGTTGGGGAGCAGATAAAAAGGCACACCAATTATGATGACAGTGATGAGGAATGAATCCAGAAGTTTGACAGAAAGAGATGAGTATTGATTGGTTTACAGCAGGGGGAAGTAGATGGAACGAGAAAAGCAGAACCAGCTGTGGAGATGTAACCAGTAAATCCTTGAAAGTCTGGAGACGAGGGATCTGGAACTGAGGAGCGAGTTTAAACTTAAACCTGTAGTGGGAGGAAAAGGAAAAAGTAACATGGAGATTCACTGAGGGCTAGAGACGTACCACAAAACAAACACTCAGGCAATGAGTGACTGGCTTCCAGCTCCACTATCCTCCTGCTTATCCTCCGATGAGCTGCAGGTGTGCATTCTCCACCTACCAGAGTTCAGTAGATCCAGTACATTACCTGTGGAATTGATGTTAATTCACTACCACCACACAAACCAAACATCCAGAATCGTAAATGATCATTCCCTTCGTTGTATTTCTCACATTAGCATAAAAATAACATGGCGTTCTTCTTTGTGATGTTTACTGGCAGATGGCAAACAACAAATTGGTGCATTACCGCCACCAACTGGTATGAAGTACGAACAAGAATGTCACTCAGGTTTCACTGGCTTCTGTATGGATGCCTTGACACCTCACGCTTTGTCGCCATCAGAAAACGCCTACAAAGTTATAAGTTTGAAGCCAATACATTTTTAAAGGCAGAAGCTTGGTAAGCGTGTGGGTGGGCCTCTTTCGTGGCAGATCTTTTGAACAATGGCAGATCTTGGCTAGCTAGACAACATCAATGTTGGGCGGCGTCACTACAGTATGACGTCTGATTGATTGGCGCTCAGAGGACATTGGCAAAAGTTCAGCTAGCCAGACTCCTGGGTTTTGCCACTTAGAAGCTTGGAAAGCAGCAAAGGTTTTCCAAAATTATACATAGCAATCTGACGGCCCTCTGACCGCTTCAACCACAGACTTAACATGAAATCTTGCCAATGATGTTGATGTTTTTTGTGGTGTGAACATGTGACATGTGATCCTACAAGCACTGTCCCTACTTGTGCTAGATTTGCTCTTGTTTTTGTTCCCCAAACTCTAACGTCCACTTTGGCATACAAACGTATCAAGGTATCTTTTTAACTGCCTCCAAAAGCACCAATTACTAGCCTACAACAACCTCTGCTGGTTGTTGTAGGTCAGTTTGTATATGTCAGCATCCTACAACCTAACTTTTAATTTTACTGTCAGTTATTACACCTCGAAAATCTCATACTGGTCAATACCCTGTTGGATGCTGTTTGGTTTAGAATAACTTAACAATTAATTGATTTGATTTGATTTGAATCTACCAGCTTTAATTGGTCTACACGCCGCTCCTGGAAAGATCACTTCCAATCTTGTGTTTCCCCTCTTGTTTAATTTCCCCGTCTTTATGTGAACTTTGCAATTACTGAGCAGTAGGTGGCGAGGCACCAATTATTTGTCTTACAAGTTTACACTGCGGCTCTTCTAATTTACGCGGCTGCAACACGAGGGAGAAACATGCCGCCGTTTCAACTGTAACAATCACTTCCAG
Source organism: Apricaphanius iberus (assembly GCA_028564705.1). Classification (NCBI taxonomy): domain Eukaryota; kingdom Metazoa; phylum Chordata; class Actinopteri; order Cyprinodontiformes; family Aphaniidae; genus Apricaphanius; species Apricaphanius iberus. Next base: position 175,032 of record JAPXFQ010001666.1, read on the forward strand.
TTGTTTTTCACTTGCCTGGGGCTTGGATGCATGAGAACAAGGGTTGTGGGGGGGGGGGGGGGGGGGATTGCTCTGGCTGCTGGAGCGCTGTGGCTGATTCTGTGCATAACAACTCTACCCCCCCCTCAGATGCCCCTGGTTCAAAAAAGAAAAAATCCCATTTTATTTCATATTGGCCAATGAAACAGTGGAGGGTGAGAGGCGAGTGAACAATCAATCTTTGTAATGTGATCCACGGATTGAGCACGGTGAGTAAATGTTTGCACAGGCATCCAGTCAAACGAATCCTGCAGAAAAAGGAATCCATCCAGGGTAGGCCTCTCTCTTTATCCCTCTCCTGCCCGACACCAGCAGGGTATCAAGCACATTATATTCCGGCACTCTGTGCATTTTTCATATAGGCTCGCCTTTTATGTTTTATGTACGCCAGCTCAGGGGAGAACAGCTGTGTGGGCGCTGCATCCTCTGTAAGTTTAGAGTTCGAAGGAGAGGGAGAGCTCTATTTTTTTTTTAACAGGAGAAGTGGAGCGGAATGCCAAAATGGCAGGGACGAAGGTATACCTGCGAACAAACGGGGAGAAGCTGCCAACCGAGGCCCTGCCTCAGCTATGACATTACCATAATACACAGAAACAACACCTCGCATGCTGTTACCGGAGTAATTTGAAAACAGATTGACAGGATTTACAACTTCCTGGCTTATCTACGCTGTGACCTCCCTGACCCCTCCGTCTTTCCGTTAACTTTTCGGAGTAAGATCCTGTGTTTTCAAAGCTTATTCGCGGATAATCCCGTATTACGCATATAACGCGAATTGATTTTCTGCCATGTTGCATTTGTGGGTGTTGAAATGGACCCAAAAACAAAACATGAGCGAGAGAAAGTAAACAACACGTGTTTGCAATTTTATAATTGACCCCACTTGCTACAGCATGTTTATAATCCCCTGCAGAGAACGGACTTGATGAAATTAGGTTTTTTGTTGTCTCAAAAGAAATGCTTAGAAATGGAAAAGAAATATCCCTCTGCAGCTCAGCGTTAATCCTTACACTACTATTTTTATGTTTTCTTTTTTCTATAACTGTCAAAATAAACCCTGGAGGACCAAACTTCTTATCTATAAAGTGAATATTTTGTTCTTTTCAAAAAAATCATTTTATTACACATAAAAATAACATGAAACTCCACTATGTATTTAACCATGAATCACACAAGAAAGTTTTTTGTATTCAATAGAAAATAAAATGAATCATTTTAACTTTAAATTCTAAATAATTTTCTCATTTGACAGTTTTTAATAAAATATTAAACTGAGAAATTCTTTTAGACTACTTGTAATGTTTTTTTGCTTGTTTGTTATTTTATTTTCCTTCTAATCACTCAAAGCACCTTCAATTGTGTTGATGCTGAAAGTGTGTCGTACAAATTTAATTGCCTTATTTAATTATGTATGCAAAATTAAACCTTAAGTTTGTCTGTCTGTCTATATAAATAAATGAAGATTACAATATATGTTCCTGTAATAATAACACAGCAAGCTTTAGGCGGGTCTACATTTCTATGTTAAAAACGTTTTATTTGTCAGTCTGATTTCATGTTATGAGCCTAAACGATGTGTTTTCATCATAATTATCAGGAAAAAAAGGCTTAAAAAACATCAGTGTGTGAGTAATTAATCTATATTATGTTTGGCTTAGTGCATTGGGTTACTAAATCAAATTAACTTTTCACTAACATTCAGATTTATCAAATCTGACTGTATATGTTTACATTAAATAAATACTGATACATTTATGAAATAAAGTCATATGAATATGTTATATGTTGGAAACAACCAAACTTTATCGGACGATACTGTGACTCCATCAATGTTACTGTTATCCTCTTTGAGAAATGTCCAACTTTTGTGTTCTCCATATGTTTTTTCCAACAACTGCAAATTGTCTTCATTGTGCCTTTTTTACCTAAATAACACTGTTTTACCTTTTTGTGCTCTTCCCCTGACTGATACCTTTTGATGAGTTTCATTAACCCAAGTCAGGATGTTCAAACATGCTATGACAACACACTTTATTTCTAATTCTTTTGAATATCATTGATGGCTGCTGTGAACTAAAAACAACTGAATGCCGGATTGATTTAGAATCAACAAGTAATATTTTAAAGGTGGGAACTTTATTTCCTTTTTTTTGTCGCTGTGTTTTTTTGTTTTTTTCAGGATTTTTGTTTCAAAAAATAAAAGCACACAATGTGTGGCAAGCTTAAAATGCTTACATTGGTCTATTTTATTACATTATAAAGCAAAGGACCTGCTATCCGTTACTTAAAATAAACTTTGTTTTTTGTTTGTTTTATAATTCCAGCCCATTTTGGTAATTGTTTTCCTGATGACAATGAAATAAACCAACAAGACGAAAATAAATTATCTATCTATCATCAACCAGCTGTGATGTCTCTACAAAACAGGGCTGCATGTTAAGTAATTTAATTGCGGCTTAAGTAAACTGCTCTCCATTTATGGAACAAACTTCTGTTGCTCATCAGACCACGTGATGCAGGATGTTTTATCTTCTCTTAATCTCCATTCTTGTCAAACCCCAACAGATCTCGCTGAGAACAGATGGTGAACATCTTTGCTTCTATATGGGGGGACACACTGCCACCCAGTGTCCCAGACTCCAAAACAGGAACAGCTCAAGACTTTTAATGTTTATCCACTGTTTTACTTATTTTTTTGGCTTTCCACTCTATTAAAATGAATGACTGATGGTGTGAATGATCAGTCAGAGCAGCTGTCCTTTGTTCGATTCTCAACCCTTCCCATCTCAGTTTAGGACAGCTGAAGAATAAAGCTCACTAGTGCTGAAATGTAAAAATTCACAACAGGAGAAGGCAAAGTGAAAGCCATTCAGAATCTTCTTTTAAACGTGTGTTATGGTCGTATTTGTCGTTAGCTTCATTTGACTCAGTTAAAAACAGTTTGATTTCTCGTCTGGTGGGTCTGGGCTCGAACCTCACATCAAAACAGTCAATATTCCTGCTGTGTTTACGCTGGCTTTTAGCACCTCGAAGAGCACCGTTTAACCCAGCCTCTAAAACCGTAAGAGCACTGATTGTCAGTCCGTCTACGGCTAGATGTGTGGAAAATAGGTCTCACAGGATATTGCGTCTATCAACTGCATACTAGGCTTCACAGGCTTTACACGCTACTTCCTCGTTCGGTGGAAAGAGGGCTTTAAACATGGCTCAGGACTTGTGTCCAAGTCCAGGAGTACTTCCTCTCCTTCCCAGCTGCATTTTCTTTTAAATATTTTAGAAAGATGTCTGATAACAGGTTAATCTTCTGTGAATAAATTGGAGTTACGTTCCATGGAAAAATCAGCGAAAAGAAGGGATCTACTGTGATATATTTATTGAAATGCTCTTGTGGTTTGGAGTACCCTAGCAAAACAAAGAAAAGAGTAACAAGATCTTCGGTGGGTTCACCATTTGATACATTTAGCTTCAGCGGTCCATAACTCAGATGGGATTGTCTAATAGAAAAGTGCACTATTTTTTCCTTAGGTAAACGTGGAAAAATGAAAGCAATAAAAAACCCTGGCTGACGTTTGATCACACCATTCCCATGTTGAAACATGGTGGAGGCAGCATCATGCTGCTGAGACACTTACCAACGGGCACAGTGGTCGGGTTAACAGCATATTTTTAGAACTGTGACGGAAAAATCTGAGCTGTCTGTCAATTTTTACAGATGAGTATTCACACCTCTGACCATTTGGTTCAAATGCTCAGATATTTTCAACTTTACGCACAGAGTCCAGGACAGTTATAGACAAGATTTCCAGGCATCATATTATATATATATATATATAAAATGCATCTCACTGAATGGAAGCTGACTGCACATTCAAAAGTCCTGCAGCTGAAGCGTAGTTTTACGGGTCAGGAAACTGTTACTTCAGAGTCTTTTTTACTTCTGATTTGTTCAGCGGGACAGATGTTTCCTCATTTCTGAACTCTGGCTGAAGTGATGTTTAATTCCTGGCCTGTAAAGCGCAGATTCAGCCTTCGGATCAACATCTACAGCCCCATGAGAAGTCATCAGTCCGAGGTATTTGTATTTTAAGTCCAATCACTTAGTTTAATTTTTACATGTGGCTCTCTGTTCCGCTTGGTTGAATTGAATATCATTTCAAATTAGTAGAAAAAATAAGCATGATTAAACAGGTGTTAACTTGTTGGACGATTGGTGGAGATTGGCACCACAAGGATGTAAAAACGGAGAGTAGAAGTAGAGTAGAAGTAGATTTTGACCGGATTTCCTTTTGTAAAAATGAACGACAAAAAACATGTCTAACGAAACCCCAGCATGGGCAGGAAAGTTTAGAGGAGTAGATGGATGGAGGATGATCCAGGAAGAAAGCCTGCAACATTTGTGTTGGATCATCACTTTCTAAAAACCACTATATTGTTTTTTTGTTTTTTAAATAAATGTAATTATTTTTTCATGCTTTTTCAAAAGAAAGCAAGAAGTAACCAATTTCGCATCTTTTTCTGGTGTTATTGGAGTCTTTCTGGAGACTCAGACATGAAAGTAGGTGTAATTCTTAATCTTATTTGAGCTTTGATCCTCCAGTTAGGATTTAGGTCAAGATTCACTTCAAAAACATGGCATGACATGACAGTAAATGTAAATTAATTAATATAATACCAATACAGCAGCTCTTGTGATACTTTATGGTGGACATGGATGAAATACGAGCTATAAATTAAATTGCCTGCTAGTTTCTTCTCCAAAAGACTCATTTGAACTGAGTGGTGTCCATACGAAGATTTGTGCAGAAGCTTCAGCTGTTAATTGATTCTTTTGTTAAACCCAATCCCCATCACCATGAGGCCGAACCTCAATTATTGGGTAAGAAAAGGACAGACAAAGCAGATAGAGCATGAAGACAGATAGTTGGGGATGAGGAAAGATAACGAGGAGGACAAAGTACCCTGTAGGATTAGCAAAAAGGGTGGATAATAGGGAGCAAGTGTGACAGCAGACACGGCCGCCCCCATCAAGCAGGAGTGAAAAGATTGAAAATGAGCAAATCATATGCTGTAACTCATCCCTCTCAGCTCACCAGAGACCAAAGATTGGCTCTGATTTGTGACGCAGGGCAGTTAAACCTCCAGGTAGCTGCGGGGAGATGGTGTATTGTTTCAGACTCGGGGGATTTTTGTTTTTTGCCTGCACCTAGCTGGCTGCAATGGTCACCAGTGCCGTCCGCTGGTCCAAGCATGGCGCTCCATCAGTGTGCTGTGACTAATCCAGCTGGGGTCCCCCATTTTGTGTCACACTAATTAAAAGAGGATTAGATGGAAAGGAGCTCCAGCAGAACACATTTCTTCCTTTGCTTTCCTACACATATTTAAGGGACTCTTCTGGTTTCCAAGAATGACACTGTTTTTGGTATTAGCGCAACATTAAAGTTTGCTATTGTCTTTTTTTTTTTTTTTACGTGTCCTGTCTAGCAGTATGCTACTCAGAATTGGTGTCTGAGTACCAAGTACAAGCCCAACAGTTTTACTTTCCCAAGCAGAGTATTACAGCTTCGCTGTAGTACGCCACTTGATGTATATGTATGAAAAATCTTTATTAGTGATTACTGTGGGTTCAATTTCCTGACGTCATGGACATTAAACTGAGACAAGAAGGAAGAAAGGAAGAAGGTGAAGAAAAGAAACCGGACCAGCAGAGGTGCGAACCGACGACACAAGACAGGGAGGCAAACAAACAAAGTTTGCTATTGTCAAAGGCCGTGCCTGAAATGGGTTTTTTTGTCCGTCATCTATTTTTACACATCAATTTTTAATGGTTTTTTTTTTTATTCCTTTAGAATAATATTCAATCTGAACCAGCTGAATAGAAAAAGACATAAAAGTCAAATTAGACGATTGCACTGGAGCAGAAAAAGTCTCAGGAGTGTCACAGGCAGGCAAACAGGCACTCTTGACAAAAACTAAAGAATTTTCCAGCAGTTGCGCTCGGTGCAGCTGTTCGGGTCGGACCATGCCAAAGTTGGAGATAAAGGACCGTTTCAGGGGCAAATAATGTTAATGTCAAACTAAAGTCTGTTAGATTTGATCTGGAATATTTACATATTCGTCTTGCACTTTCTTCACATCCAAATAAACAATTAAAAAAATTAACAGAAAATAAAAATAACAATTAAAAGGAAATAACATAGAACATAAATAAATTACAAAATAAATAATTAAATATGAAGAATATATAAAATGTACATATATGTAAATAAATACATAGAAATAAAAAATACATAAATAAATAAGAATATAAAAAGAAAAATTAAATAAGCCAATAAATAATTTAATATTTGATTAAATAATATTTAAAATAAATTATATATTTGGAAATAAATAATTAAATAAGAATAACTTAACATGTAAATTTATTAGGAAATAAAATAGCAAATAAATCAGTAATATATATGGAAATTAATAAATTGACAATAATAAAAAATATTAAATTAGTAAATACAATTTAAATAAAATAAATAAATTGCTTAACAAATCTGGAAACAAATACAATTATGTATATAAAAATCAACAATTATATTTGGAAATGTATTTATTTATCAACAATTCTGGCAGAATACATTTTCTATACTTTGATTTATTCCACGTTGCTATTATTTTGAACAAGAGATCGTTGAACACAGATCTTTCAAAAACCTCTTAAGTTCTGCAGTGATACAGAGTTGAATTCTAACCTCAGTATGAATGGTCGGTACTGCACGGTGCTTACTCCATGTCCAACACAAGGAGGCGCCCTTTCGCCTCTGACTGGACAAAAGCTACTTTAACAGAAAACTCAGTACAACGTGTCGCCTTACCCTTTGGCAATAAAAATCCTATTTTCTGGTATTTTCGGTAATATTCATAGATTTAGTTCAATAAATGGAGATTAATTTGTTTTTGTGACGGACTGTTGGTGAAAACAATGTCTTACCGTCTTCGTTTTTTGGTCTGTTTATAAAGCAATGTTTCATTTTTTATGTTTAGGAATCTTTTGACACCTAAATATGTCATAAAAATGATCTTTAAAAGGTATAGATAGGAAAGGAGTGAGAAGTGGGATGGAGGAGATACTGCGTTGTTTCTTGATCTGGGTTAGTGAGGCCACTGACCATCATGGCCTTAACCTTTAGCTATTATCCCACATGAAATTGACTCCCTGGTTTCAGTGACTCGGGTTGCTGTGACAGCTCAGAGGCTCCGGCAGCATCAGCAGCAGTGAGCGAGAGAGAGAAAGCACACACAGCAGTCTGTGTTTGGACAGTTTGGAATGGTTTGCTGTTCTGCTGTTCATCTACAGTTGGTTGGGAGGGAAACAGGGAGCGTTCAGCTGCAGATTAGAGTTTTGTTTGTGCCCACATCAGCGAAACAGGGAGGGAACCACAGCTGTTTCTACAGAGATACTTCCTATTTACACTTTATACTTTTTTTTAATATATATATATATATATATATATATATACACACACACTGTATATATAAAGAATGAGTAATGTGCAGATTCTGAGTGAACTTTTAAAGTAATCTTGAAAAACCCAGGTGCGTCATCGCATATCGTTTGTACAACTTGCTATGTTTTTTTTTGTGACAAACTGAAGTTTTTCAGACATGTCCTGTCATGCTTTTCCTTCTATCCAGAGCCCTAATCTTCCAAAACAAACAGTGCAGAGGAAATCATGAAATTCAACACCGACTCTAATCACAAAATGCGATGCAAAAAAACAGGAGATGAGACAAATGGTCGCAGCTGATGTTTGAGTAGGACAATAAGATCTGGCATCCTGTGGCAATCCATCACCACTGGGATCTCCTGAAAAAAATAAGATCCACAGTCCAATTGTTGCTTTAGCAGAAGCCAACCACAATTTGGAGTTGAACGGAGGGAACTGTGGGTAGACCCTCCCACCTACCATTTCCGGCTGGTGAGAAATGTAAGGAGGACATACCATGAATAATACTATAAGCACCTGCTTTATTCCCTCCAATCATCTTTGCAGAATTGTTGTAGTTCAGCCTCATTGGAGAGTTTTCCAGCACAAACCACATTTCTAAGGTCATGCCACAGCATTCCAATACCTTTCAGGTCAGGACTTTGACTAGGCCCCTCCAAAGTCTCCATTTGATTTTCTTTAGCCAATCAGAGGTGGACTTGCCTGTGTGTTTTGGATCATTGTCCGGCTTTAGAACCCGAGTTGAGGTCACCAAGAGATATTTATTTTATTAATTTATTAAACAGGAAAGGATTACAACAAGCAGGCCTGACTAAATTTAAAACTGTTTTTCAGCAGCTTCCTGTTCTTGTCATGTTTTGCAGTTCAGACTCAGGCGCAGACAGGCAGGTTTTAGGTGAAAACATATTTAAATGGGAGCAGGCAGTGAACTTACAAAAGGTTGCAGAGTCAGGATGACAGAAGACTGACAACGGGGGTAGCGACGAGACGAACTGGCAGCAAGCTACTGAGACGCAGGGGTATTTAAAGGGGAGGGCAGCAATAGGAAGACTAACAAGACACAGCTGAAGACAATGAGACAAACGAGGGCAGAGGAACTGGCTGGGAAGGAAAGGGAAAAAGACTGACAAAGACAAAACTGAGGGAGACGCAGACAGGCGGATCATAACAGTTCTGCAGAACATATAACTCAGACAATCATAAATATCAAAACAGAACATTCATACAGTCACACACAATACAGAGAGAAGCATCATGAGGGGAAGATATCTGTCCATAGAAGAAGAAGACACATTTATCTTTTAAATAGTCTTACTGAAAATATGGTCCTAATGTTCTTTGGGGTCTAATTCCAGACTTTGGTGAACACATGAAAGAAAGACCTCTGTCCATAGGAGTTCCTAAAGGCAAAAGTAAATTTGTGGCAGATCTAGTGGCATGTTTGGAACTTGAGCTGCGTTTTGGGACCAATGAAGTAAGGCCTGCTGAGGTGTGTCCATTTATGATTTGATAATAAAGTTTAATTCTATGACTTTTTGTGTAGTTTGGGAATGCCAAAGCATTTGATTACAGTAGTGCAGGGCAAAGATGAGTCAATATTTTTATAGCATCAATAGTATCAATCTTTTCATTAAAAAAAAACATCAGAAAGTCTTGTGCTGTTAAACTAATATTGCTAGACATTTCTCTGCCATGTTACCCTGTAATGAGTCAAAAGGCAATCTAGTATTATGCTTATTTGAGGTATTCAATGCAGAATAATAAGATTCCATGAATATTTCCGCTTTTGCTGCTCTCCTGCCAGGCTGATAACAACGCCTCAGCAGAACTTCCTGTGCATGTTTTAATTACAGAAACTACACCAGAGCTTTTTGCATCCGACTTACAAGAAATGAAATTAGAGAGATCTGGATAATGCTACAGAGGAAGTGACATTATGTTCTCTCCTGGCTCAGGACACATGTTAGGGATCTGACCGCTTAAATTCAGAGTTTCCTGACTGAGAATGCAGCCAGAAACTGTTTAGCTGGTACCGTATTAATGTTTGCTAAATGATTTTACACCTAGTACACGTCTGCCTCGATCCGCCTCGTTGCGTCGAATGAGCTCATTTAACCAGAGTGGTTTGAAGAGAGCTAATGAAAGCGGCGATGATGCCTCGCTGTCGGCACAGCTGCAGTGCGACGCAGAGAGTTTGATTTGGCCTCCTGCCATGCATTCATTCATCCTGGTGTTTCCAAACATTTGCCAATAGGCTTCCTCATTATTGGGTTTACAGTGGCTTTAGTCTTTGTTGAAGCTATTTACATTCTTGTATTTCCAAAGGGTTGCACTGACAGCTTTATTAATGTAGGTATTCATGGAGATTTTTCAATAAAACCCCATTTTTATATCTGTTTATATGTGTTTTTTTTTTAGATATGTAAACAGTTCTTTTTTTTAACCTTTTCCATCCTTCCAGTCTTCTTTATCCAAGATTGGGTTGGAGGGGAAATGGATTCAGCATGGCAACGACTCTCCACCTCATCCTGGAGGATCTTAAGTTATTCCCAGGCTAGAAGGAATATGTGGGTTTTTTTCCTAATTCTGGGAAGACACTCTGTCTTCGAGCTTCCTTGGCCAGAAGTGATACATAGTTCATCCAGATATTCAAGGGATCCAAAGAGGTAAAGATTCTCACTCATCCGGGACAAGACAATCTTGAGAGTTTAAATAAATAAATAAATAAGTAAATAATAAGGAGTAATAAATAAAAATAAAATTGTCTTGAAAACTTTTCGTCAAGAGGCTTCTCTCTTGGATGAGAAACGAAACCTTTTTAAGACAATATGAAAAGTCCAGTTGACTTTTTTGAAACTCTCAAGGGATCCCAAAGAGTTTCTGTTGGTCATCAGACTCTGACATACAGAAATAGAGGAGTTAAAGCAAATACTCCTGACTCTTGAATCGGATAATAAAGCCTTCAGCCAGTCACTGTGTTGATTACATACCTTCACTGGACAGATTACAGAAAGACTCAAGAAACCTCAATCTTCTCTCCCTCCCGTCTGACTATCACTGGATTCAATAGATTCTAAAAAGGCACAAAACTCGCCTTATCTGAATAATCATCACAAAAAAAGTATGGGAACTCACTCTCAGCTTGATATTTTTGGCCAGAACATTGAAATGCTCATTCTGACCTGGAATAGCCACACTGGAGCTAGTTTTCCTGAAAACTGATGTCTAATCATACATTTTCCTGCAACATTCCCAGGCTATAAGGGGGTAATGTAACCCCCTCAACAAGTTCTGGGTCTGCTCTGGTTTGAGTTTGTGTTTTAAGCTAGCTGGCTTTGCAGATTTGGTATAGCAGCTTTAACACTCGGTTGCGGATCACTCCACAATGATATTCTGAGGTGCCCAAACCAGACATCCTCCTGTCCTGTAAGTCTGTTGGCTCTTTCTTATTGGCCCTTTGAGGAATTTAATCCGACATCCACAGATTACGACCATTTCAGCAAAAGTTTGCAGATCAGCGGAGAAATTTGCCCACAGCAGCAGAGAATAGCAAAGAGCAAGGATGGTTGTTACGTTTCTATATGCCATGTCCTTATAAACTGCTTCACCAGCAATACTTCCAATTTTTCAAAGTTGTTTGTCTACGTCGGCTGATATAATTTCCCTCTGAGTTATGAACCAATCAGCATTAATTAACCATAGCTCGCACCCGTAGACGCTACTGGGTCATTTCCATATACATTCCTCAAACCAGGTATTTGGTTGGTTCCTGAAATGACCCCAAAATCCGTCGCATTGACCTGGTGGTGTGGAGACACACGTGTACTGCATAATATCTGTTTTATAGCCAATTTTTATATTTTCTGGGGCAAGACTCCTCCGTTCAACTTTACCTCAACAGACAGGGCACCCACATGCTGGCAATGAGCCTAGCATGCCCACTTCCCCCCGTCTACCACACTGGCCCCATCCGCCACATCCTGGTCCCTGCTCCTATGAACCCAGCCCTGATTTTAACAGTAACTCGCATATCGGACTTGGACCTTTCCCTAAATCATTCATACCTTTTATTAAAAGCAGAGAGCGGACAAACAATTATAAATCGAACAAATGCAACCCCACTAATCTCAAACAGTTATCAAAAGTCCCACCTGCAGGTAATCAGCATTATAAAGGTAAGTCAACCACAACAGTGAACGTCCCTGGGTCATCGAGGCAGAGGGAGAGCAGTCCCGAGAAATTATTTATTGTTCCATTTTTATATCTTGTTATAGCTCAATTCAATATTTTCAAATCTTTGCTGAGGAGTAAAGCGCTTCGAGTCTGCCCAACCATTTGCCACAAACCACCTCTTTAGCTGCTCATCGGTTAGTAAAATCCATGTGGCAGTTTGGGATTGGTAATTCTGAAATCGGTTATATTACTCTGCCTTTTATAATGCTTTCTATGAAATTAAGTATGCCTATTACGGCAGAGTTTTTCACTTTCATATATACAATTGGCCATAGGAAAATGTACATATCTATTAGTAGTTGGCAATATAAAAGTTATAAGGTAGACATTATATAAATTTATCCAGAGGTAGAGATTTTGACTTTACTGCCATACAGTGGTTATGCATTTTATTGATGTCATCAAGCTGTGCCTCCATACTTTGTACATGGTATGCAAAGATACTAATGTTCAACGTTTGACTAGATATTGAAAGTTTAAAGTTTGTTGATTTTCATTTCGTGGAAAAGAAACCTGTTGAACTTGAAGCATTTTTAATTCAAATATATGCAGGTTTCTTGTTGTGCGATATTAAATCTAATATCTAAGCTGACAATTTTAAACTTTATTTTAATTATCGTTCAGCTTCCAGATGAGTGGCGTGCTCGATTCCTTTTGAGTTTGATTTAGCTGCTCTTCGGTCCGAGGTAGAACATCTAAACTGAAGTGTAGAGAAGGAATTGTCTGATAGCCAAGGCACTCATTAATTAAAAAAAAAAAAAATATTAAAGAGTGCCTCGGCTATGAGAGAATTCCTTCTCTACACTGCAGTTTTATTCTAATTATCTTTTATTTAAAATATCTTCATCTTTATGTTGTGACAATTTTTTGCTTTACATTATTTTAGAACAATAATTGAATTTTTTTAAAGAATTTTCAGAATAAATGTTCTTTAAATGGCATTCTAAACCTTTGATGATTTGGGGTGAAGGCAAAAGGGCCAACAAGTACTAAGCATTTCTTGGAACTCCTTCGACGCTGTTGGAAAACCATTTCGGGTGACTACCTCCTGAAGCTCAATAGAATGCAAAGCAGTAATCAGAGCAAAGGGTGCCTACTTTGAGGAATCTAAAATATAACACATGTATTCAGTTATTTCACCCTTTTTGTTTAAGTACATACAGTAATTCCATACATTATGTGTTCATTCATGGTTTTGATGAATTTAATTGAGAATCTCCAATGTAGTCATTAAAATAAAGAAACGCATTGAACGAGAAGGTGTGTCCAAAGTTTTGGTCTGTACTATATATAGATACATATAGAATTGAGGCCATATTGCCCAGCCCTTCTATCTATATTTTAGTTGTTAAAAATTCCAGCTTAAAACAGTTTGAGAAAAGTAAGGAAGTCTTTACAACCAGAGCAAAGACATCTCCTGAAATACCTAAAGACGTAATGTTTCAATGTCTCCTCAAAAAAGCTTTTAGCCTTTACGTGACTCAAATGCAGCCAGCAATTAATGTAACACCACAGCGCATGTAAACTGAGCCACGTAGCGATTAAAATGTTTCTCACTGAATGAGAGAAACTGGAGGAACTCCCAGAGAGGCAGTTCCTGCTCCTGTCCAGACCATAATTTAGTCTAATTCACTCAGTAATTTATATTTTTTCTACACAACTCAGTCATGGTGGGGTTAACATATAGAAATTAACAGCTTAATCACACACAAAATTTGAACTACTACATACATTCCAACTTCATTTAACAACAGGTTTGGAGAAAGCCTGAACGTCTCCTGGTTATAGTAACCAGTCACTCCTAAGACCTAAATGGGCATTGAACTCATATTCCAAATGAAAAGTAACCACCTCCAAATCAAATACTGAATTGGGAGCATACAATTATCCAAGTTATGTTTGCATACTGAAGAATAGGGAGGTCAGTTCTCTAAAACTAACTGGCCGAGCCCAACTCACGAATAATCCGTTGGCGACACAACACAATGCAACATTCTGCTCAGTCTGTGAGACCAACTTTTAGATTTCTTTCTTTTACAGATGGTGGGTCAGATTATTGTCACCCCCATCCCCTAACCAAATAAAACCGACCTCACACTCTTAGAACCTGCTCTAAAAAAAAACTGGTTGGTAAACTTTATTATAGGTCCAAGGGACCACTCAGGGAGTGTGTGTGTTTGCTCAGACACATGAAAAATGAGAGGGAACATTGACGCCCACATAATGTAATTTAGATTTTTTTTAGATGGTTTTCTCTGTTGTTTCCCAATTGTGAAATGATTGCAGAGATGTTGTAGTACTTTAACTTTTGGTTTAACATCTAGCCGCATCTGATCTATGCAGTTCTTGCTCGGCTAGTAAAAAGAAATATTTAATTTCAGGACAATTTTGATGTCAGAATATACTTGAGATTATTTAATTAATACTTTTGTAGCTTTATTTTAAGATCAAGTTTTTTAAGGTACTTTGATGGATTATAGTGGAAAATAAATAGGGGTGCAATGAAATATTTTTATATGTGGTCATAAAGAGCAATCAATGCCAACTTCCAGCTAATAGTATTGTTTTTATTCCTGAATTAATATTGAAATATTGACTGTACCGCAAACATGCGCAGATCCACTGTAACCGAATATTTCCTGTAAACAGGAAGGTTTGTTATCAAATGCGTCCCATAGATGAACCTTCGTCTTGAGCGAGAGGAGATCTTAGTGTCCCTGTTTATCTCCTACATTCAGGTTTCTCTCTATAAAACTTTATGGGTTGCTTTGATTGTACTCTACAGTTTGGCTCTAAACTTTCATAAACCAACACATCTCAGACTCCACTAACACAAAGTGGCTCATCATATTCCCGGCTTAACTTGTCCATCTGCACTGGAGTCGGATGTAAACCGAGAAATTTTCAATTTATCATGAGACCTTGTGCAACAGAAGGCTTTCATTTTGTCTTTCATTGTAATTATTTATACATTTATTTATTCATTAGACTTTTACCCCCAGCTTGCTGAACAAGATTAAACCTCACAGTGCAGCTCCAGCCAGTGATTTCATAAGCGATAGGAAGATGGCTGCCTTCCATGTGATAACTCTAACCATGATTGCTTGTTGTTTTCTGTCTAAATTCAGCCACAACTACAGCTAAATCTGAGTATGATTGTAAGTCAAGCAGGATGTTTTTAGTTTTGCCTAATCTACTTTGTTTCCTAATGATAAAACATAAGTGTCCAGTTTCTTGCTGAAAGAGAATTCAAGACAAGAATGTCACTTTCAGAACACTTGAACTATCAGGTTACATGTCAGGTTTGAGCATGTTTCCTGTTTGAACATTTTCAGATCCAAGCACTCATGATAAGACTGAATGTCAAGTAGTCTTAGTAGTATTAATAATTTATTTTTCTATGGTGGCACGGATATACAATAAACCTGTGAAATAGTAAAAAATCGGGTGCTTAAATTCTTATTTAATATTGCGTTTCACATGGTCAAAATTACACACACAGGCTAAAATATATTCATACCTCCTTACTAATATTTGGTTAAATGTCACTTGACAAAGCTTCAAATCTAGTACCCTCTTTTTCTAGTCAATGATATAGTTCTTGGATAAACATGACTGGATATATTACCACTCAGATATCCAAAGTGCTGGTACTGTTGGACCTCAGTGCAACATTTGACAATTACCTAGGGGTGTCATGATTCTCCAAATCCTCAATTCAATTAGATTTTCGATTTTAGGATTATGATTCGACTCAGTTCTCGATTTTTTGAAAAAAAAATTACAGCGCAGAGCCCTATGCCATTTTTAGATGAGTCTAGTCTATGATAATTGGTTTTATTCATAAAAGTTTGTACAGTAAATCTTATTTCAAAAGATGTACTACAAATAAGTGATGCAATTTTATTATGCTTGAGTAATGTATCACATTAGACACTAATGGTCAAAATTAAATAATTTATTTGCAATATAAGTGTACAAATCTTGTTCACTCAAGTTGATCACAGTGAAACACAGCAAACATAATAAATAAATAAATAAATCTGGATTGCAGTTTTTATTGCTCATTTCTGTTATTACATTGTATTTTTTGTTGTTGTGTGCTTGTTGAATTGTGTTTATTTATGTAAAGCACGTTGAACAGAAAAAGAAAAGAACTTGTTGGGTGAACATAATAAAATGATGTAAATAATTTCCACCCAACTGATTTCGGTTTGATTTAGCAATAAAGAATAATGTTGAGTGAGCTAAATGTAACATGTTGGGTCACCGTAATACATTTGGGTTGCTATAAGGCTCAAAAAAATAAACAGCAGGGGATGGGAATTGATCACAGAAAAGGGCCTATGTTTTCTGAGCACCTGCACTAAGCACTTTGCATTATAATCAAACATATATAAACAAACATTATAATCATGTTCAGTTAATACGGGAAATATCTGTTATTATAAACAAGTTTTCTAAATGATTGTGTAGCAAAGTGCTTAGTGCAGGGGCTCAGAAAATAAAGGCCCTATTCTGAGTTTGAGTCCAATCCCCTACTTTTTATCTTTAAGCCATAAACCCGGTTTATGCTTCTCCGACGGCAAATTTGCACTCAGACGCAAGCATATTGACGGAGACGTTTTCCGTTTATAGAAATCAGTTTTTTTTCTTTGCGCTCTGCATTGTTTTTTCTGCGTTGCTTGACCAGGACAGCAGAGGGAACTAACTTTTCATGCCGTTTCTTCTTACTATCACAGTGTCGTTTCCGTTTTTTTCTAGGCTTGTGAACGCATTTCTTTCTCAAGGTGCAATGGATAACAGAAAGTAAGTTTTGATTAAGCTGTATAGCTTTTTACTAGAAGTGCAGCTTATTGAATACTCTAAAAACACGTGGAAACAAACACAGCTGCCTTTTTTGCTGTTTTCCTACACCTCCTTGTGTTCAAATTGACAAAAGAACAGATTAGATAAGTTATCCTCTCAATACAAACCATATAGTGGCCAAACGCTGCATTTGCTACTGATCACAGCAACTATATAGCCCCGTTCTGGTGCAGTGATCTCTGACTGTTGCTGAAACTGACCAATCAGATGCATACGCTGTCCATTGACAGACACGGATAGTTAAAAAATGGGCTTCTATTCCGTGCGTTCTTGCGTAGGTGACGGAGAGCCCTTGCGTCGACGGATAATGGTGTTGCATCAATACGTCTCCATCAAAACCATAAACTAGGCTTTATAGCAACCCAAATGTATTAAGTTGACCCAACATGTTTACATTTAGTTCACTCGACAAATTTATTTATAGCTAAATCGACCCAAATCAGTTGGGTGGAAATAATGTACATAATTTTGCTATGTTCACCCAGCAAGTTTTGTTTGAGTGTACACTTGCCTCTACCTACAATTTGTAAAATTCATTGAGGTCTCATGCTGCTGTGACACTTGGAGCTTTGGGGAGGACATTCCAGAAGCTTAAGCCTAGTTTATACTTCTTCCTCTCTGTTGAAAGGATTACACGCAATGCCACTATCTGTCTACGCAAGGGCTCTCCGTCATCTACGCAACGACTGACAGAGTAGAGCCCAATTTTCGATCTATCAACGGAGAGCGTATGTCTGTGATCGGTCAGGTCAAGAACACATGATCACTTCACCAGAACGGTGCACTATAGTCGATTTAATCAGTAGTCAATGCAGCGTTTGTGCACTACATGCTTTGTATTGAAAGAAAAGTTGATCTAATATGGTTATTTGTTGATTTTGAACACCAGAAGGAGTAGAGAACAACAAAACAGACCACTGTGTTTGTCTACGTGTGTTTTTAGAATATTCCATGAGCTGCACTTCTAGTAAAAAGCTTGCTAGCTCAATGCAGACTTACTTTCTGTTGTGCATTGCTCCTTGAGGTGTGATGTGTTCACAGGCTAAAGAAAAATAAACTCTAGTTAACCAAAAACAACACTCCAATGGTAGGCAGACTTGCTGAAAGAGAAGTATAAACTAGGCTTCACAGTTAGCCGGCTATTTCTTTTCCAAATGTAATTAAAATCAAAGCTGAAAAACTTGGATTTAGTGAAAACAGTTCCAAAGCATGATGTTGCCAAGACTATGCTTGACAGTGTAAAAGGCTTCCTTTTAAGGTCTTTTATGAGTTTATAATTTTCCACCAGATTATATATGGTTTGCCTTTGTGGTTAGGTGTCGGTCTATGTTGATGTTAAACACGTTAAAACTGTTTAAAAAAAAGGAAAAAGTAGGCTAACATTAAGTTTTCAAAATTATTTTTCAAAAGTTCCAACATTAGAACTACTGAAAATGTGCATGCTGTGGAATGTGTCAAGGTGCAAATTCCTATTTGGGCATTTAGCTAGTATTAATGGGTGTTTTATATCTACATAAGAACCAAATGCATGCAATTCAAACTTTTGCACTGATTTCCGATATTTGTTTGTTGTGTAGAGATTCCACTTTGGAAAACCAATTAATCAAATGCAACCATTAAAATCTGAGAATAAAAGGAAATGTTCTTTTACCAAATCAAAATCTGTGGCGCATTTCTAACTGTCAAATCATATTTAGTCAATACAGACACATTAATCAGGATAAGTCAAGTAAACAGAAGCAGTACTTCAAACTTGTTGTAGGCAATGGCTGGAAACCACATGTGTGAAATCTTATACCCATGAAGACCATGTCAGGCTTGCTGCCAGCAACTGTTATAAATAACTGCCTGAGATTAGTTAAATTACTGTAGTGGTAAATTCAGCGATCAGCTGCTGTGTCCGAGGGACTGCTGTTTTTCTATCTGCACCTAAGGTATGTGGTGAAGCCTTTGGTGTTGTTTTAAAAATAACAGTCCTTTGGGTTTTTGACTGCAGTGAAGAATAAAGTCTTTACCCATAGTTTGCAAGCAATTATTACCCTTAAGCACACATAAAAAAATATATTATTGATTTACTATTTATTGCTGGGTTTTTTTCTCCTGTTCACCACCATCACTTCCATTGGTTTCTCAGTGGTAAATTTGTGCAGCGCTTAGCTTTTTTATGTTTTCTTACCCTTGTAAGTAGGCTATATGAGTATACAGCTAACTCCTGATATTCACAGTGGTCAGGGACCACAATCCTCTGCAAATAGCTGAAATCCACAAATACTTGAGACCCCCTCTAAAAACGCTTATAACTGCCTATTTTTAATAGATCAAACACCATCAATCCACCCATCCATTTTCTGAACCACTTAATCCTCAAATCCTCCGGGGGGGAGGCGGGATACACCCTGGATCGCCGGTCCATCGCAGAGATCAAACACCAAATACATCTTAAAATGCATTAATAGACACAGTGGATACAATATTAGCACAACAGCCATAGACTATACATATAAGATTAGTGATAAATCAACCAGGCTAACCAATCACAGACTAGAAAGATTTTATTTTACACGGTTTTCGCTTGGGACTCCCGACATGGATTCAGCTTCTCAACCAACATTTTCTTTAAAATATTCTGGAAATGCTATATGGAAAAACTAAGAAAATCTGCAAATGTTCAACTGCCATTGGTGTTGAGGGAGGGTGGTTCAATGTATATTCATATATATATATATACATATATATATATATATATATATATATATGTATATATATATATATATATCCATATATATCCATCCATCCATCCATTTTCTTAACCGCTTAATCCTTAATGGTTCACGGGGGGCTGGTGCCTATCTCCAGCTGTCAACGGGCGAGAGGCGGGGTACACCCTGGACAGGTCGCCAGTCCATCACAGGGCAGGACAAACAGGACAAAACAAACCATGCACACACTCACACCTAAGGACAATTTGGTGAGATCAATTAACCTGACAGTCATGTTTTTGGACTGTGGGAGGAAGCCGGAGTACCCGGAGGGAACCCACGCATGCACGGGGAGAACAATATATATATATATATATATATATATATATATATATATATATATATATATATATATATATATATATATATATTAGCCTATTATTTCATTTACAATATTACCATCACAATCTATTAGGGGTTGTACGTTTTTCTTTAGTTTATTTTTTCCTGTTTTTTTTGTATGTAGGTCTGATCCTACCAAAATATAAATAAATACAATTCATTCATTTGCACATCTATTTACTAATTTCCAATTGTACTCTTAAATTAACAAATTTGCATATCTATTTCCACGTTTTTTTGTTTTAGATTTTGGCAAGATCAGTCCTCCATACTTCTTCAGCCCCATGCATATGAGCTTCACTTTTTGAATTAACTTTAATTTACCGATAATTGCCTGACTTTTAAACGGGAGACAGCTTACCTGTCGTGTTGCTGTGATGTGTTTGTGTGGGAAAGGCGCCGCGCCCACACGCGTGCGTCATCAGCATCGCGCCTGTGAGACAAAATCCAGGGAGAACTTCATACGGTGTTTACGTTGAAGCTGCTTCTCCAGGCGCACTCGCCGAACCGTTTCAGCTATCACAGGACTTCTCGGTCGGTCGGTCTGAATTATGGACAGCGACAACGAAGTTGTTTCGATGAAAGAGTCTAAAAGAAGAGAGCGCCAGACTGGTAAAGCTCGGCCCAATTTCCAAACCTGACGCATAGCTTAGTTAACAGGGATTTAACGGTTTTCAGGATGCAGCCTCTGTGCTTCCAGAGCCGCCGCACATATTTGCGCCACTCCGTTATCTTCTTTCTCAAATTTAAACTGTTAATCTTAGAGTTTTACCCTCACACTGTGTTAAAATAGTGATATTTTATCAAAGCAGGTAGTAGATTTACACGTTAGCTCAAAGCTATGCAAAGGAAAGCTAACGGTAGCGGCCATTTAAACCGTTCCTACACATGTGTCGTAACACCTTAAATGGGAAAAGGGAAAGTAGTTTATTAAAAATTAAGTGTTTCAGAGCAGTGCAACATATTGTACGACTGTTTGGATCATTTTAATGTGATAGTATAGTAATAATTAAAAACAAAACATTCGCGGGATAAATGGGGGGGTGTTTATATATCTCCTGTCAAAGAAACGTTATGATAGTTTTTTTAATATTCAGCAGACCATTGCGTGATGGAAGTAAATGGGGTTAGCGTTAATGACGGGTGGGGTCTGCTTGTTGTGTTTCTAATCAATATTGATCGCATTGGTGACGTCAGCCATTTAAACCCTGAGTTTCTTAAGGGTGCCAATGCAAAAGCATCACTGATATTTTTTTTTTTTTATATAAAAATGAATATGGCTGTCAAGGCTTCGTGGTTTTTATTTTGCTACGTTTCCCGGTTAGCACTCCCCTCCCTTCCTCGTTTCGTATCTTTACAGTTTTTGTGGTTTCCCTTCCTTCTTTGAACGTCACTTATCTGCTCATAGTTTTCTGGTTATGTGGCAAATTATACTGTGTTCGATTCCAAAGTGGGGTGTTTTTTTTAAATTATTTTTTATCCCAAAGGGTCATTAAATGTTGTTGTAACTCCGATCATCCAAATATCTTAAATGAGTGTTGTGCATGAGGACGCTGTGGGCAGGAAGGCTCCCCAGTAGGAGACAAATCTGAAGATACCTCTGACTGAAGATCGTTACTATATGATTGTCCTAACATGCTAACAGCTCTTTTTTTTTTTTTGGTGGCAGTAGCAGAGATGAATTTCCTCTGTAGCATATCCCGGATGACACCATCAGTTGTCGGCAACCACTGCTAATCCACCTGATTTGCTTTTGCTGCTCCATTTTTAAAATCTCTTTCTTGCTGTATGGTTAGGGAGAGAGGTGTTTAGAAATAAACAGATGCAGTGGTTGGGTTCAGGGATGTGAAATGCAAGTAGGTAGTAAGCAGGAGTATGAGTTGATGATGCCTCATACCAGCCAATGATGTGACACTAAAAACGCTTTACGGTAATACATTCAGAAATTATTGCTAAAGGCGCCAATAATGTCGTTTTAATCCACTTTCTACTAATGTTGTAATATTGCGTGTACAGAATGCTTAATTATCTTTCATTTCTAAAGAACATTTACTACTGCAACTGGGAAACATTTTGAATATCCAGTATAAATCAACAAAACGACCGAAACAATAAGAAAGTAAAACAAAATTGGCTCACACAAGGAGAAAAAAAATAGTCAAAATACCAGTTAGGAGTTCTGTAAGCAAAAGGTCTAAACCAATAATAAAAACATTTAGTTTGAATAGGAAAAGATCTCCCAGTTTACTCTGCCATTATATTTTTTTAACCCAGTCTCTTTAGTAGAAAAAGAGACAGGAGGAAAACAAACAAGTATGCAACTCGAAATTATCGTTGTTGGAAAAATATTGAGCTCATTTGAATTTATCATGTAACTAACACCTAGCTGGGAATAATTGCACTAGAAACAGTCTTTTGTGATGCGAATATTGAACAATATTGTAAATGACTTTATATTCACAAGATATTGTGTAGCCTTACTAGTGAGACACCGTACTCTTATCTAGGAAGACATCAACCATGAACTAAACACCCCAGTCAGAGGTGATGCCTTTTATTTCTCATGCTATTCTACAGTTTCCAACATTAAAGGAAAAAAGGAAACAGGACGCATCTGAAGCTGGAATTTTAACTTGGAAAGACATGGATTTAGGCTGCAAGTGGATGTTTTTTTTAAAAAGAAAACCATTAGCTTTGGGCAAAACTAGAGGGAAAGTGAAGCCTGATTTGGAGCTCCATTGTGGACTGAAGGGCCGCTGAGAGAGGAAGAATTCATCACACCTAAAGCAACATAAAAAGCCAGATCACAGTTTATAAATGCATTCAGGGACCAAAACCTTTTTTTAGACATTTCCTGTGATCTGATAAAAGTTACATTGAAATCTTTGATAATGACCCTTGTTATACTCCTAGGGGGGAAAAACGGAAAGCTTTTCGAGTCTGAGAGCATCATCTCCACTGTGCAGTACGGCGGTGGGAGCTGCATGTTTTGTGGGTTTTTTGCTATAGGACAGAGTGTTGCACTTTAAAGCAGTTTTGGGCAGAACTGAGAAAGGTCTGTGAGAACAAGGCGGCCCACAAACCTGATTCAGTTGCACCAATTGGGTCAGTAGGAGTGGGCCAAAGTTGCAGCAAACTGTTGCAAGGAAACCCAGAATGTTCGACTCAAGTCCTACAGTGTAAAAAGCATTTCTAAGAAGTATTAATGAGATGTATGTGGATATCTGAAATCACTCATTATTCTTAAGCAAATCATTTTATATACAATATATGTTTAAATATAGTTTGAGCTGTAAATTACCGTAGAAATACGATTCTTCATTTAAATGGGTACTGGAAAGAACTTTAGTTGTCTGAATCTGCATTTTCATACCTTCATTATTTTTTTTTTATAATATTGCTGGAAAGGTATTGCACTCATTTAAAAAAAAAATGTCAGTTTAAAAAACAAGATAATTTTAAAATATGTTCTAAATGAACAAAATAACAAAAAAAGATCTGTTTTGAATTATCAAGGTAATAAAAAAATTAAAAGCTCTGTTGTGAATTTGCAAGATAATGAAAAAACAAATGGTTTAGAATTTAAAAGATCATTTTAAAATATCTTTTAGGAATGTACAAGATAATAAAAAAAACTAAAAAAAAAATTGTTTTGAATTAGCAAAATAACACAAATATTTTAAAAGAGCTCTGTTCTTCTCAATTTACAAAATTGTTAAAAAAATATAGAAAGCTCTGCTTTCCAAAATTCATGAGGCGGAAAATCCGATGAGGCTTTATGCCTGAAAAGGTGCAAATTCCTTATATATCTGTGCAACGTTGACAGACTAACAATAATCATATCTACGTTGTTTAGGCACCAGAGTATTTCCCAGTGTCTAAATGTCAAAACAAAATAAAAGGGAATTAAACTCAACAAACGGGACATCGCATTGTCCAATTATATTTTTAATAATCTTTGTAATCCAGAGGAACAGAGCATTTAAATTATTTTAACTGAATGCAATATGCTTCTGTAGTTTGTCATTTTGACATCATTGTGACAACGTTGTCTATACCTGCTTATCCCTGCAGGGCCACCGTATGCATCCAGATATTCAGCATGTTCATTTACCTTGGGAATGTAGCCAGTTTTGCCTAATTTTTACCCCAAAACCTGCAGTGTCCTCTTTGTACCATGTTTTATCTATATTTTATTATTGATTCCTTTTTCTTCTGTATTTATTCTATATATAGAACTTGAGTGTCCATTACTATTATCATTACTATTATTTAGGGATACAGCGATACATATATTGGGTATCGGTGCTGTTCTAATGCACTCATATTAGTTAGATAACTGATACCATGAACTGATACTAAACATGTGGAAACTATGTAATAATTTCACAGAAAATGTTTGTTTTCCACTTGAAATTTTAGTTTCATTTTTTATTAATATTTGATTTAGAAAAAAGATCTAATTCATCATTTTTTGTTGTAACAAGCAGAGAAGAAAATAAAAGCTGTCCTCCAACTCATTGCTTTTTTTCTGTGGTAGAAGTATCGGCTAGGGCCCGACAGATATGGATTTTTGGGGTCCGATACCGATATAAAACAAAAGCAAAGGCCGATAGCCGATATAATGGCCGATAAATTTCAATCCATAAAAAGAACAAAAGTACTTTAAGCTTAAAACCCTGCATTCTCTGCCCATTTTGATGCTAATATATTTTTCTCTTGACTGTTCTGCACATATTTCTAAACATTTTAAATATATTTAAACATCTTCAAGTATCCTGTTGCACATTACAACCTGGGTATGCCACTCATTACTTGATTTTTTCCCCCTTAATAACTGCACAGTATTCTGTTTTTGTAACTATGTCCATAATGTAAATATTTTTTTTTCTGGACTCTTAAATTGTGTTCTGTTCTTGCTTTTGCTGCTGTTACAACCAAATTTCTCCTTGTGAGAGAATAAATGATTGTTTTTATTCTATTCTACACACCAAAGAACAGTCTCAGTAACTCACTGGATTCCAAATAATGTAAATAGGATTTATTTAGCAATGATTTTCAAAAACGACACAGAAAACAAGACGATCCTGAAAAGTACGAAGCGTGCATGCAGCTTAGTGCAGACAAGCTTCTGCAGACCTGGAAAAAGAAATCCGGCTGTCTAATCCGGAGGGAATATCGGTCTGCAAGGCTACAGAGTCAATATCAAAGTTTGACAGAAAGTAACAAAGGGTGGTCAGACATGTCGCCAGATTTGTCTCTAGGCATTTTTTAGAAAATAAATTAAATGGAATTAAATGGCAACATCGAAACGGCGCATAACCAGCACTGTTGCTGCGTTTGTCTAACTGCAGTTAAATCCTGACCATTGAGCGCATAGACCCGACCGACAGCGGTGACAGTCTTTATTTATTTATATCCCCATCGTGAACCAGTGGGGGCCGCTGCTGAGCTTCCTATGTATTAAAAAACCCTGACTAAAAAGCACGCAGCCACCAACTTCTAAATACTCTGGTTTAAAAGTCTACACTGGGCTCTGCGCTCCTTGTTACAAACGCATTGTAGCGCCCTTTTTTTTTTTTTTTTTTTTCAAGCCTTGTAAACTTAGACGCCACTTATATGGCACACAGTCGGTTTATGACAGTAGATTTAAAAAGGTGACAAAGTTGCTATTAAGGATTCATTTTTACAGCTGTGAAAATCCTTCACAAAACCAGCACGTATAATTTAAATATTTACGATAGCCCGCTTTAGCCTCATTGTGACTTTACTCTACGTATGACTTAAGGGAGTCGTTAAAGTGCGCGCTCTGCTGCTATGGCGTTTTTGATACATTATCTCATCTAACGCACCAGTTAAGATATGAATTTAATAACAAATAGCTTATTATGCTCAGGACTTTGTTTTTACTCACCTCTGCTGCTTTCTCTTTACAAAACGTAACGTAACAGACTGAGCTTCAGCGTGTTAATCGGGCCTCCAACCCCAGGGACTCAGGCAACAAGACATGATTTGGCAAATCTAGCGCCATCTTCTGGATAAGTAGCTCAATTGCATAATTCGCTGTTCCACCCCCCCCCCCCCCCCCCCCAAAAAAAAAAATTACCTGCAATTTTTTTTAATCCATAATATCGGTTGGGCCCTAGTATCGGCATTGGTACACGGTATCGGCAAGTACTCTGATCCAAGGATCTGTATCCTATTGGTTTGAAAAAAGTGGTATTGTTGCACGACGATAACATTTTCCTCTCTGCTTGGTACACTAAATGACGGTAAATTAGATTTTAAAAAATCAAATATTAATAAAAATGAACACAACAAAAAATATCCTGTAAAAAAACAACAACAAAAAATATCCTGTAAAAAAAGAACAACAACAAAAATTTCTGATAAATTATTGCAGTGCTTCCACGTTTTAAGTATCGGTTCATAGTATCGGTTATAACAGATACCGATATGAGTGCATGAGACAGTATCAGGGCTAAAACCAGTGTCGGTGGATCCCTTATTATTAGTATTATTATTATTATTCCTCATGCTATAAAATGTACCGTTTTCTGTGAAATCGCCAAATCAAATCTGGAATTAGAGGGTGATTTTAATCTGCCGGGGTTCCTGTAGAGAACAAGGTAAATGTTCCTACAACTTCTATTGCGTCCCGTCTACCTGTGGTTTATACAGTGCTGCTTTCTTAGTATCTGCATTGGCACCCTTAAAGCTTCATCTGGGCTTGCTCTGCATCGCCAGACTGCATTTTGACCTCTGACTCTGTCTGTAGGTCCAGGCGTTTACAGTGCACACGATGTCGAAGGTATGGATCTAAGCCACTGTCTGGGTGCTTTTCACTATCAATAACTGAATGTCTGGGTGTAGCCTAACACTAGTTCTCTCTCTGAGGTGCCAATGGTTGCATGGCTTGATTACAAAACATTTTGGGGAAAGAATGTTTACCTAAGAGCTGAGAAATGGATAAAGACTTAGTTTCACATTGTGTGTTTTCTTTTGTCTGCTAGCTCTAGAGAATCCAGACAGCGACATTGGACTGTGTGGCTGGCTGCTGGTTGGACTCTCTCTCCTCCTGATGCTGGTCACTCTGCCTCTCTCCATATGGATGTGCATTAAGGTCAGCTGCTTTTCAAATCTAAATTGGGCCTGGCTTTAAAGCAAACACAAAGTAATTCAGTAGAGTAATCGGAGTAATATCATCCACGTTTAGAAAGTCCAAAGGCAATTAATCATCGTCTTCAATCATGGTGGAAACAAAGAAATAATAAAATTATCATGTCTTCTAACTAGGGGTTGTAACGGTACACAAAAGTCCGATTTCTGTACGTTTTTGGTACACATTAATAAAATAAAATATAATACAAATGTGCATCAAACAAAGAACCTTTATTTCCTGAATTCTTTCCTTTCATTTTCTGAAATTTGTTTTTATGTTCCACAACTTAAAGGCACATAGTGTACTTTTCGGCCAGTAGGGGGCAGTGCATACCTAAATTATCCCAAGCATGCGGTATCTGTGTCTTCGAGTGAGAAACTCAACAATGGAGGTCAAACTAGTGCCGTTTTCAAACGCTCAATTCCCTGAGAATTATCTATTTGCAGCAACATGACGAGCAAATCAGTCTCTCTTTCATCGCTTGGAACTAGCGAAGAGGTAAAAATGTATTTATGTCGAAACTTTTTTGCATTTTGAGGGGAAATCAATGTTTTAATAGCGGAATAATAACGGAATAGTATATAGTAGCCGTATAAGAAACCAATAAGGACCCACAATGATGATAATCGGGTTTTTTTCGTTTTGTTAACCTGTTTTGTGGCATTTTTTTAATGCTAGAGGACATATGTTAAGGAAATTAAGCTCAAAATTGCATTTCTGAGTATTTCTACTTTCGAATCTCTGTGCATCTGTAGCAGACACTAAAACGCTGTCTAAAACAGACTACTTTTGTAATGTAGCAACCCCACCGGGCGGGCCACAAGCTGCTGCTAGTTCAGACCGCCCGCTCAGGCTTTGAGGAGTACTTATACATGTTTTATATAACTGGAAAGCTAAGAGTCTTGTGATTCTAATATATACCAATCATGGATTCAATTATAACTGTAAACATCGTGAGCACTTTTGCCAACAAAGACACACACCTACACCCATCCGCTGGAGATAAAGTTTGCGATAAAGTGTGTTTTTTGTTTATAGTTGCCCCACGGAAACGTTGCACTGGGCTCTGAGTTCAGCACGTGTTCAGGTAGAAAACAGCTGGAATTATTCGGTACTGTACCAACAGGGCCGTAGCAAAAAATATGGATACATGTACCATTACACCCAACTTCTTCATTTTCTGGCTTAATTAGTTCTTATTGCATCCTGCCTCAGGTAATTTAGTTAGTTCCTTAAATCAGCAGTTTAAGCCACCAGGTTTATTCCGCCATCCGCGTTCCTCTGCTGTGTCTGAAAGACGTTGTCAGGATGTTTTCATGCTACTCTTCTATTGGTTGATGCTAAACCTGCTGCTGTGCAGTGTGGTCTGTGGCTACTTTTACTGCGTAGCTCTCTCTCGAGGGTCTACGGCAACATTTCAGTCATATCACGGTGTGGACTCTGGCTGAGACACTTAAAGATCTTTTTTCTCGCCTTTCTAAGACGTGTTCTAGATTTGCTGCTGTTTTTAGGACCATTGTTGGACCAACCTCCAGCTGTTGGACAGATTGTCTCACATTTGACTCTAAAATGCTGTTTAATACAGAGTGTTAGTGGCTGCTAACCCAGCTTTTCATGCTGTACAGTTGACATTTGTTGATTTCTGTATTTGGATTTCGATCCAGATGTCAACGTCCCAATCAAAGGTTGTACTGCCGCATAATTTTTTTAAGGAGAAGAGACATTCCTCCTTCAGCTCCACTATTACAGCCCGTTTCTAATTATTCTGTTATGAGTGGACTGAGGTTGACGTCTTGGTTGTTAGAGTTTCTCTTTTTCCACTCCTGGAAAGATTACCTGCTGTTTTGAAGGTTGGGATCGTTTTCAAAGCTTAATGGTGGGGTTCGAGTTGTTTACTTCTGGATCAATTGGTAGCAAAAGCTGATGTCTTTCCGCCCTGGCCAACCAGCTGGTGATCAATTAATCAATAGATTCAATCAGGATTTTCCTGTTTAGGTCCTACTGTTTTTGTCACTGTGGAAGTTAATAGAACTGTTGCTCTATTGTTCATCTAGCCCTCTCTCCTTGAGGTATCCGCCAGAGTTGTAAACCACCATCACCCCTCCTTTAATAGACAGGCTCAGTTACGCCTAATTGGCTTAATCAGAAGTTCTTGATTGTTATTTCCTGTCTACATTATTGTGGAAGAATTAAAAGAGGATGTAGAGACTGTGCCCGTTTGTTCACCTGAAATTTGTTTAGCCTATCAATAAACCTGATTATTACGACCCGGCTATGCACGGAAAGGGGCAGGTAAAATAAATGGGGGCTCGTCCAGGATGTAATATAAGTGAGAGCTTGTCCGGGATCTTTGAATTCATGGACCACTCTATAGTGGAGAGGGCATCAGGAAGTTGATTTAATTTTATGAACTTGTAGTCAGTAAGTTTTCACTTGTTATGGAAAATTTTATATTGAGACATTTATATTAAGAATTATCTTTTCTGTGTATTCTTACATACTGAGAGAACTGTGCCATTTCTTTATGATATAGTGATAAACTGATTGTGTGACACTGTATAATATTAGGTTAGGTCGAATTAATTGATATTAGAATTCATACGTCTAGTGTTTCAATGGAAATGACCCTCGGAGCACTGGATTCAGCTCTCCTATCTGATGAAGGCGACTGGGAGTCTGGAAACTACACCATGGAGAAATGTTTACTGATAGGGTAGAGACAATAGCAAGGTTCTCTAAATCTATAAAGTGGTCAGTCTGTTGGTGGAAGGCAGGATTATG
This sequence comes from Apricaphanius iberus, assembly GCA_028564705.1. Taxonomy (NCBI): domain Eukaryota; kingdom Metazoa; phylum Chordata; class Actinopteri; order Cyprinodontiformes; family Aphaniidae; genus Apricaphanius; species Apricaphanius iberus. Next base: position 204,713 of record JAPXFQ010001666.1, read on the forward strand.
CTGTTGTGAACACTCTGTAATACTGTTCCTCCTCATTTGTGCAAACAAGTTTAAATTAAATCTCCAAGAAATGAAGGAATATTTTCCCACCTCTTTATTTCAAATGTTTTGCGACTACACACTTAAAACAGATGGTCGTAACACTGATGCAGATCAGTTTTAAAGTGACTGGGTTTAGTTTCCTGTTGATAGGGGGCAGTATATAACTAAACCATTGCAGGCAAGCGGCATTTTTGTGTTCGAGGGACGACCTTAACAACGGATTGCCATAAAGGCCAAAAATCACAATTGCAGGACACAGAATAGAAACACGCATAATTTTTACAGAAGAGAAATACCATTTTTTTACATCATGTACAATAGTTATTAAAAAAATAGAGTACTGTACAGTAGAGCTGGGTATCTATTAAAATTTCAAGAATCGATTCCGATTCTCAAGAGTTGGATTCGATTCAATCTGATCCAGTTCGATATTGATATTGGTCATTCTTTTTTTACTGTTATCTTACTTATATGCCTGAAATTCAATGACTTAACACTGGGTGAGTAACAGTTCACCATGAGAAACTGTATTAACCCTGTCAGACACAAAACTTAAAATGGCTGTCTGGACTTTTCCTTCCCATTTCAGCTTTAAAAAGGGCAAACTATCCTAAAAAATAAAATAGACTTTGGCGCTTGTTAAACAATTCAATTTCTACAAGAATCGATTCAGAATTTATTTTTCGATAATTTCAACACAGCTCTACTGTACAGTTCAGGTAATACAATATTTAGAAGGTTAGAAGTACAGATTGTGTCTTTTTTTTTTACCACCAAAGTATTTTTTTGGTTTAGTTTTCTTTACTTTACATTTTAAAAATATGCTCTGTTTGCAGATTGTGAAAGAGTACGAGCGAGCCATTATCTTTCGCCTTGGGCGCATTCTGCGAGGAGGAGCCAAGGGACCGGGTGAATTTTTGTTTTTTCTTAACCATAACTCTTGTTATGAAAAACATTTCTGGTTCTCACAACTACTTGAACTTATTTTTAGCACTAAAGATAAAAAAAAAGATTTTTTTGTTGGCATATTGGATGATGTATTTGATGGTGGGAAAAGCATACATTTTTTTTTTTTGCTGTTTTTGAATGGGAAGAAATTATAATTTTTTTCCTAAAGATCAGATTTAAACGTGGTTCTTTGTGTGTCAAGCAATACAAGGTCATCCTCTGACTTTTGGAGCTCTTGCGATGAATTGTAAAGACTCGTAGGTCTCATCTAGAAACTATTCTTGCAACTCCGCAGGATTGTTCTTCATCTTGCCATGCACAGACAGCTTCATTAACGTGGACATGCGCACTATCACCTTCGACATCCCACCACAAGAGGTACGACACGTATCCTTCCTCAGACCCAACTGCAGGAGTAATTTAAAGATCAACCTCCCAGAGTACTTCAATTTAAAAAGTGACCACTGTCACACTCTGGTTCAGGGATTGGCAATATGATTAAATATATAATCCACAATTTCTTTCATTGCAAATTCGGTTTCTGATTTGAATCTTTTTTATTTTTTTTCATTTTGTTTGTGTTCTACCTGTGCCTTCTTAAAAAGTCATTGCAAGTGAAAAAATTCAAAAAGCTGGCTTTTATTTCAACCATTCCGTCCCGGAGCCGACCAGAATTCAAAGTCCACCAAAAAGTAATCTGTAAAGTATCCTTATAAAAGGAGATAGTAGGCCCTGGGAAGGTTAACATCAGTCTGAGCTACGCAAGTCCAAGTAGTGCATTGATTGAAAAATAATAAATAATAATAAACAGATAAAATCCTATTCTGGTTATATTTAAGGCATATATTTCTGTTAATTTGTGAAACAAAAAACGAAATTCGGTTACTACCATAATTAAAACTAAAACAAAGGCAATAAAAATAGATGTTTTGAACTCAACCTGGAAGATGACCATCTTTTTAGGTCATTGTGAAGGAAACAGGCTCTTCCTAGAATACAACTGAAAAGTTTATTGGAAGGAAAAAGTGTGGATAGACAAAGGTGGACAAGCAACACAGTCTTTCACAGCTTTGACAAGATGGTAAAGCAAAATCCATTGAACCGTTTGGGTTGACTAACCTGCGTTTATCCTTCCACTACACTTTCCATAGATATGCTTGAATATATTCCATCTTCTTTACCTGCCATACAAACGTCAATTTGGAAATCTTCCCCATGATTGTGAATGCCATAACACGGCCAGAAGAAAAAGTTTCTGTGTTAAAAGTCTGAAATGTTTCCCTTCTCTGACCAAGGTTCTGACCAAAGACTCTGTGACGGTGAGTGTCGACGGCGTGGTGTACTACCGGGTCCAGAACGCCACCCTGGCCGTGGCTAACATCACCAATGCAGACGCCGCCACCCGCCTGTTGGCCCAGACCACCCTGAGGAACGTGCTGGGCACCAAGAACCTGGCGGAGATCCTGTCGGACCGCGAGGAGATCGCACACAGCATGCAGGTAGACACCCAGCTCCCCCTCCCTCCATCATGCACAGAGATGTTTTCAGGGAAGGCTTGTTCCGTCTCCATTTGCAAACACACTCAAACATTTTTCTACATCAAGCCGTCATTCTTATCACACTCCTTTTTTTCCAGTTAATACCATTATACAGGAAGTCAGCCATTCTCTGCTCCTCGTTATGCTGCTTGTGGTTTTGTTTGAGAGTCTGCTGAGGTTTGACTCTCAGTTTCATGAAACCCTTCAGCTCCCTGAACAGACCAAAAAAACCTCACGGGAGAACTCCGAGCCAGCTTTCTCAGACTGAAAGATGCACAAATAGAGCAACAGCTTTTCCTGGGAGGGGGACAAAAGCAGCACTGATCGGCTCCATCTGCTGGACAGAGAATAAAACTACAAGGGGTGTTGATCAGGCCGTCTCTCTCTCTCTCTCTCTCTCTCTCTCTCTCTCTCTCTCTCTCTCTCTCTCTCTCTCTCTTCCAGTCCACTCTGGATGATGCCACAGACGACTGGGGAATCAAGGTGGAGCGCGTGGAGATCAAAGACGTGAAGCTCCCTATGCAGCTCCAGAGAGCCATGGCGGCTGAGGCGGAGGCGAGCCGAGAGGCCAGAGCCAAGGTAAGGCGGAGCGGAGCGCCGTCGGGCAAGATGTGTGTGGCTAAAAGGACAGGAAATGTCAGATTGTCACAGGAAGCGCTTCTCTAAAGAGACGAGTGTCCGATCAAAGGAAGGCTTTTATAGCTGTCAGGGATATTAAGTATTATGTATTCACAAAACAGTTCTGTTCTCTTTATGAGATTCAATCAAAACAAAACGGGATTAGGATTTATTATGGGATTTAAGAATCAAACAGGAAATCCGTCATCGGCAATAAAACCGGCAAATCTCACAAACGTGGATTCTGCTCTTCTCTTTACGGCTGTGAGACGCACAAAATGTTCAATGTCTACTTTTAATTGATCCCTCATTTCATATACATGACATAGAAAAAGAGCATATCGCTAAAGGGAAATAGTCATACTGATCAATATCAATAATTATGGATAGCTACTCAAAAATGTAGAAAAACGAATTTTAAGAGCAACCCTGGTCATTTCATACTATTCTTTAATAAGCTCATTTTAGTTAAGATTTAAATTCAGCCATTTTTTTTTACCATAACTGAAAGTTTGCACTTAATCTAATGTTTCAGGATGAAAACTTAAGTTTGTGTTTTATCTCAGGAAGTGGTTTACATTTTTATTCTGAAAATTTTGATTTCCTCCTCCTGCTGCAGGTGATCGCGGCCGAGGGCGAGATGAACGCGTCGCGGGCCCTGAAGGAGGCGTCCCTGGTGATCGCCGAGTCGCCGTCGGCTCTGCAGCTGCGCTACCTGCAGACTCTCAACACCATCGCCGCCGAGAAGAACTCCACCATCATCTTCCCGCTGCCGCTGGAGATGATGCAGGGCTTCATGAAACACTGAGGAGCAACACCCTCACACAGACACACACACACACACAGGTCAGCTGTGCTGCGGAAGTAGCCGCTTTGATTTCTGTCCATTTAAAAGCTAGAAACAAAACGATGCAGGGCTTCATGCCAGTTAAAGCAGCAGAAACCTCAAACCTTGACTTGGCTTTTAATGTAAAGATGAACTCCCTGCTGGATGACTGAGATCTCTGATCTCACACTCACTAATCTCTCCTGATATTGTAACTCTACTGTTACGACTGCCGCCACCATGACGTCTCACAACTATTGAATCCAGAATTTTAACTTTTCCATTACAGAATGCCCTGTAACGCCTGCTGCTGCTGTTAAAAACGATCTGATTCAAGTATTCACTCCTCTCCACCCTCCTCGCTTATTTCCCCTTGCGTTAAAAACAACAAACTTCCGCGTGTTTTACTGGGATTTTATGCACCAGAAACAGCAAAGCGTCGCATAAGACGACAGGAATATCTGAAAAAGTGTGGCATGCATCTGTTTTCAGGTTTTCTTCCAGCTTTCTCTCGCTTTTGGCTCCACCCATCAGCTCTGATGAGGAAAACGGGCCCACAGCGTGATACCGCCACCACCGTTTGCCCACTGGTGCTCCCTAGCAATCCGTCTGAGGCCTTTGCGGGTTTTTTTACTTAGGCGTACGCTCTTTGAGAAGTGATTTTTAGATTAGCTCTGAAAGTAATCGATACAATTGGGAATTAAATTAATTTTATTTGGAGTGCCGCACTTTTCAGATTTGTCTTTGTCAAACGTCACATAAAACACTGAGGTTCAGAGTTGTAAAGTGGCAGATTGTGTAAAGGTTTAAGACTATGGACGACTGGCAGCAGCAGCAGCAGAGACAGATATGCATTTTCCATAAATACACATTATTATAATCCAAATGTAAGCAAATATATAAGCTGAAAAGGTTCCAGTCCTTAGGCTGGTTTTAAATACTTGTACATAATAACTTTAAGCTTTTTATCAACCCACAGTATGTGAGATATTAAGAAGTACATACAAACTGTTAGACCTGAAAGCCATTAAAACCCAGAATATATCAATAACAGTGTAGTTCATATATATCAGCAGTGCCTTTTATTTTAATCCTACTTTCAGGTTTTTTTTACTTTTTGACAATTCAGGGGCTACAAATCCTTCTGCCAGAAGCCTTAACTCACTGCCAACCGATTTCATCTGCTGGGGAGATTTTATTGACATTTTTTTTTTTTTTAAAAAGTAACACAAACCAAATACTTGTTTCCCCTCATATTAACCTGTGGAATATGACATGCATCCCTGTTAGCTTCACTGTTAGCATCCTGTAGGTTTAATTGTGTTGTTTAATGCAGAAACCAGCCATTACATTATGACCACTTCCTTGTATGAGGACTGAGGACCCAGTCAGCTGGTTTCCCGCGGCCTTACGCCGTGTTTCGTTTAATCTGAAATATTCCACCCAGAGGGGTGGGACATTAATTTTATTCCAGCTCAGGCTTAAAAAAAAGTTAATAAAAGCTTTGATTAACTGTTATTTTTAAATTATCAAATATCAAAATTTGTATAAAAATTGCTGGGAAAGTTTGCAAATTGCTTTTGGAAAAGTGTGAAATCTGGAAATGAACCTCTTGAGTTTCAGCCAATGTTGATGAATTAAATTTTTTAAACATATCACTCTGATATGTAAAACTGGGCCGGTTGATGGGGGAAAATTTATAGAAAATTGATAAATATCAGTATCGGCCCCATTTTTCATATCAGTCCATCCCTCAAAACGACAAACCAGAAAGTGTCCGTCTGGATTTCTTTCTTTTTTTCACTCCCAGCCGTAAGTGGTCATAATGTTCTGGCTGATCAGTGTGTGCGCTTATAGAAATGTTCAGTAGTCTTTAGTATCACCTTTTTACAATGTTACCTTGTTATGAATCTGTTACGTTTTGCTGCAACATGTTTTTGAAGGATCGCTGAAACACTGAGCCTCTTCTGCCCCCTGCAGGATCAACTTTGGTATATCTTTGTGATCATCTCATTTTAATGTATGCGTTCACGCTTGTTTATCACTTTTTACATGTTTACTATTGGAAAAAAAAAATAAACATACATTTTAAAGCGTTTGGCAAAAATATCAGATTTGATTCTGTGTTTCAAGTTTTGTTTATTTTTTACCGGCTTGTTTGGTATCATTTTTCATCATTTATAACATGTTCCTGACGACTTTAAATAAAAATGCGATCCAAAGACGTTTCTGATCTCATTTTGTTTCTGCTCAGAGCTGCAGGTGAATGAAACACGACAGAAAACGGTTGGATTTGGTTTATTTGTCTTCTTTTTTTCTTTTTTTTTTAAAGGAGTGATTTCTGGGGATAGCAGTAACGTTCTTAAGAATAAATACAGAAGTGAAACACGTCCTTCACTTGGAACTGTACCTTTCAAAAGCATAAATTAAAGGAAATGAGATTAAGGCATCACTTGTTTTCCTTCTGAGCTGCAGATTCAATATAAAATTAGAACGATCTTCAATAAAAGTCGCTGTTTTAAAATGTACTTAGTGCAAAACAAAATGACTATCAGTGAAAGTCTCTATTCTAACTCTTGGTTCCTATATAAATGTAAGGCACTAATGAAAGAAAAAACATACAAATGATTAAAAAAAGCAGGTCTTTGCATTTCTAACGTAATGCTTGCAGAGGAAAAGGCGGATGGGCCGAGCGCTCACAGGGCCAGTTCTGCCATGGCCCGCTCCAGGGGGTCGCTGGTCCAGTAGTCGTGGTCCCAGCCAAGGAACCAGCCGGTGAACGTGGGCGGCTCGAAGCCCTGCTTGATTTTGACGATGGGAGTCCTGGTGTCTCTGTTGGCCGGGTCGGTCTCGATGTAGCGGACGGCTGAGGAAGAAGAGAAGAACTCGATGAAGGGAAGTTCTATTTGGTGCTGACCTCGCCTCGTTTAGTGCTTTATCAGGGTTATAACTGATAGACCAACTTAAAGCGGAAGAAAATGGTGACAGTTTTGACAAAGTAAAGCCTGGAAAGCTTGGTGTGGATTCAACGCCCTTTTACTCCAAAACCCCTAAATAAATAACCCAGAACAAGGAACCGTGTTCAGATGCCACCTAATTAATAAAAAGGTCGAGAACATTAGCGAAAAGCATCATGAAGACCAAGGAGCACGGCAGAGTGGAGGTCGTGCTAGATTTTTCTCTTCCTTAATTTTGACTGACTGGGTCAAAAAAAATCCTGTCATAATCCTTTTTTACCTGTCCGTTTTTAAAATAACATTCGATTGTATTTTGTTTTTATTCATTTTAATTCACATCCAAGTTGAACAGAAAACTACAATGAACAAAGAAATTAAAACGATTGCTAGTAGTTCCCTTAAACCTGCATTAGCTCATGCTAAGCTAAAGCAAACGGACTGCTCCCAGATTAGGGATATCACTGGGGTGGTTACAAAATGCTTTTTTTCTCCCTTATCTAACCCTGGGGAATATGGCAACAGACACATTTTCATGTAGATAAGGATTATCCCTTTAAAATGTGAACAGTTCACTTGCTGTGGCCTCAACACACAGTCTCACAATTTCCTTCTGCTTCTCATGGAACTGAAATGCACATCTGCTTGTATGTAAAATGTTTCAAGTGCGATCGCTCCACATTGGAGACTGGAACTAAGCGTCACTTCAGCCAAAGTTTGCAGGAAAAGAATATTTCTACAACTGAAGTGATCAGACGTGAGAGGAAATCCCGCAGCATGCACCAGTGGTCAGAGCTATTAATTGTAATCTGTCAAAATGGCTGATGGCATTCAGTTCTTTCCTTCAATGTTTTAATAAAAACAAACAAAAAAAGGTCAAAAAATGGAAAATATTCGGTTAACACCACCACTACAGCAGACGTACTTTTGCCCCACACAAAAACTTAATTTATTAAACCTAGATTAAATAAATATGGACTAAATTAAACCTTTTCTTCCATAATTTTATTGTTATAAAATAGTAGGTTTCCATAAATAAAAGCCCTGTGCCGCTGGTGTCCTCCTGTTTCAATTATTCTAAGATAAGGCATAAAGATATGCAGAACTGCTTCAATCCACTTTTCTTACTTGCCTTTTTTAATAAACACACATTCTTATTTGCTTTTCTAAGCGTCACATGTGGCTCTGAAGCCTCATATTGTAACCCCCCTGGTTTCAAGTCAGATCAGGAATCAGATCTAATCTGTAATAAGCCTGGTATGTGACACGGTGGTGGCAACATCATGCTGTGGGGAAGCTGCTGATGATGGGAAAATGAATCCGAGGCAAAAGATCTTCAGCTGGTGGTTCTAAAAGCTGTTAACAGTAACGGAGTTCCACAATTATCCACATCTCAATCCTCAGATTTAACAGTAAAGTACTAAAGAGTTTCTGGTTTTGATGTGTGAATATTTTGTGTTTATTGTCACCAGATGACATGGCTTCAGTTTTCTCCTCCTCTTGGGCTTCGTTCCCAATCCAAACAAAGACCTAAAATGGTGAAAAAAAAAAAATAAAAAAAGATTTGGGTTCAGGGTAATCGTCTCAGAACCTACAGCAGTCAGGAGGGTTGTTGTCATTTACCTGCTCCCAGGCGTCCAGGATCATGACGTCATCGGTAGCGAGGTCATCTTGGGTCATCTCTCCAGGTACCTCCTCGATCTGTGAGGAGAGGAACAATGTTGCATTGTCAACTGGTGATAATATCTGGGGTCTCTTCTGTATTTTATGACGGAATATTAGGGCCATTTTAGGCAAAAGAAAAACATTTTGGAGTAAATTTCTCCTCAAAAAACGAAGAAATTTGGGGATTAAAGTCACAATTTGCCGGGGGGGGGGGGGTTCTGAAATACAAGAGTTGAAAATTTACAAGTTAAAACTCGCAAATTTCCATGATTAAAAGCATGAATTTACTATATTTAAACCAGGATAGACATTTGCAAGAAAAACACCTTTTAAGTTTAACAGAATTGCATTTTCTGTCAGAAATAACTGATTTAAAATATCTGCAAACTTCGCAGTTTTTCTGATAAATACCTGAGTTTTTTCTTCAAAATTTATGACTTTACAATGTCAGAAAATATACTTTAAATATAGAAAATGTGTTACTTTAATCATTTATGACTTTTCTAAGTCAGATAATTTCTACGTTTTTTCTTGAAAATATCTGTAATTTCAAAGTTTTGAATCTCAAATTTCTTTCTTTCCTAAGTCAGAGAATTTCCAAGTTTTTTCGGGAAAATATGTGTCATTAATCTAAAAATGTCTGAGGTTTTTTTTGGTCAGAAATTTACTCCCAAATCTTTTTTTTTTTTTTTTGGTCTAAAATGACCCTAATACTCTGTCGTGGTATTTCCGTGGAATGTTTTTTGGAGAAGCTTACAATAAAGTTCCCGGTCTTATTGGAGCAGGCAAAGAGTCGTGGTGGGTGAGCGTCCATCTTGTCCTTGAGCCTGGTGGAGGTGCGGTATTCTGCCTTCCCGCCCAGAGCGGCCCAGAACTGATCTGGAAAAACAACACATCATTTATACAAGCATTTCCACTTGGAGCGGGATTCTTTTAGCCGACGGGACGAAGCGTAACCTCAGAGATTTTTTGTAGCGCGCCAAAGTTATGGAATTCACTGTGAATTCTGCCTAATCTGTGTAATTCACTGAAGATTAGGCAGGCCTCTTTACTGTCCAGTTTGAAATCTCTTCCTAAAACCAACTTATTTTATTTGGTCTTTGATCAACATGAGAGCTTTTATGGGTTTAATCTTATTTAATTATTGAATATTGACTTTTATCTGCTTTTATTGTTGTTTAGTTGTCTTGCTTTTAAATGTATGAGTTTTTATTTTAATTGAATCCTATCTGCAGCATTATGTTAAGTTCCGGCTTTTTAAGTGCTTTATAAATTAAGTTTGGTTTTGCTTGGCTTCACCTACAACATTTCACACAGCATACAGAGTCCTGGCTCATCTCTGATGCGCTCTTCAGCTCAGCCCACAGGAATTTTTATAGGTTTCTCTGCAGCGACTACAGAAGGAGGACCGTTTCTTGTCTGGTGAACCAATTTTTGACTTGGGCCCAGATCCTGTTGTAAGACCTGATTGGGACTCATTTTATTTTATTTTTTTCTGTCAGAGGCCACTACATTTATTCTTAAAATCTCCTATTTAATTCATTCAGGATGCCATCGACTTCAACAGGGTTCCCTGGACCTTTTATAACAGACGCAGTCCAACAGAATCAGCTACTTTATTAGAAATTCATAATTTTCTTCCAGCTGATGTGTCTGTTACTGAGAAGCTAAATCTTAGTCTCATCTGACCAAAGCACAAACTTCCAGTTAAACCACCTGATTTTATGTTTGAGGGAAAGACAGGAACGTTTTTCCTGACACACCTTCCAAACAACCAGTGTAAAAAACAAACAAAGGGAAATTAAATGTTGTCATAACTCATATATTTCAACAATCTTTAAAGAGTCGTTGTGGATGGTGATGCTGTCGCAGTGCGTCCTGCAATGAATCTGAAGATGCGCCTGACTGAAGACCGTTACTGAGACAATATTCCACAGAAACGCTTCCTGGATGACACCATTCGGTGGCTGGCAGTCACTGCTGATCCACCTCATTTGCTTTTGCCACTTTTGCTGTATGGTTAGGAAGATGTTGGAGTACGGGATGTGATCCTTGCCCATTGCAATTGATGGAAGAGAAGATTTGAACTTCCTCACTCTCTCTGCTCTTTTGTCCAGCTCACTTGGTACATGTAGGTCATATCTAATGGTTGCCATGGAGACCTGATGACCTTTAATTGTGAACTGCAGTCACCTTGCTTTGTGGAAAGATATTGTTCACAACAGCTCCCTTTCTGGGCCTGGTTAGTTCAGTTGCATGTAAGTAGTATGTTTGCCTGTTTTTGCCATTTTTACAATATTTTTTGTCATATTTATACCTCAGTAAAATCAGGAAGTCATGGAATACTAAGTCAAGCTTTAAATAACAAAATGTTTTATTTATATGTAATTAAGTGTTTTCCTGGTAAAAATTAATAAAAAAAGCTAAAATATGTAATTTGTTTACTGCAACAATATAATCTCACTGAAGAGTTTATAAAAACCCAGAATTGTATCTATTTTTTAGATGACAGTGGGGTAGGGTTGCTGCTACCTCTAACATTTCCTATGAAATAGATATGAAGCATCATCTTCTCATTTATTCTTCAGGATTGTCTCTGAACTTTTAATATGTAAACTATGGGTTGAGTTTAAGGCAACTGGGAATCTAATTAAGAACGCCGGACAGGGAGGATGTTTGAACTTTCACCATGAATGCAGAAGGCCGGCATCTTTTGGACAACAGAAAATGTTTCTGTTATAATGACGTGTGAGTTGGCCTTGCGTGGAAGAACCCAGACACTCGCTGGTTTCCTCTTCCCGTCCCAAACTTCCTCACCAGTTTCTCCTCCCTCAGGAAGCTCGGAGGAGGCCGACACTCCCAGGATGCCGCACAGCTGTTGGGCTCCCTGCTTCTCCGTGTCGCTGGCGCCAGCTCCCACCCACAGGGAGGCGCCGTCGGGGGTCACGAGAACGAAGGCGTCGTTGGAGTTCAGGTTGGACGCCGTCGCATCGAGCTGCAGGAACAAAGATGCAACGAAGGTTGAAGTGACATCCTCCAAGGCGTTCTTCTTTCTTTCTGCTGAACAACGTAAAACGTTTGTTGTTTTGTTCAGCAGCTAACGGCGGACAGAAGAGCTCGTGCTTCTCAGTATATGTCCTAAAACAACATGCTATCAATCCGTAGCCAAACAAGAGCAAATGGAGTTTGGGGACTATTTTCAGCAGCGGATTAATACAGATCTAGAAGATTTATATTGCCAGCAGGACGGCGCCTCAAAATTAACGGCAGTGTGTCTGTTGATAACAGAACAGACCCCTCAGTGCGACACTCTGCTTCACAAATGTGTTTCTAATCTGCTCTGAGGCACAGAGCAATGATTCCTCTCTGGCTAACCAGGCAGCCCCACTCTGTGTCGGCGTCTGTCCTTCTACACGGCGTCTGATCACTCACCTCCACGGCTCTGGTGTGCCCCGCAGAGTTGGAGCGCACCTGGAAGAGTCGGGTCTCTGCCGGAGCGGACTGACCTCCGTCCCTGGACGTTCCCCCCTTGTAGACCACCATGGGCTGGCCTCCGAACAGGCTCATGAGATGGGCCGGCTCCTTGCCCTGGACCACCCTCACCTATGGCACAAAAACCAACATTTAGCTCTGGAGCGACTTCAGGCAGCTCACACAGACGTCATGTCGTTATTAGGGATGTAAGAAAATATCGATATGCCAAAATATCACGGTATTTTATGTCATGATATTATTTTGATATTCTTGAGCAAAGAATCGTTTTTTTATTTTTAAGAATTTCAATGAAACTCTGGCACACCGCAATCGTTTTGGCAGTAAAACTGAAAGTAGGACTGGTAGTTTGTGGCTTTTTTACCACCTTTGTTCCAGTGGATCAACTAGAACTAGTAATAAAATTGGATGTGTTATGGATGAAACAGGTTGGAGTGGTTAGGATGCTGTGACAGGTTTTCTACACTTACATTCAGTTTTGAAAATGGCAATATATAGTATTACTGATTGGATTGTGATATATCGTGATTTATCGTATCGTCCCCTCTGTATGGTGAATTATATCGTATCACCAGATTCTTGCCAATGCACATCCCTAGTCGTTATGGTGCTGGAAGTTAGTCAAATTAACACGCGTTCCACTGGATCAAATGACAGGGTTCCTACAGGTTACATCAAGTTCAATTCAAGTTTTTTTAAGATTATTTGCCTAAAATGTAATAACCATTTCATGGCCTATTACACAGCCCTACCAGTAGAAAAAAAAATCCTTGAACTTGTGTTCATTTATTTCTCAGAGAGATGTGAAATGTGTAAAAACCGACAAAGAGCCGATGAACATTTCAGCATACCGCAAGAAAGTTTGCCTAAAACTATAAATTGTTTTTTAACACTTAGCATGTTTTTTGTTTGTTTTCTTATTTTAATGAAGATGCTCTGAGTATTTTAACCTTCACGGGGCTTCACCGCATTCCAAATTTCTGGTCCCACCACTCTTTACTTATGCTACAGTATTTAATCAAAATAGTTGTGGTTGACAAATTAAGATCGGTTAAGATCGAGTTAAAACATCTATTCTAGGTTTTAACATTTAAATGAATGTTGTTGGTTATCCTGTTACCTTTAGGCTTAGAATTATTTTTTGGTATGGGCTAATTTAATAGAGTTGAATACAAGTTAAAGATTGGTTCAGCAAGAGTTGAAGAATTTCATTTTAGGTTTAGGCATTTAAAAACATTTTTATTTTTGTCGTGCGAATCCTGCGACCTTAGGCCTAGAAAATAAAACTTGTGGGTTGGTTAAAACTGATTACACAAAAAATAGTGAGAATATGATCCAGCCTTTTTTTGTGTTAGAATCGGTTCAAATAGGTTAAGTGTTTTTGGTATTAAAAATGGTTAAATCTGTGGATTATTTGAGGAAACTTTACGAAGAGGTTAAATATAGCGTTCATTTTAAGACCCAGATTTCAAAATTTACAATAAGACTTTATAAGTATTTTTAAGCTATTATTTCCAAATTCATAAATTCTAGACTTTTTAAGACCTGTAGGAGCCCTGAATAAACTATTGGTATATATTTTTAAATAGAATATCATCAAAAAGTTATAGGTTTATTTTTGTATTTTGATCCTTATTGCAGAAAGAGACTAAAATTCTCCTGTCTCCTAAAATTTGCCTATTACATAAAAAACAACAATTAATAAAAAATATTTTGAGACAAAACGTGTCAGAGCGTACACAACTATAAACAAGAAAAAAAAAACATTGCAAAAGGTGCTTTTTGTTCATGGTATGACGGCGTATTTACGGAAGGTTTAGTGGATGGAAAAAGTGTGTAAGCAAGCAACAACATTGACTTAGCCATGCTTGAGCTTTCATTAAACCTCTCCACAAATAGGCTAAGCCATAAGGGTCGTCACTAAAGAAACTGGGTGCTCACTAATATGCTAAACATGTTGGCAAAAAGTTTAATGGAAGGATGAACTTGTCAAATAAACTTAAACCTCTGACTGGATAGTCTCCAACACATTCTACAAGGAGGGTAATCCACAAAAGGCCATAGCTAAATAAGTTGGCTGTTCAATATTAACATCAATATTAACAGAAAGTTTAGAGGAAGGAAAACAGTAAGTAAGTGGAAAGGCACTGGCACCTTCCACAAGGAGGGTTGGCTACAAAATAAAACCTATTGCTAAAGAAGTTGTCTATTCAAGTATTTTATTGAGGTGTTTTTTTTGTCTTTGGAAGAAAATGTGTGATACAAGAAAGTGTAAAACCAAAATAGACAACCACACCCTTGAAATCAACTTTATATTAATATACTTGCATAGTACAGCCAGCTTCTTTAAAAAAAGTTATATTTTTTTAGTAGGCTTTTTATGGAGAGTTCAATCTGCAAGCCATGACATAGTGACAACATAACAAATGCGTTAGTATATGTGTATATATATTGAGTTGTTCTTAGATAATTTAGGGTCTCATTAACGACAAGCTAAGGTCATCAAAATTTAAATAAATTATTTATATATATATATATATATATACAGATAGATAGATAATATTTATGGGGTTTTATAAATTCAATGCTGCAGTCTTCATTAACAACACAAGATGGCAGCAGAGAGTTAAGCACAGCAGCCATGCCGCATTCAGATCTGTTAAACTTGCAGTTAGGACTTTAAAGTCATGTCTAACATCCTGTTATTGGTCGTTTTTCCCCTCCAGAATATCCACGGCCCTGAGGCGCCGCAGTCAGTCGCGCGCTGTCAATAACGCAGATGATGCTAATCCTGAACGAATGTGAGCAGATCGAGAGAAAGATAAATATTTACAGATGAGTGTGGATCACATCGTTCACTTCTGTTCTGGGCTTTGATCAAATATTTGGCTGAAGCTTGGAGGCTCGTAGCAGCTGGTGATGAAACGTCATCCTGTCGACTGAATTATAACATCTTGTCAGCAAAGAACAAAAAATTTGTGACCAACAGGTAGGAGAGGAAGCCAAAATTTCCCACTAACTGAACTGGATGTTTAGTTGCAGTTAAATAAGCAAGTGCACCTTCTTGGTTCTAGATTCTTAAATCTGACCTCAAGCGCACAAAAAAACTAAACCTAAACTGAATTCACTAATTTGCTCAACAAGATCGACCTGCTCTTCTTTCCCATGTCGCTTCAATATGTGGACATTTGTTTTAGGCGTAGGTCCCTGATGTTCCAACCATAGCATTAGAATCAGGTTGAGGTCTGGACTTTGACTAGGCAACACCATAGTTCTCTTTTTTTTTTGCCTGTTCTAGATTTCAGATCACCGTCCTGCTGATGACCCGGTTTAGGCCAAACTTCAGCTTCTAGTCCATACACAACTATAAGAGGTGTAACAGTACATGCTTTGGATTTATATTTTTCAGTATGGCCTTGTTATTTCCATACCGAACAAATCCAGCTGCTTTCTACCAGAACTCATGCAGGATGTTTATGTGTGGAAAGCTCTGCAGCACAACTTTTAAGGTAAAACCAAAACAAAAAAGGAAGTACTCCCAGTTATCACTAAAATCTTTTTATTAATAAAATTTGGGAATATTAAGGGATTTTCATCCAGCTACAGTAGAAGAAGAAAGGTGGACCGAACCAGAACTTTGTCAGCGGACGCATCTTTCAACAGCAATAAAGTCCATGACACTGAACTGAAACAATGTGAAGCTAAATTGAAACATCACTGATACTGGAGAAAAAAACCCCAGCTGACAACCACATGGCTACCAGTAGCATCCAATCAGATCCAAATCCTTATTTTGGATAAAACGAGAAGGGATTTTCCCAACAGCTGCCCATGCTGCATTCAAGTACAGCTGGGAAACTAGTCTGTTGACCTTTCAAAACAACTCAAAAATGAGTCAAGCCTGTTTTATTCTCAAACATAAGCAATATATTATTTATATATAAAATTTCGAAACATTTTCAAGTGGTTGTATTGTTTTCTTCTCTGGCTATGTCTTCTTGTACTATTTTGTTTATATTTTTAAAACCCAATCAAATCTCCAGTCCATTCTATACTGGCAACTTTTATAAGTTATAGAACATAACAAAATCAAATTAAGTTCAGGAATGTAAAGGAAGGAATGAAGAGAAAATTCTTATTAAAGTAAAAAAAAATAAAAGTCGAAAAAAACTTACTGATCCCTGACATTAAAACCCGACATACATTCCAAAGCGTGATGTTTGTGTGCTGTTGAACCCCTAATCACTGTACAGAAAAGTCGGTGGACACGTCAGTGGCTTTAAAGTACCCATTTCACTAACTCCATGTAACCTCATGGTTCCGGCATCAAGATAAAAAATCTCTTCACTGGTCACACCTACTTAAACCGTCTGGTTCATTCTGTTTGTCCTGTCACAACCGTTAACATTTAAGATACTAAAACTGAGACATTTAGAGTCGTAGAGATGGACCCCTGATTATCTCGCAATTTGTCTTAGCGGGTGTAGTCCAATCATGCGGTGAATTTACTGGGAGGTCCACTCCTAGGAAGAATGCAAATGCATGTTTTTGAATAATGGACTTTATTTTTTGGAAATTGCTTTTGTAACTCTTCCCGAATTGATAGACAGCAACAACTGATTCTATAAGAATATTGCGGTTCTCTTTCCGTCCTGGGTTTGTGTTAAAGCGCCGTTTCTACACTCCAGGACCGCAAACTGCAGTTCTTTCTTATGCTGTCGATGGCTAAATGATCAAATAACCTAGTCCCTATTTAAATTCTAAATCTGTAAATAGAGGAAGCAAAGGTGAACTTAGTTTTAAACAAACAAGATTTCCATGTTGGCTTTGCTAACTGTCTCTAAATGACTGTGTGGAATTGGTTGTTTTTGCACACATCAGGTTGGATTTAAATCATTTAATATTCAGATCATTTAAATATCTTGTTATAACTCAAAGAGAGGGTACTTTCTTTCCAAAATGACAGTATATACAAAACGTTCAATTTTGTTATAAAAATAAAAAACACCCAGCCAACTGTTGTCCAGGTTAGGTTTGAACGTTGAACGCAATTTTACTTGTATAGCACACTTTCAGCACAAGGCAATTCAAGATGCTCTACATGATTAAAATTGGAACACAGCATAAATCAATTTTATGATTTAAAATACAAGAAAGCAATTACAGTAAGACATAATCAAGACAATACAACAATGTAAGGACAAGCAGGTAAAAACACAGTTTTTATTCACTAACTGATCTCACTGAAAAGCTCATAGTTCGTCCTTCCACTAACTGATCGTGCTGAAAATTGATTAGAGTGCAAATGTTGATGTGACGGCAGCACATGTTTCTGCATGGAAGGGGGTTTTACATGCAAAAAGTGAGACCTGAATGGATGGAATCAACACAGGCTGGTGCAACATCAGTGAATGAGAAGCAGGGAGGGAGGGGGGAAATACCTGAGTGGTTATAGGAGCACCGACAACCTGAGGAGAAGACCGGGGAAGAAACCAAGGAGCAAAGAAGCAGCAGGAGAACAAAAAAGAAAAGGGAGAGGATAAAAGGTGAAAGGATGTAAAGATCAGGAGGTGGCTGAGCTGAGTTAGCCTGGAGATGAGACGGACGGGGATGAGAATATGGCTGAAAACCTTGGAGAACAGAACATTTTTTTTTAAATGAGTCATACCTGCACTGGACCTCCGCCAAGTTCATCGTCCAGCTGGGAGCCGAGGATGGCGCAGGCGCCAATTTCATCCTGACTGGAGTCCATTCCCTGCCTGATAAACAACACCTCCATAAGTGGGAAATATTCAAAACTCAACTTCATCTCTGCAAGTATTTCATTTCTCATGACTTTAATGATCATGGTTAAAGCCGAAAGAAAAGAAAAAAAACTCTGTTAAAATGTTATAACACAAGATGGAAAAAACTGAAATGACTGCCACGCTTAACAATTTTCAGTTCACAGAGAGCTGTATCCTTGCACACTGATGTAAAGTTTAGTGGAAGGAAAATCTTTGGAAGGAAATGGTGCACAATGAAGCTAGACATTTCAATTTCCACAAGAATGGTAAGTTACACTTATAAGCTGGTTGTTCATTGACTGATATATCCAATAATAGCACTTAAAAGTTTGGTGGAAGGAAAAAATGCTGCTTTCTGACAAGCCAGTGGAACCACAGGCTGATCTCCTCCATGCTACGCTAATTTGTACAGAAGGAGCCCCAACAGAGTGCTGAGGGCCTATACTGTACAATACCTGGACATACGTTTCAGTACAGCCACATTTTTATATTAAATTAATTTTAGCTGTATGCAAAACTTATGGAAACTTGCATATGAAATGTATCTCCATGTGTGTAACGTACCGGTACAATAAATAACTGTCATTTTGAGCAGGATTACTGAATCCGAAGACCTCAGTCAGGGACAGTACGGCCATATCTCTACAACAATCTCTGAAATCTTTCCTTATTCGCATCAATCCGGCGTTCGTCTTCTCACCACATGTAGATGATGTGTCCCTGACGTCCTCCATGGCTGTAGTTGTACAGGATGATGTAGCTGTCTCCTCCGTAGAACTGGCCATGTGTGGACGGATCCACCGGCACCTTATCGGATCCCTCGATGCGCCAGATCTGCCGGTGGTTAGGAACAAATATATCCCATTAAATCAGGAACCGCCTTAATGTTCGATGACTTTGATTAAAGTAGAGGGTTCATGGTCCGATTTGTCAAAATTCCATTCGACGCAAGTGGGTTGTCCTTCTTTTGCGGGTGATCTACTGAGATTGCGTTACTAATTCAAAACACACTTGAGGAGCAGTATTCAAATGAGGATTTCTGCCTCATGCACTGAGCTATAAGGAGAGCGAGGAGGAACAAGCATAGGGATTCACGGAGAGAAAAAGACGGTCAAGTCTATGGCTAATTATATTTTTTTGTTTTTTGTTAATAAATATAACGTGTGCAGTGTAGATGAGCTGCTCCTGCGCCATGCAAGCATATACCAGAGTCTGACTGATTAAAGGTGCAGCTTGTCTATAACAAGACTGCTCACCGTCCTGAGATGTCCATATTCTATTGATATTCTTGAAATGCACCCCACTTTATTTCATACTCTATTGAATTAAAGGTACAACTTGCTAATATACACACTTCCTGCAAAAATCTGCTGTCACTAGATGATCTCAGAGAGAGAACTACTGTTGTTTGTTCTTAAAAAAAAGTATTGAAATCTAATTTTGTCTCCGGATCTAGCTGAATGTTTTTAGTTATCTTTTATTCATGGTTGGAAATGTAAAAGTTAATTACATCTGGCTTTTGTATGTATTTAGAAATGTAGGTATTTTTTTTTAAACTTCATATATGTCATTTTGGTATTGTAAATGATTATTATGGTTTATTAACCCTACCACTGGAAGATGAGCAACCACTCATACAGCATGAGGAGTACAGTAACCAATCGCGCTCACCTTCTTCTCTCCGCTGCCGTCATCCACCATGCCGTGCTGGGCCGCCATGGCGGAGGACTCGTGTAGGCTGGCGGCATCGAAAGGCACCTTCTCGATCTTGGCGATGCTGTTGGCAATGTAGGCCACGCCCAAGCCCTCTGTCTGGTCCTTGTCGCGCCAGTTCTTGAAGAACTGCTTGAAGAGCGGCGTCTCGCCCGATTCCGGGAGGATCTGGACCTGAGTGTGTTTGGGGTAGCCCATCTTCTTGATGAACTCGTCGGCTGCCTTCATTGCTGCCTTTCGCTCATCCATGTTGGCATCTTTGCCTGAAGAAGTAAAAAAATTTAGCAAAACAAATAATTATAATAATAATGACATATGATGCAGGAAATAGTTCCTTGGATTGAGTTTAAACTGACCTTTCCAGACAAAGATCTTGCCATCAGAGCCATGGTCCAGAATGAAGCAGTCACCGGACTCCAGGGCGCTCTGAGCAAACGGGTTTTCCCCTGCCACCAGAGTAATGGTCATGCCACCACTAGCATTGGAAACCTGCAGAATGGAACCGAAAGGAAGAGTAATCTCCCAGTTACAATCAATGAACAGTAGAAGCAAAGCCCACTACAACGTAAAAAACATCACAAACCAAATTATGGATAGATCTGTCCAGGGGCTTAACAATATCTTCTGGGGCTCCATGTTAACTCTTAGTCCTTGTAAATAAACTTATTAACAAGAACATTTTGTAACGTTAATCACTTCATAGTGGTTTTTCGCATATAAACTGGAAAAGTGTATCCACTTAGTTTGTTTCAGCGCTCATACTAACTTCCTGTAGCAGCTAACTGAGGCTATTTGCTTGGTAGACAACATTACTTTGATGGCAATGTCAATTTCGATGTAGTGGCTAACTTCCTGTGGCAGCTAGCTTTGCTAAAGTACTAATTAGGGAAATTAGAGAGTAGTGATAAGTCGATATATATGTCAAAATATTGTATCGATATTCAAAAGCAATGTATCAGTTTTAATGTAGATCTTTTTAGAATTTGAATGTAATCAGATGTGATTTTTGTGGTAAACATAAAAGTATTACTTATAGTTGGTGGCTGTTTTCACCTTTTTCGTTGTGCTGAATCAAATCAAGTAATAAAACTGGATATGCTACGGATGAAACAGGTTTGGTAAATCACTATCTATCTATGTATCTATCTATCTATCTATCTATCTATCTATCTATCTATCTATCTATCTATCTATCTATCTATCTATCTATCTATCTATCTATCTATCTATCTGTCTATCTGTCTGTCTGTCTGTCTGTCTGTCTGTCTGTCGTTGCTCATAGTAATGCAATACATCACAATAAATCATATTGTCTTTCCTGAATTGTGATACATATCATATCACCAGATTCTGGCCAAGACATATCCCCAATGCTAATGCTAGCTTCTTGTATCAGCTAGCTCTGCTTCAGTAATAAAGCTAACTGCCTATAGAAACTACCTAACTTTCTGTAGCCACTAGTTTTGCTCTCCCTCTATATATCTATTTTATGTAGCTATAGATATTTGTGTCGAACAGGTGAACATATACGGAAGCGTAGAGCTGTCACCTCGGCAAAAGAAAAAACAGAGCTGTATCACGTTATTTCATGATAACTTTATTGTTTGAACAATATACTTTTCACGTTTCTACAATATAATATCACGTTATTACGTGAAAACTTTATTGTTCTAACAATATACTTTTCAAGTTTGTACAATATAATATCACGTTATCACATGAAAACTTTATTGTTCTAACAATATACTTTTCAAGTTTTTACAATATAATATCACGTTATTATGTGAAAACTTTGTTGTATTTTATATCCATGGAGCCCTCCATGTCCCTCCAGCTGATCAGCGAGAAATGTAGCCACTTCCATCGGATCAGACTCATTCTTCCTCCTGTATAGCCCCATGCATTTTAGGTTCCTTCTCAGTGTCCGCATACTTATCACAATACTGTCCAAGCTGCTCAGTAACTGCAAATTCTCCCCATGCCTCAATCCAAGCATAAAATAGAACTTAATTAATTCCAGTAAACGAGACATTTTTGCACGCACTGATCTGCACCGTTATCAACTTCAACTGGTGTGAAAATTACATTGTTAAACAATGAATTATTCACGTTTGTACAATATATTATCATGTTCGTACAATATATTTATATTGTACAAACGTGAAAAATATATTGTTAGAACAATAACGTTTTCACGTAATAAAGTGATATTATATTGTACAAACGTGAAAAGTATATTGTTAGAACAATAAAGTTATCATGAAATAACGTGATACAGCTCTGTTTTTTTCTTTTGCCAAGGTGGCAGCTCTACGCTTCCGTAAACATATGTTCAAGGCACAAGATGAAACATAAGACTCACACACATTTACACAGTTGTATAAATATCATTATCGTTAAATATTTTTAAATTATAAAATTTATCTAAATAGTGACATTGCTTTTTACATTTAATACATTTTAAAGCAGTTAGAAAATGTTCTTTTTTTTTTGAGGACAGTGAAAATGTGTTTCATACATTGTAAGCAATGAATGAAAAATTTGATAATATAATAATAACACATTCCACCTA
The DNA here is from genome assembly GCA_028564705.1 of Apricaphanius iberus. Lineage (NCBI taxonomy): Eukaryota > Metazoa > Chordata > Actinopteri > Cyprinodontiformes > Aphaniidae > Apricaphanius > Apricaphanius iberus. The sequence continues at coordinate 226,867 of JAPXFQ010001666.1, forward strand.
GGCTGCTCCCAAAAATTATGCTGTCCACAGTGAAAGAAAGTCAGTTTTTGTGCAAATGCATTGAAAGAAAAGATGTTCTGTTGTTTAAATATCCATATTATAGTCAATGTTAAAACTCCCTCTTGGCAATACATTGGAAGGATAAATCTCATTTAAAAACGTAAAATGGTCTTCCTTTACCTATGGACTTACAGTAAATTTTAATATCGGGTCCTCCATTTTTTGACATCTATTTCAGATAACTTCACAATGACTGAATATCTTTTTGAATTTATTGGGTATAGATCATCATTTAGGTGATTACGTAGTATTCCCTCTAACTCATCCTAAAGGTGATCTGTTGGGTCGAGGCCCGAACTCTGTGAAAGCCAATCAAGTTTTTCTGGACCCAAACCAACTCATCCATGATCGATGAGCTATGAAACAGTGAGGAACATCTCCAAGCTGTTCCCATAAAGTTACAAGCACTAAATAGTCCAAATTGTTTTGGTTTTGCTGAAATATTCAGAGCTCCTTTCAGTGGCACTAAGGCCCGGAAATAAGAGCCACAACATATTTCCCTCACCACCGAACCTTGGCTTGATTCTCCATAAATATGTCACCCTCCAGGGCATCCGGTTTTCATCTCACACCTCACACATTCATGCTCTAACCTTGTACAGTTTTGCCCTCTTCCTGTTTGAAGCATCAGCTTTGATGTCATCAGAAGCCCCAGGAGGCAGATCTGGTTTGGGACCTAAAACCTGTGAGCAGAGGATATGCCGTCTCACCAAACGTCTGTGTTTCTCAGTCCATTTGCATGAGTGGTTTTACTGGTCTGACCTCCGTCATCTTCTCCCTCTCCATTCCCTCATCGCAGACGTACACGCGGGCCCTCCCGCTACGCTCGTTGTCACGGATCCCCTTGGCGACCTGGGTAGCCTTGAGCTTCTCGAAGCGGTTGCTCTGAGAGCCGCACCACTGATAAATCTCCTGCGGAATGAGAGGAGAAGAAGAGTGGAAGCATTAATTTTCCCGATTATGAGCTAATTAAATTAACAGCGGCAACCTCTTTCCTTTGCTTCTTCTGTTTTTAAACATTATGTGAACAACATGGAACATTTTGTAGCAATATTCAGATAACTAATACTAATTTTCTCATTCTGACTCACATCTCCCAGGTCCAGGATGAAGCAGTCTCCCTGGTTGAAGCTTTCCCAGCTAACCGGCACCTCCGTGGCCCGGACGACACGCCGACCTTTGATCTGGAGAACCCGCTGCACCGACACCTCATTGGTGACGACGTGCTTGAACCCGGAAGCCACGCCCCCTTTCTAGAAGATAAATTTCAATTTCAAGCCAAACGAAAGCAGAAAAAGCAACATGCTTGCTTTGGGTTATCATAATCTTGAAACGTTAGAGCTTCTACTGAGACAACAATTAGGTCATAACAGGTCGGATCGTAGGGAAAACATCTGGTCTTCCCCATACAGCGTTACGCATCCTACCATGTATTTGATTCCAGACTTGAAGTAGCCCAGAAAGGTTTTGGACTCGTGCCCCTGCACCTCACGGTACTGGATCGGTTTCCCCCCGAGGAAGTCATCCATTTGGACGGTGAAGATGGCTGCCGAGCCGCTCTCATCCTGGCTGCACAAGTCGCCTAAATAAGAGAAAACAAGACACTCTTCGTATTAGTGTTTTTTTTAATATATCTAAAAAATATATTTTGAGTCTAGAGATGTCATCTCTTGCAGTGAATCCTTAAAGTGGGTCAGAAAAGGGATCTGCTGTAACTGGGAAACCCGACCTTACAGACATAAAACGGTGTTTCATTTAATGATCTGTTTCAGGTTGGATCATAGCTGGGAAGAGAAACAACGGGAAATGTTTATTACCTCTATTCAATGATTCTGGGTTAATTTTCCCAGTTTGTTCCATGTATATTCATGTATTTGCACCTCATTTGCATTTATTTTGGATCTCGATCCAGTTTGAACCAGTCGAATCAGCTCTTAGCCACTTAAACCAAGCAACAACAATAACAACAAAAAAACTAAAAGCAACACCCAATTACTAAATATGATTTTTATTGGAGTTTCTTACTGTAAACTTTGAGTAAATTAAAGAAAAAATGTATACTAAGTTGTTGATTGTCAAAGCAGGGATCAAATTTACTAGCTTACACATTAAGTGTGTGTAAAATATGTGTTGTCTGATGTATCAAATACTTATGTCATGCAATAAAATGGAAATTAATTATTTAAAAATCATCCACTGTGATTTTCTGCATTTTTGTTTTAGATTCTGTCCCTCACAGTTGAAGAGTACCTTTGATACAAATTACCGACCTCTACAAGCTTTGAAAGTGGGAAAACTTCATAAATCAGCAGCGTATCAAATACTTTTTCTCCCCTCTGTAGGTGGAAACATTTTCCATTTTTTATGTAGTTCAGCTTGTTTGGATTTAATATTTTATAAATGAATAACAAAATAAGGACTATTGAACAAGTATTAACTCATCCCCTCCATAGGGAATTGGATTTAAAAATTGACGTGAAAATTAGATTATGACCAGATTATTTTGACTTTGTTGGTCAAAGTGATGGACAGAGAACACATCTAGCGCCCCCTCTGGCTGGGATAGAAAAGGGTGGGAATGTGGTCGTATCTTAAAGGATGAGATGAAGATGAGCATACAGAAGAGAAAAGTTTTAATGAAAGATCTTCATGGAGTTTCCTGTCGGCCTCTGGGTCATTTTTAGCACTACAGATCCGGATCAAAACCATTTTCTGTCTTCAACGTTGGGCTGGGTGATTATCAAAATAAAATAATCAAGAGAACGATCTTGATTTTTGATTAGTTTTTTGTCTAATGAAAACAATAATTAAAAACAATTAAATATAACCTTCACTATGAATGTCGCACACAGTCCGTGTTCCGCTCCTGTTGTATTGCCAACTACATGGAATCACTTTAACGCTGCATGCTAACTCTAACAGCATGCTAATGCTAATTGCTAACTTTGTTCAGTGTCAACAATTTGGTCATCTTTAATTTCTTCCCTGTTCTCCATTTTCCTTCAAAATTCTTCGCCAGCTGTAAACTCTTAACAACGCACTTTCGCTCTCCCTACCAGCAGGGGGCCTCATGGTTCCCAGTACTGCATGTTTTTTCTGCGACTTGATTGGTCAGTTAGCTTAACAAGGTGGCGCTGCGACTTCATTGGTCAGTTGGCGTAACGATTAAAACACCCTTCGATATTTGTGATGGAGCTTTTCATGATCAGGATTTTGATTAAACTTGGATGAATCGCCAGCCGTAGTTCAACCTTTTTGTGTTCCGGAGATAAATCGGTGATCTTCTCCTCAGCAGAACTTTAAAGGATGTTCTGTTTCAGGTACCCAGAACAGAAACATAACATTTGTTTGTTCGCTGATATTTAAACATTTTTTTTGTAAATCTAAAATATTCAAAAGAAATGGTAGCTTGGAAAGCTGAAATACCAATGCAGAATAGAACTTGAATGCACCAAATCCAGAAGTGCCACTCATATTCCTGGGCGGCGCTGATTGGCTGAACCCTCAAGAGCAGAATAAGGAAGACTGTTGATGTTAGCTTCTGTTGTAGAGCAAAGATGGTGTCCACTGTGTGTATTAAAACACATTAAGGTATATTTGGTGTTTAAACTAATAAAATAAGTAGTTATAAGCAATATTAGAGGGGAGTCTCAAGTATTTGCTGATTTGAGATGTTCATGGGTGGCTGCCGACCCAAACTCTCGCAAATAACGGGGATCCACTAGGTCAGTATGAAACATCCTGAGGCAGAGACCTTCATTTGCAACCTAAAAAATCAGTTATGAGATTAACAAAACAACCTTTACAACCACAGAGAGCTAGGAAACGAACCAACCTGGCTAAAGAGGCGGGTCTGATGTACCAAGCTATGCCAGAAGGAACGATTTGTCGACATGTAGCCATTTTAAGTATGAAAAATAAAGTAAAACCAATAGCATTTAAGCTAAACAAGTGGTATATTAAATACCACCATTTCTGATAGTCTCTACATGTTAATTCCAATTAATTTGGTCATAACTTTACACACAATTTAGTTAAAATTGTTTACAAAGCGTGACAAGTTTTGACCACCAGGTGGTGCATTTATAAGTGTGCATTAGACTCCTGGTGCCACCAGAGCATTTTTGAAATAACCGATTTAAAAACAAGCTTTTCGTCTCTGTGTATCATTGTTACCAGGTATTTCTGCATTGATTTCGTGTGGAGTACTCAGTACCATTATCTCCCCATTTGCTGTCGTGGCTCTTAAAGACCGAATCCCATCATATTGTAGAGCCAGAGACCCATCAAGATTGCGAACGTGAAATACAAACCAATTAAGAATCCTCTTTTTTTATTCCATTTCAAAGCAGTTAATTATCGTAAAAACATTTGTTTCTGAGACAAACAACATATTTTAATTTACGAAGCTAGAGCTCCTCCATCTTAAGCCTTTTGTGCTGAATACAAGGGACATTGTACCTGTAACTATGATGCTTCCGTCAAAATACATGAACCTTTAAACCCCTGGTAAGCCTTAAACAATAGAAATCTATAAAACCAGAGCCAAATCAAAACCCCTGAATCATCTGCTAGCAGTTAGTTCCAAGCTTCAGTATATTTCCTGAATAGAATCAATAAAGATAAGCATAGTTCAAATAGTGAAACTGTCATCTTAAGATAAGACACTAAAAACAAATTTAATCTAAGCTTCGTTATGCAAATGTAATGACATAAAATATTTCATGAACAATTCTGTGTCTTGAATAACCAAACCAATAAAAATGTAGTGAATGGGGAACTGGAAGATGAATATTATTTTATTCTTTTAGGATGTAATGCAGCTTTTATTCTAGTAAAGGACACGGAAGTGTTGCCACTTCCTAGTAATAAAAAGCAAAGCAGCGCAGTGTTGAATAATAAACATATTTCCAATTTATCCTCACATGATGTCTTACAAAAACTGGTCAGAGCAGTCACTGTAGAGCCATTTTGTGCAGAGGCTACAAGGTGTTTTAGGGAGCAAAGAAGGTAATGCCTTATAGTTCTGACTGGTTTCAGGAAATTCAGAGAAAAATGCAAAGCACCAAAACTGTTTACTGAGAATCCATCAGAGGAACACAGTTAAAGAGCCCTCATCTGCTTTGCAAGTCAAACAGACAAACAAATATCTTTTTTTTTAAATAAAAAACACACAAAAAATCAAACGGAATAGAAGGAAATGAGAGAGAGAGAGATCATATTTGTCTCAGTGGGCTCACCCAGCCAGAAGTGGAGGTCGTACTGCAGGTTCCCGGAGCGCTGCTTGATGGTGTTGAGGATGAGGTAGGCGTCTCCGGTGTAAAACCCTCCGTACAGGTTCTCCGGCACGGGCACCAAGTCAAAGTTCTCCACCCTCCACACCTGGAGGCCCGGGTTCTGGCCGGCCCGCTCGAATTCTACGTGGTGCGCTGCCATCCTGCCTGCAAGGGGAAAAAAAGTAACAATCACAGAGCTGAGAGGAGGCTGCAGTGAAAAAAAAAAAAAAAAATACGAGAAGTCTAGGGGACTGAGACGGGGACGCCCTGCTGATGAACAACCTGCTTCTGCTGAAGCCACGCCCTTTTAAAGCTCAGCTGTTGTCATGGTTACCCAGATAAAGGTTAGGGTTCAGGTTATTCATTAATAAGCAGGAGAATGAATCAACAGCTGGAAGCTGGGGATTTCCTCCAGAGAGCAGCAAGAGGAAATCCTGTTAGCTGTTGACGATCATGACAACTGTAACGCTGTGTGCAGAAAGCAAGAAGAGAAATGTGAAATATGTTCTCTAGAACTTGGTACCTTTGCTGGCTGCTCACCATTCTGGACCATTTGGAAAACGACACAGGGAGGTTAAAATCTTCAAATGTTATGCACTCGAAGCGATCATATCCATTCTTATCAAACTATCCTGCATGTGAAGCTAAGTGAGACCAGAAGGAGAGCATCTGTTAGCCTCACTGTTTAAGTCTAGACTTCGATTGCATTTAGCTCCGGACTTTGACTATGCCATTCTAATACATGTCCTTTGATGTAAACTTTCCCATTGCTGCTCTGGCTGTATCATCTACTCTAGTCTCAAGTATTTCGCAGCCTTTAACAGATTTTCTTTCAGGATTATTCTGTATTTAGTGGGCGCGTATTTGGAGGCAAAAATCATGGTACGGTACATTTTGATAAACTTTAATCTTGAAAAAAAAATTCAAAATTGCATATGAATTTTTTTTTTTTTACTTTGATCGGCATTAATCAAAAAAAGTTTTTTTCATTAGTTAGTTCCTTGCAATTCCTGAAATTAATTTGAATTGATTGTTTTCTAAAACTTACAAGGCTGTTTGAATTTTTAAAATATAAATGAAATAGTACAAGCAGACATAGCCAGAGTAGAATAACTCTTTAAATAAGTAATACTTCAACGGGGAGATAACTTTTTCAGACCACCGCACTATGTTTATATTTACGTTTTCCAGCCAACAGCAGCGCAGCATTGTAGGTTACCAAATACTATTCTAAACAACTGCCTGGAGCAACAAGGCATACTGTGGAAAATGGAGCACTCAATTAGTTTAGCTGCTGTGTCTAAGCCCCAGAGATTTCATTATCTTTCTCAGAAGAGGAGCAACTTTATAATATCTAAAACCAGAGTTAGTTTAGGTGAAGCCTACAGCAGATGGATAGTTTTTATCCAGCAAACTATTTAGAAATAATATGTTTCATATTTTAATGCACAACTACACATGTACATTCTGCAAATACTCTTTATATTGTTAGATTTTTGTGTTATTCTACTTATTTTTATATTCTAATCTCCCACTTTATTTTTAAGACTGCATAGTACCCTGGTTTAAGAATATTTTACCTTAATGTACACATTATTCATAATTCTTCAAGTCAAATTTGAAACTTTGATACCTGTTTGATACCAGTCCTTCTATTAGAATACAACAACAAAAAAGAAAACAAATACATGTTCAGCTGCACCCTTAGTATTTAGCTCCAATAATTCTGACCATCTTCCCTGTCCCTGCAACCCCACAGCATGATGCTCCCACCACCATAGTCTACAGAGGGAAAAATGTGTTTTGGGTGATTTGTTAGGCCCCCAGTCTGAGTTTAGGTGGACAAACATGTCTCAGTAGGTGTACACTTTGCAGCCACACTCTTCATATATACTGCCTAAGGGCTTGAATGCGCTCTCTAGATGTTTTCTACTGCTCTCCGGCAAACCTAGGAGGCCATTAATAGAACAACAGCACTTAAACTGGTTAAATTATGCAACTTCCGAAGCAAAGTGGTTTCATTGGTCTTTATTTAGAAAATTGGACTCAATAAGAATTAAACATATATTTTTCAGATAATCAGTACATTTTTAAAATAATTTTCTTTACACTTGACAACTATGCACTACTCAATCCCAATAAAATACATAGAAATATGATGCTCAAATCAATTCCAAAATCCTTTTTTAATCCCAAAGGGAATACATGTTCTAATTTGACTGAATGTAAATAATTTCAAGGGGTATGAAAGTCCATCTAAGGCACTGTAAAAGAGCAGATAATACATCAGCGTTAACAAAACCACACATACATCCTAAACACCTGTGCACACAAAAAGCTAACACTTAACCCATATCAGACCGCATGCTAGATGCTCAGCGCCACTTGGAGACTCTAAAGTGGCCGTTTGTCCTTAACGGGGTTGCAACCTGCAGCGTCTCTTACACATAGGGACGCAACGACACCACTTTTTTCAAACCAATATTACAAACCGATGCATCTGAGTACCAATACCGATACTTCTACTACAAAAAAAATGTGATGAATTGGAAGACAGTTTTCGTTTTATTTTATGCTTGTTAAAACAAATAATGCTGAATTGAATAAAAAATAAAATATTAATAAAAATGATCACAAAACAAAAAATTCAAGTGAAAAGTTAACATTTTCTGTGAAATCATTGCATTTTAAGTATTGAGCACATTAGAACGGTATTGGCCCCGATACTTACAGGGATTTAAGCATCCATTTCTAGTCTGGTTGCATTCCTAGACACTGTCGCAATTTATTGAATAAAGCATATTTTTTAAAACTTCAGCTGGTGCCTGCTTCAGAAGTTTAACATTTACTGTCTGCATTCAGGGAATACAGTGTGGATGTGATCTGCAGTAGATGGATTTCAGTTTGATCTGTTTTGGGGTTCCGCTGCAGGAAAACTTTTCTGGATTTTGCGGTATTATCCATTTCTTCGGCCAAATGTCCGAATCGGACTCCACCAAAACTGACTCCACTTACATGTTTTCCACTGTTTTTGGGCGGCAAACACGACGCATACTGAAAACAATGAATCTTAAATGAACCTTTGCTGTGTACCAGAACTTCACAACCTTAAATGTGGCCACATTGCTGGTATTCCTTTGATTCAAGAATGAGAAGCTGCTTCAAACTCACACAGTTTTGCTTTGCCATGGGAATGCTGCTGAACCCACTGCCTTCCAGAATTCATGGCCAGTCATTCTTTGAGGCAAATGTCTACCCACAGACATGGCAGGAATCTGCTCCTGACGTAGGAAGAGGGAAGTGACTCTGAATCCAGGGAACCGTGGCAAAAACCCCTCACTGCCATTTGTTCTTTTCCTCTTATGAAACTGTTAAACTCAGAGTATTTTCGTGCTGTGAAAATATATCCTTTTTTTTTCCACCATCAAACTGGTCTTTTTTTTTTAGGTGATATTTTGTATATCATCATAAATTGATAGCCAGACTGGTCAACAAGAAACCTCATTTTAATGAGTGTTGTCTCATTTCCACCCAGAGTTACGGCACGCATCCATTTTATAGTCTGGCGCATTCAGGAAAGCGTTTCTACCACCAGTTGGACTCTAACTGGACGGGACATTTTTCATTTCAGATACCAAAACAGAAATCTCAGTTTAATAATCTGCCAATATTATGATTTACATAAACTCTGTGTTAATTTTAGGAGAAGGCACATATATATAGATATCTTTTTTTGTACAAGACAGCTTCATACTTTACTTTCACCTTAATATAAACCTATAAAAAGTCAAATGTACTGAGATCTAACTATTCCACAACTGTGCATCAGTACAGCAAAAAATAAATACATAATAATAATAACTTCAACTGGTTCCGTCAGTGCATTTAGCAATACAAAAAGGGTAACATAAATAATTGTCTTAAAAGCAGAAAATACTGTATCTCGACTATCTTAGTCAAACATGTGAAAACAAGAACAGAACCTCTTTTTAATGCTTCACTTGGTCCAACTAGGAGTTCAAAATATAACGTTAAATAATTAAAAGAATTGAAACTGAAAAATAAATAAAACAAATCAGCCTTTGGGCAGCGCACAGCATAGATATAAGATGAATAGCTTAGCCCCATGAATTGGGCCCATTCTCACCAATACCCGATCTAGAATTTTCCTCTGTGTCTATACCGATACAGATATTAATATCAGATCAGTGCATCGGTTAAGCTAGATGTACGTTTTTTTTGTCGTGCCGTCTCTTTGACTGACGAGGTCCAAAGAAATCTGGTCGTAATCTATTTTTAAGATGATAACATATTCAAAAGTTTTTTTGTAGTTATTTTTTATTACTTTAAAATAGGGGTGCACTGAACCAGCTTTTTCAGTCCCGATACCGATGCCTGGGTTTTGTGTATCTGTCGATACCCGATACCGATCCGATACTATTGTTGAATTAATAAACTGTTTAACTTTCACCTTTTACCTTCTTGAAGAGACTAAAGGCACCAGACTTTACAAACTAAACATAACTAAGATAAAATAACAGATGTAAAATATATAAAATTACCACAAAAATGACATTTCTAGTGAAAAATGTATCTTTTTGTGTGAATGTGTGCGTGAACGGGTGGATGACTGAATGTAGTGTAAAGCGCTTTGGGGTCTGTAGGGAGTGAGTAAAGCGCTATGCAAATGCAGGCCATTTACCATTTTTGTGAATTTTCCACATTGTGAGTATCGGTTTCATGGTATCGGTTAAGTTTAACCGATACAGATACATATACATTAGATGGTGTCAGGGCCGATACCCGATACCAGTATCAGTATCGGTGCATCCCTACTTTAAATAGTTTGTACTAAACTAACATAACAGAGAACCACACATAAAAAAATTAAATTAGATACGAACGCACTTAAAATACGTGAGACGCACAAGTCTCACGACTGAAATGAAGCACCCATTTGTGCCTAATCAAATAGTTGGACTGCAATAGTAAATGTCAACACGAACAACTCCAGAAAGCATAAAGTTCTCACATATTTGACGATGTAGCGCACATAAGCATCACAAAAACGTTTTTAAGAAGACAAATATTTCAAAGCTATTACATTAGCCAAAACATTTGTGATTTTTGCGTAAAACGTTGCACTTATCTGATCATGTAAACAACCTAATAAATCAGTGTTGAAACCCACTGAAATCAAGTATTGAGAAATAAAGAAGATACAAATCATGGAAAACATGTTGCATATCTATCTTTTTTCATCTCTGATAAATTTGTAAAATTTTGAATTGGAGTTTAATTTGCTTTCTGCTGTTTGGTGCAGCATCCAGTTTAGTGGATTAAGGACGAAGAATCTAAAGAAACATTTTTGTCGAATGTATAAAACCATTAAGAGTTATGAACCAAACAGTGAGTCATGAGGGCGGGTAGTTCTGTCTGACTGAAAACACACGCAGCCTGCGCTCGTAAATAGAACGGGTCATGTGATTATCGGTCAGCGCCTCTCTGCAGACCGGCTGGCTGGAAAAAGACGATAATGTGTCAGCCTCGTACCTCTGCAGAGTCCCCTCTACAACAGCCCTTCCCGTGCTGACAAACACAACTGTGCCACCCCAGCCTTGCATATTTCATCCCCTCCCCCATTTTTCGCTGAGCTCTCTCTCTCTCTCTCTCTCTGTTGTCTCTGCCTTCTCTCGAGGCCTGGGTGGAACCTCAAACTGCAATCCACCGTGGAAAAACGGTGGATTCGTTTGACAAGAAACAAAACACAAACCTTGTGATTCATCTGCTGTTGAACAAAATAACCCGAGACGTTGTTATATGTGAAATCTGGATTTTATGGCCTAAAAAGCATGCCTGTCCAGAGCTTCCATCCCCCACCTCCATAAAAGTAAGAGTCCTCCTTCAGAAAACAGGAGGGGGGGTCTTCTTATGACTCATTTTCTCCGGGCATGCCTCTCTCTCAGCCTGATTGGGATGCATCAGATAAAAATCTGCACAACAGCCACGCTGCTTCCCTATAACCTGTTTACACAATGAACAGAACAGATGTTTATGACTCCGCAAACAACCACCTTGTTGTATGGTTGGTTATTAAAGGATGTCACAGGGTTATCTGAGGTTAGTTGAGAAACAGCTGAAAACATTTCTGAGAACCAGCACCAGCTAAGGTATTAATCTTGATCATACATAAAAAAACAATCCCACTAGTGACTAAAAAGTCTATTTTTCCCCACAAGGCAGCAAGACGTAGAGAGGGCTTTTTCCATAAGTAGAAAAACTTCCTGAGTATCAACTAAAGTTAGCGCTAAGAATTTCCTAACTCTCCCAGGAAAAACATACCTTTCTTTCTTTCTTTCTTTCTTTCTTTCTTTCTTTCTTTCTTTCTTTCTTTCTTTCTTTCTTTCTTTCTTCCTTCCTTTCTTTCTACATGTCCTGTCTGACAGTTTGATACTCGTATAAAAACCGAACTAAACAAACAATTTCTAAAATGCACTATTGTACAAAAGGCTATTTTGTAAGATACAAGGCATTAAAAAATGTTGTGTTTGTGTTGTTTTTAAATATAGAAAACCTTTCTAGAAATTGTTTCCATGCTATCCCTAAATGCATATGAGGATCTGTTGCCAGGTTATGAGCTAGAGTTTGCCTTATTATGATTGAGCATTTTCAGACATGTGAAATGCATATAAACATTTTAATCCGGTTAAAGTTGAACTGAACTAGCCAACTCATAATCAAGCTAACAAAAACAGATAATGAAGTTAAAAATATATATTTCTCTGCATGTAAACTATATCCCAAGGTAGTCGAGCTATGCCTAGCTTTGGTTATCTCCCTTCAGAAAGTGTAACACAATCAAACTGTACGGTACTTATAAAGAGTACTGTGCAGCAGCGTTGTCGTCGTCCGTTCCTTCGCTCATTATTCATATCCTGCTTTTACTGCTTCTACTTCACTGCTGCCGGCGTCTGTTTACTGTCTGTGTGACGCTCTAGGCCAGAGATGTCAAACTCATTTCCATTTTGGGCCACATAAAGATAATGAATGCCCTTAAAGGGCCAGTTGTGGCAGAGAGTATTGATAAAACTAGATTTACCAAACCGCTAAAACATGAATAAATATCTGTCTCAACAAGTACTTCTTAAAATTAAGTGATACTGAACATCTTTCCATAATGATGTGATTTGGAACTATTCAAATAAACACTGATTTGAGTGATAAAAGGGTATTTAAGTGCATATTAATACAACTAAAAAGTTTTATGTATTTGGTCTTCTACAGTTTAGAGGGCCGCAACAATGGCCATGGCGGGCCGGATTTGGGTCCCGGGCCTTGACTTTGACACCTGTGCTCTAGGCCGACCTCTGAAAGGGCGTATGTCGCTACCTACTGTCAGAGTGTGGAACACAGTTCTTTCAGTACTTTCATTTCCTGAGTGAACTATAAACTTGGATAAATTATCTCATTCTTGTTAAGGTATTAGCTCAATTTTTCTCAATTTGGACGTGCATGTAAATGTACTGACTTAAAGAGAAGGTACCCTTTTTTGCAACCTGGATCTTATTTTTAGCACGCATTGTGTACATTTAGTCACCCAAACAAGTTTGGTGCGACTTTAAATTCTGCGGTTGATGTTTATATCCATTCTAGAGCCGTGTATATATCCATATTATGGGAGTTAATGGGGCCAAAAAAGTCCAGCCTCTACATTAGGCATTATCTGCCACAAAATCTCATTCATTTCACCAATGTTTTGTTATGATTCACTAGCACTATTCCCTTGTGAGTTCGGGGGGTCTTGAAGGTGCTGAGGTTTAGGATGTTGTCTTTAGTGGCGTTCTGCAGTCTTGTAATCCAACTACACTAACTTGCGATTTCAGTGACATTACTGCCATGCGGCATCCTGGTTGTTGTCTGGGCAGCACTTTCACTCTGTACTTGATGGTGGTCAGTTAGACAGAAATTGCTACAGCAGACATCAACATGGTTCGCCTTTGTGTTTCCAAATTGCACAAACAAAAGGACCAAGTGGATTAAGTTTAGCTCCACAGACTCCCCTTCCGCAACCTGCTTAGACTACAGCTGCAATGGTAGGTGGCTGTAACGTCATTGAACTCAGGTATGTTCTATGTTGGAATCAATTAAACAAAAAAAACAGTAAAACACCCCTAAAAAACAACAACAAAGCACCTCTAAGACTCTTAACTTACATGAGGAATAGTGCTATAAATTGATAACAAAACATTGGTGAAACGAAGGGGTTTTGTTACCGATAATGCTTTATTTAGAGGCTTCACGTCCGTTGCCCCATTAACTCCGATTATATGGATATAATATGCTGATCATGAATGGATTTAAGCATCTCCCAAAGGACTTCAAGGTGCACTAAACTTGTCTGGGTGAGTAACTGACTAACCAGGTTATAAAAAAGTGTACTTCCCCTTAATATAACATGTCTGACAACAGAAGGTAGGCCACAGGAGCTGAAAAATCTAAATATCCTACTACGCTGAGCTAATAGAAGTAAAGAACTGCTGTGAGAAAACTTATCTACTACTCTGGGAAGTATCAGCAAGCTATTTTTTAAGGTTTTGGGATGCTAGGAAGACGGTAAGAGCAATTATACAGCAAATGAGCAAACATGGAACAGTGTTGAAGCTTCCATGGAGAGGCTGGCCGACCAAAATAAAGGCAACCCCAACTATTTGCAGGTTATCTGTGGAACTGGAACTGTAAATCATTTGTGGAAAACTCGCCTAGAGACAGATCTCAGTAAAAAAGATATTTAAAAGAAAAGCTCGCTGGGATGTTGGTGTAGTGCTACTTGACATGCTATGCTGGTGTTTCCAAAACAGCAAATCCAGGAACCATATCTATTTTCTTGTCACTGATTGGCTGTTCCTCCAAGAATGGAGATAAGAAACAGTTGATCTTAGCTTCTATGGTACTGCTTAGATGGTTTTAACATCTATTAATGCATATTAAGGTATATTTGGTGTTTCGGCTGTTAAAATAGTCTGCTGTGAGCATTTTTAGAAAGGATCCCAAGTATTTGTGGATTTCAGCTATTCACAGATGGATGTTGTCCCTAATCCCCACTGTAACTCCAAAGCACCCCCCTGAATCATTCAGGAGGTCGAACAAAAAGAAAAACCCAGAGCCAGATCTTGGACCTCAGCTAACATCAGACTTCACGATTCAGCAATAAATGGTCTTCATGAGCAATTTCCAGGACCAAAATCCCTGTCAGGGGCTCAGATTATTGACCCAACCGCCTCCTTTACACTTTTTGCTTCCAAGTCACCGCTGCTTCTGTGGGCTGATTAGTGTGTGACTGAATGAGGTCACTCGCCAGGAAATATTTAAGTTAACCTATATTTAAGTTTGCCTACTGTATGACGAAGCACTCTTCGATTGTCTGAGGAGAGGACGCCAAATTAGGGCCTCTAGACTCAACAGCTGAAAGGAAATGCCCTCCATGTTAACACTCAGAGACACACCCCAGAGTCCAACCCTCCAGGAAAAGGGGCATTGCAGCTGCTTGGGAGACAAAACTGCTGCTCAGCTCAGAAAAGTCTCTTTCAGCTTTTATATTCAGATGAGTCTTTCTGCACGTCTTTCTTAGTCATGCAGTCTATATCCTTCTCTGACAGACTTGCGGTAAACAGTTCTCAGATGTTGAGGTGATACTTCCTCAAAACTGTTTGAGTGTTTCTATAGAAACCAAATAGCGTATGTCTTAAAAGCTAGGATGCACTGCGGCAGAGGCTCCTTTTTGGCTCAACAATGGCTTCAACAGGTCGACTAAATGAACTTTCAGTTGCTGTAGTGAGCTATCAGGTCGTCCAGTAGGGGGATTCAAAATGGCAACATTGGTGTTTGTTGTAACTGTTGCGGTACGCTTTCACACTGGACTGAAAATTTTGAGCAAGATGTTTACCTCCTCACCTGGGGTGGCGCTCTTGTGAAGTGAAATCTAAGCTAACATGAAGTGGCATCAGATATGAAGAATTTTAGGATTGCTCTCTTATCTTCGGCAAGATTTCCAGACAATATGTTGCAGCAACGGGCTCAGCATGAGAAGAGAACGAGGCAGAGTTGATGTTGCGTGGTTGTTTTGGTTGTTTTTACCCAGAATGCCCTGCGCTATAGTCCGGTTCCTGCTTTTGGAGCATCCGCTGGTCCGCTTGGCATTCACATATGCAATCAAACTCCACCAGAGTTCACTTCAATCAAGCCAAAACCTAGGTTTTCTTTTTTTGGTCTGCATCAGATTTTGATTGTACATTCACACCTCCCCCAAAAAACCGAGATATCTGGGAAAACAAACTAGAGTCTGATTAAAGTGGAATAAAACGCCGGTGCTGCTAAACCCTGAATGTTAAAAACATCCAAATTGTCATCTACAGTGGACCTTTGGTATTCATAGGAACCACAACCGTCCATGAATAGGTAAAATCCGTAAATACTTGACATCCCATGTCGCCCATGTCTTTCAATTTATCAAGCTGCATTTTCTTTTAAAATGTTCAGATATGGTCTACGATAAAATAAAATAAAAATATGAGAATATTGACTTGCAAATAGATGGGGGTCCACTGTATAGAGAATGGATGGATGTCTTGTATAACATTTAAGATCTAATCTATCAGTATGATTTAAATGTACCAGAGTGAATTGGATTTACAGTTTAAAACTTAAAACTAATTGAACTTTATTTTCTTCTAAAGTGCCTTAAGATAACAACTTGAGCTGCAGATATGAACCAAATTGAATTAGCAGCACTACTGCTTTAACTTTTAGCACAAAGGTGCACAAAGGTGGGGTATATCCAGTGCGGAGTAGGCTAAGTGAAACCTAACATCACGTGTTTTGAATAAACACAGAATTGCTTGCCATATTTTGCGTTTTCTTCAGCTTATAAGAACTGAACCCTGCGTGCGAGTTAAACCACTGACTGCAATCAAACTGCAGTTTCACTCCCTGCCTCTCCATATATGGCGACTGCTACGTTGCACAAAGGCAGATAAAAGCGACTTTTGCTCTGTTTTTAAAATTCCCTCTGCAAAAAACGTACCGATTAAATAAAGGCGTGCAGTAGTTCAGCGCGCTTTCTAATTATACAGGGCCGTTATTTAAATAAATAGGCTGTACAAAAAAACAAATTATATTTATGTAATCTGTGCTCCAGGCCGCTCTGTTGAATTAAACAGTTAAGAGTTGCTTTATAACGCAGAGGTTACCTGTGAAGGTTGTTGACCGGACGGATGGATGGATGTAAAGGTGTTTGTGCGAGCGAGGCGAGGGGAGCGCTTCCGAGCCGCAGCGGGAGCAGAGATGCGTCGAGTCGGCGTGGCAGAGAGCGCTGAGCCGCTGTTTAAGCCACCGGGACGGGACACTCCCCAAACAGTCCCCTCCCTGACCTGACCCTCCGCTGCAGCGTCCAAACATCTACAGCGTCTTGTAAAGTTGTAAAAAAAAAAAAAGAACATCAGTCAGAGACAGGTTTAGTGATTCGTTTTACCCTGAACTTCCTGAAGAAATCCACCGAATCGGTAAATGGAGTCAAATATACGTTTAATTTAAAATCAAAATTAAAATGTTCTATGAAAGCACGATTAGGTTACAAAAGAATATGAGTGATGAAAAGGTACAGACGCACATTTCTAACGGTGACATGCTGGTGTTTGAAGAGCTGGGAAGATGAGTAGAGTTGAAGTCAAGGAAACCTTGGAAGAAAACCTGAAGACTCAGGACAACAATCCTAAAAAAGTAAACATCTTGAAAGATATTTCAAGGTAATGTGGATTAACTGATTAATTACTTGTTAGTAAAATCATCTATAGGACAGTATCTCTTAAACTTTTTACAGTGGGTACCACCTGAGATAATGGGACCAACCTCAACATACAGTAGAGACGGTTTACCCTTTTAACTGTAGACAATTAACCAAGAAGGCTTATTTACACCTAATGAGGAATATTTATTGGAAATTGTTGCCAGCCACACTGTGTGTGCATCATACATTGTCAACATTAAGGATGTAATTACTTAAGATATTGATCTTACATATATCTTATTGAATGATTGTATTATGTAATCAGTGATTGTTGTGTTTTACAAAGTAAGATATTTTAATTTGCATTTCTCACCTGCTCAGGGACTGCAGATGGAAACTAGCTTTGGCTATAATCTGGTGTAAAACATATTTAATATAATATTTTAATATTTTCTTTCTTTCTTTCTTTGCACAATATTCATAAGCATATATAAATTACAATGCAAACTTCTCCCACATGCAGCATTGAAGCACCGAAGGCCTGTGGGCCCCCCCTCATCACTGACTCATCAGGTTTGCAACAGAATATGTAGAAATCATCAACCCAGCATCCATTTTTTTAATGTTCCTTTTTAACTGTCTTTGTTTTATTATAGCCTAATTATTTTTTTTTTCTTCATGAGACTATTTTTTTCATTTTCCTAGGCTCAATAGTCCGTACAGGAGATGAATTGAGGGATTTGCAAAAAGCAAACCGCAGTCCAAATAAGGTTCCTAAATTGATCACTTCCAAGGCATGGAAGTAGCCATGGGGCAGTTTTAGAGAATATGTTATCTTTAGCCATTGTGTGTAAAAAAATATATACAGATTATTTAACATGCAACGTCTTATTAGGCTAAAAGGAAACTATAAAAAAATACTTCTGAAATCTGGCTCGGTTTTAAATCACAGTTTTTCAAAGCTTTGCCGCCCTCTAGTGCCAGAAGCCAACAGAGGATGATTGGCAGTTTAAGAGGTGAAATTTTATCCTTGTTGCCTTGCAAAGGTTTTTACAACCCCTGAAAACTTTTTTCAACATTTCATCAGTTTACAAATACAAACCTCAATTTTTTTTGAATCAATATTTTATTTGATAGACCCAGAGGTTTGTTGGAGAACATCAGTGAAGAAACATCATCACGAGGCTCAAAGAACACAGCAGACAGGTCAGGGAGGAAGCTGTAGAGACATTTTAAGCAGGGTTAGGTTGGAAAACAATATTCCAAGCTTTGAACATCTGCCTGAGCTCTGCTCAGTCAACCATCTGGACATGGAAAGAAGACTTCCACCTGAACTAAGCCTAAATGTGCATCCGAGAGGTAGATGGTAACTCTGGAGGAGCTACAGAGATCCAAAGCTCAGGTGAAAGAATAATTCATCGTCACAGCTACTGTTTTCTCAACAAATCTGGCCTTTATGGAGAAGAAGAAAGAAAGAAAGCTGAAATTTGGCTTATTTAAGTTGACCACAAGCTAAGGGGACACAGCAAAGATGCAAAGTACTCTGCTCAGAAAGACCAAACATTTAGGTTTTTGCCAACATACAAAACCTTATGGTATCGAGGATGCTTCTCTTAGTTGGATCAGGATCTACAAAGGTCCAGATGACTGATTAAAGTCTTCCATATGGTTTGAGACAATTTCCCTCCAGCTTATCAAGGTTTCATTAGATAAATCTTTACACCAGTTTCACAGATTGGGGCCTTTCATCACCCTTTCATCATTGTTGTTTCTGCAGCAGTGCACACCAGGCACTGCAGCCCTCTTTAGCTGGCCTGCCTTAGCCTCTGAAGGAGAAAAAGACTGACGTATCCATGTGGGTGGGGAAGCTATTGCTCACCCAAGTCAAGGCCTGCATGCTTTTGGTGCTCAGACATTTACAGAGTCTAGCGGTTCCTCCAGAGTCCACCGACCGAGATCCTTCAAAGCAGACATGACTCACCGAAAACACTGCAAGAAAAAAAAAACATTTCAATACACAACAAAGGCAGTAATATGTTGGAAATGGTTCATATGGATGACAAATATTATATTGCTTAGGTGCTGCAGAGGTTTTGCCTTTATTCCCGTCTTGTATACTGCAATTACTGGAGTCTAAATCTTCTTTTTACCACTCTTTAGAAATGTTCCACTTTTCACCAGATCACTGGCATCCTCTCAACTTTAAGTCACAATTGTGGTTTTGAATCATCTCTACTTGTGTCATGCCTCCTTCAGAGGGCTTAGTTTATTCTGAGCAATTGGTGCGTTCTATTTATACTCGGAAATTCCGACTTCTGAATGAGAAAAATCTATTGGAACGCCCTCTTAGGTCGGACTTCCTACTTGGAAAGTCAGAGTTTCTTTTTTCCTCACATCAACAATAGTAGCTGTGGTAGAAAAATTTCTATTTTACAAATAAAATCCATCTTACATGTAGAGCTTGCAACTGTAATATTAACAAAATAAAAGGAGTGTTTGTATATGGAAAGTAAATTTGAAAAACAATGTTTGTAAGAGGTACTAAAACTATAGCTACTTGGGCGTTGCCATTTTTGAATCCCGACTTATCCGACGTTACTGGCACGCTGTTTACTCAGGCGTGACACCAAACTCATCTCCGACTTCTGAGGTAAATATAACGCACCATATTTCTGTAGTTCTGCTGCCTTAGGCCTATAAGGCTGAAGCATTCTTTCTCTCCACTGTCGCTACATGCTTGCTCAGTATAAGGGATTGCTGCAAGTCAACAATTCCATGGAATCTGTTGGATTTTCTTGGATAGATTTGAATAACTACTTTGACTTATTTTTACTCAAGTAAAAGTAAAAGGTAATCTAAATAAATTACTTAAGTAAGAGTAAAAAAAAAATAAAAAATTTAAAAAAATATATATATATACATATATATATATATATATATATATATATATATATATATATATATATATATATATGTGATAAGTAGGCTACTTGAGTACTGAGTAACATCTGTAAAATTTTTAATAATTACATAATCAAACAGACAAAAATATAAAGTTGTGGGTAAATTATGGTATTTTAAAGACTAAAATAAAAAAGAATAACAAATAATAACAAATTCTAAACGGAAGAAAGACTTTCCTAAGTCATTTATTTCACTATAATACCTATGATTACAGTAGGTAATGAATAAATATATAGTAGAATAATGTAAAAAGTACTTCAGGTGACTATTTTGTGTTTTTACATCATACTCACTTGACCTGAATAATGCAACAGCAAGGTCAACAGCAAATTACAGAATAATTACATTAGAAAAACCAAAAATTACGTTAGAAAACCAAAGCTTGTGTAGAAAACAGGTGGTTTCCTTTAATTAATTTTAGGTATGTGTCTGCTGTATTTTGTTTTAATTAAATTGTGTTTTTTCTCCATTCAGTGAATTTACTCACAGTGGGTAGAGTAGGCCTATCCCGAATTTCTTCTCAAGAGTCATCCTAGTCAACTAAAATAATGATAAAACTACTCTTACCAGTACATTTTTCCCCAAAAAATTACTCAAGTAAATGCAACTAGTTACTACCCACGTCTGTATCCACATTTCTAAATCTGGGCATTTAGTTGTTGAAAACCATATTGTTATGTTAGAGTTATTTATTGCTGTAATCAATTCACTTTATTGTCGAGATAAAACTACCATATGGTGTGGACATCAGCTCTTATTATAAATAACTAAATATTTAATTTATTTAAATAACTGGTCATTGCGCATACTAACAGGTGCCATGATGAAGACAGTGTACTAGATAGATAGATAGATAGATAGATAGATAGATAGATAGATAGATAGATAGATAGATAGATAGATAGATAGATAGATAGATAGATAGATAGATAGATAGAATTCGTGTTTCTTTGCAATTCCTGATGCGCGCGCATAATAAACCCTATGATTCACGTGCGGAAGAGCTTCTGGTGAGGGGTGTGGAAGAAGAGGTAGTAGTAGTCAGAGCCTATTCCTTAGACGGGTTTGGTAGTAGCGACTTATGGGATGCGAAGTAGCCGGACCGGCGGGCTACATGGTGGGATGAGAGTGTTTAACATCCACAGGAAACAGCTGAAGTAAAGAGGGGGAAACAAAGGGGGGTGTAATAAATTAACTGGTTATACGATTCATTTAAGGCTCAACGTCCAGGTCTGTCCACACAGCACGCGGATTCTGAACGGAAGAAAAAGTTCAGATCCCACTGATCAACGCGTGGGAGTGGGAAGCAGGAACCAGCTCCACTGCGTGTCTCGTCATGGCAGGTAATCCCCCTCGCTGGACCCCTGGAGCCGGTGTGTTTGGACTCGGTCCGACAGCTTGGTTCATAACGGTTTATTTTATGTTTGCGGGTGAAGCCAACCAGCTAGCCAAAGTTAGCCTAGCTAACGCTTAGCTAGCCAGCAGAAGCAAGTGTCACGCACCCCACGGTCTGGCTGTCTTCACCGGCTAAAAATGACCACCGAGCTGCAGGTTGCAGATGCTCGCTGGTAACCGTATCGCTGAGACTATTTTTGCATGCTAACTGTCGCTTTAGCCGAGCTCTGCTACAATTCTTTCAGCTCTTTAGTTGCAACCCAAGTCTTAAAGAAAAAACAACAACACAATTTTAAACTGAGGGATTTGCGTCGGCCAGAAAATAGGTGTCATTATCCGTAGGATGTAAGCAGCGTCTCTGAACACTTCTCAGCTGGGTTTGACAAGGCAGGGCAAGCCATTGCTCTGCCGATGGGAATTTGGGCTTCGTTTCGAGAGCCGTGTCACTTGGCTCGATTCAGCTAGACGAATCGCCTGATCTTGCAATGTAGAACCAAAAACTGTTTTTCGGTCGATTGCGTCACGAGAGGCAAAACAGTCAAGCGGATCAGCCGTCATTATTAAAACGATAACTACAGTTTTTAATTAATTCAGAGTTGGATCTGAAATGGGGCGTCATGTGTTTTTAGTAGGAGTTTGTCCCACAAGTTGTGATGGAAAAACGTTTTTGTAGAGTTACCAAAACTGTTTTATTTGATAAGTCCTGGAGTAATATTTTTGATTTTATATAGATTAGGTTTTTTTTCTGTCTTTAAGGTCACTTTTTTTTTTTAATTAGTGCTTGAAAGCAGGTGTTTTTTAAAACTGTGTCTCTCGGGTCGAAGGCTGTGGATTTTCTTCCACAAAGTTCTCACAATAGTTTACTGGGATTTTGTCCATTTCGTTTTGACGGAACCATATGTTTTGAGGTGTTGCTTCAATTTTTCAGTCTTACTCTTAATCGTTCTGTATGTTTTGTGAAGTGCTCCAGTCGCTCTTGCAGCAGAACACTTTTACAATATGTTCCTCCCGTTTAAAAAAAAAAAATCTTTTTATGGCCAAAAGCTTCAATTTCAGTTTGCACATTGCAATCAGCATCTTTCTGTTGATTTTGGAGTGATTTCTTCTTCCTTTCTGAGTGACCTGTCTGCCCACTGTGGTACACAGCTTGTTTCTCTCACTCACACAAGGTGTTTGAATTTTGTCCATTGGGATTTGATTCACACGTAATATTCTCGTCCCTTGGATACTTGTCTCCGTCCTGAACGGTGTTTCCCCCACACCATTACTGCACATACTTGCTTGACTAGATGAATGTGGTGCCTTGAGTCGTTCAGGGGTGTGTTTTTTTGCTTGACTCAAGGGTGATTACCTGACTCAGTCATCTAGCTATGCCTTTTTTTTTCCCCAGGAGCTTAAAAAGTGCAAGGCAAATTGCTATATAATATATTTTGCTGCTCTTAATGTAATCTCAGTGTAGGTAAACTTCCGAATTTGTACGAAAATAATGAAAATTCAGTAATTTTTCTGGAATTTACTGACTTTAAGTTGGATATTTTTTAATTTCTTTGTGGAAATCTGAATTCCAGAGTTTCAACTACAAATCGAACAAACCACAAGGCCCAAAAATCCAGAGGACTTGAAAAGGAGGCTTCATGGTTGCAGAGCGAGGTCAAAGAGCAGAGAGAGAAGGAGCAAGTTCAACCGTCCCCTCTATGCATCATAATGCCTGAAGAACACATCCCGACTCTGTCTCTCTGTCCGGCTTTCTAAACATACGGCCAGATGGACCGAAAGATTAGCTGCAAAAGCAAACGAGGTGGTTTAGCAGAGCTTGCTAGCAACTGATGCTGTCATCCAGAACATGTTACTGTTGAATATTGTCTCTGCTGCCTGGAAGTTGAGCAGTTAGCATGTTAAGACGGCCTTTAATCAGAGGCCTCTTCAGATTTGTTGCAGAACTGACTGCTACTGGAGATCCCTCCTTCCCACAGCTTCACCATCCACACTTAATATTTGAAGATAATTGGAAGAGTCACGGCAGCATTTAATTTCTCTTTGGGACAAATGGTTTTATTGAACTGAGCAAAAAGGGAGCCAACTGCCAAGTTAGTCCTGGACTTTAAACATAAAAGAAATCGCACCGCATCACGTTCTGGCTTTAAGACTAAATATGGCTACTGTTGTACTCGGTTTTTGACTCTCAATCGTACTAAGTGTTTACCACAGGAGTCTTTTGTTTTTTCTTGTGATCTGGTGTTAAACTTCGAAATGATGAGTGGATCTTAAATTTTACCGGACCAGAAACGAGTTGTGCAGCTCTGGCATTATAAATGACATTTTTCGACGTACCGTTTTAACCTTTTTTAGGGGACTTAAAAGGCTGTTTTTCTGAGTTTTAAGGCTCCTCCTGCGGCGCAAGTTAAAAAGGATTGTGTGCACACGTCTGGCAGCATGAAGCATTCGCAACTCGTCTGCCACCAGCCACTTCTGCATCGTTTTTTTTGTTGCTTCCTTCTTGAGGGTGCTGACACGTTTAGCTTTGTTTGTATTTTGTTGGGGGGTGGTAAATTGCTAAGAAAATTAGAAAAGGTGCAGTTATTTGGCTTATTGTCGGTTTGTGATTGGAAGTAGTATTTATTGCTGTTTCTTGCAGTTCAATCATGTAATAAACCTGCTGTATTTCTTTCTACTAGGACCCGGAGGTGACATGCAGTGGTGCTTCTCCCAGGTGAAGGGAGCCATTGACGACGACGTAGCTGAAGGTACGAGCTATTAGTTAAATACAAGAATATCTTGATGTAAAATGAGTAGATTTTTTTGTTTTTTGGGGTTTTTGTCTAGATATTTAAGGTTTTGATCTGCTCTGTTCATTTTTTCCCCAAACTTTTACTTCCTCATCTCCAAGCTCTTAATCTGAAATTCCTAAAACACTCTATCTCTTCTGCTTCCATGTTTAAAGTAAAAACAGACGCTTCTTTTCTTGCTTCATATTAAACGCTACCCATCAATACGAGAGCTTGTTGTTATACATGGAACTAGTTGAAGATGTATCACTTAGCATGGTTGAGTAACGTTATGAAGTTCTGACTGAGTTAATAGCAGGTACACTCTGGTTTTGGTTCTTCTTGGTCCAGTAGATCTTATCAAGGGAACTTTGGAGACCCAGCTTTTAAGAGGCTGTAAGATAGCCTGGCCAAAGAGGTCGAAGAAGGGGGGAGTAGGCAGATGTTGTCCAGTATAGCTGTTTTATTTTCAAAAGACTGTGACCAAAAAAATAGTTAGAAAAATCCCAAAAATGTACTCAAAATGTAAACTGGTAAAAACAAACATTACTGAACTTATGGCAACAAAAATTAACATCAAGTGCACTCAGCTACACTGACCTGGGCCTCCCTCCTTGAGCCACCAAGGTCTTCTGCTTGTATTCTCTGGAACCATCTCCCAAAACTGGTTCCAATTAGCACATTCCACTCCAGAGGTGAGATTAAACACAACTACCATCTACATATTATAGCTTGTGTACACCATTAACCAAAAACACACATTGAGGGCATCCATTACAGTTTGCTATCAAATATACAATTAAGTACAGCAAGGAAAACCCTACAGCTGATCTTTTAACAACTTTTACTAGTCCTCTCCTCTTCAGCTTGCTCCTTCCTGTGACATCAGCAAACAGGAAGCTACTCATACAGGAAGTGAGCCAGCACTTTCTCCTTTAGCCTCTGGAAAACAGGCAAGTTGGTAAGAGTTCAAACAAAGTAAAAATGCTCAATACAGATCAAACAATAAATTGTTAACAAAACTTGTCAGTAGATTTAAACCAAAATCCAATCTTCTGTAAAATGCAAAACATAAACAAACCTGGAATATTTAATGTTTGCAGACCACAGAATGATGTACGGCTAAATCTAAAAAATGCTAACTTAGAGACTAAGATCTGAACAAATGGTTTCTCACCCACTTTATCACATAGGCACTTTGTGAATCAATAGGTTTTCGTCCTGAATCTATCCAAGTCTGAGCAGCTTTCCCCACATCATGATGTGGCCACCACCTTGTTTAGCCCCGAGGTTGGTGTGTTGAGCTTGATGTTTAGTGTGTAATTATGATCTGAACCGACCTGAGAATGCTCTTCCACATGTTAATTCTTGTTATCTACATCTGTCGTCCCTTTTTTTCTCCCCTACCATGGACCGGTTTAACAACAGACAATATACTCACGCACCTTACTTTAAGGTGTGGCAGTTAAATGCAACAAAATAATCGATACGACCGGCATAAAATCTGGGTTATTTCTGAATATACGAATAAATGTAAATTCTATGTGTGCTTGTAACTTCATTAGCGTTTCGTAACATTGTGCCGACAACAAGGGCGCGTTCCATTTGCGTGTGTCTAGTAAGATAAACGTATTTCTACCATGACTTACTGTGGTTGACGCAATGAGCTGCGATATTGAAAGTCTAAGGAGCCCGACAGGGGTCAATTGCAGAAATAATTTTGAGGAGTAAGAATCTGTACCCTCTTGTTTAATAAACCGTGCGCTGGGATTACAAAAGCATACCCTTGGTTCATTAATCCATGAATGACAGTGTGTATGTGGGGTCCTGATGTGGGATTTTTTTAACAGTGCAGGTCTAACATTCACTTATGCTCCCAGTGCTATTTTCATATCATCAGTATCTAAACTGACTGATATTCCACTATTTTATACAGTTTCTTTATCTGCAAATGTTAGAATTCTTTGCAGAGATTGACATTAAATTCAATAAAGACTCTCATTCAAAAGTAGGTACTGTATCAACAGGTAACTGGTTACTCTTATCTCTTTAATGCAAGGTGTTTATGCTTCAATGCACAGCGCAGGCCTGTGCCTGTATTCCAGGGGGCAAGGTGGGCATACACTGTGCAATTCTTGGCCCATTTCTAGGCGTTTTTTTAAAATCTTTTTAAGCCATGCGATACATTTTGCAGTCGGTTTGTCTTCAGATATTGCATTTATGTGCATGGATGCTACTGGCCTCCATAGGTGGCTACAAAACTGATTTATAAATACGACACCTATGTTTATTGCCTACTTTCCTGCAGGAACCCAAACAATATAGATGCGGCACTCTTCGAAGGTTCGCCCCGGGTTTGATCCGCTGTCTTCCCGGGTGAAAGTCATGTGGGATCAGCATTCAGCCAAAGGAACTTCTTGGTTGCCAAAAAGCCAGGGCACATTATTAATCGGAGCCCCCACACTGTCACACAGTATAATAAACCTAGGGTACGGATTCTTACCCCTCAAGATTATTTCTGCACCCGACCCCTGCCGGACTTTGTAAAAGTTGGAGCATGAAAAAAAAAGTCTCAGATTTTCCAAGTGGGAATTGCACGACAGAGTATTAGAGCCATTATAGAAAAAATAAATAAATAGTACATTTCTTCCTGAAAAACCCCAAAACTTTAAATTTAATTCCATATATTTTTCAGAAGAAAACTTTGAGAGAAAACTTGGAAATTTCCAGTACTTAATGCATAAGCATTTGATATCTAAAATAAGATATTTTTGGACATTGTAAAGTCAGACATTTGTAAGAAAGAAAATGGTAAATTAAGACCGTGGCTAATTATTTAAAAACTTAGCCTCACAATTGGCCTAAGGTAATTGTAAAAGCTGCTACTCTGCCGGAGCGGGGGGTGCAGGTGCAGCAGCCACATCAGCGAGGAAGAGGAGATGGGTGGAAAAGGGAAGATGGGTGGGAGCAGGCATTTCAGCATCCCCAATAACTACCAGCAGAGACAAAAAAATTATTCAAAAGTGGATAAGTCAAAGCAACACTTCAGGCATGTTTGTAATGAGGAAATGACATGTTATCAGGATGTTACACGTCAAAAAGTCAAATTGGGATGCTGCAATATGGCTGCATCAAGTATGTCTTATAGAGCACCGGGCCAGTGGGAAACTTTTGATATTGCAACATAAGAACATCTCTTGCAAATTTTTGTCTTTTCTAAATCAGAGAATTTGTGATGTTTGAACTTTTTTTGTTCAGGAAAATATTTTAAAATAATCTGACAATTTATTAGATTTTTGGGATGGAAATTAACTCCAAAATATTCTCTATTATGACTTCGTACTCTATTGTAGAAGTCCGACTTCAGGCAGCATTCCAGGAGACTCCACTCCCCCACTCAGAAATCGGGATGTCAGCATTCCAACCACCAATGGAACATGCTCTAGCATGCTCTCTGCTCTGTGGTTGCTATGGTAACTCCTAAATTTACCCCAAAAACAAATATAAAGTGCATGAAAGTTGCAACTCTCCCCAACGCTGAATCAGTGGCCATTTTTCTGCAACTAGACTGTCCTGTCTGGCGCAGTTGTAAAGATTTAATTTCCTCCTTAGAAAGCTCTGGTTGCCATACGTTAAGCAGAGCATGAGCTACATGCATGGAAATTGTCTGTCAAGATGAATCCATGTTTTAAGTAGGACTTCTGGTATCATCTGCTAAACGTAGCTTTCTTTTTCTTGGAAGTCATATGCTCTTCATATGTCTCTTTACCGGAACTTTTCTGTTTTAAAAATACATTTTTCACGCACCATCTCTGCTAGCGTCTTGACAGGCATCAAGAAGGAGTTCTAGCCGGATGTAACAGAGGAAATCCAGTCATTTTTCTAAATAAAAACATATTTTGGATGTGAATAATAAAACAGAAATATTGTAGCTTATTTATTCTTTGTGTGGGCGCCTGTACCAAATGACCTATCCAGGTATTTGTTTAGTTGTTTTCGTCTGCTACTTAACAATCGTACACTACAGTTTGATTATTATTATTTTTTTTCTGTCACACAAATTTGAAATAAAATATACAGAAGTTTTAGGATGTAACAAGGCAACGTGTCTTGTGAACTAAAAACACAGAACCTATTCTGGGCCTCAGGCAGTCCGGCCAGCACAAAGCCTCCCACTCCACAATCTGGTCGCTCATTGTGTTTCTGCTCCGGTGGGCAACAAAGGCCCGAGCCAGTGCTAATCTCATTTCTACACGTCTGCTTATTTGCTGCTTTCATTCCTGCATTTAATACCTGAAGGTTTTCATCCATTTTATGTGTCACTTCTCTACCCCAGCGGACATTATATCAACGGTCGAGTTTAACCACACGGGAGAGCTGCTCGCCACCGGAGACAAGGGGGGCCGCGTCGTCATCTTCCAGCAGGAAATAGAAGTAAAACCTTATTTCTGTTCAGATTCCTGTATGATAAAGACCGCATTTGTTCCCTTCCTGGTTTCTTATTTTCATGCATATTTGTCACACTTACGTGTTTTAGATCATCAAACGGATGTAAGTATGAGTCAAAGACAAAGCAAGTAAACGCAAAATATCTTTTTTAAGTTACAACCCAAACCTGCTGTGAGTCTTTTCCAGCTGTGGAGGATTTTTCCCCCACTCATCTTTACAGAATTGTTGTAGTTCAGCCACATTGGAGGCTTTTCCAACATAAACCGCGTATTTAAAGTCATACCACAGCGTCTCGATTGGATTCAGATTGACACTTATCTGGGCTACTTGAAAGTCTTCAGCCAGTCAGAGAAGGACTTGCTGGTTTGTTTTGGATCATCATCCTGCTGCAGAACCCAAGTTGGTTCCAGCTAGAGGTCACCAACCAACGGCCGGACGTTCTCCTTCAGGCAGAATTCCTGGTTCCATTTGGCACAGCGAGTCTTCCACACCATCACACTACCACCACCGTGTTTTACTGTTGGTGTGATGTATCATTTCTGCATTAGACGTAACTGAACACACACCTTCTGTCTCGTAAGTCCACGAAAGATTTTCCCAGAAGTCTTTGGGATCATCAAGATGTTTCTTGGCTAAACTGAGTAGAGTTTTAATGTCGTTTAATTTCGCTCGGCCCTTTCCTGCAGAGTCTCTCATTCTTATGGTGGAGTCATAACCTCCAACCTTAACTGAGGGACGTGAGGGGCCTGAAGTTATTTAGCTGATTTGTGGTCTTCTGGACTTCCTGGATGAGTCATCTCTGCGTTCTTTGGGTCATTCTGGCCGGCCGGCCGCTCCTGAGAAGGTTCAATGCTTGAGTCCCGAAGCTTTAGAAACAGCTTCCTAACCTTACTTAAGATTGATGAATCAGTTAATTTTTTGTTCATGTGTTTCTGCATTTCTTTGGATATCACCATGATGCCCTAGACTGGAAAAATCCAGACCCTAATCAACGAGTAATGAAAAGGGCCAAACTCGAGGGGCGGAACCAAGCATGCATTTGAAACTCTCACTGCACACAATTGGATAACGCCACGACCAATCACAAAGATACCCGGTGTGATGTATCCAGAGCTACTGGCGTAGCTAACTGGTAGATTAAACTATTGCCGTATACAGTCGGCAAAATGGCAAAAACCTCCTCCTTGCAAAGGAACGATTCAAGCGCAGTTCTCTGCTCGTCTTTTAGATGAAAAGCCAAGTCTAAATTGTTCATTGTAGCGCCAAAAGCTGTTTCAAACTACTGCCGTTGGTCTGTAGCCACCGTTTAGTAAATGATCTCGGACATCGCAGCGCTACCGTCATCCGCTTAGCTCGTCTTTGGGCCGTCTACATCAGATACACAAATGTTATTAGTTCCCTGAGCTGCTCATGTAATGCAGTAACGTGCATCATTGTTCGATGCCAGAGCGTCTTACAGAGACGATTCAAAATATGCTCTCGCGAGACCTCTGGATTTCCAGGGTAATGATGCCCAGCTATTCAGGATCTTTTGGTCTACTTCACCTAAACCTTAATAAAAAAAATCTTGCATTTTGTGTTTACTTGTGTTGTCTTACATTAACATACAATAGAACAATCCTTGTCCCACAAAGGTAAATTTGATTTAAGTTTGTTGACGGTCATAAACGTCTAAATGTGACAAAATCAGGAATAGCCAAACACTTTTTCACACCACTTTTTTTCCTCACAGAACAAGAATCTGCCCCAGTTAAGGAGCGAGTACAACGTTTACAGCACCTTCCAGAGCCACGAACCCGAGTTCGACTACCTGAAGAGTTTAGAAATCGAGGAGAAGATCAACAAGATCCGCTGGCTTCCCCAGAAGAACGCCGCTCAGTTCCTGTTGTCCACCAATGGTATATCTGGAGCTTTTATTGCCTCCCAAAACCTCCTTTCAGTTCTGTAAAAAATACTTTATTGATCCCAGAGGGAAACCGTACGTTTTTTGGAACATTACAATTTTTTTACAGTTTTTCCAAAAAAATTTTTAACACAAGCTTAACACCAATTTCCTGTAGTGTAAGAAGTGTATATTGATATTTATAAAGAGCTTATCATACAAACAGAAATGCAGTTCAAAGAGCTTAAGAATAAAAATAACCCCACATATCACCCCCAACACACCCAAGTTTAAGCATAAACACATTTATTTCCCTCCCCCCAATCCTATCCATGTGTGGACACTTAGGCTACGTCCACACTAAGCCGTTAAGGTTATACGGGGAGTTAGACGCCTAATGTTATCCACTCACCACGAGAATTTACGGCCCGTTTACGGTCCGTTTAAGGTCCCATGGGCATGCGCGGGGAAAAACAAAAATAACAGATTGACGCGTATAATCTATGTCGCTGTCGGCGCCTCCTGGATCGCCTCCTGTGTCGCCTTCTCATCCGCAAGTAGGTTAGGGTTAACTTTGCAAACGTCTGAATTTGCAAAAGAAGTAGCATAGCAAGACTCGTCTCCATCTTTGCTGTTGTCATTATATGCTGTAGCGTTGTTGTCGTCATCAATTTAGGACGCAGTATTTGATTGACGTTGCTGCTCTGATTTAGCCGGGGACCGGATAAGTTGCGTCCAGACGTGCTCATTTAGCCGTTGAGATAACCGGTAGACGGCTCTCTTACCCGGCTAATACTTATCCGGCCACAGACCACAAACAAAGCCGCCTTAGTGTGGACGATAGTGGGGTGTAGACTAAATACTTATACGTTTAAGGCATTATCCGGCTTAGTGTCGACGTGGCCTTAGGAGCAACAATAAATGCACACCAGCCTGGACTTCTTTAACCAACCGCATGACTTCTGAAGGATATTTACTATACTAGACTTTATTTAGGGGTACCTGGGTACTGACAATGCATGCCACACCTTTCGGGTTTTTTTTAGTTGTTGAAGATAACTTATTAAATTCAATGTTTCCTCTGCCTTTTTATTTACCAGTTATGCACTACTCTGTGTCCGTGTAAAATCCCAATAAAACCCGTTTTGTTGGTGCAATGTGACAAAACAATAAAAAAAGACCCGTTTTGTTTTATTTTTTAAATCTTCAGTGTTATGTTCTCTCCCTCTCTCCCCGTTACACAGATAAAACAATAAAATTATGGAAAATAAGTGAACGGGACAAGAGACCAGAGGGCTACAATCTGAAAGAGGAGGACGGCCGATACAGGCATCCTAACTCTATCACGGCGCTGCGGGTAAGTCAGAACCACGAAACCTGTGTTTATTCTGACCTGCTGTTTGAGGTTTTAAAAAGAACTCTGGTTACTGAGTTAGTCTGCACATTTCAGTGACTGGAAGCCGTTTCCTCTTGTTACAGGTCCCAGTTTTGATACCCATGGACCTCATGGTGGAAGCCAGTCCTCGGAGGGTGTTCGCCAATGCCCACACCTACCACATCAACTCTGTCTCAGTCAACAGCGACGACGAGACCTACCTGTCGGCGGACGACCTCCGCATCAACCTCTGGAACCTGGAGATCACCGATCGCAGCTTCAGTATCCTTAAACGCGAAGCCGCTCCCACTCTGGTGCTTCCTTTTGTTCCGAGCGTCGGGGATCCCGTAGCGAGCGTTGTGCCTCCTTAGCTGCGCGCTCATCAGACATCGTTGATATCAAACCGGCCAACATGGAAGAGCTGACCGAGGTGATCACGGCGGCCGAGTTTCATCCTCACCAGTGCAACACCTTCGTCTACAGCAGCAGCAAAGGGACCATCCGTTTCTGCGACATGAGGGCCTCGGCGCTTTGTGACAAGCACTCTAAGTGTGAGTTGTTATTAAGCGGACGTGGCGATATATAAACGGTACCAGGTACACCTGATATAAATTCAGCCAACTCAAAAATCTTAATCCTTTTCTACATACACAAAATAACTATTTCTCTGAAATATTGTTCACAAATCTGTCTAAATCTGTGATAGTGACCACTTCTCCTTTGCTAAGATAACCCATCCCACCTCACAGTTGTGCCATATCGAGATGCCACATTAAATTCATGAGCAACAGCTCTGATGTTCAGTCTTCATATTTCCTCTAGTTATTGTAAGTATAAAATTCATAAAAAATGTAAATAAATAAAAAAACGGTTGAACTATGATGTTATTATTGTTCAAATACATGATATTAGTAATTTAAAAAATATTATAAATTTGTAATCACGAAGCGGTAAACATTTTTCCTTTTACCTTTTCCCAGTTGAAACCATTTTTAATTTTGTATTATGAGAACATATAGCTTGTGTTTTATTTAAAATATTCTCATTTATGTTATAACTTTTTTTGCTCCATTCTTCTTTTTAATGTAATTTTGCACGATAAATGTTATTTAAATGTAAATCTTAATGTTATTTTTAAGTCATTCTGCTGGAATTTGAAAAGGTTCAAAAACCTTCCTCTTCACTTATTAATATATATATATATATATATATATATATATATGTATATGTACAGAATAAAATGGTGTATTGCGTTAAATATGGTTGCTTTAGATTATATCGCAATACAGATTTAGCGTCATATTGCCCAGTCCTATTTTGCTGGCACTAGTTTAAGAGAAAAATGAATAGAAAAGCGAACTTAAACAGGTAAACCAATGTGAATAAACTTACGGCAAATCAAAATGCTAACCCATTTCCCCCTGAGCTGGAGTCTGTGCTTCCTTAGCAACAGTTCTTCGCGTTTCCAACGGTGCAAAGCTCTGACAAACTGGTTCCATCCAGGAGGTGGTGTTGACTGAATATTTTCTTTCTTTGACCGTTGTAGGTTTAAAAAAAATATTTTTTTAACAGTGACAGTAAAATTTAATGGCCTTCTTTGGCCATGTTGGCAGATTACAATTAAATCCCTGACATATTAAACTTTTATGACCTTTACAGCACAGTCACTAAATTGGTCAAAATATTGATTCCCATCAGATGCCTCTTGCTGACGGCGCTTTACAGGCTTCTGAAGACTGTAACGCGCGGTAAGACTGGTGCATCTAAGGATGATGGGGCACATGCTGCTGGATTTCTCCTTGCCGCTGCGAATACTTGCAAGTTGAGGAAACTCTTTAGAGTCTTGCCAACTTCTGATTGCTCAAATCTGAGAAATGTCCCGTTATTTAAAAAGTCATAAAAAAAATTCTGCTGAATTGGTGTTTAATTTCAGTCCCCAATATGGCGGATGTCAGATTCAGCCTCCAGAACATGTAAAGCTCCATGTGAAGTCATTCGTCTGATGCAAAAATCCAAAACCTTGTGACTAAAACCTCTGCAGGAATTCAGGTCCATGCGGCGCAAGAGGAAGTTGTGAAACTGCATTCTGAACACAGCAGGTGCACCATTCATATACATAAGTTTGTCCCTGTGGAGAAAAGGTTACATGTATTCACCTGTTGGATGCATAATGGGGAAATATCAAAATGAATAATAGCCTAGCCTGACATCTGATCCAGTATGCTGATGGACCAAAGAAAAGAACCCCCTTCAGTGAGGAGT
Organism: Apricaphanius iberus; assembly: GCA_028564705.1. Classification (NCBI taxonomy): domain Eukaryota; kingdom Metazoa; phylum Chordata; class Actinopteri; order Cyprinodontiformes; family Aphaniidae; genus Apricaphanius; species Apricaphanius iberus. The sequence goes on from JAPXFQ010001666.1 coordinate 261,077, forward strand.
TAAAGATGGACAGCCAGTTCTTATTCTGGTCCCTCGAATAGATAAAGTGCCTGATGAAGAGACCTTTGGTCACAGTCGGTCTCGTCTTTCTCTCCCTTCCAGTGTTCGAGGAGCCTGAAAACCCCAGCAACCGCTCCTTCTTCTCAGAGATCATATCGTCCATCTCTGACGTAAAGTTTAGTCATAACGGACGCTACATAATGACCAGGGACTACTTATCTGTGAAGATTTGGGACTTGAACATGGAGAACCGGCCAGTGGAAACGTACCAGGTGAGGGTTGGGGAACAATACTGAGATGTCGCTTCAAGGTTGGTGGGTATTTTTCAGTTTTTTTTGTGTAAATTTGTGGGACCAATTTCAAGCTCTGAAAGGCTCACTCCTCATTTCTCTGAGGAAGTACAAATAAGAACATAATGCAAGGTTTTATTTCTACTTCCTAAATAACTATTTCAACAGTGAAATGTTTTTATCTCTTCATTCTTATTTTCAAATTGAATGGGCATTTGATCACCCCTGGTAGTTTTGTGTAGTGGCCTCTAGGGGTCAGGCCAAACTAGGTTGATTTTATAAAGATTTTTCTGTAAACCATTTCAGATTAGATCCATCAGCCACATGAAGAAATGAGTCCTCTGCCTCATTCGATCGTTTCAGGTTCACGAGTACCTGAGGAGCAAGCTGTGCTCGCTGTACGAGAACGACTGCATCTTCGACAAGTTCGAGTGCTGCTGGAATGGAGACGACAGGTACAAACATCGTTTTTTTTTTGTTTTTTTTTAAATGATGACCAACAAAACTTAAATCACACTTAAAAGAAAATAAACATTGAATAAATTCATTCCAATTAGGGATAACCAGCACATGGCTAAAATACTTGCATGGCTATATCACACCAGAGATGATAGAAATGCACTGAAAGTTCTGAATGAAACATATATATATATAATGCATATGTTTTTTTTTTTTCAAATGACCTCATTGAAAAATACATCAAAAAGTATTTGAGTGTATTATATAAAATTTTAATCTTGACTTTTCTACTAAAACAGAAAGCAAACATGAACTTACTTTAGTTTAAAAATATGATATTGAGCAAATTGAATAAAATATCAAATCTTTTAAAATAAAAGACTAACGTGCAGCTGCAAATATAGTGCAAGATGTATTGTGCAATTTATATTACGACAATTAATAATCCTCATACAACGGGGTAAATGCAGCTTTAACTGGTTCAAATGTTTTTTGCAGAATCCTGATATTATAAACAGGCACAAAGAAAGCTGCCTAATAAAAACTTAAGTGATAACAATGTAGTGTAAAAACACAACGGTATACAAAGTGCTGCTGCTACATAAAATAATGAAGGTAGACTATATTATAAGCAGTTCTAATTATTCTTCCATCCATCCAAACATATTCTTAATATTCACTGCAACTCTCTGTGCATTCAGCCTACATGTGTGTTATGGTGTTGTTTGGGAGGGAAAAAGGCAGTTGGGCAACCGGTAGCACGGATTGTTTGCCGTCTCTGTCGTAGGGAGGGAGTTTTATGATTATTTTTTCTAGTGTTTGCTGAATTAAGAAAAGACCTAAGAAGAAGAAGCACTAGCCACTGCTGCTGCAGTCGGGCTTAATAGCTTTAGCTGCCAGCTGGCTCTCACTGTGTTGTTTGTGATGTTTTCTCTACAACTTGATTTAACACGTTTATGGTGTTGCGATCAGTTGCCTTGATGTTCTCCGTGCAAACTTTGAAAATGAAGTTTGTTTGCTCTTTGTCGTCTCGTAAAAAAAACAAACCAATTCCATACAATGGACGAGGACTTTCTCTTCGTAACGGAATCCTCATGTACGCTCTGTCGCGGCAACGCCATTCTTGTTTACAGCCTGTACACACGCGAAATGGGAGGGAGGGGAGGAGCAGAAATAAAGCAGCAGGACTGTGAATCGGGATGAAACGATCTCTCAAAAATGAATCTAACTGAAAACCAAGTAGCTTAGCGACGTCATGTGGGCCATTTTTTCTGGCTGTAAATAAACATAAATAAATATGTGGTTTTCTCAATTTTTCTCTTCCTACTCGTTTCTGCTACAGCAATGAAAGCTGAATTTATTTTCTTTACGCATTCTTCAGTTTGCTGTGGTTGGGGCTGTAGTTGTCTTAAACTGTTTCTCCCCCCCCGGCAGCGTGGTGATGACCGGCTCCTACAACAACTTCTTCCGGATGTTCGATCGCGGCCAGCGGCGGGACGCCACGCTGGAGGCGTCCCGGGAGAACACCAAGCCCCTGCAGGTCCTCAAGCCCCGTAAAGTCTGCACCGGAGGCAAGCGCAAGAAGGACGAAATCAGCGTGGACAGTTTAGACTTCAACAAGAAAATCCTCCACACTGCCTGGCATCCGCAGGACAACATCATTGCCGTGGCAACTACGAACAACCTCTATATATTCCAGGATAAAGTAAACTAACTGGGAGGAGCCGGCGTGAAATCCGCCGCTGTCTGCAGGTTCATGTAGAAGGATTTCTGGTGATGCCAATGACCAGCCTTCTGATCTCTGTTTTAGACGTGGACGGGGGACTCCGTCTCCCATCGTCCACCTGTCCGACTCGTCGTTAAAGTCACGTGCCAATATTTTTTCTTTCATCACGTTTCTTTGCCTGTTGACCTGCGCTTTGCTCCTCAAAAATGGGTAAACCTGTAAAACTTTGACTACAGACTACATTTTTATAAACTGTCTCTCCAAATGGTTCTGTGGTAGACAAGAATAACACTTCACTTTTTCTTTTTTGTTCGTCCAATGCCAATCAAACTCTTCGCATTTCTAAAGAGAAATCACAGTCATTATCTGGTTCTCCTCCTCATTAAAACACACCCCAGTGGTTGCCTCCAGGATTTGAACCTCACACCTTGTGACTCTCTTTGCCTCAGGCTGCGAAGGTCCCAAAACTCCAGAAGTTTCTTTATCTCCCTTTAAGGTGGCTGTATTTGTGTGCATCCGTTCATCCTCCTCTTGTCTTTTCGTGTGCAGCAACAGTCAGGAAATAGAAGCTACACAAAGATATAACCGTTAATATTTATATTGAAACTGTTTAAAATGTCACCAGAAACGCTCCGTCCTATTTTGTGAAACGAAGCTGGACCTTTTCTTTCTTTTTCTTTTTGTCTGAGCGGTCTTGGGTTTCTCAACAGGGATTTGTTGACACTGGACTGTTTGTGCTTTGGATGTCTTCGCTGTATGACTGCAGTTTAAAAACCGGCACTGAATAACTTATTTTAACTTCTGAAACACCTACTGCAATGAGGACTTTTTAGGACAGGACAGGGGAAGCCTCCTGTGATGTGCATTTGCAATTTTACTCAATCGTTGGAAGGAAAAGTGTGGGGGGAAAAAATAAAGGAATTATTTTGCATCGTCTTGGTGAATGGCATAGCTTTTGTGTCACCATGTGTTGCTTTGTTTATTTAAGTTAGGATGACATTTAAAATTGTATTACTACTTCAACTGAAAAGGTCAAACTTGATTTATTATACCCAAAGTGACATATTTCTAATGGGTTTTTCCCCCCTGTTTGTATTTTGTCAAAGCTGTGAGGCTTAATCTAATTAATTATTTATGTGTGTGTAAATAATTTGGAACTGTTGTATTACATTCATCACTTATCAAAGCACTTCTAACTGGTTAAAGAAGTTGGTTGAGCATGCAGAGGTGTAATGGAAAGTTTTGTGGAAGCACAACATTTGGTAGATAAAGGTGTTGCGTTCTTCAGCTTGAATAAGCCTGTGGTACTGCTGAGGTCTCAGGGAAAGCCCAGGTTACTTTATTAGTGGCCTTCAGCTCATCAGCATTTCTGGCTAATCTGGCACTGCGATATTAAGGCCATTTAACCAGATATGTGTTAAACATGAGAGCTCTAATCTGTTTGGTGCCTTAGAGACTCCTGTCAAACTTTTGAACTGACCTTGCTTTACAGTCATTTCGCAGATATTCTTATTGAATACATTTTCTCTGTTGCACTTTTTCCTTCCACTAAACTTTCTTTGTTTGGCTACAGGACTCTGAACGGGCCACCTTCTTTAACAATGACCTCATAAAACCCATAATATTGCTGCTGCTAACCCTATTTTTGAGGACCATTATTTTAGTTTTACCTTAGTTTAACCTATAATCATTAAAATGAGCAGACATAAACACTCGAAATATGTATAAACTAACTTACATTTTAAATATACCTTTCCAGGTATTTTTTGTTTCATTTTAGTTTAATGCATAAAATGTACCTAAAAATGCCTTTTTGGAAATTTTATTTAACTGCACATAACAGGATTTCTCAAAGGCATCATGGAAAAAATTATTGGACTTGTTCCATCGGTGGATTTAAAATCTGATCCAACAGTTTCCAGTTACAGAAATTTGTGAGTAAGCACTGATCGGGTTAGAGCCATGACTGTGTACGTGGGGGCATGCATGTCCCCATCTTCATAGACAAACTTGAATGTCATTTTTATACTTTTCAAGCTGATAGTGGTCTATAAGGTAAGAGATGTCATAAAATGAAATCTCTTTTTTTTTTTTATCTAAAAAATGTTGGATGAATTCGTTTCTGTAAAAACAGAACAACCTTTAGAGTTGAGAGAGAAGCTGAATTGGAAAGTCAGGTTGTCATATAAAGTTATTGTAGAAATCTGTAACTGGAAAGCTAAAACTGAGTTCTTGCTAGTAAAAACAAGACCGTTGTATGCAATTTCTTAACTGGAGTCAACATTTTACATATTACAAATTATGAAATTTCATCAAACACCAGCAAGTACCCTATTCATATCTAGAATAAACTGGAGAACCTAATCTAGGGTAAAAATAGCTTACCGTTTTTCTGGTTTTATCATATTTTACATCTCCCAGTTTAGAGCTGATTTAGGAAAGCGAAGATAAAATTTTATAAACCCTGTAAAAAATAACATTGCACCTAATGATATATGATATTTTTGATATTTATCATATGCTTAACCGCAGGTCATCTCTCCACAAAACATTTGAGAATGTCAATTAGGAAGAGTAACAAAACCCAAGTTAGGTGTTGCAAATCAGTTTTTTACTAGCATAAACCAACCTGACTTGAAAAATGTAGAATTGGTTGAGCGCTATAACATCACCTCAGTTATAAATTTACTATTTTAAAAATTTATTGATGTTGAAAAGTATGAGGACTGTGATGTATAAGAAGTTAGAATGTATTACCTCCAAGTCTGACAATTCATGTGAAACAAGCCTCAAAATCAGAAGTAGAACATCTGCCTTCCTTCATGTACCCCAACTTCAGCATCGTGATTGATTGGCTGGAAGTGTGACTGATTGGTTTAATTTTTTCTTGGCAGAAGATGATTACTTTGTTTATCATATTAGGGTGATCCTCAAGGCCTGATTTTCATAGCATGTCATTCCATATCTACATATCTTAGACTATGAAGCATTACAGTGTCTGTTATTATATGCTGATAACACACACCTTTATATTTCTGGATCACCACATGACTACAATCAGAGTACGTATGTCCAAAATATCTATAAGTGAATGAGTCAGATTTTCCTCCAGCATAATTCAAAAAAAGAGAAAGAAAATTCAAAAGACATTGTTTCTGTTTGTCAAAATGCAGGGTTAGAAATCTAGGCTTAAATCTCTAGACTTGCCATAAACCTGTCATTATGGACTCTAATATCCACATAAACCTAAGAACTGAATCAGTAATCATCTTTAAAACATTTCTAAAATAAAGGGTTTCCTGTTGATGCTTTTATTTTCTGTAGGAGGGATCATTGGAATCCTAAATTTAACATTGTGTAAAAAAATAAATAAACTGATAAAAATAACACAAAAACTATTCCATATATAATGCTGCTGCTGCAGTTCCAAATTTCAGAAGAGGCATAATTTATGTTTATAGTTAGCACTAAACACTAAATTATCAATTGGAAACTTAATTTCATTGATTTATTTAAGGACAGTGCACATTAATCAACATTTCTGCAAATGTGCCAGTGTTAGACAGCACAGGCTAATTTTCAACTGTAGTCCATTGGCGAGATGTTATACTAGGCACATGGTGGCTAAGAAAACACGTTAAATGAGCATATTAAATGTCACAGTTTTAAGTGGCTTTACATCTCGTCTATCTCATGGTAATGTGTGTTAAATCACATGAAGGTGTTGAAAGCACTCATCACAAAGATGGTTGACAAAGATGAGACTTTTAAACAGGTGGTTAGGAAAATAGTGCGAACAATGCCACGATGTACAGTCAATTTTTTCCTCAGCCATCCTGATTCTCTGTTTTGGTTGTGAGAAACAGAAAGTGCATGGTGTTCATGTTCTATGGTATTCAACTGGATTCGGTCCTCTGCATTAGTTGGGTGGGAAAACAACCAAAAATGCACTTGTAACTTGAAGTAATGAAATTGTAAAGAGTAATATATTGCTGTACATTTTATAAGTAATGCGTTAATATATATGTAACTCGTTACTTATATATATATATATATATATATATATATATATATATATACACATATATATATATATATACATGTGAGGGATCAGACAAAGCGCAGCCCGACGACCCCTATGATGAATAAAATATATGGATCTAGTGTTCCCTCGCCCGGACGCGGGTCACCGGGGCCCCACTCTGGAGCCAGGCCTGGAGGTGGGGCACGTTGGCGAGCGCCTGGTGGCCGGGCCTTTTTCCATGGGGCCCGGCCGGGCTTAGCCCGAAGAGGAAACATGGGCCCCCCTTCCCATGAGCTCACCACCTGTGGGAGGGGCCATAGGGGTCGGGTGCCGTGCAAGACGGGCGGTGGCCGAAGGCGGGGACCTTGGCGGTCCGATCCTCGGCTGCAGAAGCTGGCTCTTGGGACGTGGAACGTCACCTCTCTGGTGGGGAAGGAGCCGGAGCTGGTGTGCGAGGCTGAGAGGTTCCGACTGGACATCGTCGGCCTTGCCTCGACGCATGGCTCTGGCTCTGGAACCCGTCTCCTCGAGAGGGGTTGGACTCTCTTCCACTCTGGAGTTGCTCCCGGTGAGAGGCGCCGAGCTGGGGTGGGCATACTTGTTGCCCCCCATCTCGGCGCCTGTACGTTGGGGTTTACCCCGGTGAGTGAGAGGGTAGCCTCCCTCCGCCTACGGGTGGGGGGACGGGTGCTGACTATTGTTTGTGCTTATGCACCGAACAGTAGATCAGACTACCCACCCTTCTTGGAGTCCTTGGAGGGGGTGCTGGAGAGTGCTCCTTCTGGAGACTCCCTCATTCTCCTGGGAGACTTCAACGCTCACGTTGGCAATGACAGTGAGACCTGGAGAGGCGTGGTTGGGCGGTATGGCCCCCCCGATCTGAACCCGAGCGGTGTTTTGTTGTTGGACTTCTGTGCTCGTCATGGATTGTCCATAACGAACACCATGTTCAAGCATAAGGGTGTTCATGTGTGCACTTGGCACCAGGACACCCTAGGCCGCGGCTCGATGATCGACCTGGTTGTCGTTTCATCTGACCTGCGGCCGCATGTTTTGGACACTCGGGTGAAGAGAGGGGCGGAGCTATCCACCGACCACTACCTGGTGGTGAGTTGGCTCCGGTGGTGGGGGAAGACGCCGGACAGACCTGGTAGGCCCAAACGTGTTGTGAGGGTCTGCTGGGAACGTCTGGCGGAGTCTCCTGTCAGAAGGGGTTTCAACTCTCACCTCCGACAGGACTTCAAACACGTCCCGGGGGAGGCGGGGGACATTGAGTCCGAATGGGCCATGTTCCGTGCCTCCATTGTCGAAGCGGCTGACCGTAGTTGTGGCCGCAAGGTAGTTGGTGCCTGTCGTGGCGGCAACCCTCGAACCCGCTGGTGGACACCGGCGGTGAGGGATGCTGTCAAGCTGAAGAAGGAGTCCTATCGGGCCTTCTTGGCCTGTGGGACTCCGGAAGCAGCTGATAGGTACCGGCAGGCCAAGCGGAGTGCGGCTCGGATGGTCGCTGAGGCAAAAACTCGGGCGTGGGAGGAGTTTGGAGAGACCATGGAGAACGACTTCCGTATGGCTTCGAAGCGATTCTGGTCCACCATCCGGCGTCTCAGGGGGGGGAAGCGGTCTGCCGCCAACACTGTTTACAGTGGGGGCGGTGTGCTGCTGACCTCAACGCGGGACGTTTTGGGTCGGTGGATGGAATACTTCGAAGACCTCCTCAATCCCACCGACACGCCTTCCTGTTTGGAAGCAGAGTCTGGGGACTCTGGGACGGACTCTCCAATCTCTGGGGCTGAAGTCGCCGAGGTTGTTAAAAAGCTCCTCGGTGGTAAGGCTCCGGGGGTGGATGAGATTCGGCCGGAGTTCCTCAAGGCTCTGGATGTTGTAGGGCTGTGTTGGTTGACGCGGCTCTGCAATATTGCGTGGACATCGGGGGCAGTTCCCTTGGATTGGCAGACCGGGGTGGTGGTCCCCCTCTTTAAAAAGGGGGACCACAGAGTGTGTTCCAACTACAGGGGGATCACACTTCTGAGCCTCCCTGGTAAGGTCTATTCAGGGGTTCTGGAGAGGAGGGTACGACGGATAGTCGAACCTCGGATCCAGGAGGAACAATGCGGTTTTCGTCCTGGCCGTGGAACACTGGACCAGCTCTACACCCTCGGCAGGGTCCTGGAGGGTGCGTGGGAGTTCGCCCAACCAGTCTACATGTGCTTTGTGGACTTGGAGAAGGCGTTCGACCGTGTCCCTCGGGGTGTCCTGTGGGGGGTACTCCGGGAGTATGGGGTACCAGGCCCTCTGATACGGGCTGTTAGGTCCCTATATGACCGGTGTCAGAGTCTGGTTCGCATTGCCGGCAGTAAGTCGGACTCGTTTCCAGTGAGAGTTGGACTCCGCCAAGGTTGCCCTTTATCACCGATCCTGTTCATAACGTTTATGGACAGGATTTCTAGGTGCAGCCAAGGTGTTGAGGGGATCCGTTTTGGTGACCTCAGGATCGGGTCTCTGCTTTTCGCAGATGATGTGGTCTTGTTGGCTTCGTCTGAACGTGATCTACAGCTCTCGTTGGAGCGGTTCGCAGCCGAGTGTGAAGCGGCTGGGATGAGGATCAGCACCTCCAAATCCGAGACCATGGTCTTGAGTCGGAAAAGGGTAGGGTGCTCTCTTCGGGTTGGGGATGAGGTCCTTCCTCAAGTGGAGGAGTTTAGGTATCTGGGGGTCTTGTTCACGAATGAGGGAAAAATGGAGCGGGAGATCGATGGACGGATTGGTAGGGCGTCTGCAGTCATGCGGGCGCTGTACCGGTCTGTCGTGGTGAAGAGAGAGCTGAGTCGAAAGGCGAAGCTCTCGATTTACCGGTCGATCTACGTTCCTACCCTCATCTATGGTCACGAACGCTGGGTGGTGACCGAAAGAACGAGATCGCGGATACAGGCGGCTGAAATGAGTTTCCTCCGTAGGGTGGCTGGGCTCTCCCTTAGAGATAGGGTGAGAAGCTCGGTCATCCGGAGGGAGCTCAGAGTAGAGCCGCTGCTCCTCCACATCGAGAGGAGCCAGTTGAGGTGGCTCGGGCATCTAGTCAGGATGCCTCCTGGACGCCTCCCTGGTGAGGTGTTCCGGGCATGTCCCACCGGGAGGAGACCCAGGGGAAGACCCAGGACCCGTTGGAGAGATTATGTCTCCCAGCTGGCCTGGGAACGCCTCGGGATTCCTCCCGAGGAGCTGGCCCAAGTGGCCGGGGAGAGGCAAGTCTGGGTCTCCTTGCTTAGGCTACTGCCCCCGCGACCCGACCCCGGATAAGCGGAGGAAGATGGATGGATGGATGGATGGATGGATGGACATATATACACATATATATATATATATACACATATATATATATATATATATATATATATATATATATATATATATATATATTTAATATATATATATACACATATATATATATTTTATATATAATATATATATATATCACATATACTATATATATATATATATATATATTACACCATTATATATTATATATACAATATATATACATATAAACATATATATAATATATATTTATATATATATATATATATATATATATAATATATATATATATATATATATATATATATATTTAATATATATATATACACACTCAACAAAAATATAAACGCAACACCTTTGTTTCTGCTCCCAGTGGCCTTTTATTGTGGGCAGTATAAGGTACACCTGTGCACTGATCATGATGTCAGATCAGCATCTTGATGTGGCACACCTGTGAGGTGGGATGGATTATCTCAGCAAAGCAGAAGTGCTCACTATCACACATTTATCTGGAATGAATTTTGGATCTTTAAGTCCATCTCATGAAAAATGGGAGCAGAAACAAAGGTGTTGCGTTTATATTTTTGTTGATATATATATATATACATATATATATATATATATATATATATATATATAATATATACATATATATATTATAATATACATATATATATATATACATATACTATATATATATATATATATTATATACACTACCGTTCAAAAGTTTGGGGTCACATTGAAATGTCCTTATTTTTGAAGGAAAAGCACTGTACTTTTCAATGAAGATAACTTTAAACTAGTCTTAACTTTAAAGAAACACACGCTATACATTGCTAATGTGGTAAATGACTATTCTAGCTGCAAATGTCTGGTTTTTGGTGCAATATCTACATAGGTGTATAGAGGCCCATTTCCAGCAACTATCACTCCAGTGTTCTAAAGGTACAATGTGTTTGCTCATTGGCTCAGAAGGCTAATGATGATTAGAAAACCCTTGTGCAATCATGTTCACACATCTGAAAACAGTTTAGCTCGGTACAGAAGCTACAAAACTGACCTTCCTTTGAGCAGATTGAGTTTCTGGAGCATCACATTTGTGGGGTCAATTAAACGCTCAAAATGGCCAGAAAAAGAGAACTTTCATCTGAAACTCGACAGTCTATTCTTGTTCTTAGAAATGAAGGCTATTCCATGCGAGAAATTGCTAAGAAATTGAAGATTTCCTACAACGGTGTGTACTACTCCCTTCAGAGGACAGCACAAACAGGCTCTAACCAGAGTAGAAAAAGAAGTGGGAGGCCGCGTTGCACAACTGAGCAAGAAGATAAGTACATTAGAGTCTCTAGTTTGAGAAACAGACGCCTCACAGGTCCCCAACTGGCATCTTCATTAAATAGTACCCGCAAAACACCAGTGTCAACATCTACAGTGAAGAGGCGGCTGCGGGATTCTGGGCTTCAGGGCAGAGTGGCAAAGAAAAAGCCATATCTGAGACTGGCCAATAAAAGAAAAAGATTAAGATGGGCAAAAGAACACAGACATTGGACAGAGGAAGACTGGAAAAAAGTGCTGTGGACGGATGAATCCAAGTTTGAGGTGTTTGGATCACAAAGAAGAACGTTTGTGAGACGCAGAACAACTGAAAAGATGCTGGAAGAATGCCTGACGCCATCTGTTAAGCATGGTGGAGGTAATGTGATGGTCTGGGGTTGCTTTGGTGCTGGTAAGGTGGGAGATTTGTACAGGGTAAAAGGGATTCTGAATAAGGAAGGCTATCACTCCATTTTGCAACGCCATGCCATACCCAGTGGACAGCGCTTGATTGGAGCCAATTTCATCCTACAACAGGACAATGACCCAAAACACACCTCGAAATTGTGCAAGAACTATTTAGAGAAGAAGCAGGCAGCTGGTATTCTATCGGTAATGGAGTGGCCAGCGCAGTCACCAGATTTGAACCCCGTTGAGCTGTTGTGGGAGCAGCTTGACCGTATGGTACGCAAGAAGTGCCCATCCAACCAATCCAAATTGTGGGAGCTGCTTCTAGAAGCGTGGGGTGCAATTTCTCCAGATTACCTCAACAAATTAACAGCTAGAATGCCAAAGGTCTGCAATGCTGTAATTGCTGCAAATGGAGGATTCTTTGATGAAAGCAAAGTTTGATGTAAAAACAATCTTATTTCAAATAAAAATCATTATTTCTAACCTTGTCAATGTCTTGACTCTATTTTTTATTCATTTCACAACGTATGGTGGTGAATAAGTGTGACTTTTCATGGAAAACACAAAATTGTTTGGGTGACCCCAAACTTTTGAACGGTAGTGTATATATATATATACATATATATACATAATATGACAATTATCTTGCCATACCGTTGTTGTCGTGTTTTTTTATACATGTCGAAACATGAGTTACGTAACTTAGCTCCGCCCCTGTTCTATCAAAAAGTAATTGATACGTCATCCCACGGCCCCGCCTCAGAGGAGCTGTGATTGGCTGACTTTTGCTGCTGCAGGTAGGCCAGCTAACCCTACGAAAACAAACGGGCTGAGCTGAGCTGCGCTTCGGGTTATCGTCTCAGTTGTTTTTTTTTACTCCGTTGCCCAGGGCTGTAGAGGCCTCGGCTCGGTTATATTAAAGCTCGTCTGGATGTGTAGAGACAGGAGCAGCTGGAGCTCTTAATGCAACCTTCCCTCCTCAGAAGGAACCACAATGTCCGACGCGGCTAACGTTACAGACAACAACGGAGACTCAGGGCTTAACGGTAAGCTAACTGCTACCAACCTGATGCCCCAAAAGCTTCCCCTAAGCTTTTTTCTCCCATATCTTCGCGTCTCTTACTACACTAGCTTATATATGAAAGTTGTTTATTGGTCGGAATGTGTAAACAAAAGGGCTTTAAGTGCTAATTTATCTATTTTTTAAGCAAAGCTTCAGAGAAAGGGGGAGGACCCAGAATGTAATATTCCGTGTATTTATTGACAGTCTTTGAGCCAATGGTGTTTGAGTGACCGAAAGGTGAACCAATCAGGGCTTCCTGTTGATGTTAGAGGCGGGCTGAACTGTTGTCAACATGCCTAGATGGAATATGCCCAATTTAGTGAAATTGATGGAAAATATTTGATAGTCCACCCTTAGTTGTTGATAGTTAATTCTTAATAACACATGATTAGAAAGTTTAGATATATATATAACACAATGCCATCAGCATTCGGACCCAACCTAGAGACTGAGAAGATGTTTTACAACACTATTATGGGGAGCCGTGACTTGGCCTGCTATTTATGGTCTTAGCAACAAGGGAACAAATCCTTCTGTTATAATAAAGATGCTGGTGGAGTATCATGGTTCACACTAGTTGAAGGTTAAAACGGTAGTTCTCAAACTTTCCAGCGTCCATCCCACAAAATAAAAAGTGTAAGAGGGTCTGATTCTTGGTTGAGCTAATAATGAGTCAGTTAAAAACTAGTACAGTAACAATATGATAAGCATCAACATCCAGTTTATTGGCAAACATTTTTTGCTTTTATTTAGTTTCAAGTAATGTTTTTTTTTATCTTTTGCATCATTTTCAAATTGAATATGGTTTCTTATCATTATTTTTGGTATTTAGGTTAACTTCTAAAGAGACTTACATATTCCCGACCCCAGTTTAGGAACCTCTGAGTAAGTAGAGTAGTACATAACTGGACAAACTATCTTCACTGTAAAGCATGGTGGTGATAGTATCATGCTTTCACTCTGATATCTTATCTCACAGTTATGTCAAATGAAACCAGAGTTGACCTATATGCAAAATAATAAGACCTAGAATGTCACATCCACCTGAACTCACCTTCTACCATATATGGAGGTAGAATCAACATCCTGTGGGAGTATTTTATTTCAGTAGGTCCAAAGAAGTCAGCCAGGGTCTATGGGCAAGACTTGAGACTGGGGTGGAGGTTTGCCTTCCAGTAGGAGAACGACCGTGAAAATACAGCCAAAGCATATTAATGCTTTAGAATGGCCTAGTCAAAGTGGATTTTTGAAGATTGATTTTTACCCACATTTTCCAGTAGGGCTGAACGATTTTGGAAAATAATCTAATTGCGATTTTTTTTCTTCAATATTGCGATTTAATGTGCAATTATTTTTGTGGGGCTTTTGTCATGCATTTTTTAATTAATGCAATCAAAAATATTATGTATTATAAACAGATTTTTATACATAATTTATTCTATTCCATAAGATTATTTACTTATTTTTAGACAAAGGCAAATATTAACAACTTTATCTACTTTTAATCATCACACTCGATGGTCATCGGTGTCGTTCTGCAATCAAGGTTTTCTTCCTTTTGATCCCAGCTAATAATTCCCTCCGGCTGCAATGTTTTCCTCCGTGTGGTTATCCAGGAAGTAGGATGCTTGAAGAAACAAGCTCTGATTTTTAATTCTCTATTGATCTAATGCATTTTCATACTCTGGTATGGCTACATAGAGTGGTTTGATCTCAGGTCAGTTGTTGCAAAATACTCCGCTGTTTTCAGTGCGGCTTTACCTTTCTGTCGGCATTTTTTGTACAGCGCAGGTAAAATGTGGCTAAAATGTGTGTGTGAGATTGAATCCTAGCTTATTCATCATGGTTAACAAAGCATACTTTTGGCTATAAAACCTGTTATAGCACAAATTATTTCAGTGTACCGTTTTTTTATGTTCGTAAGGAGCGATTCTTTCAAACAGCTCGGTCAGCGATCCCTGTCGCCTCGAAGTTTGTTTACTGGAAATTTAAACACTGGTGGCGGTCAGTTTAGCCGTGCAACTCTCATATATGGTGGTGTGATGTTTTTAGGTGTTGATAAAGGTTCGTACTGTAGCCTACCTCGTGTGGCAGCAACAATACCAAGACGGGTTCTGCATAATATCTGGGGTTGCGCAGCATCAACGTTTTCTTAGCAGATATAATTTCTCACAACTGATGTACTGTTCCTCTTTGGTACCGAATATTGTGCAGCGTTGGATTCTGTTAAGCTTTTGGTCATTTTATAACTGGTTAAAGTGCAGCGTTTCCTTCTCTCCCTTCATTGTTTGCAAGTCACGTGACTTTAGCAGATATGTTTACATCAAGGAAATCGCATTTTACCAAATCGCGATTTAATTGCATATGCCATTAATCGTTCAGCCCTATTTTCCAGCCAAGCCCATCGACCGGTTTCATAAAGGATGCTTGGCCTTTGGTTGAGACTTGGAGCTTTAACTGCAGTGAAAAGTACTCACTCAAAGCGGCTGGATACAAATACATGCCACACTTTTCAGATGTGGTGAAAATGTTTAATTTTCCTTTACAGTTACGCAGCAATTTGTGTTGGCTTTTCACTTAATGAGACGTTCAGAAGTAATGAATCCTGAACGACACATGGTCTCTACGGCTGTCTTCTAACCTTTGGCTGGATTAAACGCGCTTTTAAACTTGCAGGCAGGTCCAGATGTTTCTCCACCACAAAACATTTTCTTCTATTATTGAACACTTTGGTCCAGTTTTTGTCGCTCAGAGAGAGGGACACATCCACGTCTCTGAACCCGTCCAGCAGTTGATATTGTCTATCTGACTGGCCAGAATGTTCTGAATGATGGTCGCCATGGCAACGGGGCTTTATCCCCCCCCCCCCCCAGTTGAACACAATGGCCTTCGGATTGCCGTGTTATCCCGATTGCTGACTACATGAGCAGCACGTTTCCTCTTTAGGCTGTTTACTCACTTCGTGCGAGGCGCATCAGGGGTCTTCCTCATTGTTTTTGTAACTAAGTGATGATGAAGGATCTTTAGCCAGACCCCCTCCTCCTCCTCCTTTATATTTGTATCGGTACTCTGAGAGGGCTGTGCCTTCTCAGCTGCCCGTCCGTGCCAGAGCTCACGTACGAGCCAGTTGGAGCGTTCTATTCCCCAGCCACCGTCTGCATACACCATGTTTACTGCCAGCTCATCATGCTGCAATAAATAGAAACCCGTCAGTCTCTGGCCATCCACCTTGTTGCTTTACTCCAGTTAATAGGGGGGGGACTTTGGAAATCTTTCTTTGTTTTTTATCCATTCTTTAATCCTATAAATAAGTAAATATAATTCTCTACTTACCTAAATGTCCTGATTAAAGTCCACTTTACTGTCAAAAACTGTAGGATTATAAGAACAGGGTGTATAATTTACCCTTTTCCTGAACAGGAACTTGATTAAATAGTTTATTGACTCCGGCATCCTGGCTCATATCTTATCAGAACCAAAACAGTCTTTGTGTCTGACCACGTTTAAACTCGGAAACAATCCCGAGGAGTTAGTGAGACTGTACTGAAAAGGCTGAAGGACCAGCAGCACAGGAGCACTACAGGGGACCGTACTCTCACCAGTACTTTTCACTGTGCACACCTCAGACTTCCACTACAACTCAGAGTCCTGTCAACTGTACTGAAAAATTATCATTATCGTGAAATTATACTGTGATGACTCAACAGTTGTCAGGTGGCTCAGAGATGGACAAAAAGCTGAGTTCAGAGTAGAGGCCGATTTATATTTTGCCAATATATATTTGGCAGATATATATTTTGTACATTTATTTACTACCATGTGGTAGGTTGCTTTACTTTGTGGGGATTTTTCTTTGATACTTGAAGCCAAGATTCTACCTCAACCAGCTATTTGCATAATTTTTCTAGTTACTGTTTGAATTTATTTTATTTTGTATACTTAAAGAAACTTGAATCGGTTTTATTATTATTATTATTTTGGTTCTGAAACTATTTGTTCTCAGGTTACTGTTTAGAGTTTGTTGTTATATTGTCTTATATTTGAATTTCAATAAATATTTAATGAGTTTTATTCACTTTCTCATTGATATTGCACACAGTGAGTGTTCAATTGTCTTTCACAATCAATTTGCTGCTAAAAACTATATATATCAGCCTTAGTAATTGGCTTTAGATATTGGCCATTGGCAACCAAAAAAAAAAAAAAAAAAATCGTTCCCGGCATTGGCCTTAAAAAAAACCCATATCAGTCGGCCTCTAGTCCAGACAGCTGCTGGAGCCCTTTGTCAGCAATCATCTTGAATGTGAACAAAAACAAAAAAGGTGATTGTAGATTTGAGAAGCAACAGAATTGGGTCCAACAATGCATCATGGGAGGAGAAAAGGAGTTGGTGGAGGAGTATAAATTGGTCAAAGTTCACTTGGACTGGAGACTGAAGAGTGAAGCATCTACAAGAAGGAACAGAGGAAGCTTAGGTCCTTCAGAGTCTGCAGATCTTCTATACAGTACAAAAATTATATCCAAGAAAGTAAAAATCCCTTGTTTTTATACACATTTGTTTTCTTATTTTTTTAATCTATTCTTACTTAATAATTATCTTTTTTAGCTCATTACAAGCAAAAACGATTTTGTATTGATTTTTTAGAACTTGTTTCCAGTGTTTTCCAGTGTAAGGTTATTGTAGTTTATTGTTGTTAAACAGAAGAATGTCTTCATTCAGAGGCTTTATAAGATTAACTTTAATACATAGCGCTACAGGAGATCCTTCCTGCCCACAGGATCACCATCAACAACAACTCTTTAGAGCAGGGGTGGCAAACTTTAAACTCTATCAGAGAACCGAGGGCCAAATGTAATAATTTAGTCAAAAATACCAATATTAAAGAATAGTAAAGTACTTTCATTTATTCAAGATCATTTTCTGTGTAAATAACAACAAAATGACAAATAAGTCAGATTTATCCATTTAAATCATATCTAAACTTCCTTATTTGATGGATTTAGCATTGATGTCATTGAACAAATATTGTTCCTTGCATCACTGATGATTAGGGATGGGTATCATTAAGGATTTACTGATAATACTACTCTTAACGATACTCGTTATCAATCCGGTACTTTATTGGTATCCTTATTGGTACTTTTTTTTTGGAAAGACTAAAATAAAAGGGGAGAAACTCAAAAAATGAACTAAAATTGTTTTATTTTTTTAACAACTGGAACAGAAAAACACAGAAGAAAAAAAAAAACTAGAAAAAAAATTACAAAATGATTAAATAAAAACTAAATAAAAACACTATTTAAAAACAACTTCTATACATCAAAAACTAAAAATACTATGTTGTCTAAAAAAGTTAAAGGTATTCAAATAAAATATATGAAACATAACTTCTCCATAAAATAATGCAATTAAGAACCAAAATGAAAGATATTTAATGCTAAAGGGTATAGTGCAAAATAAGCTCTGAGAACTTTAAGAACAACAATATAACTTACACCCATCCATTTTCTGTCCCGCTGCATCCTAATGCTGCAGCACTCAGGCGCTCAAAAACTGTGTATCTCTCTGTTTGTATTTGGTGTATTTTACCAAAATGTTTGGTCAAATCACTCGTTTCGTGTTCTGGCCTTTGCAGGAAAAGCTTTTATGGAATTTGTGACAGTGTGCATTGTCGGCTTCTATTTTTACCATTCTGTGTGTGTAACTACAAACGCAGCATTCGCTCCTCCCACCTTCAGTCCCCGCGGCGTGTTTGTTAAGGAGGAGCCTACTGCCGACAAGCCAATACAGTTTTTTGCTTGTGTATATTTCTCATGCAAAAGATGAATACGGGTTTCAGTACCCATCCCTAATGATGATGACGCACAATGTTGATAATAGCTGCTTAATATAGCAGCTAGGGTGGTACCCTGCGAACTATGAAAGTAGTTTAATCCTGTCCGGTGTGTTTTATAAATGGATCAAATATGAGGATTTGTGGTCTTATAAAGTGAGCAAATTTAAATATGCGCACGAATCTGCACTCCTTGTAGACCCCTTGTGATTCGATTTGAAAGCATAATTATTAGGGATGCACCGATACTGGTATCGGGTATCTGTTAAGCTTAACCGATACCATGAACCTATACTCAAAATGTGGAAAATCTGCCACAAATTCACCAAAAAAGATACATTTTTCACTTGAATGTTTTTTGTGTGGTAATTTTATATTTTACATCTGTTATTTTGTCTCAGTTATGTTTAGTTTATAAAGCGTGGTGCCTTTAGTCTCTTCAAGAAAGGCACCAGAAGATATACAGTTTATTAATTCAACAATATGTGGCAAGGTACACAACAAGAGCCCAGGTGGGATTCGATCCCACGACTCCCAGGTGAAGGTAATGTGCGTTAACCAGTCAGCCAAAGGGATATCCCTGTGGCCAAGCAGCCAGGGCACATGATCTATCGGAGCCATAGTGACAGGACCTCAGCACTGTCACAAATAATATCGGATCGGTATCGGGTATCGACAGATACACAAAATCCAGCCATCGGTATCGGGACTGAAAAAGTCGGATCAGTGCATCCCTAATAATTATATTTGGCTGACTTAAAAATGTGGACTCTTATGTTATTATACCCAGGGAAACCACCTGGCAGGCCAAATTGAATGACTTGGGGGGCCAAGTTTGGCCTGCAGGCCCCACTTTGGATTAATAAACTATTAGTTTGGATGGACACATGGGCACAGAAGTAGGTAAAGTAGATTTAATGACTTTATTATCCCCAGGGCGATCTCTTATCGCACATAAAGTTAACCTCTACTTTATCAAGTTAAAAGTTTAACTGGCCTAACAGTTCAGAATATCAGGATAGACACTCTTAAATTGATTTGCGGGCACCAATTACACGATTTGTCATTATTAGTTTAAAAACGGCGCCCCCTTTGCACGTTGCAGTGCTAAAAGTGAAATGCGGCTGAAGAACGAATAAATTCTCTGTCCTGTTTCTTCTTAACGCAGGGTCCTGGGTAGAGCTGGAGATGAACAGGAACCATCAGGCTCAGAGTTCCCCAACAGCTGGCCTGGCCCCGGGCCTGCTGCCCCTCCCTCAGGTGGAAGAAGAGGAGGCCATAGTAGGGGGGTTGGAGCACGTCCCGTCGTCGTCCTCCATCCACAACGGGGACATGGAGAAGATCCTACTGGACGCCCAGCACGAGTCGAGCCGCAGCAATTCCTCCTGCGACAGGTAACCCTGAAGAAAACGGGGAAGATCAGCTTAAGGATGAAAGATGTCAGAATCTGAACTAACAGATTCCTGACACATATGTGCCAAATAAGAAAAGGGAGTAAATAAAATATCCATCCATCAATTAGTTCATTGTTCCATCCACATGGTAGTTCATCGTACCGTCCTTCCTTTCTGTCTCTTGTCCATATTTAAAGAATATGGAAATATCCTTGACTGTGAATTTGTATTTGTTCATGAACAATTGCTTCAATTTTTGACCAACAAATTTGAATCTTGTAAGTACAAAATGTTGGCTATATTTATATTTAGGGAATATTTAATCAGAATATTGATAACAGGGAGATTTCTGCTACCGCTTGTCTCATAGTTTTATTTAGGTTAAAACTATCTCACTCTTCACCCTGAGATCACATCATGTGCTGGTGTGTAACTGATAGAGTGGACCTTATCAGCAAGTTGGACTTTAAGCTATCAGTGAGTCATTTTAGGATGTTTTTAAGTCAATAGCGCTGAATCAACAACCTGAATCCACACGGTACGGTCCCAATAGTTTTCCGGGTCACAAGATCATCATCATCATCAGAGCTCAAAGTTTATGTAGAGGGATATTTTTAGATTACCTTTATCCTCTAATACTTCCACTTCAGCTAGTGTTGTAGAAAGCTTAGAGGCAAGCTATGCTGACAACACTGTGTTTTTTGGTATAAGTTTGAAGGGTTAAAACCCGTTTTATGTTGAGTTAAGATAATTATTTGAGGGACTACAGATGAAATTTAGCTTGTAGCTAATTCTGGTATGGCCGAGTGCCATGCATTGTCCCTTTTAAATAAGTACAATTTAAATTAAAAAAATAAAATTTAAATTATTTTAAACTCTTCTATTTAAGTTTCAGTTTTTTTGTTGGTGTTATTTGCTAGCTATGCGTAGATCTATTAATCCTACTGAGATCACCGTGGTAACAGAACAATCTATTTTAGTCCACCTAGATTACCATGGCAACAAAATTGTATCTAGTAAGTAAGTAAATGTTAGTGATGGGTATATATATATATATATATATATATATATATATATATATATATATATATATGGAAAAACGAATATATATATATATTGGTTTTTCCAAGCTCTTTGCAATGATTTTTTTTTTAAAGCAATTTCTCCAGTTTTAGAAAATAAAATAATTGCATGGGACAGATGCACAATAAATTTCTGGTTGGCAAGTAATATTATGGTTTAAGAACCTGAAACAGTTTCCTGAATCCCTCACTTTCAACAATGCTGAGAAGCATAATAAATAGGTAACAATGAAATGCCTGGTCAAACTCATGCTTCCTGGTAGCTTAATATAAAAAATAAAATAATAATAAAATATGTATTCACTGTGAATAAAGTGACCACGAAGAAGTTTTATAATGTCAGTGTATCTGCATTTATGCTAGTTGCATTTGGGACCTCCTGATGGTCATCTTTGGGTCTATGATGTCTCAGCATAGAAGATGTGATTTTATTAATATATGCCAGGTCAGTAGAACAAATGTGACATTTAAACTGCAGAAAATAATTATATATATTATTAATAATTTTGATAAAATTAAGAAGAAACTGAGAGGAACAAGATTAAAAGATGACATAAAAGCAAATACTTTACGATTTTGGCTTTCTGGGAATTAGTCTGGTTCGAAAAACAACATTTCGGCAGAGAAGCATCCCGGTGAAAGCTGGAGATGCTTCTGCTTTTAAACAGAGTTCGTTGCTTCTGTAACGGATGACACAGCAGCTGTATTGGTCACGTGACTATTTCTTAAAGCGCAGATACATGCGCCGACGCATCGGTGCTGCTCTACCCATCACTAGTACATGTTATTTATATAGCAGTCTTCACAGGATAAAAACCAGAAAGTGCTTCACAAATATATAGGACAAATGTAAGTAAAACCAGGAGGATAAAAACACAAAAATAAGATCAAATCGATGAGCTAATGCAACTGAAATCCAATTAAAAGCCAGTCTGAACAAGTGTGTCTTAAGCTGCTGTTAAAAGCTAAATACAGTCAAGAAAATGTAATAATGGAGGCAGTGCATTCTATAACCTGGGGGCCACCATTCTAAAAGATTTGTCTCCTCTGGTCTTAAAGTGAATTAATGGGACTACAAACAGGCTTTGATTAGTTGATCGCAGGTTGCGGGAAGGTAAGTGCAGTACTGAAAGATCAGAGATGTAGATGGGAGCATCACCGCACGGAGCTTTAAAAGTCAGGACTAAAATTTTAAACTAAAATCTAAAATGAACTGGCAGCCAATGTAATGAGAACGAGAGGTTTGATATGCCCTCTTTTCCGTGTCTTGGCTAAAACCCTTTTAGTAGCATTCTGGAATGACTGGAGACCATTAAGATTCTTGTTACTCAAACGAATAAAAAGACCGTCACAATTATCTAAACGAGATGAGATAAAGGATAGAGCCCACCTACATTACCATGGCAACGAAACTGGATCTGAAGCACTCTAGATTACCAGAGAAAGCAGAATCTATTTCAGTCCACCTGGATTACCATGGCAACAAAACTGGATCTGAGGTGCCCTAGATAACCATAGTAACATAAGTAAATCTATTGGAGCCCACTTAGATCACCGTAGTATAGAGGAACTATGCTGTTCCACATGGAAAAAAAACTAAACTTTTTAATTTGATCTTAATACAGATGACATTTGAAATCAAAAAGCTTTTGACTGATGCGACTCAAATCTCTTATTACATAAAGACCACAACACTCAGATAACGTCCTGTATTTATATTTCTACATGATCTACTCTTAGTTGCAAGATTGGAAATAGTTGACATAAAATCCTCAGATTGTTTCAAGTTTCTCTTGTGTTTTCTAACCCTAATAAGAAGTTCAGATAAAGTTGAATAAAACTGTTTATTTTTTTATATCATTAGTCAGAGTAGTTTTTATTTGGCATTTTCTTAGATAAATCTGAGTCTGAGCTAAATGTTTTTGAATAATGTAAAAAGTTCAGGTAATTTGTCTGACATTATAGCTCCATATTTGTTTCATGGTGTAATACAGTGAAATTAATGTTTCTATTATTCGACAAAATCTTTTTATCTTTGGACGTCGAGCTCCAGTCCAAAGGACCGATGTCCTGCCAGTTTCAGACGAGTCTCCGCTCCAACATTCAGATGGTCCGACTACCTCTTCTCATGTCAGAGTTCTGCTGACGTTCCGCTGATTAGCATTAGCTCGACTAAAACATGCAGGATATCGGCCGTAGAGGACTGACGTTGGACACCACTGCGGTTTAAGCACATCTATGGGTTTGTGGTTTCGCCAGTAAAGCCTCTGGTTTGTGTTGCTTTTAAACCCACAGCCCCCCACGGCCCCACTCCCCCCAGGACGAGGGACAGATCATCTTCGATGTGGACACGACCAGCAGAAGAGACAGTCAGGTCAGATCTCATCAGGTTCTCCATCACTCTGAGCTACCTGTTTCCATGGAGACGTCAGCCACACAGAGAGCAGATTTTTCTTTGATATCATTAAATCGTTTGTGTTGCACAGCTTCTGTCGCCGCCGTTAAACGTCAGCGTCTTGCTTCATCTTGGGTTTAATCTTGTATTGTGCTTTTCCTGTCTTTGCTTTGGAACGAGCCAGCAGAACAGATGTTTCCAGATGTTGACATGTTCTGTTTGTGGAGCTCGCAGAGTAAAACACCTGCTTGCTTTCTCAGTCTGAGGAGGACGTCTTGGACAAGGAGAGGGACATGGACATCCTGATGAAGGACGCAGATTGGGTCGCCGACTGGTCCAGTCGACCGGAAAACATTCCCCCCAAGTAAGTCTCAGCATCGGCCAAACGAACGCACCTCAAACCATCTCGGCATTAATTCATCAATCACATATTTACATGAACTCATTAGTTATAATTAAAGCTGCTGTCATAAACTGGAATAAAAGATTTTCCCTCCAGATACAGATAGACAGTCAAAACCAGAAGTTAAATAAAAAGCAACACAATGTTTCCTCTAACTGTTTGAAGTTGAATCAGACCAACTTTCCTCGTATTTGGTTGGTTAGAACCTAAATTATTTCTATTTGCTAAATGCCACAATAATGAGACAATATCTCAGATAAAAATGTATTAATGTGTTCAAAATCCAAAGTTTATATGAAGATTACTACCTCTATAAGCAACGGTGGAAAGCCCAGATGATAATGTTTAAGTCGTTGGACTTAAATAGTGGAACAAATTGCTTTTGGGTTCAACATGATTGGAAATAGTTTAATTATAACGATTATTAGGAAATCAGGAAGAGAGTTATAGAGCTGCACAAGTCTGGTTCATCCTTGGGAATAACTTCCAGAAGCTTGAAGTTAATCTGTTGAAACATGATGGGAACGTCTGACCATTGTACTGCTCAGGAAAGAGTCTGTTCTGGTTTGAAATGTGTAAGTAGACCCCAGAACGAAATTCAAAGACCTTGTGAAGATCCTGTCTGAAGCTGGTAAGACAGAGACGACGTCCACAGTAAAAACAGGTCCAGTACCAACATGGACTGAAAGGCTGTTTGGTGAGGAGGAAGCCATTAGTCCAGAAGCATAAAAAAGCCAGACTGCAGTTTGCAGAAGCACACAGAGACACAGAGCTTCATTAGAGACATGACACTAGAGGGGAACTGTGGGACCATAATGACCAACGTTAGGTTTGTAAGGAAAAAAAGGGACTTATCTAAGACCTGGTTCAACCTGCAAGGTTTTACCGTCGTACGATTTAAAAACCTGAGAAGCACATATTGAGATAAAGAAATCATGGATATAACAGTTTTGGTCCGACACACAGAACAGATTTCACTCACCGACAATTTCAAGTCAGACAGGAAATCTCGCAAAACCACACGAGACAAAATTGGACCTCGAAGTAAATAAACATGGCGAATGAGGAGGAGGCGTTGGCAACAGTTTGTGGACTCATTTCATCTCTTTCTGATTGGCTCCACGTCACATCTAACAGGCAGTGTGGTTGTTTTTCCTCTCAACACGCCACACATGCTGCCATTTAGGGCAGAGACAATCCGACATGTTGAATATCCCCGATTGATGATCATAGCGGACCTAACATCCTTCCGAGCAGAGCAGAGCGCTCTGAAAAAACCACACAAGCCAGGAATATCTGATTATCGTGAGGAGTCGTCACAGTAATGATATCTGCTTACTAGGGTGTGCCGGTATGCCAAACATCCCAGATCGGTACGTACCTTGGTTTAATGCCGCGATTCGGTTCATTTTCGGTACAGTAAAATGGCGAACAATAGTTTTTCTTTTGTATAAACGGGTAATTCTTTAATTACATTTAAAATGAAACTTTTATTCAATTCTTCAACAACAAATTCTCAGAAAATAAAATAAAATAAAATGTAAGATTTCCCCATTGGAATTTATTTTCATAAGTTGTTACCTATAAAAACAAGTCATTCTGTGCAGTTTTAACAACTCATTTTATTTTATCAATTTAGGGGCAACAGATCCTGCAAGTACCGTCAGACAGTGTTTCCCCTCTGATTAAAATCATTCACAGTTCCCTTTTGGCGCGTGAGGCTACAGCGGGATGGGGGAACTCATTATGACGTAACTCGCGCATGCTGCTTTCAACTTATCCATGTCTTTTTTTTTTTTCATTACCACACTTCAACAGGAAGCCATAGTGTTCCCAAACAGGATGCTTTAATGACAAAGGAGCTTATTCAAACTCCTGCTGGGCATAACGAGAAGCGTTGCTGCAGTGTGTTTGGTTAGCATGTTGTTGGCTAATGTGCAACTCAGACGTCCGAGTAGAAACTGTCAGTAGACATGAAAGTGTCTACTAACTGCTCCTTACCAAAACATTCGAATACAACTAGGTGTACCATCACTCCCCTACATATGAACCAGGGAACAGTCTAGCATTATTGCCTTATTTAGTGGTCCAGGGATTCTTTATTCCCAAATTCTATCTATGGATTCCTATAAATCTAATTAATCCTGCAGGAACCTGGACCGGAAAACCTGGAAAGCTTCAGTTGTGCTGTTCCTCATGTTACCTGTAGGGGATGTTAATTTTAGAGATATTTAGGGTTAATTTTTATGAGCAGAAATAAAACAATAATTTTATTTTTCATAGATTATTGCCCTAAAAAGTGTTAACTTTTAGACAAAAAAAACTATGTTAATCTGCTATTTTATTATTTAAATAATGATCCTTTTCGTTGTGTGGCACTTGTTTTTATACATTTAAAAATGTATAATCAGTTATTCTCTCCATGAATCCAGGAGCTTTTAGGCAAGGCAGTTTTATTTGTATAGCAAGCTTTCAACACAAGGCAATTCAAGGTGCTTTACATGATTCGTTGGTAAAGAAAGAAAACATAACACACAAAACGCAGAAGCATAAAAAGTAACAGGAAAATCAATGTTAAAAATCTGTATTAGGATATTACTCAAAAGCATCTCTAAAAAGAGTTTTAATCTTTGATTTGAAAGAACCTAATGATTCAGCAACTTTGCAGTCGTCTGGTAGTTTCTTCCA
The DNA here is from genome assembly GCA_028564705.1 of Apricaphanius iberus. Taxonomy (NCBI): domain Eukaryota; kingdom Metazoa; phylum Chordata; class Actinopteri; order Cyprinodontiformes; family Aphaniidae; genus Apricaphanius; species Apricaphanius iberus. The sequence continues at coordinate 287,475 of JAPXFQ010001666.1, forward strand.
GATTTTTGGAGCATAGAAGCTGAAAGTTGATTTTCCATGTTTGGTTCTAATTCAAGGGATGTTTTGTAAAAACGAGTGGGACAACCTGAGTTGTCTGCTGGTTTGGTATAGTGACAGCAGATCTTCAACAGAAGACAGGTCTTCTAACCCCAAAAATCTGACAGTTTTCCTTCCTAAATGACTAAAACTACAATGGTGAAGCAACGAGTGTCCAAAGTGCTTGCATCTGAAATGTGTGCCATGTTTCCAGGGAGTTTCACTTCCGCCACCCTCGCCGCTCAGTGACGCTCAGCATGAGGAAAACCGGGGCCATGAAGAAAGGAGGGATCTTCTCCGCCGAGTTTCTCAAAGTCTTCATCCCCTCGCTGCTGCTATCGCACATCCTCGCTCTGGGCCTGGGGTATGACTCAAACGCCTTCCTACACTCACCTTTGTAGTCGAAAGCAACTCCGCTTTAGCTTAATTTGCACGTCTACTCACACTTGTATATTTTTATAACTGTACAGGGCCTTCCATCCCTGCTTTTTTTTTAAAATCTTACTTACAAGATTCATCAATTTTCAGCAGATTTAGAAGATTCAGCAAAAGCCTGTGTGCTGAAGCTGAAACATATTGTCTTATTTTAATGCTTTTTTGTGTGAAGTCAGCCTCAGGAATTCTTTTTACCCGGTAACATGCTTTTTTTGTGTGAAGTCAGGCTCAGGAATGCTTTTTACCCAGTATCAGCACTACGTGATGTAACTTTAACATTATCATTCATTTATTATGAAGCCGTTTTCGCAGATTCTGTCATTTAAACCTGATCTGGCAACATTTCCACACTCTACCAGCAGGTGGAGCTGGAGCGTTCTATTCAGCAGCTGCAGCACACCTGTTGCCCCAGTCAAAGAGGAGCTGTTTGCGATAAAAAGCAGTGCAATAATCTGAGTCCATGTCCAGCCGTACTTTTAACAGGATGATGAGCGAAAGGAAGGAGTCAAAATGGCAGGCCTTCAGGGTTTTATTTGCTTCCTTTATAAGAAGAGTCTGTGGTGTTTTTCCCGTTTTCCTATTTATTTTTTTTTACATTTAAAGAGTTTTAAAAGCCTTAAAATGCATAATCGGTTTTTGCAGCAGCAATAATCTTATTCTGGAGAAAGTCTGTACCAAAACTATTGGCAGACGATTATTCCTGTAAAGTAAACAACATGATTCACTGAGTTTTCATATCTTCAAAATGTCTAGACACTTTCTGTTTCTCTGAGCCCATTTCTATTATCCTCTACAAAATAGAAAATACCAAGAGAGAAAATACTAAGTGTGACAGGACAAACATTTAGGCTGGGAATCTGATACTATCCCAGGCCCACCATCACCCAGTTAACACAAAACGCCTAGAGTGAGTTAGGTTGGGCGTATACTGATGTTAAAATAGTAAAATGTGCCCAAACAGTTCTTTCTATTTATTTTCCCAACAAATTAATATTTCTGTTCTGATGCAGTTGTCAGAATAGTAAGGGACGTAAAACAGGATAATATCGTTAACTATCTTAACATGATATGTAGACATGTATTAACTGGTCATCAACTACCATATCTGCATGCAGCAACATAACAACTTACAGCTTTTTTGGAAAAATTGTCAACTACTGGATCTGGATTGGATGCTGAACGTTCTACTGTCTGTGATTCACTGCTGCCAGCGTTAGCTTGTGTACCCTTGAGGTGCGTTTAAAGACGGCATTACAAATATGTAACAGCATATTATTGGATTAAACGGCTCAAAAAAAATGCAGGGGACAGAGGGCACTGACAAAGAGAGTGCGGGACACATGTCCAACAAGTACCCTGCGTCTATTACGCCAATGTCCACCCAACCTAAACATCTGCAATCCCAGAGCAGGCCAGTTCAGCAGCCAGGCCACTGGGAGATGTCCCAGTATAGGTATCAGATCTGCTCAGGCGACGGCATCTAGGTATGACGAACTCTTACATGATTGGGTGGGCGTTAGAATTTTTACGTAGTGTGGATTTAAAAAATAACTTTAATGAACCAATAGTAAATATAGAAAACATGAACAAATGAAGTATACAGAAGAATTTGACTGATACAAACAGCCAGGGGGTGTTATATAAATACAGTACATGCAAAACGGTACATATCACTATTGTTTTGACAGCGACTCATTAAGTGGATTTGTGTGCTTGGGTCAAATTTGTCAGCGAGGAAAAGTTCTCAGCTACGCGGCTTCCAGGTGGATCTAAAGCGGAGCAAAAGATGAATATGAGGAAAAGTGCCTTATATGGGGTTTAATAAAGGATCTATAATTTCCAGCATTGTGGACTTTTTAAGCTGTAAGAACAGCTATAATAGCATCCATCCGTTATTTGTACCGCTTATCCTTGAAAAGGCTGATTGGGGATTGGTGCCTGTCTCCAGCAATCATGGGGCAAGATGCGGGGTAGACCCTGGACAGGGCGCCAGTCCATCACAAAACTTTCTAACAGCAGTCCAATTCAATTCAGAATTCAGTTAGAAAACATTTTATATATTTCAAAGAAAAACTAAAGCTGAGGTATGTAGTTCATATTTTTTAAGTAACTTAAGAAATGCTTAAATTTGACTATCAGGCCCTGTTATATGATAGAAAGTAAGACAACTTTCAGAACTTACATTTCCCCTAAGTTCCTCCCTTGGCCTCGACAGTTAAATGAATGATTATAGATGATCGGATCCACAAGAGAGAGCTGTTGATCGAGAATTTGCCCCAGCATGCACTGCAGGGTGACACGCCTCAGTCAGCTTCCTTGCCCAGGAAAACTCCATTGTAAAAAGTAGGGATGTTTATTGGAAAGAATCTCGTAATAGAGTATGCATCAAAATATTGCAATACTATGCATGAAACTATACATTGTGATTTTTAAAACTGAACTTAAGTGTAGAAAAACTGTCACAGCACTCAAAACACCAAAATGTTTCATACTTTACTGTCCAGTTTTATTATTCGATCTAGTTCATCCACTGGAACAACGAGGTGACGTCAACCACCAACTAGCGCTTAGACATTTAATTTCACTACGAAACTTACTTTTATCATTATGGTTCCATTTAAATAAAAAAAAAAAAAATTAAAATGGATACATTTTGAATATTGGTACAATACCATGACGTAAAATATCGTAATATATTATTGTATGGATGTTTTCTTACATCTCTACTAGAGCTGGGTATTGATTTTAATATTTCAAGAATCAATTAGAGTCCGATTCTCAAGAGTCGGAATCGAAGGAATCTAATCTGATCTGCTCTGATTCAGTTCAGTCTTTCCCAATTCGGTATAGATATGTGTCTGTGCTGTTAAAAGCTGTTACCTTAATCATATGGCAGTAATTCAGTGACGGAACTTTGGGTAACAGTTCACCGAGGGGAAACTATTTTAACTCTTTCAGACTCACAGTTTTCATAGCTGCCATGACAAGCTAATATCCTATATATCCAGGCATCTAAGCCGACATTCCACAATAATATCTCCTGGATGACTCCAACAGTATTTTGTCAAGCACTGCTGATCCACCTCCTTTACGTTTGCTGCTCCTCTTGAAATCTCTGCCTGGCCGTACTTTTAGAAGAGTCTGGAATGTAATTCCTTGCAAATTATAATATGAAAGAGACGGTTTGAACTTCCTCCTCTTCTCTCTGCCCTTCCGTTCTGCTCTGTATCCTTAGAGCTTCCTTTTGACCACCTCTGGGATTTGGGTTCGTAGTTCAGGTAGTAGTTGAGCTTTCGAGATGGTAATCAGCTGCTCTGTCACAGTTATGTATAACATGACAACTGTCTGTGTTTTTCCCCTCCTCAGTGTGTACATCGGGAAGAGGCTGACCACGCCGCCGGCGAGCTCTTTCTGAGCCAGAAGCTGAAGAAAAGTGCCTGAGAAGTTGCCACGAGGTGTTTATGGAGGAAGTTTTGCTTTTTTGAGAAGATTACCCATCTCTCATCCCTCGTTCTCTCCTGCCTGCTTCCTTAACCCCTATCCGCTCCTCTCTTACATCCAGAGATATGAATTTGCTTTTTTAACCCTCTCTTTTTCGGCTTTCCTCTAACTGTCTGTAGCTTTCAGTCGGAGCTTTTCAAGACTGATTGAGGTCATATTTGCCCCGTGACTGGGTCTGCACGTTTATGAAGGAAGGGTTGCAGCATTACGCCTAAACTCTTCTTTCCTCGCATGTAAACAGACTGATCAGAGATTGTGCCGCCTGCGTGAAGTAGCCCAGCGCTCGATCACGACCAAGTGCGGTCTAAAAATGTGATCACGCCTTTTTTTTTTTTCTTATGAAAGTTGCCATTTTTTATTTTTTAGCTGAAACTGTCTATTTTATTTATTACACAATCTGTGTTCGTCTATGAAGACGTTTCGGCAGCAGCAGACTCAATCCTGGCATTTAATTCTGAAACGAGAATCAGGAAGAAGCTCCCGACACTAACTGGAATCCAGTCCCTCTGATGCAGCTCGTCCCGTAAGCTCACTTGATTCGATAAGAAAGTATTTAACCGAGTAATTAACTTTCCTATTAGACGTTTATTGAGGGATATGTTGTTTTAGAGGTGGTTTTATTTAAGGAAAGGAAAGCAACAGTCCTGCACTCCAGCGCAGTGAAATACTCCACGAGTGGAAAGAGCCGGACGAACCAGTGGGAAACTCATGGCGCTGCGGCAGAGACTAATCGAATCTCTGCCTCGAATCCCCGGAGGTCCTGCAATGAAAACACCCGTACCGACCCTGGCCTCAGTGAGGCTTGTCGGAACGTGGCAGCCGCTTCAACAGAGCCGAAAGCTGGGTCCAGGAAGGAACAAAACAGGTTCATCTCAGTGAATTGGGAGATCATGAAAAGCTCATATGAAATAGATTTATTTCACAGCGTTTTATTTTCTGTGAATCTGGATAATTATGGTTTACAGGTCCTTAAATAAAGAAATAAGTTTAGATAAAGTAAATATGATATAAATATGATAAATACTGGCCAAAAAAGCTAAAGATAAAAATCAGAATGTGTAAAAAATAAAGGACTTTTACCTACATTTTTAGTTAATTATATTCTTTACTTTTCTTTAATTCATAACTTCAGTATTTCTCTGATTCTAAACATAATTTTGGCTCTTATGACTCTTATTTGGCCTTAGAGTAGATCAAGCAGATAAACTCTTTGACTTTCTGAATAAGATACAAATTTATTTTGATCTGAACAACAGTCGAGTCGTTTGAGACGTCTCCGGTTTAAGAATCCGTGAACCCAGTGATGAAACGGTCACAGTCCTCTACAGGCTGCTCTTCTGCTGTTTTCTATCACTTTTTTTTCTCCATTCTATCAAACTTTTTATCTATATAGGTGGCCGCAACTCATTCAGCACCCAACAGTTTACGTTTCTAGCAATGACCTGTTGTGGCGTACCGTTCCCCAAAGGTCCATCATGGCAGAAGCCGCCTCTGTGTTTCTGTAGGCTATAAAATACCGTTTCTCTGTTTAAAAATGCTTTATTGGTCCCATTCTAAATATCTAATATATGTCTAAATATTTAATAATGTTTTAATTTGTTGAGCTGCACCTGTTTGTAATTGAAGTGGATTAAAATTTTGAATTTTTCTCCTTTTTTTTGCCCTTGTTGGAAAGAAACAAATTAAGAGCGTTCCCTTTTCCTTTATCAGAAAAATCTCTGCCATTTCACGAAACTGAAGACGAGACGAGAAAAAAAAAACCTCAGCATGCCTATCCGAAAACCGTTTGACGTCCTGTTTCGTTTTCATTTGCAGCCCTCTCGTGCTTGTGGTCGTATTTGTTCTTGCTGCGTTTAAACCTTACATTTTGTATTCTTTCCTGTTATTTGTTTTAAACCTTTTTTTTTTCTTTCCTGCTGTCGAAGAGATTGTGAACGCACACATGGGGAATCAAGCTTGACTCGACTATTTTAAAAGTGGGGAAAATAAAACTCCTTCCTGTTGATGGAAGGAAAAGAAAATCGTGGAAAGACTGCATTGGTCTGAAAGTAGTTCTTGTAACGATGCATTTGCTTTAAGGTTTTTTTTCCTGCTACATTGAAAACATTTATAAACATTTTGTCAATAAAGATGACTTGAGAGAAAACGTCCTTTTGACTTTATTTTTTTGTAAAAGTTTTCTAACCACCAATACCAACTTTAATTCTGATTTCTTGTGAACAACAAAAAGATGTAAAAACTCGCTCGACAGCAGCCCGAAGTAACTGATTGTAATTTTCTTTTAAAGGTCCAGACTTTGTTTTTCTCTTTAGTGCTGGATTAATTCGTGTCCCAATCGTCATTCCCCGTTTTGGGCCAGAGTTTAGTCCACAGCAGCACAACTAAATTAATGACAGGAGTTCAAGGAATATTTTCATGTATTAAATATCTTATTAATGGGTCTTCCTCTGGGTTGTGTTCGTGGTGCAATGCTCTAGGAACACCTCACCAAGCAGGCGTCCAGGAGGTTATTTTCATCTTGCCATGTACACAATCGTCTGCGAACTAACCCAGTGAAAGCTGGAGATAGCGTGATGAAGTAAACAGGACCACATCATCTGCAAAGAGCAGAGACCCGATACTTAGGGCACTAGAACGGATCCCTTCAACATCTTGGCTGTGCCCAGAAATGCAGAGACCAAACAGGCGTGTAACCGCATACTCACAAAGTAACCCTAAAGTGAAACCTATGGTGTATCATTCAACTTTTATGACTTTAACTCACAGTTGATTAAAAACAAAAAAAACTGCTTAATCCATTGTCTAAACCTGCTTATTCTTGCAGGGTGCGGCTGGGGCTGATGAGTATCTCCACCAGACTCCAGGCCAATAGAAGTAGGTTACAGGTCAACAGGAAATAAACTAGCTTCTCAAAACACAATTTAAAAAAAATACCAATAAGAAATAGTTGGCCCACACAGATTCTTGGATTCATTTAAAGTTTAGTGGAAGGAAAGACTTATTTCACTTAGTCACGTGTTATATTCTAAATTCCTGAGAAATGTTGGGTTTTCAATGGCTGTAAGTCATAATCATTTAAATTAACTGAACGCTTGAAGGGTATGACTATAAGCAGTGAGTACAGACATCAGTTCTCATTGTTGAGCTGAATTACTGAGATAGTTACGTTTTCACGATATTTAATTGATCAACATGCACCCATTTGTTCAAATCTCTTCGTAGATTAAATACCCTGTTGACTGGAAGATGCTACATGAGTCTAAACGCTGATTTTTGGGAAACATTGAGTAAGCAGAAAAACAAAACTACATCTCCAGTTTATAGGGAAGCACTGTCCTCTGGTGGCAAATGATCCATTCTGCTCTCTGTTGTACAAGTGGCATCAGTTTATATCTTAAAAAAAAAATCGTAGTTGAGTTAAACCTGTCCAAATGTAAAAGTACAAATATTAAAACAGTTCTGTACATTTCTCAGCCAGAGTGAAGATAACAGAGATACAAAACCATATTGTGTAATTATAAAAATAATGTATATGTGTTCACAGATAACTATAACAAAATGTTACAGGATCATCAAGTGTGTTTAATATATCAGATGTGGATTAATATCGAACCAAATAGTTAAATGTGTCTTCCCGAACATAGCCTCTTTATAAACAGCTTTCTCCTCTCTCTTTCACCTTCCCTACATGGATTGTCAGAACACCTGTTATCGGCCAATCCGACGCTTGAACACCGGCAGCTCCTCCCACTGCAGCTAATGGCGTTACTATGGGTTACAGGGTGGTGGCCAGCTCCAGCTCTTATGTCTATGCTTTCACTAACCTCTGAAAACATGGAAAAAGAGGAAGTAGGCTGAGATAAAACTTTTTTTTTTTTTACCTGAACCTAAACCTGAGAAATAACCCTGGGAGATTATTTTTTGTGCGTTGCAAAAGCATTCATACCCTTTGAACTCCCTCCCCCAGTCTCAAATATTTTAAGGCCTATAACAGGTTATACTCTGGTAGCCTATTGCTCAGTATTTAGCACCATCCATCTTTCAATCAACTTTGTCTGACTTTCCTGTGTTTCTCTTTTCCTTTGATTCCCATGTTTCCCCATGTTCTGTTCCAGAAAACAATATTTCATATGGCTAGAAAGTACAGTTTTGATTCCCTCTGACCAAAAAGTCTTATTGACATATTTAAATGGTCCCCTATGAAGTTTGTGGAAACTCCAAACAGCACTTCCTGTGGCCTTCTTTCTGTAAAGATCTTCCCGTCAACCCTTCATTAAGGCCAGATTTTTGGGGTTCACAACAAATACTTGTCCTGTCAACAGATTTTCCCCCCTTTACTGTGAATCTCTGTGAGATATTCAAAACTTGCAGTATTTTTTTAAGTTTAATGTGAAAATTGGCTAACTATGCTGCTGCATTAAGCTAATGTTCCACTAGCCGTTAGCTAAGCTTCAGGGCTAAAGATAGCTTCTTTCTTTAGCCCCTTTGGTACATCGTCAGTATGGACCTCAGAAATGGCAAATAGTTGGGCTCCAGTCATAAAATTAGCCTCCATTTGCAGTTAGCTGTACTTCAGGCATAAAGTAGCTTTTTATCCCTGTAATGAAGAGGATTTTCATTCCTTGTGTTTGTAAGTTATTTTTTATTTTACATTGGGGAATAGAAGCACTTTAACTTGACCCCTTAACACTGTATTTTAAGTGTATATGAAAGAAGACCATGGTACACAGAAGGTTTTATGGCATTTATTGAAGATAATATTAAGATGGATGGTTGCCTTTGTTTCAGGAGAGCCACAGCTGCTCCTCATTAAGTCATGTGGAGTAGTCTAGAGGAAGAAAATAGTTTTACGTGAAACAAAATGGTTTCTCAGAAGTAGGTAAGCTGGGATTGAAGAAAGCAAGAAAGTTCAGTGTTAAACTAGGAAATGAAGTTTGAAGTGCGTTCACTCACCTTTCTTTCTGTTTCCTCACCAGGGTGTTCGAGCAAATCTTTCACCAGAGGTCCGAGCACCATTTAAAGGTTCCGGTTGAGGCCAAGAGGAGAGTGTACGGGAAATATTCTAATGGGTTTTCTTAGTTTTAATCTGGTGTTTAGATGTAGGTGAGGATTTTCATATCTTTAATTTTGTAGGTAATGGGTTATGGAAATATTTGTATTTAAATAAATTTTAGAAATATTTGGTGAGGATAGCAGAGGAGCTCCCCTGGTGAGCAGAGTTAGATGGTTTAGCCCAATTTGAAGCAGGGTATATAACACTGCATGTTTGTCAGGCTCATTGTTATGGTTGCTGTCTGTATCCAGACAATTGGTGGAAAAATAATCCACTCTGCATGACTCACCAAGTTCCGGCCTCAGTGTCATTGCTTCTGAATCTCAAGCAGTCAAGGGACTCCAAATGTACAGCTGCGTAAGGCTGCCATATGACAATCCCCAATTGTGACAGTGTTAATGTTAGCTCCAGAAATAACAAATGGATGTGTTCCAGTGCTAGCATTAGCTCCTGTTAGCAGTTAGCTGTCCAAAGAGTTGTATGTAATTGCATCTAGTTGTGGTGCTGTTGGAATGCTAGCTTCCATTATACAGTAGCCGCTAACTGTGATGAATTAGTAATGTTAATTTGAAAAAAAGAAGCCAGCTGTGCTGCAATGCACACGCTAACTTGTACTAGACAAAAACAAGTAGACATTCATTTTTAGCTGTTTTTAATTTCTGTCTTCTTAAAAAATTTGATTGAAGATACCTTATCTCAAAAGTTAATTAAATTTTGAAACTCAAGTATCGTCAAAGAGCTGATGGTGATGCTGGACAAGAAGGATCCTCGCTTACAGTCAGTCATACGAGTCTGAAGATGCCTCTGATTGAAGACGGTTGGTGTATAGCAGTTTCATGACTGTCATGACATCCTAGTAGTTAAATGTATTGGCATTAGAGATGATATTACAAAATAATATCTCCTGGATGGAACCATCAGTTTTTAGCAAGCAGGCCTAATCCATCTGATTTGCTTTGTCACTCCTCTTTGACTCTATCTGGCCGTAAGGTTAGAGAAATCCATCAAGCTGCATCCATCAAGCCTTTCTTATAAACTCCTCTAGGATTTGAGGTTCATAGTTCAGGTATCATTTAAGCTTTTGAGATGATAATCAGCCGCTCCCTGTTGTACAAAAACACGTCGTTACCATGTTTACTCAACATAAGTGAAAGTGAAAAAAGGAATTGTTGTTTATACAAAAGCAGAAGGTTTAGTTTGTTTGTTTTATACATTTTCTGTATTTAAAGTTGCTAAGCAACCATAAGGGGGAGCCTAAGACCCACATACCCTGTCATCATTGCTTTGAGAGAAAAAAAACTGGATATTTTGTGAACCATTTGAACTATATATGTGTATCTAGTCTACTTGGTGACTTCCCTATCTGGTTCCAACTGAACAGGTAGGACCAATCAAATAGAAGGTGTCCTTGTTTACACTTCCATTATGAGGATCATGCCGTGTTTTGCTGATGTCCCTATCTGTCCTACATCTGTTGTGGATGCCAAGGCCGTGCCCTGCCTCCCCGGAGAGCACGCTCTCCCTCATTCTTTCTTTCTCTCTCCCAACTACTTATTGGGCCTGATTCCAGCTAACTTTTTTTCCGCCACCATTCAGAATCTACCTCTGATATTCAGATGTGTGTCATGCTTTCCTGCAGAAACGACCACCCCCACACGACCCCCCCCCCCCCGGAGATTTAATGGTAGCAGTAAAACACCATTAGCTGCGTGCCACGTTGTTATGGAAACTGGGCCGGTATGGACTCACTGCTAACACACTTTTCATGGCCTCCTGCGAGGGAGAGCTTTTGTCTGCTGTAATGCAACCCAGACATTGACGACGTGTTAGAATGGGCTGGTATTGATCGCCATTCACCACCAATTTATTTACAACTTATAGATACCTTCAAATTACACTTTGCTTAAGACAAATCATATTGTTACTGACAAGGTACTGGAGCAAAAATAATGAAAAGCAACCAAATGCCAAGAACAGATTTTTGGAAGGCGTTGGAGGTTATTTATCAGAAGAACTCTTAAATATGATAATCTGATATGATATCTGGCTCAGGAAGACAATATAAAGAAACCGAAGCTTACACATTCTTATATTGTTATGGCTTAGAGTTGATCACTGTTTTTTTGGCTACCGTTTGTCAAATTGACTTATGATGGGATAAAGATCTGGGAGGTTTTCAGACAATAGGCAGGTTGGTTTTAATGTTTTTTCCCCCATTAGTGGATACAATCCCAGTCTGTAAGGTTTATTTTATCTAAACTTAGTAAGGTTTAATTTGTCAAATCCAAAACTGATAAAATGCAAAGCCAGGTAAAGGCATAGACAAGTTGAGCTGCTGCTTAGGGCCTCCAAACCACCAGGGGGCCCTCAAGAGCACCATGACAGCATGATAAAAACATTTTTTTTAATAACATTGAATTATACAAACTAACTAAACAGGGGGATAAACAGGGTTCCAGGACGAAGGAATAAGCATTAAACGTGGAGAAAACCTTCTTTAAATCTGCTCATATGGAGAGTGGCAGTTAGCGCATAAAGTGGATCAGAAAATAACTTTTATTGCTCTACTGATTCAGGAGGGGGAGGTGACTTACACTTCCCATTTGCAGAGATGCACGATATTGACATTGACAACGGTATCGGCTGATGTTGGACTTTTTTTTTTTATATATTGGCCTGATACGTAAAACTGGGAGGGGGGGGTGATCATGTGACCTTGATAGAAGGTAGGATTATGAGGTTTTTAATTAAAGCAGAGACACAATGTCAGCTATGTGTTTTCTGTTCAGTGGTGTTAAAAGGGGAGGGAACTAAAAATAATACATGTAAAATATCAGTTATTGTCCATAACATCAATAACAATATTGGCTATATGCCCACATTGTTATATTGGTGCCAGGGGATATGTTCCGATTGACCAGTTTTTATGGAAAAATCTTAAACCCATCGGTCTTATTACGCTCAAGGAGATGAGCATTTCAGTTCCATGTGGAGCATGGACATAAACATACAAGTTTAGTATTCCAAATTTGAGTACAATCATTTAATTTAATTTGTTAAATGTAGTTATCTGCTCAGCTTGTTCTGATTAAATATTAATATTCAAAAAATACGAATGAATATGTTTTAATTAAAAAAAAACAACCTTTGAAAATAGATTATGACCGGATTTGTTTGACCTTCGTCAGTCAACAACAACAGGTGAATTGACCGGTGAATCACTAATAATAAACTAAAATTATTGTTTCAGGTGCAGAACTCTCAGCAGCAGTCTCTTTGAAGCGAACTACTGATGGTTGCAGGCTTTATTTCTAAGGTTAACAATGATTTAAGTATTGAAGAGCAAACAGTGATTTCAAACAGATTCTTTGATGACTTCTCCGGTGCTGCTGATAGGAAAACTGAACGGACCAAACTTTTTGGTGTGTTAGGTGTGGGTGCGGTGCTGAAAGGGACAGCGCCCTTCATTGTCGGACTGGGTGTGACTCTGAAGAACTGTCCGAGGTCCTGATCGGTCTCTGACCTCATGAGGACAGGTTATAACCGGTCCATTTGGAGAAAGGTCCCATCAGGTCCGAATAGTTTCATCCAGTTTCTGGACGTTTGGGGGGAATACAAAAAATAAAAAATCCTCCTCTTGACCGTATTGGATGGTTTATTCGACATAGTGGTCTCTCCAGCTCAGCTTATGTTGCAGGTTTGTTTAGGCAGATGAGTAAGCAGATCAGGGTTGTTGCAGAGATCGCTTCAGCAGCTGAGGATTTTTTTTTCCCGTTCACCCTCCTCTTTAATCACATTTCCATTTCTGCTGTGGGAGTGATTTCAGCCTGCATTGCCCCCAACGCTGTTTTTTCCCCTTCTTCTTCTTCTTTTGTCACACAGTGCGACCACCTGCGCTCTGCAACCGGCTCAAAGGCGGTGGCTGTCCAGCAGAAGAAAGAGAGACAAGAGGAGCGACTCTGAGGATCTGTGCAGGCAGGAAAAAACAAACAAAAAAAACATGTCAACCGCCGGGGAAGTGCCACCTTTTTTCCACAGCGTGGGCTCTGACAGCCCCTCCAGGCCCAGGCAGAAATTCTGCGGCGTGTTCTGCCCGGTGGAGGGCTCCTCGGAGGCGAAGACCCTGGACTTTGACGCGCTGTCAGCGTGCAGAGGCAGGAGCGCCGGCCGCGGAGTCATTGACCGGCAGAGCGACATCTCCCAGCCCAGGAAGGTGGAGATCAGGGAGAGCACCGGCAAGGAGGCGCTACAGAACCTGGATGATAAACGGGTAATTTAACTCCGCTTTTAAACCATTTGGTCCATGCGCTGTTCCCAAATGTCTCATTCAACATTCAGTCATTCAAATATAAACAAATTGCAAACACGCAACTGAATAAGTTTAATGCTACATGGTTAGTTAACTTGGTCGGACTACACTTCCCAGAAAACATTGCACCATATCAGAGCAGAAAGCGAAACCCTCATGCAGAAGATCTGAAGGGAGTGGCTCCGTCTTTTCCACTTATGATGACGTGATTATGTAGAAGGAAAAGCCAGACTTTAGCCCGTAAGACGATAAATGAGAATTTAGTTATATAATTTATACATGGAACACTTTGATGCATAATGAGATACCTTTTTTTTTTTTTTTGAGAATATACTATTACTTTATGTTTTTATTGTTTGATTTGGAGAGTTTCCATAAACAGTTTTCTGGAATTTCTTCCCATTCCTCCTCATAGAACTGAATCTGATATGTATGCCGTCTCGCTCTCACATACCTTTTTAGATCTGAACACACATTTTCTGTGTGACTGAGATCAGGGGATTGATTTTGGCAATAAAAAAAAACACTGACTTATTGTCCTTAAAACGCTTTGTAACTAATTTGGCGGAATGCTTGGAGTCATTGTCTATTAGGAAGAACCAATGTGCTTGGGTTTTTTCTTGATTTTTTGAAATATTTCCATGTCATTTTTATTCTTGACGCTGTTTATTTTGTAATCTTTTCCCTACAGCAAAAACATCCAAATAACATGATGCTTCCATCTCTGTAATTGACACATGGTAATCCTAATTGACCTAAAGAAGGAAAGTTTTGTCAGAGTTAATATCATACGGTGGAAAATCAGCCACTTTTAGAACACCGTATGCACACCTCATGTATAATTCTCAAAATAAATTATAAATATATATAATAATTTCATTATGTATGGAAATGCATGAATAAATAACTTAATTAATCAAATACATTCACATAAAATCATGTTATAATGACTCAAAAATAAACATGTAAACACTTGAAAGATCCATTTATCAAAGTAAGGATTGTATTATTTATTTATCTCAGACGTTTTGTGGCAGTCAAACATTGTTATTAAATGCATATTTAAATAATTAAATATAAAACAATTGTATGAAATCTGTATTCATTATGTTAATCACTGAATGTTTTAGATATTTACTATATTATTGGATTTTTTTTGCATAATTCAAGACAGGGTTCATAAATAAATAAGAAATAAAGAAATAAAGACATACATAAGTATCCATATCTTTAGTACTTAATGAATTTAGATTTTAACCTATGATGCTGACATATATAGATACATTTGTTTATTGATCATTTTTGATTATTGGGTTATTTAACAGTTTTAAAATACAAAGTATTACAAACATTATTTTGAATAAATATGTTTATTTCTTATATTTCTTATATCTTATCAACATTTTTGTATATGTATATATTTATTAATGAAAAAATTTTCAGGAAAAAAAAACAAATCCATAAAATAAATACTTTTTCTATTCTATGTGCTTTTATCATCCATTCAATACAACATTTTTTTAATAATTATTTTTTTGTTTTATTATTTAACTATGTATTTGTTAAGTAAGATTTATTTATGTATTTATTATATCTTAAAATGATTTAAAGTAGGCCATGTATTTTTATTTATTTAATTAAATATGATTATTCCAGCAGCTTACCTGGTTCTGTTTTTGTGTCTTTAGCAGCAGAGTTTAAGGGTGTTGATCGTCTTTGGAAAGACACTTGCTTTGGTAACTTCATGGAGAATCTTTCCACATTTGCTTCTTTTCATGTTTTAGTGCTCTGTGGGTGGTGGGACCTATGAGTACTTCCTGCTAAAAGCTAAAAGCTTTGGGTGGGGGTGTTGAATCATTGTATCCTGTTACGTATTGATTGGTAGCATTAAAGCAACCAAATCTACTTCGCCCTTACACATCCTTAACCAACACATCCATGATATTTTGCTATTCTCTTCAGTGTAAGAAAATACATTTAGTATTTACAGTTTCTTAATGTCTATTTAAGTCAGATAATTAAGAGGATTTACACAAAATGACTTATGGGCTACAAGACGAATCTGCTGTGGTGGAGGGTCTTTGTGAAGAGTCTGGTTGGGAATAACATTTATGTGCACTTGTGGTTTAGTTAGGATAATGTATTTTATCCATGATTGTTGCCATAAAATAGTTAAAATGCAATGCAGGTTAAATGGTAAATATTCTGGAATACCTTGAATGCATCTTCCCATAAAATCCAAATCTAAAGTTACGCACTTGGAATAATGTGTTAAAACACTGACCAGTTATGAGGATGTGAATTAGTAAATGTGTGAGAAGCTGCTGTGTTTGGAGTGAACAATAGAGGGTGTGAGTGGTAATATCATCGTGCAGTCGCCACTGCACCTCACAGTCAGTAGAAACTAAGCGGTAATGGTCAGCGGAGGCTAGGAGAGGATTTTTGGACTTAATTGCAGTTATCTGGTAGAATCTGACAGTAAAGCATGGATCCTATTTATTTATTTATAAAATATATATTTTTTCTGTCTATATTTCATTTTAAAATAACAAAAATGTTTTTTGTAAATTATATATTTTATAACATATTTATTAATTATTTATTTATTTACTCATATATTTTGCTAACTTTTGACAAATTAAAATATTTTCATAAAATGTTCAATTTTATTGGTAGTTGCTCATATTTGTATCTGTTCTATTACTATCAATTCATTTTATATTATTATATTATGTTGTTACAATTATCTACAAATAAATTGTATAATATTTTTTGTATAATTTTTATTACCGAGTCATCATTTTGTATTGATATTCTGTGTATGTGTGTTCACTCATTTTAATGTTTAATCAAATTATGTTAACACATTCTTAAAATAATGACTTCCTTCCCTGACTTGTCCCAGTGACCCAATCATAGATGGGTCTACATTATATTGCATACTTTTATTTATGTTTTCATATATTTTTGCCTTACAGTGGCCTGAAAAGGTACATAAAAAAACAAAATTAAATATGCATAAAGAGTTTGTTCCTGCACACAAATCCCAAAGTTGATTTTATCTTAAGAAAGATTGCTTTATTTTAAAGGACAATCCTGACATTGTGACAGTTGTTAGTTCAATACCTTATGCGATAGACTGATGTACCCCAGGGCAAGGCACTAAACTCCAAGCTGCTGACCAGTCTATTTTTTATGAATGTGGGTGGATGAGCCTTTTGTGCAAATTCAGGTAAATTAGATTCAAAAATACTTTATTGCTCCCAGAGGGAAATTAAGTGTTGTTTTACCTCATAACTAATTCATTTTTCAAGGAGTTGTTGTAGACCATGATGGCTGTGGGAAGAAAGGATTTCCTTTAGCAGTCTGTGTTGCAGCGAAACTGAAGAAGCCTCCGACTGAAGAAATTATTTTGCTGTAGGATAGTCTCATGAAGAGGATGCTCAGGGTTGTCCATAATCTTTTTAATATTATGCAGAATCCTTCTTTGCATCATTATCTCCAGTTGTTCACCGGTCGACCCCAGAACAAAACCAGCCTTCTTTATCAGGTTGTTGAGCCGTTTTAAGTGCCTGGCTCTGATGCTGATACCCCAACAGATGATGGATGAAGAGATGACACTCTCCACCTCAGACTCGTGAAAGATTTGCTGCAAATCTTGAAGGACCTAAGCGTCCTGCTCTGTCCTTTCTTGTAAACTGCTTAAAGGAGACATATCATAGAAAATCCACTTTTTTAGCCGTTAAATGCATGTAAATGTGTATTTTGGGTGTTTCGGAGTGCAGACAACTTACATTTATTGTCTTCTGTTGCTGTGTTTATATCTTTACATTCTTTTTTGGTCATATTTTTCAGTCTGTTAAGTTTTCTCTATTCGCTATTACGTTTTCTTGTCTATTACGTCACAGCATTTGTTGTTGAACTGCCAAATAAGGTAATGGACTTCCGGGTAACCAATTTTCTCCCCCACAGCGATTTTGTAGTCCAAGGTGAGTCATGTCGATATCACAAGAAAGCAAGTCAAAATGTTCAGTTATTGGGTGTATTAACCCACACAAATCCCTACATCGACCCCCCCAGCATCAGAGCCTCTGAGAAGTGCCTGGTTACATTTTATTTTTAGTGGAAATATAACGACATCCGTGGGGAAAGTTCTCCTCGTTTGCGCGAAGCACTTCGAGGACGAGTGCTTCAGCAACCTCGGTCTGTATCAGGAGGGATTTGCCAAAAAGACTTCGTCTGATTGAGGGGTCAGTTCCTTCTCTCCACGGAAACGACGGACAAAGCAAAGCGGTAAGCTTCAGATAACACTAAAATGACAGTAAACTTTATTTTAGACATGGATGTTGTGCGTTGATATGTTGTACGGGCGATTGTTTTGATAGTTGTAGCATTGTACATTCTGCTTCTGTTAGCGATGTGTGCTAGCTTCTAGCTGAGGATATAACTGTACTGCATGCTTTGAATAAAATGATTGGGCTTTTTTTGCCGGTTTTTGTCGTGGGGTACACATGATGTACAGGAATTTAGCGACGATCGCTTCACAATAAAAAGTTTATCTGCCGGTAATAATCGAATCGCTGCTGTAACCTGGAGGGGGCGGGGCATGAAATGTTTCGCTTACATTTAAAGGGACCGCACGAAAATGAGTTGCTCTAAAGATGCTCCTCAGAACGGTATAAGGAGGGTCTGTTGGGCTACAATAACATGGAATTCAGACCAAACCAATCTGGTTCTACTTTACATAGACCACAAGTGAATGTTTTACATGTGAAAAGGAAGGATTTAAAAGCATGATATATCTCCTTTAACTGTTGATTCTCCAGTCCGTTGTCCAGGTGAACTCTGTGTTATCTGTAATCCTCAACCACTTCCACTTCTTCTCCTTGATAGAGAAAGTCTTTTACTTATCCCTGTTTCTTCTGAAATCTACGATCATCTCCTTTGTTTTACTCACATTCAAGGTAAGATGATTGTTTTCTACACCATGCCACAAAGCGGTCCACCAGCTCTCTGTATTCAGCTTCTTCTCCATCGCTTATACACCCGACAATTGCAGAGTCATCTGAGTATTTCTGCAGATGACAGGTCTCCGTCTTATACTGGAAGCCTGAGGTGTACAGAGTGAAAAAGAATGGTGAGAGTACAGTCCCCTGTGGTGCTCCTGTGCTGCTGACCAGCTGGTTTGACACACAATCCTTTAGTCTCACAAACTGTGGTCTGTTTGTCAGGTAGTCATTGATCCAGCTGATTGTTGAGGCCTCCACCTGTGTCTTCAGGAGTTTCTGACAAAGAAAATCAGGCTGAATTGTGTTAAATGCTCTGGAGAAATCAAAGAACCTGATTCTCACAGTGCTGCCCGCTTTGTCCAGATGACAGTGAGCTGGTTGAAGCAGGTTGATGATCTTAAACGCTAACTCCATTGGCGATAAGCAAACTGCAGTGGGTCCTGATAGGTTCCAGTTTGCTTACTCAGGTGGGGCAACAGGAGTCTCTCCAGAACCCTAGTGATGTGGGATGTCAGGGCGACAGGTCTAAAGTCACTGATGATTGATGGGTGAGTTTTCTTTGGAACTGGAACAAGGTAGGATGTTTTCCACAACACTGGGACTTTCTCCTAGGTCAGGCGAAGGTTGAATAGGTGCTGCAGAATCCCATAAGGCTGCTCTGCACAAGTCTTTAGGACTCTGGGGCTGACACCATCTGGACCTGCAGCCTTGTTCCGGTTCAGTTTCTCCAGCTGCCTCGTCACCTGACTTCTAGACGCAGAAAGATAGTAGAGTGAGGTAAAGGGGGTGGCAGAATCACCTGACTTGGTTGAGGACAACGTTGTGGAAGTAGAAGAGTAATTGGTTGTTAGAATTAGTAAATCAATACTATTTCAATTTACCCTTGTTTTAAGCACTATACTAGTTGACTTTAAAATGTGAATCAGAATCCACTGCTTTTAATTAAGTTGAGAGCAGTACCAGCTACATAAGCTGTCCTGTGAGCACAAACACTCCCAAAGAAGATGTCTTCCAGATGTAGTTTTGACAATAAAAGGATCTGTAAATTTGGAATGCTGTATTTAAAGAATAATTTGCATGTCAAGAAGATATTCGGTCTGTGAAAGCAGATGCCCACGACCTGTCGTCCTCCAGAAGCTAAAGGTCACAGAGAGTTGGAAGTTGTTGGAAGAGTTTCCTATTGAGATTCAGTTAAATTCCAATTCAATTCAGTTTATTTACATTGCGCCGATTCATTCATCTCACAGCCCTTTACAAGCAATTTCAATTCAATCGTCATGCCTCCAAATCAGTTTAAAAGCTTTCTAAGGGAACCCATTAGAGAACTTGTAGCGACAGTAGCTCGTCGCCTGCGTTGTGACGTTCACTTCACAGCAATCCCTCACACTGAGCAAGCGTGTAGCGACAGTGGAGAGGAAAAACTCCCCTTTAACAGGAGGAAACCTCCAGCAGAACCAGAGCCTGGCTCAGTGCGGGCGGCCATCTGCAACCGGTTGGGGCTTCGACAAGACAAAGCAAAAACATAGAAGGAGCAAAAGAACTGATGTAGGAGTAGGGTACCTTCTGTGCAACCTGTGATAACAGGAGAGAGAGGTCGTTCATCGTTCCAGTTGATTCACCCTTCTAAGAAGGCATCATTGCTTAGTAGCATGACAGTCCAGGTTACTATGATGCAGCCCTCTTCCATTTATTTTCTAAATAGAAGAGGGTCTTCGAAGGCAAGGCAAGTTTATTTGTAGAGCACAATTCATACACAAGGCAATTCAAAGTGCTTCACAGTTGCATAAATTGAGAAAAAAGATAAACAGAAATAAAAACATAAAAAAAAATACAATAAAAAAGCAAGAGTGCTGATAAAACACTTTCAATTGTCATATGCATGGGTAAAAAGAACTGTTTTCAGCCTGGATTTAAACATTGTTAGAGTTGAGGCTTGTCTCACATCCTCATGAAGACTGTTCCAGATTTTAGCTGCCTGAAACTGAAATGCAGCCTCACCGTGTTTATTGTTTATTCGAAGATGAAGATGCTCTGTTTGTTAACTGAATTTTTAAACAAACATATTTTTTGGAATAGCTGAACAGAGAAAAAGTTTAGCAACAATAATTTATTAATATTTCTCATGAAAAATGAAAAGAAAACTGATTCCTATGATCTCCTAACGCCCCTGAGGGCTCCTGTGTTCCAGGATTCTAGCAGTTTCCAGCTTCTAGTCACAGTTTTCAGTCAGAAACATTCACTCTGTGAATTTTACTAAACAAAGATTTTTTTTTATTTATTTATTTATTTTTTTATTCTTTTTGTTGCCCAGAGAGTGAAATTAGCCTGGAGTTAAGATGGCTGCTGGGCGTTTCTTCCTGGGAATGTTTGCAGCCTCTCCCCCCTTTCCATTCTAATCCATGAAGGGAATTGATGGCATTAGTGCTGCTCGCCTGTCAATGGAGCAGGGCGAGGCTCTGCGCATGCTCGGTGCGGACCTTCCATGGGGAAGAGGCTGTGCAGGCTGCGCCTCCTTTCTGCTCTTGTCTGATTCCGTGTTGGGAAGGAAAGGATCGCGGCGCGCCCGTGGAGAGCAGGGAGGCTGTCAGGGTCTGGGATAGAAGTTCAGAGACAGTTTGGATCATCCAGGTTCGGGGTCTTCCTAGTGTTTCAGCTCCGCTGCTTCCCCCCTTTTAAGAACCGGCTTTCAGGCTGCAGTAATCCGCACTCCACCGTCTGAAAACGCAGCGCAAAAGAACCCGGTGAAGATGTCTGGATACCAGGGCAAGAAGAACATCCCCCGCATTACAGTGAGTCCCCGGCTGTTTGAATGCAGGCAGAGCTCTATGACTTGGGGGTGATCCGGCGGGTGGCTTTCGGGTTTGAATGGTGTGGGCCTGCGGGCGTGGACGCAGGATGTCAGCGGGGTGGGTTCTGTCCCTGCGCCGCGACGCAAATCTAAGCTCACCGCTGCAGTAGTTTGTCTCTTTTAAAAGCGATTTTATTCAGTCTTTTTAAAATCAGGATCTTCTCTCACACAGATCAGCAAAGCACCACGAGAGCAGCTATGACTGCAAATGTCCTGCTTTCTGCAGCATCTCTGCGACAAGTGCGCACATGTACGCATAAATCAGAGCTTTTACTCATCTTGAGTTTAGATTCCCTTTCTGTGCACCGGTCTTTGTCTCTTGTGGTATGCATGCCAGTGGAGATTTCACGCCGGTGGTCTTTGTTAGGCGGGTGTCCCTGCACACCAACTGGTGGGAGCAAATGCGCCCCCGCCTCAAATTCTCCGTTTTTCTATTTATCTGTCCTTTACCAGCCATCTTCATTCCTTCTGATCTATTTTTAGAAGACATTAACCGTACCGCAGTGGAAGCAGATTATTTCCCTGAATTAATTGCAGAGCTTCAGGGATGATGGTGGTGGTTTCAATGAAAAGTGGAGAACAGGGAGGGGAGGCAGGGAAGGGAAGGGAGGGGACAGAGGGTCCTATTTCCTTCCATGTTTCTCTTTCAGCTGTGCAATGAGGGGAGGATGCATGTGGGCAGAGCAGGAAGGAGGTCACAGTCTACAGCGGCGTAGTGGAATTAAAACGGCCCAAAAAGTGCTACATCAGGACACTTGTACTATTTAGAAGGTATTCAAGGCCTGGAAGGGTCATTTATTTTACTCAGAATGTTTGTAAAGACAACAATACGATTGAATGTGTTGCAGTTTTAATGCTCAGTTCAGATTTTTGTAAAGCTCTGAACCAGAGATGTACAGAAAAACTAGCTGGTAACCGAGATTGGATTTTTTTTTTCCTTTGTCATTTCAATAACAAAGGCATCCAGAAAAATGCACTGAGCGCCAGTTTAGTGGCTGATTTCGATTGAGTTAAAGTGTTAGAGACTCACATATGTGTGCTGACTAGAATTCATGAGTTTCATTCTGACTCAAACAGATAATATGAAAGATGTGCTGATTGTAGTGTATTTTGCAAATTCAGTTTTTGTATTTTTATTTTGATCTTGGAATTAGAAATGTGCATATAAATCGGTGGGTGACTGGAACTGGCCGAGTTTTAGCTGAATTAAAACAACAACTACAGATTTTTCTGGATTTTTTTTTTGTGGCTGATTCTGAATGATTTAAGCTTTGAACTAGAGATAAACAAAATAATGGCTGGTAGCTGGTGGTTGGAATGGCCCAAACTGGCAACAAATGCACCAATTTGAGTTTATCTTTTCGGCTGTTTCAGATTTTTCTTAAAGTGTTGTGGAAAAAATAACATCTCTTAAATAAGCAGTTTCATTGCTTGAATTTCCATGTCTGATCAACACGTTATTAAATCCTTAAATGCCTGAAGGACCCCAGTCTAATCTTTGCTGAAAATATGTTATTTTCCCCAAAAATGTTGACGCCCCACATTGGGAACCAAAGTGTTAGGGAAAAATAACATTTCGGGTTTTATTTAACTTGACCTACTCTCCTGGATGTTACTCATACTAAGACAGGGAATTATTTATCAAATCCTAAATAACAATTAAATGACACTCAAAGCTTTACAAACATTAGAATAAGCCACCCAAAAAAATACAACCCTGCATTCAATGCATTTTTATTGATATCAATCGATTATCTGATTCTGGTTGCCAGACAGTTTTTGGTGAATCTCTTGTGCAACAATAAACAAAAAACAGCCAACAGCTGAAATTCAACCAATTCCAGTTGCCAGCCGATTCATCTCTACATCTCTAAATTCAAGGATGTGTTGAGGGAATAAGAAGTCTTAGTTTCCAGAATTGGTCAATTTTACACTTGAGTTACCCTGGGTGGTATTTGAAGTCCTCCTGTTTTGAAAGGTGTGTTGTGTTGGGATCAAGGGTGCATAATGCACTGTTTGATTGCATCAGGACGGGGTAAAAGTTATATGAGTAAAGAGACAGTCGAATTAGCAAAATCTGGTTTCAGCAGATCAGAAGTTTGAGCAAATCGGTGATTGGAAATGATGTGCCTCTACTTTCAAGACCCAGTACCGATTCTGTGGATTCAAATTTCTGGAATTTTTTTCTAAATACATAACAACTTTAAGTATGATTTGAAAACTTAATAAAAAAAACCCCAACAGAATACTCTCTAGAACGAGAGGATCTAAAGACGTTCCTTGGCTCAATGCAACATACAGTTTCTCCCATTAGTTGCAGATCTGCAACTGATTTTCCTCCTATTGGGAGCAAACCTTCAAAGGTAGGAATGTAGATTAGATACCTGAACAACCTCAGGTGACTTCTTTCGATTGCAGTAGCTGTACTGAATGTGGGAGCTTCTCACCTTATCTCTAAGGCGAAGCCCAGGTACTGGGGTTGTAACAATACAGATTTTTCAAGATCCTGTAGTCAGTGCAGAATACTCCAAGCTGTGTCTATTTCGTGGTTCAGTATTTGCAATTTTGCTTTGGAACGTGACTCCAAATTATTTGCTGTGAGTGTTTTGTTTGGATTTACTTAGAGCTCATTTAAATTTTTTGAAATAAATGTAGCTTGGGAAGCTAAAGTGCTACCTCACATGCTATTAGCTGGTGATTGCAATGCAGCCCATGCAGAGACGTCATTTCTCTCCTTGGGACCGATTGGCTGTACCCGCAAGAGGGGATATAAGGAAGATTGTAGCTGTTAGCTTCTGGTAACAATAAGACAGTTTCCACTGTGCATATTAATGCATATTAAGGTACATTTGATGTTTGATCTGTTAATATAGAAATAAACTCTTTTAGACAGGGTCTAAATTATTTATATATTTTAGCTATTTGCATTCCATTGTGATCCCCAAACCTCCTTGAAAAAAGAGGGTCCACCAGTTAGTAGGAACTTCTACTTCTACAGTTAGTAGGAACACCTACTAACTGGTTTTAGATGTTTGTAATAACTGGCAGTGACTCATTATCCTTAGCTGATTTTTAGGCCACCCTTCTCTGCAGAAGTGCATCAGTTCATCCACAATAGAGGGTTTTTAAGCATGGACACCTTGTTACAGTCACACCAGGACTTGAGGAAGCAAAGCCGACCCGGATCCCCGCGCTATTGTTCCAGCTTTGTTTCATCAATCCACTAAATATTTCCTTAAAACTCTTGGGGATCATCAGGAGGATTTTTTTTTTTTTTTTTTCTAAATGTGAGACTGGTCTTTATGTTGTTTTGGATCAGCTGCAGTTTTAACCTTGAAACATTCCCGTTGAAGCCATTTTTGCCCAGTCACTCTATCTTCTTCTTGTTGAATCATGAACTCTGACCTCAGCCCAAAGCAAGGAAGTCCCACAGTATTTTAGATACTCCTAAGTTCCTTCGATGGTCTAGTAGATCCTTTCTGGCAGTAATTTTGGCTACCACTGTTTCATGTTGGTCTCTATTTATGAATACTGGTTCTCACTATGGTTTGCAGGGGTTGTATTATTCTTAAATAGTTCTGCATCCCTTCGTTTCTTTATTTCTTCACATACAAGCATGTAGTGTTGCTTTTTGAGATCTTTTATTCTATTTCATGCTGTCAGACAGGCATTATAGATTTACCAAATTTTGGACTCTAGATATCTGAATGTGGCTAATTAAATTAAAATCAATCACCATTAAAAAAAAAAAATCAGATTATGTTTGCATGATGGTAAGATTTGTTTGATCCGAGACATTTAGGTGTCACAAAAATGCAGAAAATGAATACATCTGTAGATATCAGTGGGTCCATATGCGTTTCTGACAGCAATCAGAGAGGTATTATAGACTTTCTTCTTTTCCTGAAGGGGTCCAAGAGCAGCTGCTGCTCGTTGGAGAAATCAGAGGATTAGGGGGTCGAACGTAAATGGATAGACGTGCTTATTCTTGAGCAGTGCTTGAAAGAAAAAGTGGGTCAGAGACCGAGCTGAGGTCTCTGGAAGCCGGATTTAAATACATTAAACTGTAGTTTTTACATCACAGTCGCGTCTTCATGTCTTTTGTTTTGCGTGATGATCTCTTTCTGTCTTTACAATTTCTCCTTGGCTTGTGAAGCAGATGAGACTATTAAACAGAACAGACCTTGTGGAGGAAATTAATGTTAAATTGATTAAAACCTAAACAGGAAAAGCCGAGGCGGAGAGAAAATACACCAGTGTTTGACCGACCATTTTTTGCTTTTAATTAATCAGTTTGTGTTAAATATTACGCTGAATCTGATTGGTGAGTCCTTGTTCCCCATTTCAATCCCTCTGGGTGCAGAGATGGTCGGCCAGATGGAGTCAAGTCAGCTGCACAGGCAGGGCTGCTTTTATTAAATATGAATGAACCTTTTGCAAGTTCGCCACCTGGAACTGGAGCTTCCAGATCTGAACTGTTGGAATAAACTCTGGCCACATCCTTGTCTCTGTGTTTATTGTATATATAAAAAGCAGGGATGGGTGATAAGGACTTTACTGAGATAACAATGAATCTCTTGGGCAAAACATCAGCCTCTGCATACTGTCAGAGCGCCAGAAACACATACTGCTGTAAAATTAAAATTGAATTAAGCAGTGCACCTTTCAAATAAGTTGATATTTTGTTTTGATATCTTAATTCAACAAATGGTGGGAAAATGTATGAAAAACCTGAAAACATGGATTTATTACAATATTGTTAGATTTTGTTATTTTAGCTATTGCATTTCTTTTTAACCTTAGAATCCCTGCATGTTATTTTTGCCCCAACTTTGCTTTGGTCCATTTTCAACACTTCTACAGACACAAGTGACTCTAATTCATAAAAGTATGTAAAGAATGTAAGATACTGACTCTCCATAGAAACATATAGCATAGACTACACCTTTTTATATGTGATTAAATAACCTAGAAAAATAATCCAACACAGCCAAAAATAAATTTAGTAATTAAATAAGTTTTAATGTATAAAATGGCTGTTTTCATTTATCTTTTTTATTTTGTATAAAAATCAAAAATACTAATAAATTGCAGTCTTATCGAATTTGTTAAAATCAGCCCAACTTATTTTAAATTCTTCACCGTTTGTCTCCAGTTTTCAAGTCATGCAAATAAACGTGCCACTTTGAGTATCACCTAAAGGAGGGAAGATACTGACTTTAAATAATCTGGAACCCATATTAAAAATTGTCCCATAAATATTTAAAATAAAAAATGAATCACAAAATAAATTGTATTGCCTGTATTTAACCTGATGCCCTTAACTTAATATCACTTTATACTGACTGAGACTGAGATAGATGAGACCTGTGCAAAAGCAGAAAAGTTTTTTTTTTACAAAATAACAAGAAGACTCCTTTGTAGAAGATGAATAGGATAAAAATAGCCTTTCTATTTTAATACTCTTTGAAGTGTTCTTTATTGTTTGACAGCACTTAGATCCATCCCGATGAGTCTACAGAGGGATCTTTAAGTGGTTTCTGATATATCTACCTTACAGCCTTGTTTCCCAGAGTAGCTGCTGTTTACGTCAGTCTAAACCTGCATATGGTGGCAGCAAAATATTCTGATATGTAATATGGCTCTTTGCCAAGGATGCCACTGTCTCAAGGGGTGGCACAAGTACGGAAGTATTCTGCAAGAGTTAAGAAATGAATACAGGAGCTGTATCTCGCTATAATGAGATTAGAGTTAGAAAAAAATAGAAAAAAATAGAAAGTTCAGCTGTGAACTTGAAAGTGACGTGTCAACAAAATCACAACATTTGGTTTGTTCGTGTGACGACATTACCTGTACCTGTCCCAATTTCATATTTATTGGTGCATTATTTATGATCAATTAAGATGGTTCAAACACTGTTTTGAACAGGATGCTTTTTATGCTTCAGTATCTGTGTCTAAGTGTACACAAATGATGAGATTCATGAAACGCCTGTCTCAAATTAAACAACACTAGAATAGTGCAAAGGTATAGACACGCTGTTAGGCTCTAAATGATTCAAACAAGAAACTAAGGTGAATGCAAATGTAATTTTCTTCAAAATAATACTTCCACAGTAACTTGCTTGTTGTTGAGATATAGATATGAATAATAAAAAACACGGAAATGCTGTTTCTTTTATTTCGTTTTAACATTATATAACACCCTTTAAAGCGAGACACTTTGTTGTGTTAACGAGCTATAAAACTGGTAGAGTAGTTTTTTTAATGAGATTAACTCTTTAAAGGAAGAGACTGTTTTTTTATGAAAATATTAAACTTTTATGTTTTAAAGAAATATGAAACTCTATGAAGTGAGAAACTGTCATTTTAATACATAAAACTAATAGAAATTTAATCTTTGAGCGTTTTAGGAAGATGTAAAACTTTCAAACAAGAAATTTTTTGTTAATAAGATTTATGACCAGTAGAAACATTGTTGTTTTAAACAAAAAAACTGCTTTTGTATCGTTTCCTTTTTTCATTTTTAACATGGAAACAACCTTAGACCGAGACAAATGTAATAAGAATTCATTACATTTAAACAGGCCAAACCTGTGCTGAATTATTCCACAATGATCACATTTAATATTGCATAAACAGAAACATGCATATTTTTTCAAATTAAAAATGCCTCAAGTTCAACAGGTTTCTTTTCCGTCAAATGAAAAACGACAAACTTTAAAGGCACAGCTTGATGACATCATCAAAATGCATAACCAAGCTGTATAGTCAAAATCTTTACCTCTGGCTAAGTAAATATCATATATAATTTATACCTTTTCTATTGCCTACATTGAGTGTCAGCTCATTTGTCTCACAGTTGACGCCCTGCCAGCCCAATCAGCCACCCACCAACTGACTGCTTGACTTTTTAGGAACCTCTCAGCATTCGTCTGAGCTTCTTCATTCATAAAATCCAGAAACCAACTCTGTTGTAATAATAAACAAAGAGATACTGTGAGATCCCCGATGCCTCACGGCACAGAAGGAGGTCAACGACGGATCATCTGAGAATGGGGAAGAGGATTTAATTTGAGTCAAAACGTCAGTTAACAGGTTTGGAGGGTTTTAAAAAACATTGTTAAAGTAAAACGAAGGTTTTGTGGTTAATGTATTTTGGGACAAATAAATGTTGCATTTTTTGTTGCAGAGGGAGATATAAAAGCTATATAAAGAGATATAAAAACTTTTTGGGGCAAAAATTTGAAAATAAATTAATGAACTTACGTTTTTTAAATTAAAATTGTTTTAAATCTCTGCACAAATCCTCTTCATGTCGCTGGCAGAGAAACATGATTTTTTCAGAAACAAGGTACATTTTTAATCTCTCATCTAAAATTTTGAGGGTTTTTTTCGACTACGGGAAATACATTTCCTTTAATATGTTTATTTTGTCCTGGATGTTTCATCTGTTTCAACTTAGGCAGTACTTTCCTCTTGAATTATCCATGTTTCATATTTTAATACATTTTTAGTCCAGTTTTTGTTGTTTCTAACTGCTTTTACTGCAGCTTTCTGAACATGAACGCAGGTTATTTAGTGATTTTTTTTTTTCTGCTTTCTTGCTTGATCCTAGTGGATACTATTAATTCAGTGGGGAGCTTTCTCTACCTGACCTCCTAAATTTTTCCCAGGATATTTTTCCCTTTGGAAACAATTTTTTCCATATTATTTCTAACTCTTATTTAATAAATGTTATTCGTCTCCACGTTGGGTATTTATTTCATTTAGGCATCATTTTAAAATGTGTAAATGATCCCGCTGAAAGAATCCATGTTCCTCGCCTCTAAAGTGCATCTCAGCAACTTTTCCATCAGTGTTTTAGTTTTACAGCCTGCAGCTGTCCTAATCCACTCTCATTACAGAGTTTTCATTTAGCTGCAGCTGTTCTCATTAAATAAAAACAATTGTATACTAAATGTCCAGTACAACAATAAAAGCACACTCAGTTTTCCATTAGACATCTGAGCAGTTGAACTGTTAGCCTACAGGGGCCTTCGAGGTCTGAGGTTCAGTTCAATAGGTAGAGATGCAACAATAAAACCTTTTTTTAAACCGATACAATACCAAAACTTAGATCTTAAGACTTGTCAATATTGAGTAGGAATGCCGATACCGCTACCTCAAAAAAAATTCTATGAATTGGAAGACAGGTTTTTTTTTATTCTGTAAATGATAGTGAATTAGGTAAGAAAATAAATATATTAATAACAATAATTACAAATCTAAGAAACTGATACAAATACGAGTAGATTAGAACGGTATCAACCCCGATACCAATATTGGTGCATCTCTATTTATAGGTATTGCTGGAGTTCAAGTAGAAATCAAGTGAAGGCAAGTTGCCTTGTTACCTTTAAAGTGCCTTGCTAAAGGATTCATACCCTTTGAACCTTTTTTTGTTTATTTTTTCCTGTCACGTCTTTTGCAGGAGTTACTACCAGCTTTACATATGCCCATTCTTCTCTATAAATCAGTCTCAAATCTCATATAACCTATTTTTGGGATTTGACTAGGTCATTCTAACAGATTGCAGCTCTTGCTGTATGTTTAGAGTAGTTGTCTTGCTGGAAGGTGAAGCCATTCCCGTCTCAAGTGTTTTGCAGCCTCTCACAGCTCCACCCTTCTTTCCATCAACTCTAACCAACTTCCCTGTCCTTGTTGAAGATAATCATTCCCCTAACATGATGCTGCCACCACCATGCGAAGGTTTACTTTTTGGTATTATCCAACAAACCTCTGTGTCTTTCACTGAACAGCTGGATTGACTAAATATCTGACTTCTGAGGGAAATTGTTGCAATGGATTATATTTTGCAGTCACACTCTTAAAAAGATTGGGTTGAAAACAACCCGATTTTTTTTTTACCCAGGCACTGGGTACGTAGTGGTCACACCCAGTATAGGGTCATCTTAACTAGGGCTGGGTATCGATTCAAATTTTAAAAATCGATTCAGATTCTCAAGAGTTAGAATCAATTCCATTCAATCTGATCCAGTTCGAAATTGATATTAGTCAGTGCTATTATAACTGTTTTTTTTAAACTGTTATCTTTATTATATGCCTAAAATTCAATGGCTTGACACTGGGTGAGTAACAGTTCAGTGGGGGAAATTGTATTAAGCCTTTCAGACACAAAACATAAAATGGCAGTCTGGACTTTTTCTTCCTATTTCAGCTGTAAAAAGGGCAAACTATTCTAAAAATCAAAATTGATTTTTGAACTTGCAAATAATTCGAATTGAATCCGAGTCAATTTTTCGATTATTTCAACACAGGTCTAATTTTAACCCAATATTTTAACAAAAAACCCTTGGGTTGAATTTATATATTTGTTAAATATCTTTTTAAACCAAGAGTTCTTGTTATTTTCACTTTCATTGCTGTGTCATATAGACCTAACTTATTTGGGTTGATAACCTTACATCTATCTTTTTTTCCTGATCCAATGACTAGTAATTGATAAGTACAAAGATTGTTTGTAAATCACTAATCTTATGTGCATGATAAGAACCGAGCACAAAAGCAAAATTTTTTGGATCTGCTTCTTTGCAGTTTTGAAGAATTACAAATCATTTTTACTCATCCTAGTCAAACTGTACCATTGAGTGTAGGGAAAAGAAAGCACAGGAGCAGTGTGGTGACAGTAAAGCAGAGCCTGAGCTTCGTCCACATCCTGTTTGCTCGATTCCCGTGGCAGGAAAAAGGTCAGTGGCATGCTTGGCTCAGATCCAGAACATTCATACTCTCCCTTCGGCCACTGTGAGCTCCAAAAGAACCGGATAACTTTACACCACAGATCCTGATCAATCGGAACAAAAAGCTGCAGCTGAAAACGACCTCTGTGTGCTGTAATGGATCCAACATAAGCAAACGTCTTTAAGAATAAACAATATTAGGAACGTCCGACTCAGGAGCTGCTCCCTGCAAACCCGTCTGACTAATGGGATAATGACAGCCATGATGTAATGGCACATTTCAAAGCAGTTGCCAGTATGAACGTGTGCCAGCTGCGGGCTGAATCGAGGCCCAGAGCCCAAAGAATCGAAGATTACCTCATGATGTTTTTAAATTAGCCCCATCAATGCTGGTCCACACCTCCCCACAGACGTTTTCAGTGGTAAACTACGATTATAAAGTGAAACGTCATAAACTAAGTATGCAAACGATCCAGAATGGTATAAAATAATTATGATAACCCGATAAATATTCTGATTATTATCAAGAAATGTTCCCATACCGAGGTCTAATCTTAGACCTCTCCGCTGAGTGTACCCACACACTGCATCATCTAATTTTTAATTCATCATTGCAAAAACTGGGGATTTAAACTCAGTATTTAAGCTACAGTGTAAAGCCGCATTCTGGTGATTATCTTAAACGAGTAAAACTGCCTATTTAAAAGTTAAAACACCAAATATACCTTAATATTAATTAATACGCACATTTGTAAGTCTTAGCTGTACTACAGAAACTAAACCACTATTTTCTTTATTTCTACTTTCGGGGGTACAAACTGCAGCCAATAGTGGGTCAGATACCATTGTGCATTGGGTGTTTAACTTACCAAGCTGTTTTTTTATTGAATATTTTAGATATGCTCTATGAAAAACACACAAACAGGCAAATCTTCTGCAAGCAATTTGGAGTTATGGATAATAGTGGGCAGGGGTCATATCCCAGACTCCAACATCTCTCTGCCTGGCTTTCTTTCAAAGATTTAAAGAGGAGACGCAAACTCAAAGGAGGTGGATTAGCAGTGCTTTCCAACAACTGATTGTTTTATCCAGGATGTTACTGTGAAATATGATATTGATCTGTTAACAGAGGTGGGAAGTGTGGCTTCAACAAGTCAACTCCATGCCATGTTTTTTTTTTCTGCTCAGAAACCAAACCAGGGGAATTCACCTTGCTGATTGGAATCACCTGGTTCAGTGGCTGAGCTGAACATAAAACACGGCATGGAGTTGATTTGTTGAAGCCACAATTCTCACCTCTGCCTGTTAGCCTGCTGAGACAATCACTAGACTGTCATACAGCAACTGTCTTAAGTTAGGGGCCTCTTCTGAGTTATTGCAATAGTGACTGCTACTGGAGTGCCTTCCTGATCATCAACAACGCTTTGAGGATGATTGGATGATATGAGTTACATTTAGTTTCTTTTTAGGGAAAATACAGTTTTTATTGATTTGACCTGTAACATGTCTTTATTTTAAAGAACATAATTTAGGAAATGCGGATCTTTGTCCCTGTTCTCTCTGGCAAATTTAAGTCTGGCTTTCATGTTTTCCTCACGTATTAAAGGTTTGGACGCCTCTTATGAAAGTTAAACCTATAGAATTTTTTTTTTTTAACAGACATCCTTTTCATATGTTTACTACAATACTCTGATGTAGGATACCATGTTAGGGTTTTGGTACACTTCTTTTAGCACATTGCTGTCTGCTTTAAAGTTGAAATGCCTTGGGTAGCCATAACAATGCATTTTGACTTGTGTTTTGAACGTCCTCCACTGGTAAACGTATTCCCCTCCTTCATCAAACTCATGAGCTGGTGAAATCTTGTGTAGAAGAAAATGTGCCTCAGACATCTCCATAGACATCAGCATTGTGTTCACTCTCGCTCTAAAAGCCTGGAGAGCAGCAAACTAAATCATAGGATATATCCCCAGGAAATATATTTTTTTTATTTATACAAAAGATAAAAGGTTAATTTCAAAGAAGTTACAGGCTATTGGTTACTTTCTCAAATATACAGGCGTTTCCCTTAATGTTGACCCTTTCCGTAACCTAAGCTAATTACTCAGCACCGTGAAAGTAACCTGTCGTTTTCTGAAAATGCACAGGTAAGCTCCAAGAAAGCAACCTGAAAGTCTGATTAAAGTAACCCCGTAAATTCTGTAAGGTAAGCAGATAAATCCCAGGAAGCGGTAACTTCCTGGAAAGTAACCTGTAAATACATGGAAACTTTCTGATATATAAAAATGTCAGAAATTCTCAAGATGCAAAAAACACGGCAAACCTTCAGATAGCGAAGTAATGATTGTCTCTTTATGTGAATCTGATGTTATACACCTCTGTATGATAAATATGTCGATGTCCTTATTCCTTCCTACGCAGAATTTGCGTTTTCTCATACTTAAAAAAAAATAATTACATGTATTTTCTTCTTTTCTCCTTACATTATTAGAACTTTTCTGTTTTGTTAATTTTCATATAAAATATAAAACACAAAGTAGTTGTAGGGTCTCTGTATATTCCTTATACTAAATGAAAGTTACAATATGTACCTTTTTTATTTTCCAAACTCAGTGATAAGGGTTCGTGTTTATTTTGAATGAACCACTACAAACATTCAGAGCAAAGAGACTGCTGTGTACCTGGAAGAATGAAGTAGAGATGCAGCAATCAATCGTCCAGAGATCGAAAATGACCTTTTTTTTCCCTTCATCCACTCAGAAGATAAAGAAAAGGCTTAAAAGCATCAACACAACCATCAACTTCTTCATTCTTTTAGTCTATAAACATGTCAACAAACAGCCTGTACTGCACAATATTCCAGCACTTTAAAAATTTGATATAGAAATATATTTCCTAATTTTTTTTTTGTTTGGTTCAAGACCACTTTCTCTGTCAAAGGACATAGGTTACAGCGCTAAGGAAAAGTCTGGTTCTAGAGCTTGGTATCGGCTGGGGAAAAGCCTGATTGGTGCATTTCTAACCGGAAGTGCTTTTATGTCTGCATTTACATGCCCTCACTTGGAATCATCCAATGATTTGTCATAAATTAAACATAAATTGTTAGAAGCTGAGAAGAACCTTCAGACGTACTCAGAAGAATACTTTAAGTTTTGTTTCTAATGAATGTAGTGACGTATTGTCTATGTAAAACCGAACCATCTGCACTGTCATCGACTCACCGTCACAACCCAAAACTGACCGGCATTTTGAATGACGTTCCAAAATCTTGCAGAGCTATTCCATTTAGTGGAGCCTGAGTGGATCTTTGAGTTGTTTTTGGTGTTGGAGGTGCTGGGTGGGGGTCCTGCAGTGCTGCAGTTGTGCTTTGAGCCAGAGCTGCTGCCCGGCTCAAACAGAGAGGCCTTTGTTAGTCGGGGACGGCGGAGTCCTTGTGACCAGACCCGCCACTCCCTTTTTGGAGTGGGAGCCAGGGGGCCCCCGGGGAGACTGGAGGGAGAAGGGGGACACTGGTGGAGATGGTGGGCTCTCCTCCACCTCCTCTTCCTCTGGCACAGAGAAAATTGGTACAGCAGCAGGCGTGGATGATTGATCACGCTGTTTGCTTTCCTTTCATTGGTCTGCTCTCGCGTCTGTCACTGCAGCACATCGACTGCATGAAGAGGACGGACGGGTGTGTCAAGAGGCGGGTCCACTGTTTTTATTCTTTCCTTCATTTTGTTGTTCAGGCAGAGCAGAACTGGGCATCTATAAGAGGAAGAGTTTCTCCTTGGGCAAAAGGAACTGGATCTCCTTCAGAGATCTTTAATTCTTTCTTGGCAATTTACCTCCTTGACTTTTAGATTTTATCCCTTTAACTCTTGAAAAAAGATGTCTTCTATAAAACACAACATAAGAAATGATTGTCTGTAAACAACAACAATGGTTGGAATCAGGGGTAATTTGTTTATGTCATAAGATCAGGTTGTGAGACATCTGATTGCTAATTAGAAGAAGAAAGTGGCTGAACTCAAGTTATTCTCCACAGTTTTGACTTAAATTTCTATTCACTCTGACAGAATTTATGTATTTAGACAAAAATCACCTTTAAACCTGACATTCCTTTAGCTTTTCTTACATTTCCCAAAGTGTATTTAATCAAATCTGGAATCTTAACTTTAATTTCTTGCCTTAGAAAGCTTTCCAGTACTCAATAAGTGTAAAGACATAACCTCCTTCTTGGAAATTGGAGGAACTCTAAGTTCTTGGACGTGTACGTTTTAGAAAGTAACCAGTCATGCGAGAGTACTCTGGATGTTTTAAGTGAGGCATCCTGTATGTTTTGAAAGGTAAACCCTCAGAAAGTTTTTGAAAGTAACTGGTAAATTCCTGGTGGCATTCTATAGTTTACTGGAAGCTAACCTAGACTTAATTCCTGTCCTAAAAGGGAGTCGTTTCCTCCTACTGTTGCCACATACTTGCTTTAAATCCCTGCAAAGTTTGTTTCCATACAAAGATTGCTTTTACTATATCAAAATAAACACAACTTCACTGCATTATATTATAAAAATGATGAACAGTGAACAATATTGTGGTTATTTGATTGATATAATTATCCTCTCCTTTGTATAAACTGGATCTGTTTGCCTTGTAGAGGGCCTTTAATTTTTTTTTTTTGTGCAACTTGAAACTAATGTACATAAATAAAAATGACTTACATTCAATTGGCTGAACATTTTTGGAAAGTAGCTTTTAAGTTATGTAAAAGTACTCTTTCAGCCCCAGGAGAGTAACCTGTCAGATGGGGGAAATGGTGGTTGTATAAGGATTTACTCCAAGTTATATTTATGAATGTCTGTAAAAATACTAGAGACCAAAGCAGGAGCAGATTCAAAACCCCTGCTTTCTTTTCCAGATAAGATTGTTGATGTGTCCTTCAGCATTTAATGTATTCTTTGTCTTTCTTTTCCAGAGTGATCGTCTCTTGATCAAAGGAGCGAAGATTGTGAACGATGATCAGTCCTTCTGTGCTGACATCTACATGGAGGATGGAGTTATTAAGTGAGTTCCTCTCCCTGCTGTAATGGATTCAAAAACAATTTATTTGTTTTATGGAGTTTTGCGTTCCTCCTATCACTTTGAAGAGAATCAGTGTAGCTCTTATTGTCAGGTGTTACACGAGCTTCTAATCCCTGGTTTTTCAATGCCGATACTTCTCTCCGTCTCCAGACAAATCGGAGAAAACCTCATCGTTCCCGGCGGGGTGAAAACCATTGACGCCCACGGTCGCAAAGTGATGCCCGGTGGCATCGACGTGCACACACGTTTCCAGATGCCCGACCGGGGCATGACGTCTGCCGATGACTTCTACCAGGGCACCAAGGCAGCTCTGGCCGGCGGCACCACCATGATAAGTAAGTCGTTCACTCAAGTCATAACTCTCCATTTGATTAACAATCTAAGTGTCTTAATAAGAGCAGTAAGGAGGACACATCCGCTTGAAGCATTATGAAGCTCTTAGGGCAATATTAGTTATAGCAGTGAAAAAATATGTTTTTGTTGTGTTTGTTTTTGGTGGATGGGGTATATTTCTTCAATGTGAACATTTCAATGTCAGTATGTTTTTTTTTTTTGTTCTGTCCCATTTTTTGTAATATTTCTCTTCATTTAGCTATCAAAATACTGAGTATATATTAAAATTCACACTAATATATACAATAAAGACCCAGTTGTAACAGCAAATTAAATTGTTGCCTTTTT
Source organism: Apricaphanius iberus (assembly GCA_028564705.1). Lineage (NCBI taxonomy): Eukaryota > Metazoa > Chordata > Actinopteri > Cyprinodontiformes > Aphaniidae > Apricaphanius > Apricaphanius iberus. The sequence goes on from JAPXFQ010001666.1 coordinate 324,144, forward strand.
CACAAACACCTAACCTTCTGAAAATACTGTTTGAATACAACCTTTTTTTAGGAAAGATCTAATAAATTCATTATGATATAGAAGCATCCATTAAACAGTTAAAAATGTAATTTCTAGCTAATTTTTGGTTTTTCTATTTCGGCTTTAAAGGGTTAAATACATTTGAAGTTTGTGTGAATGATAAAACAACAAAGCAACTAAATGAAACCTTAAATTAAATGTCACACTGGGGCCCCCTGTGCTGAATCAGTAGCTCTCCCTGGTAGCAAAACAAACTCTCCCTGCACTCTGCTGTCACCTCAGGCTAAACGCTTACTGCTGCAGACCTAAACATGTCAGTTGGGTCTGGATCGTGGACGCAACGTATAACCGGCGACATTTTGATAGCCAGACAGAACCAAATAATCAGAATAAGTCCTTAACACTGACTAGAAAAAATACCTAATTCTCTTAATGTTGTAGGGATACTTAAACCCGAAGCATATGTTCTGTAAAACGCTGCAGCTTAACTTCTGTGTTATGAGATATTTATAATTAGGGGTGGGGCATGGGGGTACCTAGGCCCTCCTACTTTGGACCAAACCCCACCCTAATAAATGACTTTCCTAGAAGAAATTAGAATAATTTATATATATGATTAAGTTGTATTTTTGTGAGATGTCACTTAAATTTATCATAACATAAAAGAATAAAAGTGCAAGTGACATCTCCATCTTTGGGCTGCGCGGTGGAGCAGTGGTTAGCACTGTTGCCTTGCAACAAGAAGGTTGTGGGGTTGTATCCCGGCCTGGGGCCTTTCTGCATGCGGTTTGCATGTTCTCCCCGTGCATGTGTGGGTTCCCTCCGGGTACTCCGGCTTCCTCCCACAGTCCAAAAACATGACTGTCAGGTTAATTGATCACTCTAAATTGTCCTTAGGTGTGGGTGTGTGCGTGCATGGTTGTTTGTCCTGTCTGTCTCTATATGGCCCTGTGATGGACTGGCGACCTGTCGCCCGTTGACAGCTGGAGATAGGCACCAGCCCCCCCGGCGACCTCTGGAGGGCTAAGCGGCTCAGAAAATGGATGGATGGATGGATTTGCATCTTTGTTAGATTTGCTGTCATTGTCAGTGTTAAAACAACATACCTAGCAAACTCTTCAGACAAGTTAGGCTTTGAGATTCATTTTTGTAACCAAGTCTAAGATTGTAGTTTTGAAATGAATGAAAATAGTAAGATCCCTTGCTAAACATTCCAAACTATTCTAATAAAGTACAGCCTTGTGCATTAAATACAATTAAATTTTACAATAAATCTATTCAAATGGATAAAAAAAGCAAAAAAAACAACAACTATTGATTTAGGAAGCTTTCTTTGAAACACATTGCTACTGCTTTTGCCATAGTCCCTTGGGAAAAGCTGACCAATCCCTGAGCTCACTGAGCCAAAATGATCCCGCCCTTTGAATCTCCTTCGTTACCACAGGTTAGCAAAAATGGCGCAATGAGGCAACATTATTAACAGCTTCTAAAACTTTAACTGTCTACTGGGTAAGCTTCCTTAACATCCATCCATCCATCCATCCATCAATCCAGAGTCAGGTTGTGGGGTGTCTAAACTAATCAAACAATTATTTAAAGCTTAGGGTGTCCAACAGTGGCCATGTTTACACTTTGTTGTACTTTGTTCTTAGCTGCTGTCATTTCTGATGTATACAGACTTATTGACACAACAGTGAAATTAAAAATATTAATTTCAATAATTCTATAAGTGGGCCACCCAGTTTTTGTTTGACCCAACAGAAAAAAACAGTTTTTGGCTTTGCCACTGATCCTAGTTTTTTGTGTACTCATCCAGTCGATCATGTGGTCCCCGAACCCGGCGTCAGCCTCATGTCCGCCTTCGAGCAGTGGCGCGAATGGGCCGACGGCAAGTCCTGCTGCGACTACTCGCTGCACGTGGACATCACCGAGTGGCACAAGGGAATCCAGGAGGATATGGAGACGCTGGTGAAGGATCACGGTATGAGCTCAGAATATCTGCAAAAACAAAGAAACTCTCCAGACCAAACCACTAAATGCCACTTTGAATAATTTACTGTGATTTTTAACTATAAAACATTTTATCTTATTTTCATTCATTTTATGCATGTAGAATAGGTTAATATTTAAGAAAAATCTTATCGGCTTTTATTTTTCTCTCACATTTTTACACATTAGTTAAAAAACAATGTCAGCTTCCCCTAGTCAGTTCCTTACCAAGCCCTACCCAGGATTCCCTGTGTTTTTTATACTTCCTTAGGATTCACATCATGGGATCGCAGATACTGATTCTTCTTGTTATTTTGGGCAAATATACAGACGTGGACAAAATTGTTGGTACCCTTCATTAAATCAAAGAAAAACTCATAATGGTCACATAAATAACTTTAATCTGACAAAAGTAATAATAAATAAAAATTATATAAATGTTGACCAATGAAAGTCAGACATTGCTTTTCATCCATGCTTCAACAGAATTATTTAAAAAAATAAATGCATGAAACAGGCCTGGACAAAAATGATGGTACCCACAACTTAATATTTGGTTAGACAACCTTTTGAGGCAATCACTGCAATCAAATGATTCCTGTAACTGTCAATGAGACTTCTGCAAATCTCAGCAGGTATTTTGGCCCGCTCCTCATGAGCAAACTGTTCTAGTTGTTTCCGGTTTGAAGGGCGCCTTTTCCAGACAGCACGTTTCAGCTCCTTCCAAAGATGCTCAATAGGATTGAGATCAGGGCTCATAGAAGGCCAGTGTTTTCCTCTTAGCCCTTCTTGGGTGTTTTTAGCTGTGTGTTTTGGGTCATTTTCCTGTTGTAAGACCCGTGACCTGCGACTGAGACCATGCTTTCTGACACTGGCCAGCACATTTCTCTCTAGAATCCCCTGATAGTCTTGAGATTTCATTGTACCCTGCACAGATTCAAGACACCCTGTGTCAGATGCAGCAAATCAGCCCCAGAACATAACCGAGCCTCCCCCATGTTTCACAGTAGGGACCGTGTTCTTTTCTAGATATGCTTCATTTTTCCGTCTGTGAACATAGAGCTGATGTGCCTTGGCAAAAAGTTACATTTTTGTCTCATCTGTCCACAGGACATTCTCCAAGAAGCGTTGTGGCTCGTCAGCATGTAGTTTGGCAAACTCCAGTCTGTTTTTTTTAATGATTTTTCCTCTCCTTGTTCGTCTCCCATGTAGCCCTCTTTGGCTCAAACAGCGAAGGATGTTCCGATCTGACACTGATGTTCCTTGAGCATAAAGTTCAGCTTGGATCTATTTTGAAGTCTTTCTAGGCTCTTTTGTTACCATTTGGATTATCCGTCTCTTTGATCTGTCATCAATTTTCCTCCTGCAGCCACGTCCAGGGAGGTTGGCTACAGTCCCATGGATCGTACATTACTGAATGACATGTGCAGCTGTAGTCACAGAAACATCTAGCTGCTTGGAGATGGTCTTATAGCCTTTACAGTTAACATGCTTGTCTATGATTTTCTTTCTCATCTCCTGAGACAACTCTTTCCTTTGCTTCCTCTGGTTTATATTGAGTGTGGTACACACCACGTCACCAAACAACACAGTGACTACCTGGAGTCCTATATATAGGCCCACTGAGTGATTACAGGATTGTAGACACCTAGGATGCTGATTAGTGGACATACCTTGGATTAACATGTCCCTTTGGTCACATTATTTTCATTCTTTTCTAGGGGTACCATCATTTTTGTCCAGGCCTGTTTCATGCATTTATTTTTTTAATAATTCTGTTGAAGCATGGATGAAAAGCAATGTCTGACTTTCATTGGTCAACATTTATATAATTTTAATTTATTATTACTTTTGTCAGATTAAAGTTATTTCTGTGACCATTATGAGTTTTTCTTTTATTTACTGAAGGGTACCAACAATTTTGTCCACGTCTGTATACACAAAAATTTAAGTCTTTCTACAATGGGAAATGTAAGGCACAACACAAAGTGTTTGTCTTTTATTAACCAAGCTTCAAAGTAAATAGGACCACCTCTATCTAGTGTGACATAATTCCTGCTCTTACTGCTGAGAATAGGCCATTCTCAATGGAGGAGGGTCAGTCCAGATACCTTTCCCTAACTGGTAGAAACCTCTAAGTAAAGTAAATTACGTGTTTTAGAGAGTTTTTTACGATGTTAATGTTTGGCCAGATAAGCTATCCAAGGAAAGAAATGTCACCAAGTAAATATTAAGATTTTTTTGTTCCTTTTATGCACAAAAATTTGTGGAAGAGCAAGAAAACTGAACATTGACGGGTTTAAAGGTGTGTGATGACCAGATGTGGGTAAAAACGCATTCAGGTTGCTTTTATTGACACAAACAAAATATTTCACTTTTTGAAGAAATTAATTTGAAATCATCTGGGAACTTGATTGTATTTCCTGCTGTAAACCAATTTTTTTTAACCGTTTGTCCTCAGGTGTCAACTCTTTCCTGGTCTACCTGGCATATAAAGATATTTTCCAGCTTACTGATGCTCAGGTACGGCTCCTTTAATTCTCCAAACAAAGTTTAAATCTAGCCATCAGATACGTTTGCAAATGTCCCCTTAAATAGAGCTTGAATGTACAAGTTTTTGCAGTAACTTTGACTTTCAGCAACACTTTTTTTTTTCTGGTACATCCCGAGAATGAATGAGGAAGAGTGACATTACGATTCATCATATGTTTTATAATAAAAGTCAGGCCTCAGCCTCAAAGCTTGAGCCAAAGCGAGCGTCTGTTTGTCTTGGCAAGGCATTGTCTCACACTAGCAGCCAGTTTTTCTCTTGGGAGAGTGAGATGTAATAAAAGCCATATCTCAGTGCACATTTCATTCTGAGTCATGGCTGAAATGAATTAATCCCGTTTGAAAGCAGCTTTGAAGCAGATCCATGTTGGTCTTTGCACCTGTGTGTGGAATGCCGGCTACCCGGAGTGGCCCGAGTTTATTCCTTTTTGTTTCCGTGGTACTCTGACGGCGCAGCATTGTTGCGTGTGTGGCAGCGGGAAGGTAACGATTCCTTCAGTGAATCGTGAGAGACTTTTAGGGTTAAAAAGTGACAGCCTATATTACTTTCCTGGACAAAACCTTGTTTTCTGTGTCCTGTTTAGGGACACAACTTTACCCCTAAATTCCACTGCATGCGTTCCGTTCCACTCCACCACGCAAGCCGCAACAAAATCGATCCCATTGCAAAAAAAAAAGAGCATTTCCACTACCGCTGCCATGCGATGCATGGCGCCGGCCGCCGTTTCGCCCTCTGGCAAAAATAGAATTGAATCGATTTTTGCTGGACGCTGGAGCAAGTCCGCAGTCAATCTGCACAAATAAAAATCACCATGCAGGATGCCGAACATGCAGACCATCCGGTTTTTAAAAACAAATCAGTAAAGACAGACTTATTTTTCTTTGTATGCATAGCTATGATAATCTAATCTCACTTATATTTATACATATGCTGTCTAGACATTCAGGGAACTATAGTTTTATTTCAAATTTCTGGTACATAATAATAAATTCTCCCTTTTAACTTCTCAGTGCTTACATCAGGCGTGTTTCCTCTATTGGAACTTCAGGGTAATTTAAACAGATCTTTTTACTGACGGGGTAATATGTTGGTACATTGCCGTAGATATCAGCATTTCACGACTGTTTCAGCGGCAAGTAGCATCTCTGATCAACATAAAAATGCGCTCAGAGCTGCTATAAACTACTTTGCCAGCAACTGTTCTTATTTTTACAAAGCCGGCTGTTTGGCGATTTCCCTCTAAGTTACAACCGGTCAGAATGACTTAAACACAGCTCCCACTGACCGACTTGATGGGGCCATTCCGAGTCCATACCTATATAATGGTACTCTGTTGGCTCGGGTCGTGAAATGGCACCAAAAACGTCCCTGTCGCCCAATGAAGTGGAGACATGTGCATGTCAGGAAGGTCCGGTCATATTACCCTGAAGTTCCGATAGTGGAAACGTGCCAAGTGATGTGAAAAAGTATTCACCCCTTTTCAGATCTCTTCTGGTTTGTTTTAAAGAAACCAATGATTTTGGAAAGCTGACTTTAGTTTCTATAGCCACACCCATGCCTGTGTACTGCCCGACGTGTTGGCTCAAAAAAATCCCAGAACAGAACAGGAACAAGGCTAATAAAGAAACTACAGCTGGTTTAAATTAACACAGCACCAACATCATACTAATAATCAAACATGGTGGTGGTAGTATGATGGTCTGGGGCTGCATTGCTGCTTCAAGAGTCAGCATAACGATGATCCAAGGAAAACCAGCAAGTCCACCCCTAAATGCTTAAGCAACAAACTAAATGAAGGTTTTGGAGCAGCCCAGTTAAAGTCTGGTGGCAAATCTGTGACCCAACATTCCTCCATCAAAACCATTGGTCTCAGTCGTTGCCACCAAGGGAGACATAACAAGTTATCCGGTTTAGGGGGCTCTTATTTTTTCAAATAAGCCCAGGTTGGTTTGGATATTTTTTTCAATTAATGAATGAAATTGTTCAGCTTTTTGAGTTTACTCATATTCTTTTTTTGAGATCTGAAAGGTGCAGTTGTTTTGAGACAACAGAAATCTGAATCAGATCGGATTTTAAAGAGGAAGTTTTAACCATCCTTCTGTTCGATGCAGGTGTACGAGGTGTTCAGTGTGATCCGCGATTTGGGAGCCATCGCCCAGGTTCACGCTGAGAACGGCGACATCGTTGCTGAGGTATGAATGTTGAGTTGGCTGTTTCTCCCCTGTTAAGCAAACATTCAGTGCAAAATAAAGCAGCCTGTCCCGGTGTACGGAGGCTGTGGCGCGTCATTTTCTCCCCACTCGTGTCAAGGTTCGTAATTGGCAACAGATGAGGACAGACAGTTTATTGGGAGGGGTCACGGCCATGATCGGCTTTCACAGCAGAAGCCGTTGAAAGGGAACACCTGGACATGACTCAGCGCTTCATATTTCCAACGTGTTTGTTTGTGCTTGGCTATGTTTAGGAGCAGAGGAGAATTCTGGAGCAGGGGATCACCGGGCCTGAGGGACATGTGCTGAGCCATCCAGAGGAGGTGAGTCCACGTCTAAATAGCGCTTGGAAGGCTGGCTCCACTTATTCTCAACATTGCATTTGTACTTTTGTGTCCTGGTCTTTCAAAAAACTGTTTGACCTCTACAGCTGTTCACAACTCAGTCCTAAAGTGTTTGACAGTTTTACAGTTGATGGATGCTTTTCTCTGCTTTTGTCATGCATGAGAAAAAAAAAAAAGCCAAAACAAAGGATGGGATTTTTCATCACGACATCTGCTATAAAGATAACATACTCTGTTATTGCTTAAACATGTATTTTCTTCTCCTCATTTCCTTTCTTTTTTTCTTTACAATTCCTCTTTGCCTGCTGGGAAAAAGCAGAATGTTAATGTTCTGGTTGCTTTAATCTTCATTGTAAAATAGGATGTTCTTAACAAACATTGAATCGGACTAGAGAAAGCAAGGGAACTTTATTTACCCACGGAGAAGAACCTTCTTGCGTGAAGAATAGAAAAAGCGGACAAAGCCATCTCTTCCAGACTCTGGCCCATTGAAGGCAGCCCGGGATTGGGAAATGCGGGTAGACCTCAGCCAGAGGCTCACCTTCCCACACGAAATTGCAGCAACAAACCTGCGCCCAGGTTGTTATTTAAATTATTGTTACTATAGATTTACAACATTCTTTGCTGCTAAACCAATGGTAAGTCCAATGATTTATAAACTAGAATTTTGAAGTCTTTTCTCTGATCTACATGGATTCAGTGTAAGGACTTAAGAACTGGGGGAATGTGTTCTAGTTTGCTGGTTCTAGTGAGGACGCAAGCAGCAGCGTTCTGGTTCAGCTGCAGCTGTCTGATTGACTTTTTAGTTAGACCTGTGAGGACGTTGTTGCAGTAATTAAGCCAACGAAAGATAAACACATGGAGGAGTTTTTGAAGGTCCCGTTGCAACATTAGTCATTTAATCCTATAAATGTTCTTCAAGTGATAGAAGGCTGACCTTGTAATTGCCTTTATGTGACCTTGGAGGTTCAGATCTGGGTCCATCATTAAACCTAGATTTTGGGCCTGATCGGTAGTTTCTACTTCTATCGAATGAAACTGTTTGCTGACTTTTGATCGTTCCTCTTTAGGTACATATTTTGTTTTGTCAGTTTTGTTTTCTATTCTGCTGAAAATAGTTATGGTACATCCATCCATTGATTTGCTCAATGCATTTATTTAGGGTCTGGATGGTTCAAAGTCACCTGGTGACCGTGTAATGTAAAGCCGAGTATCATCTGCATAGTAATGGTAACTAAACGTATTGGTTGTTATAATCTGGGATTGTGGGAGAGAAGGAGCCCCGAGATGGAGCCCTGGGGGACCCTATATGTGATTTCTGACTGTTCTGATGAAAAATTGCGTATTGACATAAAGAATTTCCTGTTCTTTAAGAGTAACTCATCCTGTACCAGGGACCGCACACTTTTCCTGTTTAAAAATGCGTTAAATGAGGTGTTGCCTGACGGACCAGCGATAGGGAGGTCTGCGCATGATCTATGCTATGAACTGGCATGTTGACAACAGAGCTTATGCAGCGGCACGCAGACAGCCAGAAAGATGGCGAGCAATATTGATGCAAACGGCATTGCCACAGAGGGAGGCAATTTTGAGGTTAAATATTTATCTCCTTGAATTTTCCAAAAACACATGATGGTTCCATCTACATCTACACTGTCCTGATTATTTCTACATATTTTTCACCCGAGTTCCCAGTAGTTCATCCCTTTTAAAGTCCTTTATTTTCTCTGCAGAGACAACAGTTATAGAAACCGAAATCTGTCTTCTTAACCTGACGAAAGCTGAAAAAACAAAAGAATTTGAAATATGAAACATTATGTTGAATCCTACCTGTGGGTTCCTGTTTCAACACTGGTTACCTCCATGTCGTAGAAATAAACAAAATGTGTTTAAACATTGTGTATAAATTAGTTTATCTTGTTAAGTTGGTGATTTGCTTAGCTATATAAATTGAAAATAATAAAAATGTCAATCTAATTAATCTATCTCTAAGCAGAAACTGTTTATTCAGTTTCTGATGCCTGTGTAAGCCTGTCAGTTTTCATGAATTATGACAACTTTTTTTCCCAACTTTCTGGCCCAGGATGATTTGTATATTTAACGTATTTTTATATTTTCTGCTCACTAATTTAAGGTAATGTGGTTATCACATAACCATAATCAGTAGGAGGTTGTAGGGTTCTATCAGGAAGGAAGGAAGGAAGGAAGGAAGGAAAAAAGTGAAAAAAAGGGTTTAGAACATAGTTTCCAGAGACCTTCATAAAATTACATGTGTGATAATGAACCATTTTAATTTCATTTTAAAATAAATAATTTTACTAATTTCAAAACGTCTAGTTTATAGGTATGAAAATGACACTGGAAGGCACAAAAAAAAAATGTTTGTATGAAGGGTCAAAGGACCGATAACTATTATGATTCAAAGAACCTAAAGTATCCTGTATGATTTTTTTTGTGTGGATTCTTTAAAAAAAATCCGTTTATAAACAAATGATTCATTTAACCAAATGTGCACAAAGATTTTATCAAAAAACCTTTTGTTTTTCCAGGTGGAGGCAGAGGCTGTTAACCGCGCAGTGACTGTGGCCAATCAGACAAACTGCCCACTCTACGTTACCAAGGTGATGAGCAAAAGTGCTGCTGATGTCATCGCTCAGGCAAGGAAGAAGGGTGAGGATCTCAAGCCGAATATCTGCCTTGTGTGGGTTTAAATAAAACCTCAGATGTGATTTATGGCCAGTGTTGGGGAGAGTACTTTGTAAGTGTATTTAGTTACAGAATACTGAATACCTGCTTTAAAATGTATTTTGTAACGTATTCCGTTACTTTGCTGAATCCTGGGACTGTATTCTAAGTACTTGGAATACTTCACCTTAAAAACAGCATTTAAGTCTATTAAATGTCACAAAATGTGCTGATAGCTACTCCCACAGGAAAACAGAGGGCATATTAATACTAAACATTATGTACTGACTGGGAAAAAAAATAAAGTATTTAATTATTTTTGGGTCAACACTGTTACCTCTCAGTGACCAAAACCAACCAAACAAACTGTTTTTTAGCAGTAATATCTCTTTACATGTTATTAGATTTTGAATTTAGTCATTTGAAATTAAGTTTAGCTGTTTATCAGTCAAAGCCAAATAGGCTATTTGCGACTTTCTGTTATAAATATGCAAAATATTGTAAACTGACATTTATTGCACTCCAATGCAAAGCTTTTATCCTTGTAGCCATAATTTTTGGGAAACTCATCATAGAAACATACAATCAAGCTAACATAATGTCAGATACAACCAACACTGTAAATGTGAGAGTTGACCTAACTAACACGATACAGGTCTTGCCAAATAATGGATAATATAATTGTTTTGTTTTTGTACATCGTTGCAGTGTCTTTTAATTTTTTTGTGACTTTCACATACCTTGAAAGGCTGGCCACCCGGATACTTTATGTTTCTAGTTTGCCGTTGACATTGTCAATGTGCGCCGCAGTTTCTTGAGATCCGCCAACAAAATTTACACAAAAATGTTAGAATTTCCCCACCTGAGTCCATCACAAGACTTGGCAAAAATATCTTAGGTGGTAATACGAATATGCCGTTTCATTCACTGATACCGAATTACAGCTGTTACAGCAATCACCGGAGGTTCCCAAAACTTATATCTTCATCTTTCAGGTGCAAAGTGAAAAACACACAAGTATTCCAAGAGTATTACGAAAATAACTGTATTCCGAATACCATGTTCAAAATGGTAACTCTAACGGAATACAGTTACTCATGATTAGTATTCTAAATACGTACCACCGGTATTCCGTCACTACCCAATGTTTACGGCATATTTGATTGAACGTGACTAAAACTGTCAGACTGTAGCAGCTAGGCTAGGGCCATTATGCAATTTTAAAGATATAATTTGGCACTGTTACAAATCGGGAGAGTGGCTTGCAGGAAGTAAGAAATATTACATGCTGAAATTATTATTTATGATTCAAGAAGAACGAGCTCAGGAGTTAATAAATCCTTTCTACGTGTAATTTTACATTGGATAGACTTTTGTCTTATATATTTAATGTATGTTTCTTGATTATTGAAAACGTTTTATTTATATATATATATATATATATATATATATATATATATATATATATATATATGCTTTTAACTTGCTTTTAAGTGAGAACAAACGAAAAATGACCTGAATATATTTATTTCCAATTTAATACAAACATTTTTTTTTCATTGAGGCACTTTTGGGCCTCTATAAAACACATGGGAAGGAAATTAATATCTTATATGTGTATAAATTGACAAGGTACAAATTTTATGAATTCTTTTTATTCGTTATTTGAATATACAAAAAATGCTGACGTTTTTTAGCTGTTATGCAAATGTTTTAGGTATGCATTTCCAGTTTTTCATATGATCTCATATGAATGCTTATTCAATGACGTTTTTTTTTAATGTATTAAGTAATGCTGTAATAATAAAAACTGAAATAGCAAATAAATTCACTCTTTAAACATCTGGGATACTTTGATACCGGTAACCTCCTGTAGCAGCACCTTATTTTACAATTTTCCAGGTACTGTGGTCTACGGGGAGCCAATCACGGCTAGCCTGGGAACAGATGGGTCTCACTACTGGAGTAAGAACTGGGCTAAGGCTGCAGCCTACGTCACGTCCCCTCCCCTGAGCCCTGACCCATCCACCTCAGACTATCTCAACTCCTTGCTGTCCTGGTAAAAGTTGGACCTTCCAAGTAGAGACACATTTAGATTTTTTTTTTTGTCTCTACATTCCAATTATATTTTCTGTGTACTCATTTTTAATCTTTATAGTGGTGACCTGCAAGTTACAGGAAGTGCACACTGTCCCTTTAACACTGCCCAGCGTGCTGTGGGGAAAGACGACTTCACCTTGATTCCCGAAGGCGTCAATGGCACAGAAGAAAGGATGTCTATCATCTGGGACAAGTGTGTGGTATGTTTCCTGAGAGAAGGAAAAAAAAAAGTAGAACAGTCACACAATTGGTCAGGAATGATAGAATAAACATGCAGCATAAATAGCCTAAAGGATCAAGTGACTCTTGCTCTGTTCTCAGTCTCAGTCCTGATTTATTCCAGGTGACTGGTAAGATGGACGAAAACCAGTTCGTAGCAGTCACCAGCACCAATGCAGCCAAGATTTTCAACCTGTATCCCCGTAAGGGACGTATCGCCGTGGGTTCGGATGCTGACCTTTTGCTCTGGGACCCGGATGCCACAAAGATCATCTCTGCCAAGAGCCACAACTCTGTACGATCTCTTCCGTTTTCTGTAATCTGTGTCAGTCGGAGGGGAATGTTAGTCCACTCTTTTTCGTGGTTGGGAAGGCTTTAGTTGTCTGACTGCTGGACAGGGTGTGGGCTTCACATGGCGTCGAGGGAGTGATGTCATTCATAAAATCTGCCAGAGAGCTGAAACACATCATCGTCTGATTGTTTGCAGGCTGCGTGTCTGTGTTTGTATGGTTTTGAAAGACAGAGAGGCCATTGCTGTGGATGTTCTGGGAATCTACTTATTTAATCCTGTTATATCCCTTAGTTTATTCTTGTTCCATGGGAGAAATTATGTAAACCAGAGCGTGAGTAATGGGATGGCTAATCCTACTGCTGAGCTCGAATTGGGATAAAGTTTGCCAGTTTGCCATGACCTCAGCCATAGCTCGTGTAGCTTTTAGGAAAGAGCAGTTTATATGGCTTCCAAAGTGGACACAGAGAAACTCACAAAACCATTTAATGACCAAGCTTCCTCATCTGCTGGATAGAAACGAATGCCTGTATTCCTCATCATTATACCCCCCTTTTTCATTACAATTAGCTCTTTTTATTAGCATTAGACCACAAGGAACACTTGGAACATAATGTAGCTCTCTACAAATCAGCCAAAGGAATAGTTTTCTATGTTTTGTAAGTAGGGTTGTGTGGAGTCATTATCTTTCCTGTCAGTTGGGAGAGTCCTCTGCAGTTTGGAAAATCTGGGATGATTTCTAATGGGGAAGTCAAAAAACAGCAATTTAAAACCATTCCAACTTTAAGCAACTTGAACCCAAAACTTCCAGAGACGACGTACTAGTCAGGTATTTTTAAACCTTGTTACTTTATGCATTTGACAGCTTTTAAAATTGTCGACTATTCCTTTGATAGAACATCTTTCAAACCATCCGTTCCATTTAAAGTAATTAAAGAGTCAATTACTTTGTAAGTAATTTCGTAGAAACAATGCAAAGTTACTGTCACATTCTATTTCCAGTATAACACTAGCTTTCAGGTGAACCAAGGGTTTACAACAATTAAAATGGCTAACCTATTGTGAGGAGATGAGAGGATTTATACTAGAAAGTCAAAGCAACTTCCTGGTTTTGTCATAATAATGGGTCGACAAACATGATGCAGTATTATTGTTGCAAGCAGTGACTTTTTTTCTGTCCCCCAATCAATGGACTGTGTTGTGTGAAGCCAATAGCTCTTTCCTAAATGTACGGTAGCATTGTTCTATCAATCCACAAATAAAGGGAGCTTAGGAATCGTGCAATCCGGATCAGTTGTCTGGAAAACAAAAAAATAGTGTATCGAATCACACTGACCAGTGCCCCGTGGAAACCATAAAATTTTTTAGCAGACACTGAGGAAATATTTAGCATAGCAATACAAAAGTTTAGGACTATAGAAAATTAAAACTTCAGTAACAACTGCCTCACACAGAATTGACAATGTATAAAAATGCACATGCATGTAGTGTATCTTTTAAGCTGATAGCTTGAGTAGTTGTTTGCATTTGTAGGCGTTAGCACAAGTAACTGTTAGTTATTTATTAGCTTGAATAGCTTTTAGGCTAAATAGCAGCTAGTTTCAGTAGCTGTTTGCTTAGTAGCTTTTTTTAATATCTTATTAGGTTTAATATCTGTTAGTTGTTAATATGTTCTGGCTTTAGTGGATGCTAGTATGTCTAGATGTTAGTTTGGGTAGGTGATAGATCAAGTAGCTATAAGCTAATGAATGTATTAGTTTAGATAGCTTTTAGCTTTAATAGATGTGAGCTTAAGTAGCCATTAGTTTTGGTAACAGTAGGCTTAAGTAGCTGTTGGTGTTCTTAGCTGTTATCTTCAGTTGTTATTAGCACAAAGTGGTTAGCTTTAGTAGCTATAAACTTAATTAGCTGTTAGTTTAAGTAGATTATTATCTAAGCGGAAAGACTACTGTTACCTCTGTAGCTCAAGTCAATATTCAGAATTATTATTAACAGTCGTGCTTAAAAGATTCCTTCAGTTTAGTGTTGCAAACTAATATCTACTTCTTGTCTGGCTATTTTAAAGCATATTGTTTAAATCCCTAAACAAAGGGACATGAACCTAATACAAAGTCTAAGACCATCCATATGAACATTCTAAAAAATAAATGCCTTCAAAATGTAAAATTCACTGAACCTTGCCTTTTTAATGGTTATCAGTGCCAGTAGATTGTCTGATTAGCTAACTGAATTAAAATTCTTCAAGTTAACAAAAACTGACCCTTTCTTTTTATTTACCTGCTATTTTTGATCCTTTTAGACTGTAGAGTACAACATCTTTGAAGGCTTAGAGGTGCGCGGTGGGCCTCTGGTGGTCATCAGTCAGGGTAAGATTGTGTTGGAGGAGGGGACCCTCCATGCCACAGAGGGCTCTGGACGTTTTGTGGCCCGCAAACCTTTCCCTGACTACGTCTACAAGAGGATAAAGGCTCGCAGCAGGGTATAGTGCTAGATTCATTCTATGATGTGTCTACTCTTCGGAACTAATGATAGAAAGATGTTAAAATGTATGATGTTGTATATTAATAATAACATAATGTATAATGGTACCACTTGCAAGAAAATGTATCGAAATTATTCAGTTCAAAGTAAATATTTGCATACTGTTTTTTTACTCACTGCTCTGGCTGTTTCTTGTTGTTTTTCTTATTACAGCTGGCTGAGCTGAGGGGTGTACCCCGGGGACTTTATGACGGTCCAGTCTGCGAGGTGTCAGTCACTCCTAAAACTATGACACCTGTCTCTTCTGCGAAGACCTCACCTGCCAAACAACCTAACCAGCCTGTCCGCAACCTGCACCAGTCTGGCTTTAGCCTGTCTGGTCAGTCATAACCCATCAATCCACAGACTTTACTTACAGTCAGAAAGCTGTAACTCTTTTCTGTTGGGTAGGAAGGATGTGACGCTGTGACTTCATTTAATAAATATAACTTGCAGATGAACCCGGTTTGAGTGAATAAGCAAAGACCTTTAGAGAGCTTGAAAAAAATCTTGCGGTCATATTTTATGTGACTAGAAACAAAATCTCAGGTACCAATGAGGAACTTGGCTTTATTTATTATATTGTGTCAGACCAAGGTGGGTTTTTTTAGGTTAATCTGTGTCAATAATCAGATTTCTAACCTAATTAACCATTTTAAACTATACAATGCCATACATTCCTGATGCCATTCCCTGATTTAACATTAATGTTTAGAACCCCTTAAAACAGAAAATGTAGCTTAGAATGCTAAAAAATTAACTGACCCTTTCATTTGGTCTCATAGGTGCTCAGATCGATGACAATGTTCCCCGTAGGAGCACCCAGCGTATTGTGGCGCCCCCAGGTGGCAGGGCTAACATCACCAGCCTGGGTTAAAACACCAACCCCCCACCCTTCACCCTGCCGAGGAGGAAATTTGTCAAAGGATGGCGTTCAAACGGTGAGACCGGGACGAGAAGAGATGCCAGAACACCCAAAGCCGAAGCCTTCGCTGCGCCTCATTCGCCCGGTTGCTCACTGTTGATCCCGGCACTTCCTCTTTTGCAGTTTTTTTCTCACCCACCAACTTTCCTGTTTCCCCAATCTCTGTTGGCCACACTTAGAAATAAATAGAAAACAAACAAAAAGAGAGAAAGACAAAAAAATCCACTGCTTTTTGAGCACTTTTGACTGTATCATTTTTTGTTTTTTTTATAAGTTGTACTTTCTTTCTTCCATCTGTCTTTTTTATGTTTTCCTTAGCTGTGTTTGTTGAGGGTTCAGGTGAGTCAATTGAGATAACCTAGGTAGTGTTTATGCAAGATACTGTATTTCAGCTAATTTTTTTTCTTTTTTTCGGTTGTATCTAAAATGGAGAATGGGTACCAAAATTATCTATCTTAAAAGTGTTGCAGCAAGGTCAAGAATCTGAAATTTATAATATACAATGAAGGCTGCCTTAAGATTTAAAAATAATTAAACAAGATTGTTTTATTTTAGGTTTTGTTAATTTGTTTCCTATTGCAGTGTATCTTATGCTTTCCCAGTTACGGCTTTGCCAACATAAAAGTCATGCGATGGTTGGAAAAAGCTTTATGCTTTATCTCTCAGTTTTCATACATACTTATATTGCAGAATTGGTGGCTAAGAGTTATGTTTGATTAGGATAAGTTTTATTCTGTCTGTCAAACCTCACCTTTCCATGCCTTATTGACTCTTAGCATACTTTTAGTGAGATCTGTCAAGTCCAGGAAGTGACTGATTTCCAACTTTTTGCATTCCTGAGTCCCCAAGGTCAAAATTTCTCAGCGGACAACCGCGGAAGCTGCTCACAGCCGTCCTCCACCAACCAACTGCTGCTTTTGCATACAGACTGTTTCCTACTCATCAAAATCTTTCCTTGATTTCAACTTTTTATGTGCCTGAACCAACAGAAGTTGTAATGATATTTTGATTTTTATTCTTTGTTTATTTGTTGTTGGGGTAAGTGAAGGATGTAAGATAAAGAGATGTAAAATAGCCAGGATTAACCGATTCAAAGGTGCCAGATTTTTGTGCTTTCATAGGGCCTTTTCAGCTCGATTGAGCCCTCCGTGAAGGCAAAAACAAGATTGATATCTTGAAATGTTCTTATGTTTTAGAGTTTTTACCTCGTCGTCAAACTGCTTTTTAGTGTTATTCTGTAACTAGGTGCCTAACGGCTGAGCACTATTGATTTATGCTTGAAAATAGACATGAGCTAATGTAGTTCTGACCGATATCTAGTGTTGATGTGTGCGAGGGATGGGACACCTACAGGAGGCGCCTGGTACAACATTGTCAATTCTTTACTTATGTCATGTGGTAAATTTAGGGGAGGTCTATAGAAATCAAAAGTGAAGAATTAGAATTAAAAACCCTTACATACAATTTTAAAAAATTGACATGGACAGCTAACTGCAACTAATTAGCTTTGGCTAAATGTTTGCTACAATAGCATGATGACAACTAATGGTACTATGTTAAGGCTAATAACCACAGCAGAATTTGGGCACAGCCAATTATTGCTGTTATAATGCCAACAGTATCATGCTAACACAACATCCACAGTTATTTAGCCACAACTAATTCTAATATCAGGATTCTAGAATTCTAATAGTTAACACTGGCATGCTAGTGTTAACTTCTATACATTGGGATTTTCAAGAGATAAGTAAACCCAAGGAACTGCCAAGCACATTTGTTCTGGGCATGAGGCAGAAGATTTAAGAGATCTTTAGTAAAAGGTTCAGAAAGCAGCAGTTAAAGCCACAAATTAAAGGATAAATGTAAGATGCATTACCTTTGGCTAATATCAACTATTTAATCAAAGTAACGAAACTTTTTTAAATCAGGATTTAAAAGAATATTCACCAATCTAGGTGTTTAATGGTAAATGGCCTGTAGTTGCAGCACAATGTGGAGTCACTTTTTTAAGTCAACTTTTTACTTTAATAATTTTCCGAATTTTAAAGCTAAAAGACCCCTATTACCAAATGTCTAGCTTTAATGCTAGTCTCTGCTCATCTGGCCTGTGAATAGTGTTGCACAATAATGCACTACTTTTTTCTTTCGGAATCAGTCCCATGAACAATTCTATTTAGAATGACTTGAAAACTTTAGAAAGGCCACTGCTTTTTAAAAAGTTTTATTATCCAGTTCAGTTTGTTCAAATACACAGTAACAAAGTTTGTCAGCGAGCCCCACAATCCCTTTTTGCTCCCTTGCTCTCAATTTTCTCTCTCCCCACTCTTTTGGTTGTTTCTGAATGTTGCATTAGCGACAAACCTCTAACCTCCTTCAGTTTTCAGCTGTTTTTCATGGCAACCCGGTGCTATTACTGAAAACTTTAAGCTGAAATATTTTATTTTTTTATTATTTTGTTGCTAGGACTGCAGACTGTGCAGAACCTCTAAAAGACCAGACAAGATTCTGCATGCAATGTTAAAAATGAATAAAAGAATTGACTTTGATGCTTAAAAAGCCCACCGTTACCACTGGTGTCCTCACAGGTTCTCATGCCTCCTCCGTCTACACGCACAGTTTTACTCCTTTGATGCTCTGTCAGCTCGGATGCTTTCTTTCTATGCCATATTATGCTAATTATATATGAGTAACTTGTATGTACCCAACAAGCTGCAGACTGACGGATTCTTCCTTCTGTTCTGAGGTTGTTGATGCTGTTGAACACCACCTTCCCCACCCCCTTGAGGCCTGTAGCTACCCCACACCTCCTCCTCTGTAAGCTCTTCCCCCTACTTTTTGTGAAAGTGAAACCGTGTGATGGTGTTCGTCCTGGTGGCTGTGGGGTTTCTGGGTTGCTTGCTTGTTATGACGAAAAGATCATGTGGACAGCGAAAAATAAAATAAACGAAACAAGAACTTCAGTATATTACGTGTTTTCTCTTGTTATTCTTGTTTGACACCTATGTCGTCTCACAACTCTTGGGAGTGAAAATTTCTGGTAATTTCTCAATGTGTTTTTTATAAGTATTTGTTGGACACCACTAGCTAAATTGACTGATACTAAGAACTGGAAAGTCTAAGGACTGTGAAGATCTAATAATTGTGTAATTACACAAATTTGGCAATTTCATGACAACTGCAGTTGCTAAAATAACAGTTCAAATGATTGCAAAGAAATATCATTTCTTCCTATATGTCACAATTTTTTATACAAGCACTGGCTCAGTCCGTACTCCAAAAAGAGTTCACGCAATGACAAAGAGATAAAGGATGTGGAAGTGTCAGGGTAAGGCGTGGTGATGGCAGGTTAATGCTGTGGGGTTGTTCCACTGCCAGACATTAACATAGTTTTTTAAATTCTTAATCTGTCTTTATTGTAAATATTTTTCATAAACTCAGTTATTGCCCCTGCAGCCAGGTCGGTGCCCTATTCACAGTGCGTGATGCGCGTGGGCGGAGCATTCAAGCCCAGTAATATGTCATTTTGATTTTTTTTCTACGTTTTTTTTTTTCCAGGTTGCAGGATCATCAGGTCAAACGACAACTTTCACCACTTAGTATAGTCCTGAAAGAAATTCCAAATGGTCACCTCCTGATGAAAGAAGATTGGTATAAATATGGCATTTTGAATCCAAGTGTTGCTTTTAAAAATCAACCCGATTAGTATGCTGTGTTTACACCTAAATAAATCTTTAAATGAATCAATGTAGGATGTTTTTGGCCAACATCTGAAAATGCTGTGTGACTCACATCTTATATCACCCTTCCCCTATTCTTCCAAATCCAAATATATCTTTCCTATACAGCTTGATTCAACCTTACATTATAGATCAGTAAATAATCCAAGTAATGTGTGGCATCTCACAGATTTCTAACCATGACACAAGCAATCCAGATGAATATATATATTTTTTTCCCACTAGGTGGCAGTGCTGTCTTTTTTATTAACCAATCACGTCAAGCTCGTTTCTGATGTTGGGACCTTACGTTTGGCAATGGCTGTATATCATTCATGATACTGTAAAAGCTGCTTAATAAAAAATCTTTTATGTATTAAAATCAGCTCCAACATATTTGCTAGGAAATAACATTCAATTTAACTTCTAATGTATTTTTTATACAGGTGAAACTCAAAAAATTAACAGGTGAATCTAATATACAGACTGAATGAGATACAGACTAATTTTATGTAAAAACAATATATTTCAAGCCTTATTTGTTTTAACTTTGATTAGGGTTTATAGTTTCTGAAAAACCTGAATTCAAAATATTAATCAGAATCGAATATTGTGAAAAGGTTCAATATGCTAGGCTCAAAGTGTCAAATTCTAATAAGTAATTAATCCAAAACAGTTGCAAAGGGTTCCTGATCCTTTAAATTATCTCTCAGTCTGGTTCAATAGTAATCATAATCATGAGACTGCTGACCTGAGAGTTGAACACAAAACCCTCCTTGACACACCCCATAGGGAGGGAGAGCCTCAAAAGGTAATTGCAAAGGAAGTTGGATGTTCTCAAAGTGCTGTATTAAAGATAATAGACAGTTAGGTGGAAGGGAAAGTGTGTAAGAAAAAGTTGCAGAAGCAGCAGGGATGGCCAACGCCTGGAGAGGCTTGTCAGGAAAAGGATTCAGAAATATTGGGGACATTCACAAGGAGTGAACTGAGGCTGGACATGGGCTTCAAATGTTTAGTTCCTCTTGTCAAGCCCAACTGGTCTATTGCTTGCTGGTCCAAAGTCCTTTTTTTCTGATGAGAGTGAATGTTGCATCTCATTTGGAAACCAAGGTCACGGAGTCTGTAGAAAGAATGGAGAGGCCCACAATCCAAGATCCAATGGGAAGTTTCCAAAATCTGTGTTGATTTTGGGAGCCCTGTCATCTGATGGTGTTGGTCCACTGGGTTTTATTATATCCAGAGTCAATGCAGCTATCTAGCAGGACATTTTGGAGCACTTTATGCTTTCTTATACCGACGAGCTTTATGGAGATGCTGACTACATTTTCCAGCAGGACTTGGTACCTGCCCACACTACCAAAAGTACCAAAACCTGGTTCGATGACCACGGGATTACTGTGTTTGAATGGCTGACAAACTGGCCTGACCTGAACCCCACGGAGAATCTATGGAGCATCGCCAAGATATAGATGATGAGAGCCATGAGACCAAACGATGCAGAAGAGCTGAAGTCCGCTATTGAAGCATCCTGGTCTTCCATAGCACCTCAGCAGTGCCACAGGCTGATAGCATCCATGCAACACCACACTGAGGCAGTAACTGATGCAAAAGAAGCCCAAATAAAGTACTGACTACATATTCATGATTATACATTTAAGAAGTCCAAGATTTCTCTATTTAAAATTCCTGTTTTATTTATTTAATGTAATATTCTAATGTTCTGAGAGTTGTAATATTTAGTTTTCATAAGTTGTAAGCCATACTCATAATTATGACAAAGGCCTGAAATATCTCACTTTGCAAGTAATAAGTATAAATCATTATTTTCACATTTTAAGTTGCATTACTAAAAAGAGGGAACCCTTGCACACTATATGTTTTCGAGTTTCACCTGTAAATGCTAGACTAACGACTTTTCTTTCTTTTAAAGAAAGTAAGTACAGGGTTTATGAGAGTGTTGTGACCCCCTAGTGGCCAGTTTGTGTCAATTTAGTTCTTCTCTGGCTTCCATCTCTTTATCCATCCGACACATGTTGGGAAACAGGTGAGATGTAATTAGTTCATCCTAGAGATAAGACCTACATGTTATTTGCTGCTTTTGTGGAGGCAGCCAATGTGGTCGAAGGTTGACAGGTTCCTGCATGGTCGGATCCCTAATATATTGTTTCCTCACACTAGTGTCAAGCCAACATGTGTTTACACGTTTGGATTTTCTTTTAAAATCCATGTTGGGGGGAGGGGGAGGTGGGGATCTCTGATTGTGTGCATGACTGTTTATTTTTAATTTTCAAGGTTTTGATTTGAGTATATTGTTTTTATCTTTTTTTATCATCAGTGCTGCCAATGGTATGAAAAATGCTTTAATATATAAATATTGATTTTAATGTATGCCTTGCAAATTAATGGCACATGAATGAGTCTCCCCTCTCTGTTGGAAGAGCTCAACAACAGCACAAACAAAGCCATGCATCTCATTAACAGACATTTTATTGGAAAATTACTGAAAGTTAGAATTATATAACAGAGAAGAGGGGTGAGTGGCCCTGGCAAAAGTCTGTGCTTTCTTGAGTGCTTTTCTAGTTAAATTAGGAATTCTGACTTATTTTGACTTTTTTTCCCCAGTTTAAAGTAAAATTTCTGACTTTAACCAACATTTTTTTTGGCAGAATTCTGACTTTTTATTTTAAAAAAGCAATCCTGACTTTGTTCCAATTTAAAATCAGATTGGGGAAAAAAGTCAGAATTCTGAGATTAAAGTCAGAGTTCAGACTTTTTTTGTGTGTCCGACCCTTATTCTCTTCCGTAGGAAAGCTTTATGTGAGATATGGAATTCTCAAGAAGCATTTCAGTACTGAGGAAGCAAATCACGTTTTGGGGTAAAAGATCCCTTTCTGTCATTTATTTAACTTATTCAAGTTACTTTCCCCCGTCACTGAACCATTCATTTATTTCTGCCGATTCATCATTAGCTCATTTGCTGCAGTGGAAGAGTCCAGCTGAAATCACTCCATCAATCAAATTAACAGGATGATTGCTATCAAAGACGTGCAGATGTGTCTGAAATGGTTTTCTTCTGTTAGCAATGTCAAAGAAAAGCATATATCCACTTTGCATTCAAAATGACCTCTCATGTCAGAATATTGCAGCTGAAAGGACAGTTTTCCAGTTACCGAGAACTTCAAGGTGAAAGGTTCAGTTGCCGTGGAGAAATTGCCAATGATGTGTGAGACGAAAGGCATCAAAGAAGCCAGCGCTGTGTGAAGAAAAACTGTGAGAAACCTTGGAATTTTTTACAGGAAGTGCAACAGAAGATTAGTGCAAAGTTTTCTCTGAAACCTCCTTCTCATTGTTTATCTAGATAATCCTGTAAAGAAAAAGGTGAGCACCTACAAAACACCACAATGGAGGAGCGTTTATAAAAACCTCTCTACCCTTGTCTGCTCGGCCCAGTGCTTTTAGCTCAACTCTCTAAAGATTGCGGCCCATCTGTTTCCCTCTAACAATCCAATCATCTAATTTGCTGATGACACCACAATTGTGGGACTAATTACAGGCAATGATGAGTCATTTGACAGCAGAGAGGTCGCACACCTAGCTGAATGCTGCACACGAAACACAGTGCCTTCCAAAAGCCTGCGTACCCTGTCAACTTTTTCAGCACTTTCACATACTTTGCAACCTCCAACCTCAATGTGTTTTTAGATTTTATGGGAGGAAGTGGTGCAAAATTGTAACATTGGCGGACAATTAGAAATACAAATCAGAGTGGTATGCATTTTTATTCACTTTATTCTATTACAAGCATATCGTTTGATTTAAACCATTGAATTGTGTATGTTTGGAGTAATGTTCCTGCTCGAAAACTTCGAACTTTATAGTCTTCAGTTCTTCTGGAGCCTCTAAACAGGTTTTCTTCCAGGATTTCTCTGTATTTCGCTCCATCTATAGCTTCCCTCGCCACTGCCATGTTTCGCAGTAGGAATGGTGGGTTCAGGGTAATGTGAGGTATTGGTTTCCTGCACATATGTTGTTTTGCAGACCAAAAAAGGTTTTAATGTTGATCTCATTTAACCGGAGCACCATTTCCTATGGTGTTGCAGCAATTTAATTTCTGCAGGTGCTCCAGACATTCCAGTAAAATGTATCAAAATTAGTTGTTGTAAGGTGGCAAATTGTAATTGGGGATATGAATGCGTTTGAAAATTAATGTAACCTGATCTTATACACACTCTTGGTCCACCGCCTGCTCAGCAACACCTGGAGCACAAAGGAAAACACCTAAATAGCTTCACTGCGGGGGGTTTTGCAGCCTGGATAACTTTCTGCATAATTTCAGGATATAAATTCCCTTTTCTTCTCAACTTTGTGTGAAATATAGACATACCGACTTTTGAATACTGTTTATAACCGCAACAATTGGGAGTAAATTTCCACCAGCAGATTAAAAAAAATCTGATATGTCATCTAGTATTTCACTCATTTTCCAGTTGCTTATCACTATACCTTTGTAGAAGAGTGTGCCGTGCAAACTTCAAATAACCCAATATTTCCAGATACTTTGGAAAACCTGGAATGATTTGGAATACATTAGGTAAATTTAACGTGCCAAATCATGCTGCATCCCTAGCCAATAGTTTGTTTTTTATAGTGGGCTGAATTCCTCTTTTATCGTCATCATAAAGGAGAAAAGGGCAATATTAAAAGCCATTTATGATTTCGTTGTTAGGTGGCAGCTGGGTTGTGTATTTGGGGTTGCATTTTCGATGGAACACTTTTGCGAATTTTTTACATTTACGTAGTAACGATAACTATGTAAGGCAATAATGATTATTTGGTACAATGAATACCTTTAGTGGTAAACGTAGTTTAAATGTCTGCAATTTTTTATTTATTTATTTAACAATTATGTTTAAACAGAATTTCCAAAAGTGGCTCAAATTTGACCAATTTGCTAATACCAGTCACAAATTATTCAAAATCTGTTATGTTAAAAAACACCACTTCGTAAAATGCCAAAATAAGAGTTCAAGAAAAGGAGAGATGTTGCAAAGAGCCTAGATGGAGGCTGAGAGCAGCATTAAATGTTACCACTGAAGAGCAGACTGACTACCTGACAGCTAATAGAGCACTGCATGTAGTCGCCCTTCACCTCTGCTTCTCCCTTTCCATCACTTTCACTTCAGTAAAAGGTTCAGCCAGCTCTGGTTAGCCCACAGTGACATCCACACAACTTAAGGGCTCAACAAACACAAGGGGGTTTTAACTCAGGTTGGGGAAAGTTGTATTCCCTCAAAAACTATATGTAAAAAATATATTTTCAGAATGATGCATTTTGTGCGTCATGGCAAAAATGTATTTTTCCAATTATATAGGGAGAGAGAGACCTAATTTGAAGAGTTTTTTTTTAATTTTTTTATATGTTTTTCCCGGTGGGATAATGCTACTTAGCTATAGCATGTTTAGGTAAGGTCTTTTTAGGGTACAAAATCAGGTATAGCACTTTTAGCTAATGCTAGCTGCTTCTGTCATTTATCATGTTTCACAGCCCACGAATGTGTCCTACAAAGGATGGGTCTGGTGGATCCTTCTCAGGCCACTCTATAACAAGAGTCATTGCTGGCCGGATAAGAAATTTTAGTTCTTATAACAATGGCTGACAAAGGAGGAGATGGAGGAAGAGAGGATTGTGTTTTTATATTAAACTCTGTTAAAATATGGTTGAACAAAAATATAAAACTTGAAGCGGTTTTGTTTTAAGGCTTTTGTAATTTGCATAGACATGTCTTTTAATGAATTTAAAGTATATATTTAATTTATTTATAAATTATTTTAAAATGAATGAATAGGGCTGGGTAATATATATATTTTTGTCAATATTTTATATTTATGAAGAGGCAATTTATGAAAAATCAAGAATATTGAGACACAAATATTGGATCAATGCACCTTTTGGGTTCTGAAGTGGAAGAATTATTTCAATGCTAGTTCTGTTTAGGGATCAGTAATTATAGTGAAAGCAGAAGGGGAATATTCCAGAATGCTGGAGAATGATGGACCTTTGACCTACACTGATGTAGCTGGAGGACACCCCTGTTATCTTTGTTTTGGCTACAAGACTCTGATATAACCCACACTCACGCAGCAGCGGCAGGCAGGAGAGAAGCAGAGGTGCTATGTTGGATTAGGGAACCAGGGAACCATTAGCACTTTATAATTAAAATAAATCATGTTAAAATGCCAACATACACCATATTATCCTTATCTACATCTCTAGGGATATATTCCATATCAGTTTCTGTAGTTTAAAGTGATTAAAGCATACAATGTTGTTTAAGGAAATGGTTTCCATGTATTTATTGGACTGTGAATTGAAGTCAACTCCAAGAAAGGATGATTGCCTTTTATAATCTTTCTCAAACGATTGTATAGTGTCTGATATTTTCCTGACCTTTTTTGAGTGGGTAGGCTTAGTCTTTCAAAGGATTCAGCCCTTGAAATTGAACCCATCTTAATGCCTTGTTTCCACTGAGCGATATGGCACGTTTTGTTGCTATTTGGTATTGTATACTATTTTATGGTCTGGCATATTCAGTGGATTGTTTCCTCCACCTGTATGTCTCAGCTTCTTCATAACTTTTGCCATTTTCACACAGCCCGTCTTCAAGTTTTTTGGTTGCAAAATGATAACATTTCAGAAAATATATAAATATATAAATTGCTATGGTCGCGAAGCACATTCTGGCTGAATCACACTTTCACATTTCTGAAGTTCCACGAACAACTCTAGCTCACTCGCTCATATTTCACTCTTTTTGCACAAATTATGAACATATTACACCTCAGACTTATTGTACTCTTATAGACCCATGACCGAATGGGGTCCAGGAGTGGTGTAATATGGGTCTTTGGTATGGGCCACTTTTACAAAGAAAGCAGCTCGGTGGAAACAGTCACCTTTTTTTAGTTATGGTAGCCTCTCTCAAGCATAGGCTAGGTGACTTTTATTAACATAAGCATGTTTGCCAAATGCCAAGACAGATTGGGTGGAGCATGTTTAGATAATGCTTAGCTACCTTGTCCATTTTATTTGGCTTACTCTACTTATTGCTGACATTTCTACTATACTTAGCTAATGGTAGCTCCTTTTGTCATTTACCATTTTTAGCTAATACAAAGTTATCTTTAGTAATATTCATCTTATGCCAGGCTAATTTTGTCAGATACAAAAAAATATTTACATAATGCCAAGACACATGGGTCCAGCATGTTATCTAATTCTAGGACAACTTTTCTGTTAACTGCAGGTTTTGCTTATGTTAGCCATTTGCATTAGTTTTGACATGTTTAGCTAATTCTAAGCTACAATGTCCATTATATTTGACTAACTCTACTTTGTCAAATCTAGCATATTTAGCTAATAGTAGCTCCATGTTTAGCTCATATAAAGTCACCTTTTGTCAGTTATGGCATCTTTACCTTATGCAAAGCTGCTTTTGTACATCATGTACAAACACATTTATTGGGGGTAAAATGTGTATACTTTTCCTTGTTTCATGTTTTGCTAATGCCAGCAATATTTGTAATTTACTGCTGGCTTAGCTAATGCAGGGATGTATTTGAGTATAGCATATTTAACTAATGCTTACCATAAAGCATCCTTGAATGATTGGTGATAGTATAGACTTGTTCCTGCCCAAAAATCACTAGAGATTCTGCGACCCAACAAGGATACGAAGCAAAAGACATAAAAAAAAGTATTTTAAATATGATCTCTAAATATCAGACAGTCTCTGATTATTTTTTTGTCAAAAAGCATCAAATTTGATATTGCATCGATAGCTACTGTGGCTCAGGACGATGGGAGTAGTCAGGCTACTAAATAAAAAAATAAAAAAACGTGCACTTAAATAGTATGATTACCCTACTGTTAAGAAGACTTTCAGGATCCTACTAAAGAACTAAACTTAACAAAAAATATTTTTATTCAGTCGCATCTGGATTTGTGTACAATAATATAAGATGCACAATTAATCCATCACTCTGTGGGATAGTATATCTCCTACCCAGCACTATTTTTATTAATTAAATATTGATTCTAGATACTATATTGGCGTTGTCACCCAATGTTGAGTCCCTGTCTTGCTGTGTATGATAGATAGATAGATAGATAGATAGATAGATACGCTGTTTTATTACAATGTTTTTAAAATATTAATTTATTTAACAGTTTAATTTTCTTCCACCCTACTTTTCAATTCATCCACCCAGGTTTTAAGGTGTGCTCTGTAGCAACCAATCTGGCCATCAGAATTTGACACCCAGTGCTTTTTAAGGCACTGTTGTTATATTTACTGGGACAGAAAATTATTCCACTAATCAACACTGAAGGGAACTTTATCAACAAAATCTTTCCACAACATGAAATGGCAAACATAGGTTATTCATTTTTGCTCATTAAATTAAATCCAGTTGGGATTTCAGGGTTTCTCTATGAGTGCTCATAGAGAAACCCTGATATTCTCTAGTGAGAACAGAGTTAGAGGTTTTCAAAAAGTCTTCCAGCCTGAAAAATTCCACAGAGCCCACTTTCCTCTTTGAGAATAACAAAGCCTCTATCAATTCCCGATTCAATTTCAATTCTCGTCATCTGCGTTGCTCCTCTGCTTCGACATAATTACTCATAATCACCTTTGTGTGAAACTTTACATTCCTACGTCAACTGATTGGGTTGAACCCCGTCTTTCCGAGAGGATCCCGGATCCATTCATGATGACAGCTTTTGCCTTAATGTGACAACCACGGTGACATCCTTTGAATCCACTGCTTCTCAATAAATGAGAGCGGCATGTTTAAAAGGAGGCTTGTGCATTTATTTCCATGAATAATTTCAGGAGTGATGGCGGCAGATACAAGACTTCCTGACTTAATTTAAATACAATCACTCAAGAAACCAACAATAAAGGAATAAAAAAAAGGGGTTTGCAGATACGATGTATGCAAATTCACTTCAGGCAAGCTGTTTTGCTGTTTTAAGCTTTCATTACAACAAGAGCTGCTCTGTTGGCTTATTTCATTGGAGCTTCATACACCAATGGATTAGTGGAACATTGTGAGGAATAAAAGCAGATGACATGTGATTTTAATGGGGTTTTTTTGTTTGTTTTTTTACAAAAAAATGAAAAAGCATTGGACAGCAGAAATCTGCAAGTACTTGAGACCCCCTGTAATATATGCTTATAATTTGAGCATTTTAATAGTTAATACACCAAATATGCATTAATATCCATTGATACACATAGTTGACACCATCTTAGCACAACAGAAGCTAACATTCATGGTCTTCCTTAGTTCTGCTCTTGGGGGGGAAAGTAAATCAGCATCAGAGAAATGAATGATGCTCCTTGACTGTCTGCTTTGCAAAGAAAAGTCAGTAGGGTGTCAGTTAGCATTTCGCTAAGGTATTTCAGCTTCCAAATTTGCTCATTTATTCCTTTTGATTATCTTAAATATGTTCAATGAAAAAAAAAAAAAACACAACTAGGCAAGTATGTTGCAAATATTCTGGACATGGCGTTCCATAGAAAAATCCATAAGTAGGTGAGTCCATGGATACCGAGCCGCCAATTAGTGGTGGTTCACATTATTCACGTAGATCCTCAAGCCCATCTGGGAAAATGTTTTGTAGCCACTATTGTTGTCAAGTCACCATCTCTTGAGTCCAAGTCACACTTAAATGCTTAGTGTTCAAGTCCAAATGCAAGTCACATAAGATTAGTCCAGTCGAGTTAAGGTCAAGTCCAAAAAAAATCACCCATTTCAAGTCAAATCATTATCACCTGAGCAAAAATAAGAGAGCAGGCTGTAGATTTTCGGAATAGAATAATGGCAGCAATACATGGTTTACTTTAAAAAAATAAAATGTACATCAATGCCCCCATGCTATCAACAAGCTAACACAGCAGCATGTGCAAAATTATAAAACATGCTTGAAATAAATAAATAAAAAATAAATAATTGACATGTCACCGATATGCTTACATATGTTTTGGGAAGTTTTACATATGGTTTTGTGCTTTAAATTTGTACAGTAATCTGACCTAATATAACTAAGCTAGCAAATTAACACAACCATTGGCTACATGCTAATTCCAACAAAAGCAATTTTACATGTCTGAGTCCAAGTCTTAATGTTCAAAGTCCAGGTTTAAATCATCTGTGTGCTGCTCAAATCAAGTCTCAAGTCCCTCAAATGTGACTGAGTTGAGTTCTCCATCCTTGTTTGTAGCCCACATTTCACTGAAATCAAAGTTTGTGAGTCTTTTGGGGTATGACCTTAAAGGATTGCACATTTAGAGACTAACAATTGTTCATTCTTCAATTTAACCTTAATCTGTGAACATCAACGTTTTGATTCCTACCTGAATTTTCATCTGAAAGGGTCTTTCTAACACATAAATATGTTTTTATCTAGCTCTGGCTGTGTGCGTAGGGTTGTTGTCCTGCTGGAATCTGAACATCTGCTCCAGTCTCAAGTCTTTTGAAGCAATTAATTGATTTTCTTCTAGGATTGTCCTGTATTTAGCTCCTTATTCCTATTACCTTTGACCAGTTGCTCTATAAAGAAAGTGCTTTCAGGCTAAATAGCAGTTTAAACCTTGTGGTACACAAAACCTTGTGGTTTTAGCCCATAAAGCTTGTTTTTTCCTTGTATCTGACCAGAATGTCTTTTATATCTTTGCTATGCTTTCTAGATAGCTTGTGGCAAACTGAAACATGGCTTCTTCTTAGCTGGTTGATCTATGCAGCTCCTCCAGGTACCATAGGCCTGGTGGACATGACAAAGTTTGCACTTGTTGCATCTTGTTTCCATTTTCATATGAGGGATTGAACAGAGCTCTGTAAGAAGTTCAAAGCTTTGGATACTGTTTTATAACTCAAACAGTCATACTCTACTTATCAAAGGACTTCTTAAGGCCGTTGGTTGCATCAGATTTTATCTACAGATGTCAGGGTAAAGCATAATCAAGCCCAAATCTTTTTTGATTTTTATATTTCAAAAATTGTCAAACGGCTTTTTCCTATTTCTTTCTCTTCACAATTATGCACCCATTTGTTTTGTTATGCCTCAATAAAACAGATTTAGGTTGGACTTAATATTGTGACAAAGGAAAGTGAAAATGTTTGCATGGCACTGCATGATTCTGTCGTGACATTTAAACTTGAAGCGCTTCTCTTTAAATCAGAGGTAACACTCTCCAACACCAGCTTACTCAGACCTGTCACAGTTCATAGTAATTATCTTTACCTCCTGTTGGTATCGTTCTCATTAGTGGAAGTTCGCAGCAACACCACTAATGTTTGAATAAATCATGTCTCTGGGGTAGCTTGACAATTTAGTTTTGAGCAGAGAGCTTGTATCTCCTTTAAAATTTGGTAAGCACTCGGGGATGTCTTCTACCTCTGTGTCCTTGCAAAATAAGATTTTTGGCTTTTTTCCACCAAGTCCAACAACACAACCGGTCCCAAAGTTTCCTGCTGAGCATGCATGTCTCTATTTCAGAAGGCTGCTGCAGTCATTTTTATCTTGCATTTGAGGACAGAGTTGTACGTAATTGCTTCTCCAAGGAGGTTGGACAACAAGATTGAACATCCTGAACTATCAGAAGCCAATTAAACGGCCTCCCCGGAAATGCCAAGAGAGAGGCGTAAGGCTTTAGCCGACACATTTGTAGAGGGGTTCTGTGCTACAGAGGTCCGCCTCGCTGAAAGACACCAGGACTTCAGCAGACCCTTCCCCTGGAAGTGTCCGCTTTGAGCCTGATCTTCACCACCTACAGATGATGTTGAGGTCGACAGAGTCCCGCAGCAAGCCCACAAGGAAGAAGCAGCGGCTCGGTTTTGGATCGAGCTAACAGATGCGTTAGATGTTGGGCCGGGACTGGAGGAATGAGCTGTGGGGTGTCCTTGTTTGACGGTGGGAACAGCAGTTCTCATGCAGCGCCCTCTTAACATGTGGTGGAAAGCTCTTTTGAACTCCTGGCTAAAGCATGGGTAAATAATAGGGTTGAGGCAGCTGTTGAGGTAACCCAGCCAGAAGGTTATCTTGAAGATGGTTTCAGGTGGCCTACAGGATGGGAAGATGGACCCTGGAAAAGATGCAGAAAGAAAAGTAAACAAAACGATTTTCTCAGGTAGAAGGACATCCACGGGGATAGGGTGCTATAGGAATTGGGTGGAAAAATGTATCCTTACTCTTCTGTTATCCACCAAGATACAAACTATTTGTGATGTGTGTTGGTGTTTATTATCTTTTTGGGACAGCAAACTTTGTCCAAGTTTCAACTATCTAGCTCTCAGGTGTCAAGTTTCATTCTTTGAAGGCCAGTGGTCCTGCAACATTAGATGTCTCTACTTTAACACACCCGAATCAAATAATTAGGTCATTAACAAGACCCTGAAGAACCGTTCTGCATGCAGAGGAGTTGATTTAATTTCAATTCAGGTGTGTGGGACCAGGAACACATCTAAAAGTTGCAGTACACTGACCAGTCCTAGACCATTTGGTTTCCTAGGTGAGCTTGACAGATGGCGCCCCTTGCCCACGAACAAAGAAGTAATGTCCAAAGAATTGCACATTTATTTAAATAATGATGGTATAACAATAAAAATATAATATATATATGTGCAAAAGAATAAAGCTGTTCAATAATAAGTATACAAAAAATAAACTCTTAACTTGAACAGTAGTGTAACATCTGAGAACAAAAGTGCACACTAAAGAATCCAAACAAAAAATAAATTAACAATAAAACTTTGTGTGCAAAATTATATGCAGTAAAATGGGATTCACATAAATACAATATATACACAAAATATTTAGGTCAAAGTATTGTTATAGATAGAGATGGCAAAAACTGTTGAGAAAAATAAATAGACATACCACTTTTTATCTTACGCTAAAAGTTAGTGCCTTCTTCTAGACCATGTCAAGTGGTGAAGTTAATTTAAAAGTGTAGTCTCTTAACACAGATCAAAATTTTAGACACAAGGGAAGCAATTTCAGAGGCTTAACCCCTCCTTTCCACCAGACGCGTAAAGCAGCTGTGCGTCCCTTCACACCTGGAGCGTTTTAGATGCGTATCACTCACAAAAGCATTCCCCCAGCTGGTCATGGTAGATCACGGAATCACAGGAGAATTGCAATTGCATTTTACAACATTGCATGTTGTTTTTTTGTTGTTGTTGTTTTTTTCATAGTCAAGCAGTCGGAAATCTACTGAGCCCCGCAGGGGACATGGTGGAGAAAATATTGTAAGGTGAGAAAAAAAAAAAAAAAAAGGATTTTGCGAGATCTTGAGAAACTTTTGCGTTATCTCGAGAAAGTTTTGCGTTATCTTGAGAAAATCCGACTCCTTCAACACCAGCCATACGTCCTCTTTTCTCACACATTGTCCATTTTCTCTGTATTTTGCACACATCCAATAATAGCTATATAATTCTCCAGAGTATTGCAACTGGTGGCTAATGAACTCAATCAGATCCACTTGTTCAGAAGCTGTTTATGACGCGACAGTCCTTTTGTGCGCAGAATCCTGTGGGCAATGTCTTTCACTTATATGAAAAGCATGTCTAGAGCTAAGCACTGTGACTTTATGTCCTGATATTTGAGTCCAATCTTAAAACAAAACTCTATTAAGCTCTCCCATCTGTGAGTGTCTTCCATCATAGCAGTGCACAAGGCTCCAGCAAACTGAGTCGGTAACACTGTAAATGCAGGAACGTTCTCCAGATATCGCAAAAGTTTCTCAAGATAACGCAAAACTTTCTCGAGATAACGCAAAATCCCTTTATTTTATTTTTTTCTCACCTTAAAATATTTTCTCCACCATGTCCCCTACGGGGCTCAGTAGAAATCTGCGTGTGTCCTTCATTTCTAAACTTCCCGGTATTTTACTTCGCTCCAACCCCCCTGATTTCCTGTCTGGTCCGAACTAAACTGCTGAGCTTGATTAATTTCAGAAGCGTTGTGTGTAGAAAATAGAACTGCTCCGTAAATCTGGGAAGGGCTCATGATACTACGATTCTGTGACGTGGCCGATTCTCTCTGCTTCACGTCCAGAGGAAACGGTCCCATAGTCTTTAATGGCGGCTGTCAGCCACGTGTTATGTTTCACTGACATTACGCGCCGCTTACGCATCTGGTGGAAAGGAGGCGTTAGGGTCCAGTATGTACGAATTTTACTGTGAAGTAATCACAAGGCTCTAATTTCTCACTCATGCTGGAAGGAAGGCTATATTAACTTTTTATAAATAATTTGAAAAGGCAGCAGAGGGATGAGTCATCGTTCACAGTCTGTCCAACCTCCATACTTTCTGGTTCCAGAGCCGATCACATGTGAAACCGCAAGGTTGCAAACTCTTCAACACAAATGCTGTACTGCCATTTGTAATTCGACACTAGCTACAGCCTAACATTGAGCTAACAAATACTAGCAGGAACTTTGAAAAAAAAACAACAAAAAAAACTCTTCTCTAGAAATCTCTCAAGCCATTTTTTTATCCCCTCTGATTTCCCTTCCTGGTCCATCTCCATGAACCTGTCTTATATCTTTACATACTTTAGCTGAGTCCTGCTTCTTCACTTTAGTTTACAACATCACTGCTATGATGTTTCCTGCAAATCTAGACCCTTAAAACTTTTAGTGAATAAAGACCTTCTTGTAAAAGGATTGTGGATAAGATCAGTTTTGTAAGTTTAAATCCCAGTAAAGAGCTGCCTTCATTTTATTGTCATGGTGCCCACACAGTTTCAACTGTAGAGCTGTAATAATACAATAAGCCTTGTGTCATAGAAAAATGATAATATAATCAATTTAGAATAATAGGTGATGAGTAAACCAATTGCGATGTATTTCAACGGTTGAATTAAATTTAGGCCCAACATGATCTATGACTCATTTGTGCACTGACAGTATGTGGTTCATTGTGTTGCAAATAAAGCAAATAACTTTATTTCATGCTCTAAAACTCAAGGGGGGATGCATGATGGGTGGGGACAAACATGTTTAATATCCAGAGCTTTGCAGATTTAAATTACTAGATTTCTCAATCAATTGTTGGCTTAATTTTAAGGTGCAAACAAAAACACTTAGTGTGACCTTCTAGCTATTTCTACAGCAGTCAGAATTATTTAAATATATAGCTTATAAAGGTCAAAAAGGACAGATGCACACAGACTAAGTTGGTGGATGGATGACAGATTGATCCACATGCATCTTCTTTACATAGAAACAATCCACCTGGAAGAACGTTCTTTTAGGAAATCTGGTAGTTATCATGTAGACAATCTGACATGAAATAGAGACATCAAAATATGAATATTTACTCTGTTTTCTGCTTCAATACTTATCCAAAGCTAGAAAATACAATTTGGTACTTTTACAGATGTTCCCGGACTAAATTAATCCTGTAGCAACTGGACTTTTCCCAGTTCCTGCACTCAAAATGTATCTTTTCTTATCAAGTATACAGTAACTGCTACATAAAATATTCATTGGCAGGATTTTATATCAAACACACTGATAAAAATACAAATGCATAAAGCAGTTTTATACTTATTTTTTCCTTGTAAATTCAGAAATCTGTCTAGTTTTCTAGTCGATTCTAATCGATTCTCTATAAATCTGTGTGTCACAGGAGTTTTATGGACTTGTTTGGAAGGTGGAGCTGCCACATACTGTATCATGAGCCTTGTATACATATAGAGCTGGCAGTAACTCATTGAAAAGTGTTGTAAACAAGTGCTACAGCTTAAAGCCGGCTTTTCATCTGCAGAGTTTTGAACATAAATAAAAAAATCTTCAGTTTTGCCAACCTTGAGCCTGTAAATGTCAGACGATCATCTCCTTTTTCCTTTATATCCTGCTCCATGAGCTGTGAAGGTCTGTTTCAATTGAATTGCCTAACTATCTTTATACGACTGGCTGCCTTGGGAGTCAGTGGTGACTCTGGACGCCTCCCTGGCATTGCAGTCTATTAAGCCTCATGCTTGTTATCTATAATAGCCAGGAGCAGTGGTTGGGTTATTCGAATTCATCTTGCAGAAGAAGCCCATTTTAACTGTTTTGTTTGCTCTATTTGCTTGCTTGTAATTGAATTTCTTTGTGTCCTTTCAGAGAACTGATAGGCTCAGGCTGGGTTGAGACACAGCAGTCAGGAAAAATATGTCCTCCCTGTTGTGTTCACAGCAAATTAATTAAGAAGGTTTGAGGGTTAACCCCTCAAGAAAACCTGCGCTAATTTATGTTACAGCTTTGCATTTTAACAGATTAATTTCTTCTGTATTCACTAAACCATAAAGCCGTCTCTATTAGCTGGCACAGGGATTTCCTTACCAAGGCAAAAGTCCTGGTATGAGTGTATTATACCAAAGTAAAACTAAGTTTATTGTTCAGAATAATGTGAACCAGTAAAGAGCTAACTGTTGCGCTAAGCAAGTGTTTCTAAACCAGGGGTCCGCAGAACCCCTAGTGGGGCCGTGGTGGAATTAAAAGGATAATAATTTTTTTTTTTTTTAAAAGACTTTTATAAAAAATAGATGACTATTCTACTCATATGAGACGAAGATTTCTTCTACCTAAAATACATAAGGTAACATGACCTTATTTTTCTTTTTCACAAATTAAATTTGTTGTACAGATGCTGGTCATAAAATTAGAATATCATGAAAAAGATTGTTTATTTCAGTAATTGCACTAAAAAATGTTTCTAATATGATCTAAAATACAAACTTGTATATTAGATTAATTCATTACAAACATACTGATATATTTCATTTTTTTCTTTCATTTTCATTATTGGTCTGGTCTTCCCAAAAATACTATCTCAAGTTTACAGCTTTTACAGAATTCAGCAGCTCGTCTCCTGACGAAGACCAGGAGGCTGGAGCACATTACACCGGTGTGAAAATCACTGCATTGGCTCCCCGTATGTTTTAGGATTGATTTTAAGGTTCTTTTAATGGTTTTTAAGTGTCTTAATGGTCTTGGGCCTTCTTATCTTTCTGAACAGCTTTTACCATATGAACCCTCGTGGTCTCTGTGCTCCTCTGGCAGCCGTCTCCTTATCATTCCCAAAAGTAAAGACAGACTCATGGTGAGGCGTCCTTCCATTATTAGGGCCCTCACCTCTGGAACAGGCTGCCAGAGGACCTCAGGGCCTCAGAGAAAGTTCATGTTTTTAAGAGCAGGCTCAAGACTTACCTTTTTAATCAAGCTTTTAACTAATTATTATTTTTTAATATATTTTTAACTGCTCAGCATCTTTTACCTGATTTAATTTTTAGTTTAGCTTTTAACTGTTTATTTATTAATCTGCTTTACATTTTTATCTTGATCTATCTTATCGTTGTTTTACACTTATCGTTTTATACTTTATACACTTCATATTTCATAAACTTTATATTTTAACTTATTTTAATCTTCCTCCCAGTGTTTCCCCTCTGGGGGGCCCTGTGCATCGGGGGCGGTGGTCGGCTGCGGCTGCCTGGGTGCCCCCCAGGTAGCGATTGGGTGGAGGTGGGGGTACCAGCCCTCCCTCCTCTAGGCGCCCTGGGTCAGTGCCTTGGCGGCTGCTGCTGATCTGCTGCTGCCGATGCAGATGGCTCCTATGATGGCATTTCCTGGCTCATCTGTACTCAGCCCACTGTTTTTGTAGCTTTTAAGTGTGTGTGTGTGTGTATGGCTGATGGGTTGGGAGGGGGGTGTAGTTGCTTATTGATGATTTTATTTTTGAAAGGGGGGTTGTTTTTTTTATTTTTTTATCTGCAAAGCACTTTGAGAAACTGTTTTTGAAAAGCACTTTATAAATAAAGTTTGATTTGATTATTATAACTTACAATTAATAAAAGTCTCAAATTCAATATCCAAGAAAATTAGAATGTGGACATTTTCAATATTTTAGAGATGTGCTCCAGAGGTGTGTCAAACTCACACAGAGTGTCCCATAGTTTCAGTGGATCAAACCGCACGATTTTAGATATTCATCTTCAAGAAGCATACACCAGCATTATTAACGAGCAGACCAGGGTCATAAAATTTCTGATCCTGCCTGAAACCAGTGTTGCCAAATTTGCTATTTCTAGTTTTTTAAAGGTTTTTCGGGCCAAGGTGGCCTTTATTTGACAGATTTTTGGAGAGGGAGAGAATTGGGGAACGGCATTCGGCAAAGGTCGTCCAGGACAAGACTCGAACCGGGAACAGCCATGTCAAGGAGTAAGGCTCTAACCACTACACCACATGATGCCCCGACTTTGTTGCTATTTCTTATGACATTTCTGACCACCCATAGCAACTTTTTTTTTTAAATAGCACCAAGTGACAAATCTAGCAATATTTCTGACCACCCTTAGCTACCTTCAGTGAAAATGTGTTGCCAATATTCGCTGCAGATCAGAGACCATAAACTATACTTATAAATTCAGCTCGCTCTGCAACACAACAGGATTGTCCTTCGAGACACTCAGAAAGGGAATGCCTTGCAGCATTCTCACGTTACATCAACTGACTAATCATAAACCTTTCTCAGTTGATTTCACCCACTTACAACCAAAGTAGTTTTCATTTTTAAATTAATTCAAAAGTAAAAGAGAACTGTACAGGTGTATAAAATTGATTTTTCTTTTATAAGCCACACATGAACATCAGGCAGAAGCTTGTCCTACTTTGCACCTATGTTGCATTCAAGGAATGTTGAGTACAACAACGTAGGAATTTTAAAACTTCTAACAAACATTGTAAACGTTGTAACACTAACATTGTAAAAAATAATAACATAAGCCATAAAGCTCTGTTTAAAGGCGATTGGCAAGCAACATTTGGTGCATACTTAATATGTTCTCCTTTTTTTTTTTTACAGAGTACTAGAAAAGAAACAACAACTATATTCTTTCTATTAATTTAGTTTCCTTAACATATCTCAGCAAATATATATTTTTTCACAACTTGACATTTTGCTTTAAAGGTCTTAGATGTCCATTTACAATTTGATAATTTTTTAATTTGAATGAGTTCCCTAATCTGAAAAGTATACTTTAGGCAAAATAATATAACATTTTCCACAGACTCTTCTTGAAGACATGAAGATTCAGTTTTTAAATATTTCGTGTTGATGCTACAAGTTTTTTG
This sequence comes from Apricaphanius iberus, assembly GCA_028564705.1. NCBI lineage: Eukaryota > Metazoa > Chordata > Actinopteri > Cyprinodontiformes > Aphaniidae > Apricaphanius > Apricaphanius iberus. The sequence continues at coordinate 362,897 of JAPXFQ010001666.1, forward strand.
TCTGTAATCAGCTATTAATCGGCTATCAGCCTTATTCAAAATAACCACTATCGACCAAACCTGCCATCGGTTGTTCTCTAATTACGGCTTTTGCTATAGCACTCCACTTAATATATACGTGTAAGGAATCTTTATTAGTTGTTGTGTGTTTGCTGTGGCACACAGAGATGGAAAATAAAGTGTTAAAAAAGAAAGAAGATGAGGACAGGTAGGAAAAAATTGTTAAAAAGGAGAGGGTGTGTTGTAGATACAAGACTAGAAGAGGAACAAAGAAAACACAAGAAAGCATCCCAGTCTGCCTCTAAACCTACAGAATGGCAGAGAGAGGAAAAAATAAAAACAATGATTAAACAAACCAAACAATGTGAACTGAAATTTACATAACCACAACACACAAATAACAGCATAAAACAATAGTAGAGTCACCAAAAAGCTCATGGTACTGATTATTATAAGATCTAGCTGTGGTTACCTCAGCTCAGGAATCAATCAATCAAACTTTATTTATAAAGTGCTTTTCATACAAATATCGCAAGTCAAAGTGCTTTGCTGATTAAAAATTGTTTTTGTGATGCTTTGGTTTCTCATTAAATAAAATATATTTGAGTAGTTTTACATTTTTTTTCCATTGTCTGAAGGTTTTGATGTGACTCCATTTATCCCAATAATTCTTCGGGCCGAAAGTGATGATAGTTGATTGTTGACCTTAGTTATGGTAAAAAGTATTTTTTAAATGGTGGTTTCAATGTCACTGGAATCTGCTTTGGCTTTTTACATGCATCCTACGTCTTTTTTCACCCTCTGTGATCGAGGTGCAAATGGCAGCAGAAGACATCTCAAAAATCTGTCTCTGCGTTTTAAAAACGCCCCAATTCTGTAAACTGAAGCTTAACAGTTTTGCTACAAATACGAGAAAAGATAGCAAATTTCTTATTAACTTTGCCTGTTTGTGGAAATCAGACAACACAACTGTAAACATATTTTACAGACTTAAAATTAACTTTTATTCCCCCTAAAAACGAAAACAGCAATTTTAACGTTTTATGTTTTAGCTGTTCACTGTGATAAAAAAGATTAGGGGTATTATATGTAGCGCTCAATTGCAGGAATGCATCTAAGCCAAACAGACATTGGTGACATGTCAATTTTCTACTGCATAAATCAACTTATATAATAACTTGTTTTCTTGGCAGGCACCTCAAACCTAAGACTCACTTGGAAAAGCAAAGCTTAATTGCTCCCTCTGGTTGAATCACTAAAGTCTGGAGCTTCTTTAAACAAATTGCACAGTGACAGCAATTTACTATTCTAACACTTCTGAAACACTTGAAACTGAGGTTTTCCATTTCTCTATGTCTCTACTGTTCCTTTTAGTTTTTTCTATAATTAAAACGCTCATTGAGAGAGTTTTATTGGCACCCTTGAACTCTAGACTCTACGCACAACATGAGGTTTAGACGTCTCAAGTTTGCAGTGAAAAAAAAAGTATGTTTTTCTGCTTCAATCCAACCACTGCAGGACAACTAGCCGCTACGGGAAGCTAGTGAAAAAGAGGAAAGGCGAAAAGTAACAAGCAGAAAAAAAAAAATGTTTTACAGTGGATTCTAATAAATATTTGCAAGATTCTATGTTTAACTGTCTACAGGTATTTGTTTTAAATACATGTATGTTTTAGGTTTGAATCTTGCTTCAGTTGTGGATTGACCAAGTGGAGTGTTATGGTTTTTGGGATAAACTGAGATAATCATGGTACCTGATTGTGTTGTTATCCTAACATTTCAATCTTGAAACTATACTATACTGAAACCCACAATTTCTCAGAACCGAGGGAATAGACTAATAAATCATTGCACACGGATTCATTATCCACGGGAACATCATGTCATTTTGGGACAACACATTTTCAAACATGCCAGCTGGCAGGCTCCATATAAATGAACCACACCACCAGCCAATTATTGACTATGTTTACATGCAGCCAATACCCCTTCAAAACCGGAATATTAGCAATAACCTGGTCACACACAGCTATGTAAACTCCGCAAGAACCCTAATACGATCCCTTGGGTACCCCTTTTCTAACCCAAATATTTAGTAATATAAACGCAGATTAGCATATCCCCATCATAAGGAACATTGATTTGTGTTCTGCGCATGTTCTATTTGCAAGGATTTCGCAAGGAATTTTGGTGTTTTGAGTAGAGGAACTTTTTGTATGCGTCTGGCGCATGCTTCTACTCCATGTATACAGGAGGAGCACACTCTGCTCACGCATGTAAACGGGTTATTCTGAATGATTCATGAACCCATATAATGACCTTAACCAATATTGACAGCTTGCAAAAATTGTCACAGACAGATCTATTCCATGCAACAGAGTATTCCTTAGAAATACTTCACTTGTGGCGGACCACCAGGGGGCTCCACTCACACCCACACAACAGGATGTATGGATTTGAATTTTTTTTTTTTTTTTTTTTTTTTTTTATTGAACTTCTTTATTTTGCATGCTGTTATATATGTACAGACATAAACATAACATGTGTATAAACAGAACATGAGAATGCCAGGAATAAACATATTTTAACAATGTATATGTATAAAAAAACTGAATGAAGATTAGGAGGAAATATAGCAAAAGAAAAGACAAGGGGCACATTACATTATATACGCAAACAAGTGGATAAAATTTACAAATTAACTTCAAATTTGTAGGTTAACTTTTAGTTTGTCAAGAACAAAATTGGTTTTAACTGCTTTATGATTTTCAAGATCTTTAATCATGAAGCTGTATTCTGCAAGTTCATGGCAAAAGTGGTTTATGTTTGGTTTTGAGTTTGTCCATCGTGATTTATGGATATGGAATTTCCCCAGGAGGAGTAGAAGCTGAGTGAGATAAATAAAGTCTTTGTCCATGTCTTTTTGATCGAAGCAAAGTAGAACATCTTTCTCAGTGAGTTGTACTGCTTGTCCAGTTTTCATTTGAATGAAACGTTGTACATCCGACCAAAATATTCTTGTGTACATAGAGTGGTAAAATAAATGACAGATTGTTTCGGTGTGTTGCTCACAAAACATACACGAGTAGTCAATTTCAAGATGAAATCTTTCCAATGTCTTTTTAACTGGGTACACATTGTGTAAAATTTTAAAAATAACTTCTTTAACTTTATTTGTTAAACAGAATCTTCCTGCACTTAACCAAATTTGTTTCCAGTTCAAATATCCAAATAAGGAGGACCAGAAAAATCTTCCTGAAGGCAAAGTCACTTTTTGCAGAAAAGCTCTAATCAGTTTATTAGAGCATTTCTTTTTGGTGACATCCACTTCACCAATCAGTATGCTGCTATAATGTAGGTCAATAATTGCATTTTCAGTTGTTGTCCCTTGAAGAAGTTGCAACACACCGCTTGGTAAAGCATCAAACACCACTGCATATTCCTTGGGAGTTATTGGAAGTTTAAATTTGAATAAAAATTCACCGTATGTCAGAAGATTCCCATTACTATTCATCAGTTGCTTCACAAGTATGATACCATGTTCTACCCAATTTTTAAAGTAAAGTGATTTATTCTTGTAAAGGATATTTCCGTTATTCCAGATATAATAAGAAGTTGGAGAGAAATTATGCTTGTATGCAAGTTTCCATGCCAAAAGAGCTTGTTGATGATAACCAGCCAATTTTACAGGCAGTTTTTCAATTTTATAGTCACATTTTAGTAAGAATTTGAGTCCATCCATCAGATTAAAAACATGTTTGGGGAAGGTGTTCCATATTGTATCTTTTTCTTTTAATAAGTTGAGTAACCATTTAATTTTAAAGGAGTTATTCAGCATTTCAAAACTTAAAACCTCCAAGCCACCGTTTTTTTTTGGCATTACATAAAATGTCTCTCTTTAAGTAGTGGTTTTTATGTTTCCATATAAAATTGAACAAGATTTTATCTAATTTTTTAGATATACTGTTGGGCATTTCTAAAGATAGAGATGTATATACAGATCTTGAGATTCCTTCAGCCTTAGACAGTAATACTCTACCATTTAGAGACAGATCCCTCATCAGCCACATATTGAACTTTTTGGTTACTTGTTCAATTACGGGGCCAAAGTTAGATAAGCTACGTAGTTTTCTATCTTTTTCAATGATCACTCCCAAGTATGTCACTTTATCCTTCACAGGTATAAAATTTATTTCTGTCAGATTAGAATTTTTTAGAGGGAATAGAACTGATTTATTGATATTAATCTTTAATCCCGACACAGAGGAAAAGTCCTGAATGCAAGCAACCACCTTACTCACTTCATTTATATTAGATATAAAAACTGCAGTGTCGTCAGCCAATTGCGACAATTTGAATTCTTTCTCCAACGCTAAAATACCTTGAAAAGGTCCATTTTTAATGTGTGTAGCCATGACTTGTGTGACCAGAAGAAAAAGGAAAGGACTTAAGGGACAGCCTTGTCTAATTCCACGGTTAATTTGAAATCTTTGAGTTGTACCATGTGCCAATTTAATAGAGCTATTACTTCCCTGATATAAGGTGGTGATGGCTCTTAAAAAATAGCTCCCAAAACCAAAATGTTCAATTGTCTTAAACATAAATTTATGGCTTACAGTATCGAACGCTTTATAAAAATCTACGAACAGAATGAAACTGTCGTCTTGTATATATTCATTATAATCAATCATGTCCAGTATCAATCGAATGTTATTACTTATATTTCTTCCAGGCATAAATCCAGATTGCTCTTCGCTAATAATTTCATTAAGGCCCAGTTTTAGTCTCTTAGCAAAGACAGTTGCAAATATTTTGGCGTCAACGTTTAAAAGACTAATTGGTCTCCAATTTTCTATATTCAGTTTATCCTTTTTGGGTTTTGGGATCAATTTTATCAAGCCTTGGCGGAGAGTTGGAGGTAGTTCTCCTCTCATTATTGCTTCTTCAAACATGGCCTTTAAAAAAGAAGCTAATTCGTTAGTAAAATGTTTATAAAATTCACTAGTTAAACCATCATTCCCGGGAGATTTATTATTTTTAAGAGAAAAAATGGAGTCTTGGATTTCTTTTACACAGATTTCTTTGTCACAATTTGCCTTGAAGACTTCGTCTATGCAGTTGGTTTCCTTTTCCTGTGCAAGGAGAAATGTGTCCATGTCAACTTCGTTTTGTGGATCAGTCATGTACAGTTTTTGATAAAAATTGGCCACATGTTTAGAGATAAGATTTTCATCCTCACATACAATATTGTCAATCCTAAGTTTACCAATAAATGATAGTTCAAAATTTCTTTTCTCCAAGCTAAAGAAATATTTGGTACATGCTTCTCCCTGTTCTAACCATTTTCTTCTGGATCTCACAAAAGCTCCTCTGGCTTTGTCTTCATAAATTTGATCAAGATGTAGTTGTAAAGTTGTGTATTCCTTCAGTTCCTGATCAGATAAATTACTTTGCTCAGATAATCTCATTATTTTTGTGATTATTTCGGTTTCTTTCTCTTTTTTCTTGTGAGCAAGCTTCTTACCTATTCTAATTGCCATATTTCTAATTTCATATTTTAATAATTCCCAACACTTTCCAAATTGATTTGATAAAGTCGCTTGCAACCAGTACTTCTGAATGAGTCTCAATGTCTCAGTCTTAAAATTTTCCTTTTCAAGTAAAGTGTTTTTAAATTTCCAATAATCCATATTTTGATTTTGCCTGACTGATTTCATATTAATTTTAATTATAACTGCTTTATGATCTGTCAGAATGGTTGGTTCTATTAGGGTATCCACAACTTTGTCTTCAATATCAGAGGATATAAGCCAAAAATCTATGCGGGATTGTTGGGTTCTGTCTTTATTACTCCATGTATAAATAATTTTATCTGGATGTCTACATCTCCAAATATCAATTATTCCCATTCTGTTACACATATGATTTAGTTCCGTTGAAGTCTGATTTCTGGGGGGGCACCTATCTATACTGTCACTCATCACTGTATTAAAATCTCCTCCCCATAATTTTAGCTAAAGGAAATGCAGTTGACATCTGCTTGACTTTTTCTTCTACTATCAACCATAAATTTTTATTTTGTTGTTTATTGTTGAAGCCATAAGTGTTAACAATTATAAATTGTGACTGAACACTCTCAACCAAAAGTATAAGCCATCGACCACTACTATCTGACATTTGCCTTAAAACACTGCCTCTAAATTGGTCTTGTAAAATAGCCACTCCAGCTGATTTGTTGCTACCAAAAGAAAACCACATCTGGTGACCCCACTGACTCTTCCAAAATGACACATCTGCTTCTGATGCATGCGTTTCCTGAATGAAATGAAAATCAGCGCCCTTGTTTTTACAATACAAGAATAAAGCTTTCCTCTTTAAGTTGTTCCTGATACCCCTGGCATTAACAGAAAGAATAGAAATGGACATTTGCTAACGCAGAACAGAAACACCACAATAGATGAATAATAGTATGAACAAAATAAATTTTACCTTAGCTGAAAAACTCTGAGGTAACTTGGTTACTATCTGGAACCCTGCACTTAAGAACAGTCTGTCACCTTCTGTGCATCAGAATCAGAATATCGGCTCTAGCTTACCAGAGACATGTTGGGATACGAAACATTTTCTCCTGCTCATATTTTAATTTCTTTCCCATTGACATACGCTCTGTTTCCAAAGAAGTAGGCTTTTTCTCCCCTCTTTCTGGCTTCCTCCACAGCAGGCCACAGCCTGCTCCGGATTTCTTTGTCTGCAGCTGTCAGATCTTCTTTAAAGTTGAGCTTCTTGTCTTTAAGGTAGCTGCTGTTCTTTGATCCCCTCCATAACGCGTCTCTCGCTGTTTTAGACATGAATCTGATGATCACTGGTCGTGGTGGCAGCTTAGCCCTCTCGCCCCGCTGATGGAGATTGCCAATCCTGTGTACGACGTCTATTGCTGCAACCACCAACCCGGCCTCCACATCTGGTAGCACAGCCCGGCACACATCCTGGATTTCTTTCTTAATGTTGTCGTCTTTGTTGGTTTCTGGTACACCATACAACCGGAGGTTGAGTCGTCTGCTGTATCGGTCGGTCTCGTTGACTTTAAGCTCCAGCTCGTTCACTTTTTTCCCCAAAAGCTCACATTGTTTCTGAAGGGTAGAGTTTTGTTTTTTCAAGGCTACAACTTCTTCATGGCAGAATTCCAGTGATTTCTTTATGTCATCGATCTGGACAGTGTTATATTGAACAGCTTTATCGGTTTGGTCTGCTCTCTCATTAATTTTCTGGATGACCGCTGTGATAATGACGTTTTGTACCTCTGATAGGGTTATCTTACGTGTCATTCTTTGCTTTCTTCGTTTTCTGTTTTGCCGGTGTATTGGGTGAAGAAATACATTCTCCACCTTCTTCTGTTTGACAAGCATACGAGTGAATTTCTCGAATACCTCTTTTTTCTTTCATAATTTCGGTCTCCATGTCCTCCAGCTGAGACGAATCTGTGTTCTTCGATTTAGCCATACTGCTGCTGTAGCTCTTGTAGCCTAATCGGTTGAAATTCACCGTTCTTATAAACGTTTGACTATTGTTAGAAAGTATGTCAAAGTATTCCGTTAATGTCCCGACTTGCTGTCCATGCAAGTTTTTTATATGTTAGAAGGTGACAAATAATCTATTTGTAGTAGGTTGTGCAGTAATTTCGGCTCTTGCGTTAAACTTCGTGTAGTCTCGCCGCCATCTTGGTTCGGTCATGGATTTGAAAAATGTCCATACATTATTTCTAAAAACTCTTATCAAAGTGAAGATCTGCGTTTTCTCCATTTTAAGCGTTTGCATGTGGACAGATGTAACTGGAGTTTTAGGTGTCGCACGTCACTGTCCCCGACAAAACTGCTCCAACATAATTTGTACGACCTGTGTTTACACTCAGAAACAGCATTTACATTCTCAGAGCAGTGTTGGCATTGTCGATTGTCCAAGCGCTTTTTGGCTCGCTTGCTTTTACCAGCTGTACTACTGCTGTATGTAGAAGTTAGCAAGTAGAAAATTACTCTGAGTGTTTAGGATTTGGGGGAATTAATGCCCCCTAGAGGTTAATCAGGTCTATGAATGTGCTTAAAAATGCACCCATCAAGTTAGGTGTGGATTGGGATTTTTAATTTTTTTTTTAATGAGGTGGGGAGAATATTTATTTTTTCTTAATAAAAAAACCCAGCTAAATATTAAACGGCCTTACTTACCTTTATTCTGACTGATTCTTTTGCATATTTGCATCAAGTAGTCAATGGTTTAAATACTAATCTGTCAAAATGATGGATAGCCTTCAAATTTTTCCTTTACTGTTCTAATACAAAAACAAATATTTGGTTAAGACGACCTATGGTCGATAATTTTCACAAGCACAACCCTTTGGGAAGTATTTCTGAACAGTGCTGTTGTGTTTGTCTGTAAAAACAGATGCAAATATTTTTCTTTGGCTGACTGGTAAGAACACATGACTCTCACAGGAAGTCTGGAGATCAAATCCCACCTGGGCCCTTGTTGAATACCTTCCCAAGTACTTGCTATGTTAGATTAAAACTTCCTGGAGGTAAAGAAGGGACTAAGTCTCTCTCTTACTGCTGCCCTGCTGTCAAAATAAGTAGCACCCGAGAAGCGCTCTTCCGTCAACAAACCCAACGTGAATCGTGATCATGACTAACTTTGAGGAATTGTCAGAGGATTTTTATTTTATATCAAACCAAGATCCAGAACCATATCGTTTTGAGCCAGGATACACAGACGAGGAGTCAGTCATGCTTCTCGGGTGCTGCGCTAATCACTCCGCCCAAGCAGCAGTGCTTCGCCTTCTGAGAAAATAGTTTCCAGTATTTAAACGTTTAAAAAATGTTTGTGTCTCATATGACCTTGTTATTTGTACACACTGTGACTATACGAATCACAACATGTAAATGGGAGAATGTTGGCGTTATTTTATAACTTATTGGAATTATTATGCTAGCATTTACATCCAGTGTTTGAGCTAAGATAGGCTATCGGTGGGTGCGTCAAACAGACAGAAAGGATGCACGGAGATGAAAAAACGTATGTATGGACTTATTTAATTCTGGGGGATACAGTGAATAAGCTAAAGTCCCAAAAAATCAAAGTGTTCCTTTAAGCTGTTATTTCACATTTGGTAACAGTAAAGATAATTTCCTGCTGATTATGCTGTTTTCGGTGGAACCTACCTATTGGTAAAACCAGAAAGAAGGGGAGCCAGCAGAGGATGAAGCAGCCGACCACAATGCCCAGAGTCTTGGCTGCCTTTTCTTCCCCTGAGAACCTGAGCAGCTTTGGGAGGGGAAACGAGGAGCGTTTGTGCATCCCCGTCTCCTCATCGTCCTCATGTTTCCCTGCCTGGGTGGCATTCCCTCTGTGTATCCTCAGCATCACTCCTTCCATCTCCACTCCCTCTCCGTTTGTGCTGTCCCTGATTGTTTTAGTCTCTCTTCTTGCCACCGTGTAGACTTGACAGTACATGGCCAAGATGATGGCCAGTGGTATGTAGAACGACCCTAATGCTGAAAACAAAGCATATCCAGGTTCCTGTGTGATTCGGCATTCTGTCTCGTCTTCCGGGTCGGGCTCCTTCCAGCCGAACAAAGGGCCCACAGATATAGCGGCCGAGAGTCCCCAGAGAGCCGCCACGGCGGTCAGGCCTCGCCGTCCGGTAGCTATAGCCGGATAGCGCAGGGGGTAGCTCACAGCCAGGTAGCGGTCAATGGAAATAACACAGAGACTGAGAATGGAGGCGGTGCAGCAGAGGACATCCAGGGCGGCCCAGACATTGCAGAAGGAGCGGCCAAACACCCACCGGCCCAAAGCCTCTGAGGTGGCGGAGAAGGGCAAGACGGCGGAGCTGAGCAGGAGGTCTGCCGCTGCCAAGCTGGCGATGAAATAATGTGTCACAGATCGCCACTGGTGATGGAACAACACAGACAGGATGACCAGGATGTTCCCGACGACCCCAAACAACAAAAAGACGACTAGTACAACCCCTAAAACCACTGCCTTGGCTACGTGCTCCTCCGAGAGGATGGAGGAGCTGCAGTTGGGGCAGAAATCACCTGAAGAGAAGAGACTCGTATTCTCAGAAGGAACCATTATAAAGTCTTGTGTGAAATATATTGTCAAGCTTCAACAGAGGAAAAAAGCTTTCCCAGCTGCATAGACTGCTCTTCCACTTCATTTGCAGATGCACTGACTGTTGCCAACAACCCATAGATCATGTGGTTGGATTATTTGGCTGAATTTCAAATTTTCTCCCAGTAAAACTGCCACAGTTGGTGTAAAGACACTTAGAAAAGGTAAAAAAACCCCCAAAAAAACGCAGTAACTGTTGAATTTGTGATCTCATCTTCACCCTAAAAGGTTTTCCTGCAAAAGAAGGAGAGAGATAACATGTATTCAACTCAACAACAAATTAATTGCAGTTGAATTTAATCTGTAAACAAGTGCATAAAAACTGAAGTCATGTTCTTTCTTTGTTGGTGTAGAAACAGGAAAATTACAACAGCCAAATGACAAAACACATTAGATATAAATGGCAAAACAAACTCATTACACGTCTACCCGATATGATTAAAGGGTAAAAATAACTTCTTCTCCCTCCAGTAAATTTGCAGCAGAAAGAACCGCGTAATGAAGTACAAACACAATTTTCTATAAGTATCTTAGCCTTCATGCAGTAACAGGAAAGGTGTAACACTTACGTGGTTTTATTTGAAAAGTAAACTGACCAAAATTCCCTTACTATTATTTATAATCTATTGGTCAATAGGATGCTGCACCCCTCGATCCTAGATAAAGGAAGTAATTTAATGTGGAAGAGAGTTGATTAAACCTCTGCAGAAACAAGACCAATGTTTTGTAACTGCATACAGTGGACCCCTGCTGGTATTCATGGGGGTTGAGACTGAATAAAGTAAAAAAAATATCTAGTCCTACCGAAAACATACAGAATCATAATTTGTGTGTGCCATTAAACATCCATCTAAACATTCACCCAAACAGACCAAATTCCTGAATGGGCTGGTCCAAGACTTCTTACCACGGCAGAATTTCTAACCCTGCCATGTATTCACTCTGGTACACACATACCAGTCAGAGGCAGTAATGCTCCAATTTGTTGTTTGCAGACTGTTTCTAAAAAATAAGAAGAAGAGTGCTGTTTTATCTAACTTGGATTTTAATGATAGTTTTGATGAAAGATGTGAGAGATATGTAAGAGAAAGTTAATTATCGAGGTTTTGAGTGGCAAAGAACATTGGATTTTGGACATAAGACTTGTTGTGGACTAACAATATAAATTTACGACATTACCTGGACCATAGTGGATGTAAATCTACCCTTTTTGTTCGAGATGGCTCTCTCCACATTTTTAAAATTTCTCAAACAGAAAGGTTTCATTTAATATAATTTCTGAGTGGCGTTTACTGTCTCTTCTGCTATGATTGTATCATGGATTGGCATTTATAATTTTATTCATTAACAGAGATGGGATGGTGTTGAAATTCAGACCGGGAGCTTGGACGTTTCTTTACCTCTTGTGGGTCATTAATAAGAAGTTTTTTCCCCCATGAATATCTAAAACCTTCTGGGGCTGAGGCGAAGCCCTGTGAGGTTAGGTGGGCTTTCTTTCAAAGCAGAAGAGAGCTACTGACATCTGGTCCCAGCTAGGAAACCATTAAAAAGTTGACAGTAGAATCGAAAGCACCAGCTAAATGTACTAATTTCATTTGCAGTGGCACCAGTAAATCTTAGAAAAAGTGGGTTTCCACTGTCGGTACTTCAGGGTAATCAACCCAGATCTTTTTTCTGACAGGGTAATCTGTTGGACTACTCCTCTCAGCTGCAGTGTCTCCATACATAATCGGTCCTTTAAGTAATCATCTAAAGTTCAACAGTTTCAACAGCAAGAAGCTTCAGTGAACAGCACAAAAAGGTGCCCAGAGCAGCAGAAATAACAAGAGAACGACATGGAAGAAGCGGGGCTTGTTGCTGTGTTTTCTGTTTGCTGTTGTTGCAAACTGCTACAGAGAGTAACTCTTCATTTTTTTACAAAGCCCGTCGTTTTTGCGATATCTGCTCATTTTGATCTGAATTACAAACAATCAGTGTGACTTATCCACAGCTCCTGCGGAACGACCGAATCTGGCCATTCAGATAACATACACCCATAATCTTCTATAAAGGAAGATGTCTCAATCAGCTACACAAGCAGACACACAGCAGGATCATGATAGTGGCTTAAAACGCGGCTCCTTCACGAGTGCAAAAACATACGCTCTCACTATCTAGAACAGACCAGTCGTTAAGGAAAACTCTAGACTTTCGTCTGTCCAGCTTGCTTTTAAATCATGTGTAATATGAATATGTACATACAAAGGGTGTCAAAATAAGCCACAACACCCAATAAGCCAGACTGATGTTCTGTAAGACTGCTTAACATACTCATTCCAAATAAAAATAAGATGTAAACAAGAAGACACTAGAGTGGAAATAATGATCTCCATGGTACAACAGGAAAATCATTTCTGGCATTATGAGAAACCCAACCAACTGTGCAGCGAGAAGATAGATGGAAGCCATATAATTATGTTTTTAAGGGCAAGCATTCACCCAAGTGCCTGCGCCAGCTCTGCTGAAGGTCTTGTGTGTGTCTGTGTGTGTTGGGCTTTATGTAATTCTTCGGATGACAGGGAGAGAATTGAACCATAAGGAGGGCTCTACACAACCCCGCTGCGAGCACTTCAGGTGTCGATAGTCTCACTCTGTACCTTTCACAGAATGAAGGATGTCGCCGAGTGCAATAAGCTTCGGCATAGTGGAGAAGAAAAAAAAGAAGAACAAACTATCTGTTATGAAGCCTTGTGGGAGACAAGTCGTGCTTGTATCACGTTTGTGTTGGATCAAAGACTTCTCCTGCACGTCCTGCTGTGAGGTAGAACCACACACTCACAATGACTCAATGCTGAGATTTCAGTGGCCTGAGGCGGAACAGAAATGAAATACCTCAGATTGCTTGGAATGAAGTGTTACTGTGAATATGTTTACAGTTGTAATGAGATTTCTCATCTGCGTTTCACTCTCAGTCCACGAGTTGGGGAAGGATTGGTGCGTTAGAGGAAATATAAGAGTCAAACAGGAAAGAAATGAATCCTGAATAGGTCCACTCCTAAACTCTGCAGCAATGTGCTGTTCACTCTCTGGTTTAAAGGCGATTCATGGACAGCGCAGTAAGTCAGCACCAGCTGACATGTTTATGTTGCAAGGCCGCTCGGGTGACACGCGCATGTTGGTTTTCATTCACATGGGCTGAGCTTTGAAACATAGGCTTATTGTTGCAGTAAAACCAATAAACTCTCCACCCTATAACATTATGACCACTTCATGACCATCTTCGATAGCAACACCAAGCTAATATGAGGACCAGCTGACGAGCCGGATGGTCTCTCCAGTCACCCTACAGAGCTTGATACGGAGGGAACTTTAAACATCAAAGATAACACCTTGGTGATAAGGCGTCTTCCTGTCAATCTTCCCCTGTTCCCTACACACGCCCACTACGCACTCACATGAAGCCGGGTCTCCCGGTGACGTCACTTTCTTTTGATTGTGTCCTCCACATCCATTTATACTCCCTAATAGACTAGAGCCATCCTTTAGAACTGTAGCATAGCTTCATTTAGGCTAGATTGGATCTATTTTGTGACTGCTTGAGATGATGTTAAGCAATTTGTCAATAAATTCTTTAAACTCTGTGCTTCCTTTATTGTTGCGTGAACTAATACATTGGCAAAATAATTAATCCTTCAGATAAAGACTGGTAGACTGGTATAATTAATATTGTTTGTTATATAGGTAAAGAAGCTGCTGCCCAGCTTTGCTAATTTTATCACTGATAATTTGAGTTTTATTAATAATTATCCCAGTATTAGGTTATTCGTATAATTATTCCAAATTCTTATTAACCAGACAACAATAGGGCCTCTAAAATCCCCAACATTTGCTTTTGCCACACTCGTTTAAATCTTGGCATGGTTAGTATGCTGGGCAGAGAAATGGAGTTGGGGATGTGATCTAATATGAATGAGCTAACAGCTCAATATCCAGGGACCAGAGGTGATTTTTGAAACTATAAATATCTTTTTCTCAACGGATTTTGGCACCAAGAAATAAACACATTTAAAAGAAAATACATTTCGATTACGTTTTCAAAATATGCATTTTTTTGGCATCAAAAATACTTAAAAAGTGTATATGAAAAAAAAAAACCTAACAAAAAAAAACCTACCTGAAACACACAACATGATATAATTGTATGCTAGGGGATTGTAAGCAGGGGATGGGACTTAAACTCAGAAAAGAGCCTCTGTTTTCTGAGCACCTGCACTAACCACTTTGCTACAAAATATGTCAGAACACTTGTTTATAATAATATATATGAATTCATTTCCAGTGTTAACTAAAAATGATTGTAATATCATAAAGACCTGCTAATTCCTTTTTTCATGAAAAACAGTTATGGAATTGCATTACTGAATCATTATAATCATGTTTAGTTAACAGTGAAAATGAAGTCCAATGTGTTGTTATATACAAGTTTTTGATTGATTGTGTAGCAAATCGATTAGTGGAGGTGCTCAGAAAACAGAGTCCTAACCCCCGCTTTTTATTTTTGAGCCTTATAGCGACCCAAATGAATTAAGTTGACCAAACATTTTTATATTTAATTCACTCAACAAAATTCTTTATTGCTAAATCGACCCAAATCAGTTGGGTTAAATGATTTACATAATTTCATTATGTTCATCAAGCAAGTTTTTTTTTTGTGTGTATTTTTTTTAAGTAGCCATAAAAATGCCAAAGAAAGGTAGGGTTGCTTAACATAAAACTAAAAAAAGAAAAAATACTATTTTTTTTAGTATCTAGAGCATGTTTTTGACTAAGAAGAGAACAACTGTGATATGATGGAGATATTGCTGATAATTGATGCTGCCTTCTTAACTTGACGGCTGGGTTTCCCCTGTATGCGTTTGGTGTAATCTGCTTTGTGAATCTGGTGCTGAAATGAGGCAATCAGCAGGAACAATGCAGCTGTAAAAAAACTGCACCTGTATTACACAGCTTCATTAATTTCCCCCCCATATCAGTAAGGAGGGTGGTTATGATGTAGACAATCTGTAACTCTCTCCTGGTCATGTTTTATTCATGTACAGTGTGACCATACACAGGGCGGCAGGGGCAAAGGCACACAGAGATGAGATGATGAGGGTTTATGATGTGTGAAATGACCTTTTTAGTCTGGTCATCCTTTCCTTGCCCTCCTAACCTCCAAAGCTTCACTGAAAGTGGAGTCCAACCTGTATCTCATGCAGTCACTTGCTGAAGAAAAAAAATGTAGGCTAATTCTGTCGTTTCACTTCTCCTAATTTCTGGGCTGCTTTACCATTTTTGTTTTAAAAGCACAAGAATGAAGGAGGTATAATCAGCATAGTTGCCATCATAATGGCATTTTCTTTGCATTGCTAGTAACTGGGGCTTTCTCCGGAGATGAGATTTGATTAAAAGCCTTCAGCCAACTGCATAATTGTCCAATTTACATGTGAAATGTAACGGCTGATCTGCTCACGTTGCTGCTTTAATGGATATAATGGACAAAAGCTTTGTCCTTGATGCTTGAGGACCATCATCGTAATAATACTTTTCAGGTAACTGATGCAGTGTTTCTTGTTTGAAACAGACAGGATATTAGCAGGGGTATTGGTTGGACTAATGTAGCTTGAAAAATGCAGATTTTTGTTTGATGCACCATCGTTATCACACATGACATAGATGCACTGTAACGCTACAGGCGGGTTTGTTGTTTCTCTCTTCATTTAATGTTTCTACAACATCATTAACGTCCGTTTAACTGATCAGCCTAAGCAAAGATGTCATACATGGTCTGGCAAAAAGCATTGCTGTTTTGTCACTTTAGAACCGAAACCTGTTTATTTCAGAAAAAAATAAATAAAATAAAAAGCTAGAAAATAATTCTGAAGAAGATGTTGCTGACACCGTGTTTCACCACAGGGATTCAATTCAATTAAAACTTTTATTTATCCATCCATTTTCTGAAGTGCTTAATCCTCAGGGGGTACCGGGGGAGGCTGGTGCCTATCTCCCGCTGTCAATGGGCTAGAGGCGGGGTACACCCTTGACAGGTCGCCAGTCCATCGCAGAACTTTTATTTATCCCAAAGGGAAATTAAGTGTTGTCGTAACCCTGATCATCCAAGAATCTCCAAAAAGTCGTGGTTGGTGATGCTGTGGGCAGGAAGGATCTCCAGTAGCAGTCAGTCTTTCAACTTATCTAATTAAGCCTCTGACTGAAGATTGTTGCTGTAGTCTCACTACTGCCATGACATACTAAGAGATACATTTTGAGGCACCAGAGATGGAATTTCACAGTTGGATGACACGATCAGTTGTTGGCAAGCATTTGCTTTCTATGTATCACATTTGCTTTTGCCGCACCTCTTAAAATCTCTGTCCTGTCGTATGGTAAAACAAGCAGAGTGAGATCCTGCTTCGCATCAATCAATTTTCAATTCCTCTGGGATTTGGGGGGCGTAGATCAGGTATTAGCTGAGCTTTTCAGATGCTAATCAGCTAAACAACACACCATTCCCTCGGGTTACCCATCATAACATTTAGGAAGTAAAAAACTAAGAGGGAAGGTGCAGAGCCTTTCAGAAACAGTGGAAATAATTTTCCAAAAAGCAACACCTCTTCCAAAAACATTTGTCTAGAAAAAGAACAAATTGGAACTAATATAAGAGAGCTACTCCAACATGCTGCCACCATGAGTGGAGATATTCTTGAACAGAATGGAATTTGTCACTTGTACGTATTATCCTACCTAAGCAGGAGATTTCTACAGCTCCTCTAGAGGTACCATGGCTTTCTTGGCTGCTTTTCTGATTAATGCTCTCTTTACTTGACCTGTACATTTCGGTGGATGATAGAATCTTGGTAGCTGCGTCGTCCTCTTGTTTTAGGACTCAGTAAAATGTTTGAATCTCAGAATAATGTTTTAAACCCTAACCTTGCTGTAAGCTTTCCCACAGCTTTCATTCTGACCTTCTTGATCTTCACGAGGCTGTTTGTCCACTAATATTCTCTAACAAAACTCTGAGGCCTTCACAGAACAGATGCATCAAAGGGGTGTTAAAGTAATGTGAGCTGGGTGTTTTTTGAACGACTACATGTTTGCCCCGCAGGCCTAATACCACTAAAGTGCTGCTTCTCGTTGCAAAAAAATGAGAAATGAGAAAGTCAAAGCCGTGTGAACGCTTTTTGAAAGGCATAATCTACAACAGAAAACAATGAAAGCACTTCCATACATTACATGCCAAGTGTTGTCTCTTCAGTGTTTAGCTTGCTTTAATTTAAAGTGTAGTTTATACTTCTCCGTCTACGTCAAAACCGGATTGACGCAACGGCATTATCTGAGACCTCTCCGTCACCTATGCAAGAATGGAGGGTGTAGAGCCCAATTTTCTAACTATTCATCTCCGTCTGCTCAACAACAGCCAGAGATTCTTTCAACAAATCGGTGCTCCATAGTAGTCAATGCAGCGTTTGTGCACTACATCCTTGATATTGATAGGATAATTGATCTAATATGGTGTTTTTGCGATTTGAAAAACAAGGAGATGTAGAGAAACAACAAAACAGAATCCTGTATTTTATGAGGTGCACTCTTAGATCAAGCTTTGCAGCTTAATCAGAGTTTTACCTTCTGTTGTCCATTGCTCCTTGGTGCATGTAAAATTTGCAGGGCAGTAGGTCTTGAGGACTGAATATGGAGACCCCTGCTCAAAATTCTTTCTTATCTCTGCTCTTGGAGTTACAATCAGCCAATGGGCAACAAAGAAAATGGATAGAGCTCCAGGATTTGCCGGACTGCAAACACCAGCCTATAATGCTCCGGGAGATGATGTCACATTATTCCAGAATACACCCCTGGATGTCATACTGGCAGGAAAAACTGTAAAAAAGCTACAGCAGCTAACCAGCTATTCAAGAGTTTTCCAGCTTTGCGTACAGGGTGGAATTGTGTTTTGCCCCTGGGTGCACAAACGACCAAGGTTAGGTTAAAGACAGAGCCTTTTATCGCATTGCAAAATATCCAGCTTAGAGGGAAAGATGGATTTCTGCTCTAGAACAAGCTCGGACCATGATGAAGAAAACAGAGCGCTGGAACCCTTCTCTCAATGGAATTCGCTTCACCGTTTCATTTCAGGTAATTTCACCCAAACACATCATTTAGAGTTAACTTTTAAATGAATATTTCTAATGATTGTAATCAAAATGTGCCCACAGTTTTGATAATTGCTTTTGAAAATCTATCCCTGGCAGTGGAACGGAAAAGGTGTATTAGTAAACCAAATTGATATTTTGCTTTTATTCAGATTCTTAGCATGCGTCCTACAGTTATTTTGCCGTAGATTTTTCTGTCTTGTTGCATACATAGCAACTAGTAAACATCACGTGAAACTTTGCAGAATCAGGATCTTTGTGATGTCAGCATGCTGCTCACAACAAGGAACAGACTAAAGAGTCATTTATTTATTTATTTGAAGCAATGATTAATGGTCAAATATTGACACACATAAAAAGCACACGGACATAACCTAGCAGCTAATTGCTACACTTACCCTCCCGGTGCACGTTCCCTGGTAGTGTTGTTGAATTAAATAATTATCATAAGTAATTCAATGTATGTTCAAGCAGAGACAAAATGGAGCCAATTTCCAGTTTAACATTTATTTTGAACAGATTAACAAATTGCAGTTTTACAGAGGAATTTTGCCCCCGTCAGTTCCTCTGTGGTCCAGACTTAAAGAAATCTGAACAATTAACTGATCTTCATTTCACAGCTTTATAGACAACCGGGCCTCTAGGCGTTTCTAATCTCTCCAATCAGAACATTTTCATACAGTGTCTTAGCTCTTATTGGCTGTCAGAAAATTATACAGTCATATGGGTGAGACGTTTTTTCTTAAAAGCTCATTCTGAATTTATGGTTTTATGGCAACACCCCAACTCTACAGACATCGTGTTTTTTACAGCTTGCAATAAAACTCACCCCAGAGTTTTATGACTTAAAAGCTTACCTGCATAAACAATAGTGTCAGACCCATTTTTACAACCATGCAACCTATATAAAGTCTTTTACCTTCTGAATAATAAAAGTTTAAACCTTCTGCAGAATTACACCACAGTAGGAAGAGTCCAGATCTGGATCTCGATAACAAACCCCGATTGTGTCCATTTATATCCCTCCAGGCTTTTATATACTATAAGCGATACTAGCACAAGGGAAAACTGATCAGGAAATTGTAAGTCAGGGTATCTTAGGTCCAGTAAAAGGTCAGCTTCCGACAGCCTTTCAAATTTTAAAAATGATCCCAGGGGCATGGTAGGGGTCGGAGATGTTTAATCTTTTTAATTTCCCAGTAAATAAAATATCTCCTGTTTTAAAATTGGAAGTAAAATGTAATGAATTAAAATCACAGATGGCGAGATTCACTTCATTACATTCATACCTGCCAGCATGGCACCTACGCTCTGATAGTAATGTGACGTCCGAAGCTCTATAGCATGTCAAGGACCAATGTGGCTTAGTAGTTAAAAGGGTAATAAGTATTTAGCTCCCAAGCTGCATTTTCTTTCGAATATTTTTGAGAATATGCTCTACAAAGATATCTGCCATTTTGCGGTTTTTCTGCAAAATTTCTGTGAATCATTTGAAATTACATTCCACTGAAAAAATCATCGAGCACCTACCTAAAAATAGACAAGAGCCCACTTTACTGTAACAACATTAAATCAAATCTAACACATCCCATTATCTTTAGATGGAGACCATCTGCAGTTAATCTTAGTTAAATATAGACTCGGTCTTCGTGATGAATACTACCACGGCGCATTATCCTTAACACACCATTGTCATGGTGAAACATGGTGGTGGCAGCATTATGCTGTGGGGGGTTGTTGTTTTTATTCTTTGACAGGGAGAAGGCTGCAGATGAGAGCTGGCAGGAGGTCAATACAGGGCAATCTAGGCAGACCTGTAAGATGTACCCAAAGAGAGGATTTCCACATGTTTGAGGGATTTTTGTCTCCAGTGCAACAGCCTAAGAATCCAAGTTAATATAAATCAAAACCCGCGATAACATGATTGAAAAAATCAGCTGAGACAGAGTGAAGGTTTACTAGGAAATGTAAAATACTTCTGCACCACAACAGCTTAAAACCAAGCATCAGTACTACAACCTGCTTTTCCCCTGCCAGGAAAGGCCACTCTGGATGCCTCTGTGTGTACCTACAAACACTGTGACGTTAAGAGTCGGTCTCCAGAGCGGAGCACTCACATGATGAATTACAGCACAAGAAGTCCATTCCCTAAAATGTTGGCTATTCTCCTCAGGGATGAGTCACTGCCTGAAAATTCATAATTCAATACCTGCACGACATCTATGATTAGATTCCATCATCCTTAAACATTAGCCGATGCAATTGATAGGATGCAGCTGCTATAATCCTCCTGGGATTGTTCCGTTTGTGTGTTACTGCAGATCAAACTCTCATAGATGCTAAATAAAAATTCTTTCTATATTTGTTTTTGTTTCAAGGAATTTTAATCATAACTTTCAGCTGTTTTTTTAATTGAAATTCAACCTACCTGTTGAAGAGGTGGATTTTTCCAAACACAAACTCTAAAGTAAAACAAGGAAATATTCAAAAAAATAATTACTGGGATTTTTTTAATATTTTATTCATAATATATAGTGCATAAAACTTTGAATGAAAGGTATTAACATCACTTTCATCTGTTTTTGCTCCCCATCGGCCTGGAAAAAAGCTGTCAAAATGTTCGGAATGAATAAAAATACATAAATCATGATGTATGATGAGAAACTGTAATCCTCACTTATTGGTAGGGAGTAAAGGAAGCAGCTGGATGGAAGGAGGGAAACAGGGAAAAAGTCTTACCTTTTTGTAGAGTGTATACACATGTGAGAAGAGAATTCAGCTAATTTTCTCTGAGAGCAGTCATTCGTCATTGAGGCAGCCTCAGACACGGAGAGCGCAGTGAAGTGCTTTCCTCCTTCCTGCAGTCGGTCGTCCTGCCTCCTCTGAATGAAAACACAATCAGAGTGGACCACCAACCTGATCGTCTTTGGCTCCGCCTCCCACTGGGGTGCTCAAAGCGCTCCGGTAACTGAGGTGTGAGGGGCTGCTTGCATCCTTACAACATCATGAGCAAAATCACCACCAAGGGAGCTCTTCTTCTACTGGTTTAGATCTTCCCTGCAGTTATTTTGGCATATTTAACAACAATTTGATCCCACTGTAGGTTACCAGTTGAATCTGGTAATTAAGTTTTCAAAATCAAGGTAAAATGAGATAAAGAGATAAAAGCAGGCTAGGAGCCATCTTGATTTAAGGTAAAAATTCAACCTTTTGATCATTCTTTTCAGGAAGTCAGTATGGTTTATGTTATACATTGTGTGGAAAAATTACACTGATCAGCCAAGTCATTATGACTACTGTAAAAAAAAAAATGAATTTAGTGCCTCAAAGAATCCCAGATGTGGTGGGATCTATGGTATTAACTGATAATAGTCAATAAAAGCACACCCAAATCTAACTCTGCTTTAAATGTCTCCTGATGCTGTTTGTTCACTAATTCTCTCTAATCTAATTTTATGAAGAACTCAGGTTTATCATAGTACAAACAGGTTCCTAGGGAAGCCAACTTCCACCACATGGAAGTGATAAAAAATGAGGCATGGTATGTCATAGCTTTGAGATTAAAAGTAATCATTTTCATGATCTTTAAAAGTCAAAGGTATGACCTTGTATCTCATATAATGACTGTTTGTACTTTCAACTAGCGGAGCTGTGTTTCCATAGGTGTGATTGGCTGCCCTAAATTTTGTTTAGCATCTCACACATAAAAAATGTGTGTGGGTGTGAGATAGATGAATAGATAGATACTATCAGAGGTTGTGATAACCGAATATTTTCCTTATTTGAAAATTTTTTTAGAAAGATTACAGACAAATCAAAAGGCTGTCTGTAATTTTTACAGATTAATATTCACAACTCCGAGCACATCGGCGCCTGCTGCTGCTTTCTTTACTTGGGCTTTCCTGCTGCTGAAGCGTAGTTTACGAATCAGGAAACAATTAGTTTATAGAGTCTTTTCGACTTCTGATCAGTTTAATTGGACAAATGTTTCCTCATTTCAAAACTTTGGCTGAGGTGCGCTAAAGTCCAGTCTCCAAGGCAGCAACAGAGACTGGACTTAAAAAGATGAGAAGGATCTATAATTTTCATTGTATGAAATTATTATTATTTTTTTTTTACTTTTTTGTTCACTGAAAAAAAAGTAAATGAATCATGTTCATTGGTTGTATGTTATTGCATTATGTACTGGTTTTTATAACTGCGTTATGCAGTTGCAATGCAAATGTCATGCATGTTAAACGATTGTGAAAATTTCATGTTCAAAACTTGTAATCAAATTATGTTACTTTCACTCACACTACTTACACTATATACTGTATATAAACAATTTTATAGTTATAATATATATTCATTAATGTTGTATGGATTTTTTTTTGTTATACCTGTCATGTTTGGTTTCGAGACTCAAATGCAACACAAAATTCAGACAAGGATGCATTCGGTTTATATAAGAAAATAATTTATTTAAACAAAGGTTGGAATTCCCAGAAGGAACTTCGTACGCGAGGGCAGCAAGAACAAACTGTAGTTAGGATGGGGAAGATCTTAAAGGAGGTAGGTGGTTTATGGAAATTATTGAGAGATTCAGGTGCTTACGGGTGGTCCGGAGGGAAGAGGATCGGAGGAGGTTAGTGGGACTCTGATGTCTGTGGTTGGCTGGAAGTGTTGTAAACCTTGTCTTTCTCTTTTAGGTGAAGTTGAGGACGGTCAGGTTAGCAGGACGACAGAAGCAGGTGAGTGTGGCTCCAACTAACCAGACGGGAGCGGCGCAGAAGCTGACCACGAGGGAATCCATGTGAGCCCTGTGTTTCTTGGAGTCTATGATGGACCAGAACTTGAGGGAGAAGCAGAGCAACAAGGATGACAATGATCCAGGTGGAGAACTCAATGTAGTTTTGTTGAGCAGCCTAAAATGTATGACTATTTGGTTTTACCTGCCAATAAATGTATTTTAGCAACAAGTTACTGGTACAAAAGCTTTTGAAAGCAATGCACCAAAGCGGACCAATAGTCTTTACTATATATATATATATATATATATATATATATATATATATATATATATATATATGCTTGTAGTTGATAAAATAATTACACAGCATGGTACAAATTTCCACAGTTTCACTGATGATACAAAAACTATAACTATCCATAAATCCTGATGAATTCAATCAGCTAGGCAGGCTTGTCTCAAAGACATAGAAACCTGGATGACTAGAACCTTCCGCTTTTTAAAGTCAGACAAGACAGAAGTTGTCTTTGGACCAGAAGCTTAAAAAGGAAATGTCCGGAAGTCATCAGGTCCAACTTAGACCAGCCGCGCCTGATGAGCTTCCTGACAATCCCTCCACTCACCCCTTAGCTTAAAAGACCCTTCCAGTCACCTTCCCTTTGCTCAGTCATGGTTTAGTCCTTGTCCAGAGCTCCTGATCTGTCCTGATGCATCAGTTATTTCCAGTCAGACAAGAGATCCTGACCTGTCAGCCAGCCCAACTAGTCTCCTTCAGTTCCGGTCCGAGTTCCCAGGCTTAGCCGCTTAGCCGGTCTGCGCTCGAGTCATATACAATCCCTGCCTGAATCATGAAGTTCCCCACGCTTGCCATACTCTGTCCAAAGGCGACCTGACAGGATGACTGAGACAATACTTGATCCAAAATGCTGCAGCAAGTGTTCAGATGGATTTTAAAAAGAGAGATCACATTTCCCCTATTTTAGTTTCTCTTCATTGAGTTTAAGATCCTCCTCCTTACGTATAAAGCCCTTAATAATCAAGCTCCAACATACATCAGAGATCTAATTGTTCCATATGTTCCTAACAGAGCACTTCGTTCTCAGAATGCAGGTCTACTGATAGTTCCTACGAGTTTTTAAAGTACAATGGGAGGCAAATCTGGGGCTTAGACTGTTGCAGGACAGACTTGCCACTTTTCTTCACTCTTCTACTTTTTTCTTCTACTACTCGTCAGATGTATTTTCTGCTGTTATTCTGATTGTAAACGCTGTTTTCTCTCCATAGCAGCTACCTGGTCTAGTATCCTGCTGAGCTACAATGCCCTATTGGATAGGGGGCATCAATTTGAATGATGCTCTTGGTGACCACGCATCAACCATATCCTGTTTTCTACTCCATGTCAAGTTTTTACTTTCTTTAATATAGAAAGTACTCTTACACCAGTTCCTTTCGTTCTTTTTGTGACTTTGCTCTGTCTTCTCAAACACCCAGACGGTCGTGACAGATGGCCGCTTGTACTGAGCCAGGTTCTGTTGGATGTCTCTTCCTGTTAAAGGGGAGTTTGTCCTCTCCACTGTCGCTACATGCTTGCTCAGTATGAGGGCTTACTGAGGGACTGCTGTGGTTGGAGTCTGCATGTTCCACGCACAACCTCACATCAATGACTCAATGCAATCTGGTGGGATTCCTCACATAGAAAACTGTTAACTGATTGGAATGTTTATATAATTGTATTTAAATTACTTCTCTTGTAATCTCGATCTTCCAAATAGTTTGCTGTGTGCTGGCTTGAGCAGGGGCACGTTTTGAGTGCTGCAGAATTTTAATCCATGACGACCCAGTGTGTTACTAATAGTAACATTTGTTACCGTGAGCAGTCCCCCAACGACTAACTTGATAGATAGATAGATAGATAGATAGATATAGATGTGTGTGACTGCCATTGTTTGGCAATATGAGACTAGCACTGTGTGAAAAATTAAAAGATGCTTGCACAGGCCTTGAAACAGTATGACACATCTCCCTGGAAATCTGTAAAGCTGAAAGTTTCTTTTATACAACACTGTGTGGGTTTGATAGTTAAGAAAAACTTTAATTCACATCTGAAGTTTACAACTCCTTGCTAATTCAAGAATGAAAACCTGACCCTGACGGCTGTGATTCTATGACGGTGCGCATCACAAATGTTTTTTAAAGCTTAGATCAAAACATTGTTTTGAAAAAGGAAAAAATAAGAAAATAAAAATCAACAAGTAAAGGTAGAACCAGGAGCTGAAGAGTCAAAATTAAGGAATTAAGGAACTAAATTAGACATACAGAACAGAGGATAAGGATGAAATGGAGGTGAGCTTTCAATTGAAGCAAGACTAAATGGAATGGGGTGTAAATATATTGGGAGGTTAGTCAAAGGAGAAAACAATCAGAATGTTGTGTGGGTGGAAAGGCACACAGACAAACTAAAACAAGACAAACAAGCCCCTCTTCTCATTTCACAGTTTGCACATCCTATTTTCCTCCCCTTGACTCCTCTCCTCTGGCAATCTTTTTCACTTGTGGCAAAGCTGAGGTGATTAAAATGAGACGCGACAACTGAGAAGGATTTACAACAAGATGCAGCATCCTTATCACTGAACCATAATTCTAAATCTACATTGAATAAAATTTTTGATGCCTTTTCTCAGTGCGTCCCGCTGGGTTTTATGATCCCTGCCAGATGAACATTTATTGTGTGTCAACACATATAATTCTCATATATTTGACGACATCCAAAAATGTTCAGTAACCAATTCATGGTCTCTGCAAAATCTTGATGCAAAATCTTGATTTTTTTTATGTCCTAACAACTTCTGAACTAACTGCATAAAAAAGGAAACATTTAGAGTATTCAATTTAATACACCCATATATTTGCTAAACATATGGGTTTCAATTCAAATTTGACGTGTCTTGTCTTTTGTGTTTGTTTATTTGGACAACATCCTGGTGGTCAGCTGCTGGCCTGATCGTCAACCCAGCAAAATGGCAGTTTTGGGTTGCCGGTCATTGACTTTTTGGGCCATTGCAGTTCTGCAAGAGGTGCCGTCACATTACCCATTAAGGTGCAGGCTTTGACCGATTTCCCGCATCCGCAAACAGTAAAAGCCCTTTAAAAATTTCTGGGGTTGGTTAATTTTCAAAACCGTTTTATTCCCAGAGCATCACGGCTTCTGTAGCCGCTTTACTGTGCGCTTAAAAAGAAAAAGGCCACTGAAACCATGGACTACACTTCGACTGTCTCCAAGCATTTAATAATGCTAAATCCGCACTGACCAATGCCGCTTTGCTGGCTCACTCTTCTCCATCAACGCAGGTGGCTCTGATGTAGTAGTAGGGGTGGTGTTAGAGCAGCGCGTCAGTGGGGTTTGGCAACTGCTTGCCTTTTTTAGCTGCATGCTGCGCGACAGCGAGCGTAAATACGTTTTTGACAGGGAGTTGCTGGCTCTCTACCTGGCTACACGGCATTTCCGTTTTTTCCTGGAGGGCCTCACATTCACAGCTTATGTTGACCACAAGCTTTTGGTATTTGCCATGTCAAAGGTTTCTGACGCCTGGTCTGCACGGCAACAGCGCCACCTTGCTGCTATCTCTGAATTTAAGACAGACTTTCAGCATGTGGCTGGCAAATCCAATTTGGTCGCTGACTGTCTGTCCCGTGGTCTCACCAGTTTATGTAGGCATTGATTTCTCTGTCCTGGCTGCAGATCAGCACGACGACGCAGACATCCTCAGGCTGCAGTCTGAGCAGACCGGCCTTAAGCTGGAGGAGAGGCTGGTGAAGGAAAGTGGTCCTTCCCTCCTCTGCGATGTCTCAACTGGCTGTCCCCACCCTCTGGTTCCTGCTTTGTGGCACCGGCGCGTTTTTGATGCCTTGCATTCCCTCTCCCATCCAGAGGGGGAATACAACATCTGCAGTGGTGGCTCGGGTGTTTTTATTGGCACATTTCGGCCCCCCTTCAGACATCACCTCTGAAAGGGGCCCATAGTTTGTGTCAGAGCTTTGGTCCTCCATGGCTGAGAGCCTGGGGGTTAGGATCCACCGCACCACCGCCTACAATCCGCAGGCTAGCAGGTTATGTGAGCGGTTTCACAGGTCATTAAAGGCTGTGCTCTGTGTTGTTCTGACTGATGGGAACTGGGTCGACCGTCTTCCGTGGGTTATGCTGGGTTCGCGTACCACGGCTAAAGAGGACCTTGGTGCTTCTCCAGCTGACCTTGTTTTAGGCCAGCCGGTACAGGTTCCAGGCCTTTTTTTTCCGGAGGTCCCTTCACCCTGGTTTACCCCGCCTGCCCAACAGTTATTACCTCACCAGGACCCTTATCACATTCCTGGCCTTGTGCATTATTGTTTGCCCCAGTCATTCGTTCCGAAGAGCTTGGAGTCTTCTAAGTTTCTTTTTGTCAGACACGATACACACACAGGACACCGTTACGGCCTCTGTATGATGGACCGTTCAGGGTCCTTGAACCTGGCCCCAAGCACTTTTTTTTCGAGTTGGGGGTGCTTAAAGAGACTGTCTGCATCGATAGACTGAACCCGTCCATTTTTAAAAAGATGATGAGGTAAAAAAAGCCCAGGCTTCTCCTAGAGGACGTCCTCCCTCGTCGTCCTCCACCTCGCCTGCTGGCGTTCCGGACTGGTTCAGCAGGGTCCAGGTTCAGCTGTTCTGGCCGTTTAATCAAGCCCAAAATGTTTATAATCAAAAATGTTTAAGTTGGTTGTGCCGCGAGTGTTGCAACTGCTCTGACTTACCGTTCTGTTGCTTTGTTAGGATTCTGTGCCTGTTTGGTTCTTTCTTTCTCCCTCACCTTTTTTCCCACAGGCTGGAAGCGGAGCTCATCAACTCCAGTTTTAAAAGGGAAACGATGGCTGCAGACTGACGGCAGTCTGTTCTCGCCTCTGCAATGTTTCCCCATCTGGACTCAGCTCCTTCCTTCCTGGGATACAGTAGCTCGACTACCTGCCCTTCTGATAGATCGTCATCTCCAAGTAAGACAAACACTCAACTATTCATCTTTAATTCAATTCTCTTCCACACTCACCTGCCCTTCTTCTGGCTCCACCGTCAGCTCCATATCTACAAACGGATTCATCAAGCATCAGTACTCACTTACAGAATCACTAAGTGTATAGAATCCTACTTACCTCCTCCTCTGGCTCCGTGACCATTCCTACCTGTAAGCATATTAAAGATTGAAGAAACCATTTTCCGAATCTCAACCTAACCATACTTACCTTCCCTCCAGTCCTGGGTTCCTGGCTTCCAGCCTTCACTTCCTGGTTCTCCTGAGACGACCTGAAACCTGTGCATATTGAGAAAAGACTGTTATTCAATAAATCTGGTTTTAAGAAAACTAAACTGTGTTTCGTGGTGTACTGTCATGGAGACTCAGAAAAATAACCTGTCATGCTCAGTTGAAGTTAAACGAACTGATCGGATCTAGCTGTGTCGTCCTTCATTCCTCCACAACATAGTATTGTGAGAAATCTTTTATAATTATTATTATTATTATTATTATTATTATTATTATTGTTATTGTTATATTTAAGGTCTCCTTCATAGAAAATCATGAAAAACTGGTTCTTTAGAAAATACAGTCGGTCTGAGTTGCATAATCATGTTACATGTAAACATTTTCTCCACCCCCCAAAAAATAGAGAAAACAAAAGAATCAGAAAAAGCCGGCCCCGACTACATCACAGGGAAAATTAGTATTCATGGACTTGCCTACCTGGTATAGCGACCGTCCATGAGACAGTTGATTTTGCAGCCTGTAGAAAGCAGAGCATGTCTCTGCTAGTAGAAGATAGAAACTGAAGTCAACTGTTAGAAAGAAGCTAACAGTTACAAACTCAACAGCATGGCAGAACAGGGTTGGGCTTGATAGCTAGAATAAGGTCGGGCTATCTAAGAAAACTTTGATTGGAATAGAATAGAATAGAATGGAATCATCTTTTAAAGGGGGATGGCATGTTCTTTTAAGGCAAACAGAGCAATTCTGTGGTACAGTACAGCTATAATATTACTGTAAATCAATCTGTAAGTTCAATAAATGATAAATAGTCTACTACCTATTTGAAATTTTGCACTCACAACATGTCTGAACTTAATGCCTCAAAATTAGCTGCATGTGTCTGTAAGAGCCTCAGACATTCCCCCTTCAACCCGCTGTCCTCAACATCATCACAAGATCCTCACAGCGCCATCTCAATCGAGCCCAGCATGTGGAGGGCCTAGGCACATGCATAGCTAAGACCTAATCGGGGGGGGTTCCGTAAACACCAGTCCCTCGCTGCGTCGGCAGGAAAGGGACATGTGATTTAAGTCCTCAGAGATCCAAAAAAGGGCCTGAGGGAGCTGTTTGGAGTCTGCTGGTTACAGTGTGCAGGACATCGCAGGCTGCAGCAGTGTTAGCGGAGGGCAGGACATACACAGCTATCACACTAAAATGTGTAAACACCCACGGTAGATAGCACGATCTTACCACTCTCCGTTGTTCTGTCAAGCTGGATCAGATGAAAACCGTACATGTTTATGTGTGAGTTCGGCATTAGCGTGGTTAGCCACGACTCTGGGAAGCACATCAAGCTGCTTTCCCTATGGCTTCTCTGATGTTGGGTTAGAGCCGCCAGTTCATCCACTTTACTGGGGAGAGATTTCACGTTCCCCATGAGAATAGATGGAATCGCTGGCCAGTACTTTCTAACCCTAATGCATCGCCAGATCCTGGCCCGTGTATCACATCTCTTCCTCCTCACCTTGTGGTGAATTACGGCTCGCTCTGCGGGGGGCAGAACAGCGGAGGTCCTGAGGGCTAACAGGTGATCCCTGCTGTAAACAATGGGAGATTCCCAAATACAACCCTCAAGGGCCAGTATCCTGCATGTGTTAAAGACACCGGAATCAAAAGATTGGCTCGTTAAATGGCCCTGGCAGGACATCCACACATTCTCTGGACACAGATGCTGTAAAAATGTAGTAAAAAAACATAATTGGTCACAGAATTCTGAAAAAATAAATAAAAATGTTCCTTTAACAGTCCTGCTGCGGCGTAATTGTGTATTATGTCCGAATCGGCTTGGAAGAGAACCAAGAAGCACTTCTGAAGCGTTCGTAACTCCAAGGCGAATTTAAACATGGTGAAATTAGTGCGTGTTGGTTAGATTAAACCTTATTACAAGCGGCATTTGACTTGCCCGTACTGCTTCCGTTCTATGGATGCCCGCTGATGGAGGAAGTGAATATAAATACTGCTGAATGGCTCAGACTGGCTCCAAAATTCTTGAGTCAACTGTGTTTGAGCAGAGACACATCTAAAACAGGTAGGGCAGACCCCTGGCCCAAAGGCATAAAAAATCCATACATCATCTATACCTATCATCTATGCATATTCTGGCAGGACAGTGGGGGGGCAGTGGTCAACAAACGAAAGGCTGGGTACACTCTGTACGGGTCGCCAGTCTATCGCAGGGTAATGTGGTTGAATAGAGCCCCCCCACACACACACACACAGTTGATCTTGTTAATTGAATGAAAAGCTTTTTTTGTTCAGTTGTATTTTTATTTTCACTAAGGTGTGTCTTAATTAAAAAAAACATTGCATATCTTGTAATAAAAAAAATAAAAAAACGTTTACATAAAATGTGTCTCATTAATAAAAAGCTACTTTTACTCTTAAAAAACCTATCTTGTCAATTCAAAAAAAATAGCTTTTTTATAGAACCTATCTTGTCAATTCAGAGAAACATGGCTTTATTTTTAGGTACAGTAAAATGTGTCTTGTTAATTTAGAATGAGGGGACA
This sequence comes from Apricaphanius iberus, assembly GCA_028564705.1. NCBI lineage: Eukaryota > Metazoa > Chordata > Actinopteri > Cyprinodontiformes > Aphaniidae > Apricaphanius > Apricaphanius iberus. Next base: position 393,797 of record JAPXFQ010001666.1, read on the forward strand.
ATAAGAAGAATAATAAGCTACTTTTTTTAATTGAATGCAATAGAGATTTCTAATGTGATGTCATTATTACGTATTCCCAGTGGTGAACGCAAAACATTTTGGGAATCCCCGGCACAGACATAATAAAAAAAACAGGAAAACAACATGTCTTCTTTAGCCTGCTGCATTTTGTAGTATTATATATTTTTTTCACATCAGTGTTTCATTATTTTTATTCCAGAAGACTAGCCAGCTATGCCAGCCAGGCCAATCATACCCGTAATTCTTTGCGTTCTAATGATGCGCCCAGCTGGTCACATGTCTTAGCGATCTCTATACACTCTTACTTTTAAATATTTCAAATAATACATTTAAGGACAGCTGTCTTTAGTACCCATATTATTTTCTTAATAAAACTTAAAAATCTTATTTTGGTTTGCTGTGTAAAATGTTTGTTTTTCTTGTGTAAAATTTAATCTGTTATAATAAACCTTATTTCATGTTATTGACAATGGAGGTCTACTGTATGTGAAAATGTCTGCTCATTTTCTTCACATGCTGAATAGTGTACTTCAGAATACTGAAATGTATATACTTTGTTTTCTCATTTATCATTTTCTGCTCTAGACAAATCAAAGCAGGTCATACCCACACGCTCCTCGCCTCAGTCATTGGTGTGTGTGCTGCTAAACAGAAGCCATTCTGTGTAAAATTCGATCCTGCTTGTCATCCCTTTTGATTTAGGACCAAGAGAATTACAAGCTGCTTTCCACTGACATTTTGACAAACGATGGCTCCAAGAGTAATAACTGAAAATGGGAAGCAAAGCTTTTTTGTTTTCAGCTGGTGCTTCATATAAGAATCCAAAACTTTATCAGTCAGATCTTACTGAGACAAACCTGATGGGATGAAGGAAAACTAATGAAAAATGTACAGTGACCTATACAATCCAACACACCAACTTGGCTACTATTTTATGTATTTCACTTTGCAATGAAAATGTCCATGATTTAGTTTACAGCCAGGTATTTTCTACATTTCCACGTTCTCTCAATGTCACCATCAGCTTTCTGTATCTTTGCTCATTAGGTCATGATTATTTGTTCTCAGATATCTGGGATGTGGTCCTGTGATGGATAAAACGTTAAAATAATTGGAGTTTCTAAATTGCCCTTTCGTGTGGGTGGATATGTCTGTGTGGTGGCTGTGATTGAACGGCAACCTCTGCAGACTTTATCCAACCAGTCGTCTATCGATCAGTTGAGTAAGGCTCTATCTTTTTTTTAATCGTCTCTGGCTTGGATGAAAAACCTTATCTGCATTAACCTGTCGACTACAAGTTGCAGGTGCACCTCAGTAAATCAGATGATCACAATTTGTTTAAATAATCATTGTTAAAAGTGAACAAATGATACCATAGATAAATGAAACCCCTTCATTTTTAACCCCTTGATGCCAATTTTTTAGAGAAATGCCACAAGTGGTGAATAATTACAATCACAGCCACTTTCTTACAGCGTTTACTATCCTGAGGAGGACTGCTGACTAGAGGATGACACGGGAATCAATTGTCGCTCCCGTCCCGTCCCGATCACAAAAAAATACTCCCGTCACGTCCCGATCACAAAATTAGTAAATTAGTAATTTACCTCCTATGGCGCTCGCAACCCCTGCCCCCCTTTAAACCATAGCCTAGCACAGTATCAAAGATCATCTATTTAGCTTTATCTGCCATCTTTAACCATATCCTGCCTTCTCGTTGTTTGGCCACCTTACCACGTCATGAATGGACTCGATTCGTCTGACTACCAGAAAGCTGTATGTAGAAGTGTCAATTAAAAGTTAAGTAGGTGGAAAAACTGAGGTAGAAACATTTATAAAAGAGGAGGATTATAGAAAATATCAATGTGTTATATATTTTAGTTTAGTGTATTGGTATGAAGTTTTCCATGATATTCTAATTTGTTGAGTTGCAAGTGCATAGGGGCTGCAGGGGGTCCAGCAACGGTTTAAATCCTGATCTGGAGTCTTTGTGCAGATGAACTGAAGCAGTTCATGTGTGGGCTTTGTCTTGCTACTCCAGCTTTCTCCTACAATCATGTACCATGAACATTATGTTAACTGCTCTCTCTAAAACTGCCATTGAGGGTTGTTTGTCCTGTGTGTCTGGACAGGCGACTTGACCAGGGTGTACCAACCCTCTTGCACAATGATCAAGAAGTAAAACTGAAGGGCGGTGCCCAAATCACTTTCTGGCAGCCTTTCACAACGTCTTGTGGCAAGGAGTCTAGTTTATTGAATTATCTGGGGCCTTCATCAGAATGAAACGTGAACACAATATTATGAGGAGGGAACATCGTCCTTCCTCTAACTTGACATATCATTTTATTTTATTAAAATTGTAGAAATGTCTAAAGGCAAATCCTCTATGTCTCTCATTAAAGACATCCCCCCAGCTGTAAAAATGCAACAAACAAAAAAACTGGAGGAACCATTAGCTGCCCTAATCTCACTAACACATACCTTTACAGACCTATGAATAATTTAGCATTTAACCAACAACAAAACATATTTCTCTGTGTCAAGAGGAGGCTGGAGCTGCAAGTGTTTGTCTTCCCCTAGCAGCAGAAGTGGAGAGGGAGGAGGACTCTGTCGAAGTGTAATTGGTTTAATGCCCGCAGTCGGCCAAAGCCAGACAGCATCAGTTATGAGAGGATGCAGTGAGAATTGTGGTGCAATAATGCCTCTTCGAGATGCCTATCTGCCAGGACGGCGAGGAACCTGACCTTTAAGCAGTTCTGATATTTGTTTCTGGGAAGGTAGAATATGCAGCAAGTGCCCAAACAGTGGTGTGTCTGTAGGTTAAATAAAGTTTACAGTTTCAATTATAAATCTGCAGGGAAACACAGGTAAAGGGAGGAAAGGTTTCGCAGACTAAAGTATTAAATGTGTTCCATTCAGTTCAGAAATACTTTATTAATCCTACAGAGCAATTAAATGTTGTTGTATTGCCTCATATCATCCAAGATTTTTTCAAAGATTTGTTTTAGATCTGAAGAAGCCCGACTGAAGACATTCTGACATGTTGAAGTAGATGCTCAGGGTTGCTCACAGCATTCAACCTGTTTGCCAACAATCTCACATTGCACTATATTACCAGAGGAAGAGATGGTTTGAATTTCCTGATATTCTCTCTCCTCTGGATTTGCATCATCTCTATTTCTAACTCATCTGGGATTTATGGCTGCAGTTGAGTTATTATATGAGCTTCTGTGATGTAAATCAGCTGCTCCCATTTGTTAAGCAACTTATTGCTATGGCTGTGCATTGCATTAACTGTCCAAAAATAAAAATACAAAGTATCAGCAAAACTCCTTCCAGCTGAACAGCATTCAAAACCAAAGAGTTCACTACACCGAGTCATTTCTCAAACTGCAAGAATTCTGTCAGGCTGTCGTTTCATGGTGGAAATTTCTGAAACGGCATCTAATGAAAGTTCATGACCCATGGAAAATAAAAGAGCTCGGTTGAGGAGTTTTAGAAAGAAACAGGGGGTGGCTTTTTGCTTGTTCACGCCTCAAAGATTCCAGCAACGACAAGCTTGACACATCGAAGCTACGAGTCCCAAGATCAGGTGTGGTGTTTTTGTTTTCAATTCTCATCTGGGGTTTTTTTGGAAGTGGAAGTGGGGCGAGACGAGGACCTGCGGGGATTTACAATAAGCAGTGCAGCCAGTGTTTTATTTTTACTGTTTCATTTGGGTTTTATTTTCCTTTGAACTCCGAACGTTTCTCTGTCATATCATTCTCCAATCATTTATTGAATGCTTGTAATGACTGACTCAGGAGAAAAGCTTTTAAGTGTTCCCTCTCCTATCTGATTTTATCAGGCTCTCGCATCTCTTTGGAGGTATTCTGGCCCGTCCGTCTTGACATTCATTCAGCTAATTGACGTCTGCAGATATTTATCTCTGCATAGCTGCTCCGTTAAGGTTCCAACACAGTGTTTCAACCAGAGCTTTAGACTTTGACTAGGCCATTACATCACCTTGATTCTTATCTTTTTCCAGCTCTCCCACCCATTTTGGGCTAAACTTTAAAAGAGTTCATGGCCAACTCAAAGATGCTCAGGTGATCTTGCTGCAAAACAAGCCCAAATCATCATCCCTCCACCACCATGCTTGACAGTCCAACAACCCGAACAGTCATGATTTTGGCCTGTCGGAGGAAGCCTGATTACCCAGAGAGAACCAAGCATGCATAGAGAGGACATGCAAACGACAAGCAGAAAAATCTTATCGATGTGAGGCAACAGTGGTCCCAACTGCACTACACCGCAGATCATTAATAGTTGCATCTAAACAAATTATAACAAAAAAGTTCAATTCTTTCATTAATTCAATTCAAAAGTAAAACATGATATGTAATATAAATGTACACAAAGTACAGAGTATTTGATAATTTTCTCTCATAGCACATTTTTCTACCAGTTTTTCCCTCCACCAAACTTTCCATCAATCTTTTTCAATTTGCTTAGTGCATAATAGTCAAACATCTAGCTTTGGTCTAACTTGTCCAAAGGGCATTGATCCAGGCTGCTTGGGATTTATTCAAAGGTAACTTTTCACAATTATTTTGTTTTTTTTTGTATTGCCAATTTTGTTCATACTTTTTGGTCGAGTTATTGTTTGTTTGGACAGTTATTCCCTCTGGTGTTGAATCCTGTGCAGCTAGACTAGTTGTTAGTCATGCTTTACTTTCTGACAGTTGTTATGATGAGTAATAGTTTCAGCTGTGCATTGTTTTTACAACTGGGAAAAGCTGATTAGCATCTGAAAGGCTCAAATCAAACCAGAAACTCAATAGGAGTTGAAAAGGACACTAAATGGATGTGAGCAGAGAGAGGATGAAGTTCAAACCACCTCTTCCATCCACCATAAAGGATCTTATCCCCTCCTCCAACATCTCTGTCCACCTTTCTAACCAGACGGCGAGACAGTGATTTAAAGAGTTGTGGCAAATCAGGTGGATTAACAGTACTTGCTGAATATTAATATTGTCATAGACATTGTTGGGCAAGTTACAAAAAATATTGTAATATATTTCACATTACTAGTTACAATGTCAATAATGTAATATGTTTGCATTACATATTGCTGTCTTAAAACTGTAACTGAGTTACACTACTTTAAGTTACTTTTGGCAAACTATTTTAAATACCTAACACGACTTCTAACCACTATAACTTATTAATTTATATTATACACAAGTGTCACACCACAAATACTGTATTTTTAACACTATTTTATTAAAATTAAAACTCAGGTTCCTTTGCATGGCTTCTATTTCATGGTGCTGAAAGTGCTCATCACAAAGATGGTTGACAAAGATGAGACTGATGACTGAAGACTGAGATGTCTGAAGTCTTACAACAGAAAACAATGAGAATAATGCGACTGTTTAAATGTGTAAAATGTCGATCTTTTCCTCAGCCGTCCTGATTCTCTGATGTTTTAGTTTTGAGCAACAGGAAGTGGATGGTGGATCTTCTTCTACTGTATCCAACTTGATTTGGTCTGTAGCATTAGTTGGCCAAAAAAAACTATTTAAAATTTATTTTTAATTTGAGTTATTGAAATTGTAACTAGTAATATATTGCTGTATATTTTGTGAGTAATGCATTACATTACTCAGTTACTGAAAAAAGTAATCTATTCCTGTAAATCATTACTTTTGTAATGCATTACTCCCAACACTGGTCAGGACATGCCACTGTAGGATAATCGTGTGGGTAATCTTTAGTCAGAGGCCACTTTAGTTTTATTGCAACGCTGACTGATATCAGAGATTCTTCCTACCCCCATCATTACCATCCACAACAACTATTTGAAGATACTTGGATGGCATGTTATATTTAATTTCCCTCTGAGATAAATAAAGTATTTTTGAATTTGGAACAGAGTTGTTAGTTCAATTAAATCATTTAAATAAAATAAAAATGTTATTTAAATAAATTCAGCTATTTTTTGAGATGATTTACAGTACACTTGCTTTTGTGTTTCTTCTAAACATTGCCTCGCTGCACAAATTAAGTGCACCTTATCTTAATGGAATTCCAGTGAATCCCATTAAGAGAAGAGGTTTTATCCTTCCCAAAATAATGTATTTCAATAACTCTTTCTCTCACATCATTTTTAATTTTCTTTAGATGGAAACAGCTGCAAACAGAACTTGAATGATATAAGACTTGTTGTTCTCCTTCAAAATCTTCAAAAGTATAATTTAGACAAAACATAAGTACAATGTGAGAAGCTCACCCCAAAAGTTGCAAAAGAAAGCCACATCCCAGAACGTTCTATAACTAAGATCAATATACACAGAGGCCGCATGAGACTTCTCTGTCAATGAAGATAAATATATCATCTCTGCATCTGAGACCACTGAAGGAGGGGAAAGTTTCAGAACAATCACAGTTGTCTGGGCTCTCGGCTGTACCTGAGACAACTGTGGTAAGGCTGCTGAACCGTTGGAGAGGCCATAAATAAGTCAGCCTGAAACAATAACTTGTGGGAAGAAATAGCCTATTTATCATCCTTAAGATGTTATTGATGCACTTGGAGCGTCCTAACCTCTGTTAAGGCTCTGCCTTAGTACATCCGGCAATGATCTCTGAACAGAGAAAGGGAAATGCCACATAACTTGAGTCGGTTTGTTTAATTCCTGGAACCCAATGTTTTTCTATAGTTTTTTTATTTGTGCTAAATGTTTGAGGAGGGCACAGCCATCTGTCATACCCCATTGTTATCTGGGGCTATTCAATGATGTTGGTGCATGTAACCGGAGAGACTCTTAAATAAATGAAGAGAGAAGATTAATTCAGATTTATGGAGGTTTAATCACAGACTTGGTTGATCAAACAAGGAGGTGCAATTACATTGGAACATATAAAATACTGATCTGTCTCAAAATATCTAACAGCCTTTCATAGATTTAGTCAACCTAACTATTATCAATATCATATCAGTAAACACTTCTTCAGGATTAAGTCGTTAGACTCTCAGGCGTCTTTGGGTGATACAGAAGCACAATCTTGCTATATGGGCTGCTCCATAAAACGTTCCACATTGAACAGCGCCATGACTTACCTCCACAACCAACTGCTACAAGCAAAATCCAAATACAATTACACTACCACCTACCTTATGTTGCCACGGGATCGGGTTAAAGTATCCCGGACGAGCCCCCATTAATGTTACAATCCCCCCCCAGCTCGCTAGGGAAAAGGGGAGTTTGTTTGACAGATGGTGTGCAACATGTAAAGTGACTGACTTCAAGTCTCTGCGAGAGTTGATTCTGTTAGAGGAATTCAAAAATTGTTTACCTGACAGCATTGTTGTGTATACAAATGAACAGAAGGTCAATTCTGTTTCTGCTGCAGCTGTGTTAGCTGACGAGTTTGTGCTCACGCACAAAACAACTTACCATGTCGGGGCAACAAAATCTTCCTCCGCTGGTAATGGCTCAGCTGAGAAACCGACGATGAAAAATAATAATGTTGACAAAGACTGTTATTATTGCCATAAAAGAGGTCATGTAATAGCTAACTGTTTAGTATTGAAGCGCAAGACTTGGCGTTCCAACCCGGAGCAAACAAAAGCTGTTGGCTTCATTAAAACTCAATCTAGTTTGAGCTTAAAGTCAGTGAAAGAAGTTGGTTGCACCCCTGACCCGTGTTTTGATCCATTCATATTTGATGGAACAGTTTCCCTTACCGGAAAACCAGATGACCAACAGTTGGTCCGTATCCTGAGGGATAAAGGAGGATCGCAGTCTGTGATCCTAGCTGACGCACTGCCATTAGGAGATAGGAGGAGGCCTGAGACATCACCTATCTCCAATTTACAATGCTGCACTTTCATCCCTCCCTAGAAGACTCAAACAAATTAGCCTCTAATAACAGAAACAACTGTGACTCCAACGGCTGTCGTTATAACACAATAGGGCACTAATGAAGCCGAAACCTAACCTCCACCAATAGGCGGCACGCCAACGACCGTCGTTAAGACATGGAGCACAAAGGATCCAATGACATAATGATTCTTGTTCAAGAGGTTAAATAGCTGAGTCTCCACACCAGTTAGTTGGACCAGTCCCAGCCTGGTCAGCGGCGAGCGTGAACTGATGAAGCCTTTTGGATAAGAGGTGAAACGTCTTCCAAGACAAATTACCAAGTCCAGTTGCGTTTGATTGAAATTTCCTTGAGATAACCATGACCTGGATGAATGAGAATATTCACAGGCTTTTATTCACATAGCGCCAATTCACAACAACTGTAATCTCAAGGCACTTTACAACAAGTCATTTCAAAAAAATTCTACAAACATTCCAATCAGTTAAAAGTTTTCTGTTCAAGGAATCCCAGCAGATTGCGTTGAGTCAGTGACGTGAGGTTGTGCCTGGATCATGCAGACTCCAACCACAGCAATTCCTCAGCAGTTCCTCATACTGAGCAAGCATGTAGCGACAGTGGAGAGTAAAAACTCCCCGTTAACAGGAAGAAACCTCTGGCAAAACCTGGCTCAGTACAAGCAGTCATCTTTCGCGACCGTCTGGGAGTTTGAGAGGACAGAGAGGAGACCGCATGGAGGATTCTCTCTCACTTTGAGCTTAGTCTTAAAAATAGACAGAGTGTCTGTCTCACGGACTAATGCTGCATTCCATTTGTCCAGTTTGTCTCACTACACTCTGAGTCGGAAATAACATGGATGCTTTGAGGGCAGCAGCTGTAGAGGGGCAGGCTAGTCATTGTTATTGTTGTTAGCGACATAGCATCTTCAGCAGACAGCATGAAAAACAAAGCTGTACATTATACATTGCAAGCAAGGCTGTGCAATGTATAAATTGTTGACTGGATTACAGCAGAAATGTAGTCAAGTGTGTAAGAGAATTTAAAAAAGACACTGAAATGACCAACATAGTACAAATACAAGGAAAATACATCTCATCTACTGGTGTAGCCATCTTTGTTCTCTGAGCTGCCCGCTCTACCATCCAGAAATCCGAATTGGAGGTCAAAATTTCCGACAACTGCGAGATTTCTGACTTTCCAACTCGGAAGGGTTAACTGGAATGCAGCATTAAACTGGCAGTTGGTTCCACAGGAGAGGAGCCTGATTACTAAAAGATCTCCCATTCTACTTCTAGAATGCCTAGGAACTACCATTTGACCTGCATTCTGAGAACGAAGTGCTCTGTTAAGAACTTTTACATCACTGTGGAAAAATACTGGCTCACTCTTCTTTGCATAATTGATTTAATTCAGCTATATTGTGGGTTTAATGCAAGAGGCAAACTCAGCCAGCCAAACGTGAAGCAAACCCAGAAGGGACAAAAATTGCAGTTCACCCCTGAACCACTAGGGTCTGGCTGCACAAAGGAGTGAGTTTCCTTTGACTTTCATGCTAAAAAATGCCAACTTCACAGCAGAAATAAACATATTTACAGTCTGGTTAAAAAAAAAAAAAAACATTTTAACTTTAATAGGTCAACTCTGAGGGGAAGATTATTTTTTTGTGTCATCCGTTTAGATTTAATTTAAGGTTGAAATTATGAATAATTAATAATTAAGATGGCTTGCTGTTGTATTAATTGCTCTAACAGACAGTCCAAGAAATTTATGTTCAATTAAAAATAATATATATTTCTGCTGTGCATTTAAGATGATGCTTGGTTGAAAATGGGTTGAAAATGTCAAATTTCTTCCTTACATATTGCTTATTAAAAATGAAAAAATTAAAGGTAGCAGAGTAGGTAGCAAAATCACGGTTTAGTGGCTAAAAGCGTCACCGAACCTCTGTTAGCTTCGGTTAGCTCCAAGCTAGTTCAGTTAGCTTCTAGCTACATGCGTTCAGAGAGTCAATCATCCATCCTCACAGTCCCACTCTCAGCTCCACGTCTTCCCCCATGTTTTGCATTTTCCAGGCGTGACACAGCCAAGATGGCAGTGGTGGTTGGCTTCAGTTCAGTGTTACGGTTCTGATGAGGGATGGAGATCCAAGGATAGGTAAGTATGTCGTCAGGGGATGTAGTTGGAGAATGTGAGTGTTGCAGGTGGGTAGAAGCGCGAAGGTGGAGTGTTTGAGGGTGGACTGTCAGGTGTTTGGTATGGCTTGCAGGTAAACTTCCAGATCCTAAAACAGCAAAGCAGCACCTAATCACCACACTAACCCTGTGAAAAAAAATGTGGGTGATGCTATCAGCTTTTTCGGTAATAAAAACGTGTAAAACCAGGAAAAATATTCTGAAAAGCTGAAACACCTGAGAACAGGCCAGTGTCCTATGACTTAATTAAACGAAGATTGGTGTGTCTAGTGGAAAGTAAGACAAGACATGTCAGGAAATTACAGATGATAGAGTGAGCCTTCATGAGCAGAACGTCTTTGAATTAATCTGAAAGGTTTTGCTGTTAATTTATTATGGGACTAAAATGTTTAATAAGTATAACAGTTATTAGTAGGACAAGTCATAGTTATAATTTCATGAAAGAACCAAGTGTCCTGATATTTGAATAGTTTATGTAGCACCAAAATTGTAAACAGTGCCGAACAATGTCAACTTTGTTTGAATCTACATTGTAAGAAATTAATTTAATCCTTACAGAAAAAACTGACTCAAAAAAATAAAAAAATAATTAAAAACACCAGAACAACAAATCTTGTGAAAAGCCAATATTTGTGTCATTCTCAAAACCTCTGGCTATGACTAAAGAAAACTACCTTGAGGTTAATTAAATCTTGAAGGTAGAATGTTCAATTTCTAGTGCTGGTCTTCATAAAAAGGTCTACACATTTAGTAAATGATTTAGGATTTAGAGTGAACTGTAACATTTTAATGATTATTAACTTGGTTTACATGCTGAATTGCTAAGAAAAGTAGGGCAAGCAAACTGATGTACAAACTGAAGAAGTAATTCTAAGAGTGTGGGAAAACTTAGTGGAACCACATGGGTGGATTTTGATTTAGTCAATCTGAGGATCATAGAAGATTTGTTTTGTATTTAAAGGCTTAAAAATTCACCCATGATGAGCTGCAGAGAAAAAGTTACCTGTTTCCATTCAATAACTGTCTATCTTTTAGGATTTCTCTCAGCAAGCAGAATTCAATATTTTTTTCCCAGCAAAGAGAGCAAAACGCTTCCCAAAATTTGTGATAGGAGGTACTTCTACTTTTTCAGCCACCGAGAAACAAAGAACTATAACAAATAGAAGAAAAAAAAATTTAAAACATTAAACAGCGTTCCTTGGTAAATAAGTACAGTAAGTATGTTTTTGACACTTTCTTACTAAGAAAATAACATTGTAGGTGTATGGGTAGAGAATTATAAAGGGTATAAGTCTGATGTGTTCTAAACTCTTCTTTTCCCAAGTCTAAGTGAACTCTCAAGTTTATGAGAGCAAATCCAGGTAACATCTCCTGTTTATGGGGTTTCAAGTAGGGGTGCACTGATTGCAGTTTTCTGGCTGATCACAGATCTTTAGAAAACCTGACCTGCCGATCTCAATTTCTGTTTTTTTCATGAGTAAAAGCTGATTACTTTAATGTTTACATTTTATTTTATTGAAAAAACAGATATGAATACTCAAGAAACAGTACAAACCAGTTTTAACTTGACATGAGGTAATGTTCTTAAATATAAATGAAAATTTTTAGCGTTGCTGTTCGAACTAACCCGTGCACGGACCAGTCCAGCTGTAGAGAGAATCCAATGCTGCTTGGGTTTGTGTGCCTTTATTCAAAGACATAAAGGTACACCAATAAATATTGGTACTCTTACAGCCAATTTCTTAATCATGGATTGAATTGTGAGCACTGCTCGTCCATACCTTTGTCTTTGAAACAAGTAAGTCCAAAACCATATTTTCTGCTGCTACCTTTCTCCTTTGAGCTCAGCACTCCTGGGACCCCTTCTGTTCAATATCAACATGCTCTCACTAACCCAGATTACAACAGCCAATAACATTAGCTACCATATCTACGCAGATGACACTATATTTATTACAACGTCACCAGGCCTATCCAGACCCTAAATGAATGCATTGAACAAATCATCAGCTGGATGTCCCATAACTTTCTCCAGCTAAACATAAACAAAACGAATATAATTATCTTTGGACCTAAGGAGAAACGATCAAGAGTCAGCACACAGCTTCATCTGATACAACCCCTTCAGGGACTGTGAGTGCTATGGACTGATCCAATACCTCAAACCAGGAATTAAATCACACTTATCCTGTTAAACCCAAGTCCCTGCAGCCAAATGGAACGGTGTTCTTTTAGCTTCTTTAGGCTGATCCCAGGCAAAACCAAATGAACTAGAGCTTAACCACAAGTGAGCCCACCTTTCTCAGACTGGCAGAATGTCTTCTGATTTCTGCAGTGTTGCTGCATCAAAATCTTTAAGGTCACCTGCTTTATTATTGGTGAAGTCAATGGATGACAAGATACTTTAAAGCCTTAATTACTTTCCACATCCAAGCACTGACCAAGGGTAGAGCTACACAATATATTGAGCCACAATCATTGCAGCAATTTTAATTTGTTCAGCACTGGGATTACTGGAGACTACTTGGACACAATATGTAAAGTGAAACGTTTTAACATTCAGCATCTAAAATATATTTTTGGTCAGTTGGATAGACTGAGAGAACTTGGGTGGATGGCTGAATTGCTTAAGCGCACACAAAGTGATGGTGAAAGCATTATGATGGAAGATAAAGTGAAGAATGGAGATATGAGAAGATACCCCAACCAATTAGTGGGTTTGTTTGAACCACATACCGATCGGCATTGCATTATCAATCAACAATATTGCAATCAACTGTTTTCTGCATTATTGTGCAACCAAAAAAAAAAAAAAAACAACAGTTTGTTACAGTCTCAACTTATTGTGCTTTTTTTCTAAGACCTCTTTTTAGAGCTATATCAAATGTTCATGGTCTGAAAGTAGAATATAAGCCATGTTGCGATGATAAATGAAAAGGAAAAAAAGAGAAAGGAGACGAAAAAAGGAAAATTGGGAAAAAGAAAAAAGGGTTAAAATTTAAAAAAGGTTAAAAAGAAGACTTAGAAAAAAGAAAAGATAGAAGAGCATAGAATATAATAATCCTTTATTTTAAGAATTAAGAATAGTGTGTATATTAAAGACAAAATTACAAAACCAGAGTACTGTGCAGTTTTGAAAATAAAGTGGCCTACTCAGATTAGAACTTGCTACTGAGCATATTTTAAAGAAAGAAATGTTTAACAATCTAAGAGTTACACAATGTGCATACAAGTTGAGCATTAAAAGGTAAACTCTGTCACCAAGAGTTTAGTAGAATATAAATTGTAAGAAAAACAAACAACAGATGTGCAAATAACATAATAAATGTCATTTAAGAGAGTCAAATTGTGCAAATTACTGCAGAAGTTTGGATATAAAGTCTGACAGCAGCAGGCCCCTGCAAAAACGCTGTCAATGAAGGGGCTCTGCAGTTCAGTAACATCTTCATGCATGAGGTGGGAGACTTTTTCCAATGGTGATCTAATTTTGGCCAGAGTCCTTCTGTTTCCCACCAACTGCACTGGATCCAGAGGGCATCCTAGAAAAAAAAAAGAAAAAGGAACAAAAAAATTGCATTTTACAGATTTCAATATCTAAAAGTAAAAATAGAAGGCAAACAAAAAGAAAAAAACTTTTAGAAAAAATGAAAAATTGGGAAAAAGGGAAAAGTAAAAAACAAAAAATAAGAAAAAGGGAAAATAACAATTTAAAGAAAAGGCAAAAAAAGATAAAAGGAAGAAGAAAAAATGGAACAGAAGACAGTAAAAAGGACACTAGAAAAAAGGAATGGAAAAAAGGTATGAAAAGGAACAAAAAATAAAACTGTGTTTTCTTGCACATTTCATTATGTCGCATAAACACTTGTGCTTTTATTTCTATCATCTGCACTGCACAGTGTTTTCCTACCTGCAAAGACACAGCTAAATATGTGTTCCAGATAAATGTTGTCGATCCAAATTGAATTCCCTGAGATGGGGATGTCTCTGGAGAGATGTGAGAGAACATCTAGAGTATTATTTAACCTGCTGAATTAAAGTATACTATGGATCCAATTAATCGACAAATGTTTTTAGAAATGAGGTAAATAGGATTTGAAATGAGCCCTTTGGTTTCATTAACCTATAAAGACTCTGGGGTTTACTAAAGACAGAACTAAGTAAATAAGAAGGAAATGAAGTAGAAACAATGTTTAAAGGTAATGGTTGGGATTTATTTCACCCATGGTCAGGACTATAATAAACTCTGCAAATACAGGGATTCAGTTTATGTAACCAAGCTAAAGTAGTTATTTCCAATGTTAAATTGTAAGTCATTAAAGTATGAAACTAATCTGTTTGCATGGATTCAATATTTTGCACTCGTCTAAATATAGCTGTTCGTTAATAAAAGATAATTTATTTTGCTTTCAGATTGGTGGATTTATTTTCTCTGACTGAATTTCTCTTGATCATTTTTACATATAAACCCAAAGATCAGCTGCCGAACACTGGAAACGGCTAAAACTATGAAAAGGTGCATTTATCCACAGGAAGAAGAAAAGACAGTAAAGAAGGTTCAAGCAAGCTTAGGTGGCTAGCTAAATGTTTAGCTTTGAATAAGCTTTTCAGCTTGCTTACTAAATATTTAGTTCAAAGATAAAATATGTAGTTTAAAAATAAACATTTAGCTAGCAGTCGTAGTTTGCTATATGTTTAGCTCTGAATAAGCTATTTAGCTTACTTATTATTTAGTTTGTAGCTAACTATTTAGTTTAGAGCTAATTATTTAGTTTGCAGCTAAATATTTAGTTTATAGCTAATTATTTAGTTTGCAGCTAAATATTTAGTTTGAACAAAATCTTTAGTTAGAAACTGTGAAATTTATGAATGAATGAATAACATGGTGAAAATATGACTTTAAAAAATGAACCCCCATTTTATTGCAGTAAAATTTAACTATGACATTTTACAAGCCGCACCGCATAGGTTTCCTTTCATGTTTACATGATGTGTTAAATAGAGCTTTGGGATATGTTCAAAGCTTGGGGTTTTGCTTTAGAACCTGATCCTCCACAACTTTCTCCCTGAAGGGTGCTGGAAACCCCATTTTCCACCCATGGATCTGGATGAGTTCATGCTTGACTGGATAACAGCATGCTAGTTGCATTTCTGGCTAAATCTAATTTCCTAGATGGAATTTTCCTGCAACCTTGCAATAAGTCCTTCAAAAAACGGTTCTGTTTGTTTATAGTGTCTCAAAAGAATGTATGTTTTACTTGACATAAACTTAGGCGTCTCATAGATTATCTCTGGGATCTCGAATACACAGAGATAAAAAGACACTCATATAAATCACTTCAGGAGAGGAAAGGCAGCTGAGAACTTCACAACACAACAGTCCGGACTCTCTGAGGCGAGCAGTTTCCTGCCAGCCCTCCCACAGCGACAGGAGCCTTGCTGCCTCACAGAGGTTTTTATTTTTAACCGAAACAGCAGTTCAGGTTTTGTCAGCAGTGAGAACAGGACCTCGCAAGTCATTTTACATTTTCCATTCCAGCAAATGTGCCTTGGCAGTAATGTGGGTATTCATTTCCAGCAGTGACTTTTCAACCCTTCCTGTCGAGCAGAAATCACAATCAGGTGTTTGTGTTATGAAAGTGCTGTTGGACCCTTTATTGATGGTTCACTGTATGTACTCCGGGTTCCTTGATTGAATCCATTTCATTAATAGTAACAGCTGGGATCTTAAATAACGAGTCAGAGGTTTTAAATTAGTGGAATATTAGGAATAGTAACATTGAACTGTCGTGTCCTTTCATAAATTCTCAGCTGTGTAGAGTCTGATTTAAAGTAGAAAGAAAAGGATGTTGCTGATGTGCTGCTTGGAGTCTGCAGTATTTCATTCTAATAGCAAAGGCCTCAGTGATGCTCATGATGTAAAGCTTTTAACATTTAATTTTTTTTGCTCAGCTTCGTTCTACGTGTGGTTTTCACAATGATTAAAGTGGTGCTGCTTTAACTGTGCCGCCTTATTTATGATGGTGAGAAGTTTATATCTGAGTGCAGTTTGTTCCTATAGGACGTCCTTGGTTTCCTGCCATGAGCAGAGACAGACGGTAAATTTAAGAATACTCCCTGCAGACGGAGGTGGGAGGTTTGTTCACAGGAGTAGGAACAAAAGTCTGGTGGTTGTTTTCAAGGAAGTGTCAAAAATGACTCAAAACTTTGTCTTAACCTGAATGATCTAATAAACTCCATGAGTTCGTCCATACATCATCCAAATATCCATCCATCCACCTTGGGTCTGTGGTTAAATTCAAACATTTATGCAAGGCTCCTGATGAGGGCCCTAAGGAGTCTCTTAGGCTGTGTCCAAATCCAGGGTCTTCATCCTCTGAAGGATCCTTCCTACCCGGCTGAAGGAGAATGGGTCCTTCATTGACTACAAAAGCCAGAATTAAGTGTCTGTGAATTTGGACAACCTACCTTCTTTGTGTTCCCGCCCTTAGCCTCAGAGTTCATCAGCCTATCTGCCGAGTAGAAGCTTTGCGACGGAGGAATCAGTGGGGCGCCCGACCTGTGCTGTCAGCACGCTCCATGATAGGAAAGAATCTCCTAAAAACACTCCGGTCTTGTTTCTCCCTTCTGAGCCCTTTCTCTTCCTCTTATACACCTCACAAACTTTTTCTCTAGTGACTCACAGCAATTTTCTAACAATCCGGTGAGAACTGTGAGGCACAATGAATGGATGATTGTGAACCACTACGGATAAACGTGTGAGAGTGCACATATGCATGCAGACTCTCAGAATGATTGACAATTAAGTGGACCAATAGTGTAGATCATCCATCCGGAAGAAAAAGATCCTCCACAATACCTTTCATTTGTCCTTTTTTGTGCTAATTTAGCCAGCTGCCCTACAATATTATAGTGAATCATAGTAAATTATTGAAGTAAAGGGGTTAGATAAAGTTAATTTATAGGGCTATGTATGTAAGGGCTGCACTGCTGCCTTGCAGCAAGAAGGTCCTGGGTTAAAATCTCAGCACAGGGTCTTTCTGCATGGAGTTTGCATGTTCTCCCTGTGCATGCGTGGATCCCCGCTGGGTACTCCAGCTTCCTCCCACAGTCCAAAAACATGACTGTTAGATTCATTGGTCTCTGGACTCTTCTGTTTCTAAATTCCTTTGGAAAGATAAACCCCCACGTATCAGCTTAAAAACACTACAGAAGTCCAAAGATAAAGGAGGTCTAGACCTACCAAACTTTCGTCATTATTTCTTAGCCAACAGACTCCAATACACATCAAGATGGGTAAAACACAGTTATATCGATGAGTGCTGGGTAGATGTAGAACAGACACTATGCAATAAGATAAAACTTTCAGATCTACCTTTTGTTAGCTCAAATATAAAACAAAATGAATGTTTCAAAAGTATAAATATCAGCTCCTCTCTGACAGCTTGGTGGGAATTTCTTAAAATGACAAAGACCTCACTAGTCCCATGCAGGCGTACACCCATCTGGAATAACCCGGATATCTTACAAAAAAAATGCATGATTAACTTTCCAGGCTGGAGTTGTAAAGGAATTGAATACCTGGAGCATATATTTGATGGAACAGACTTTATCCCCTTTAATACATTGGTTACACAATTCGGAATTAACAAGAATAAATTCTTAGAATACCAACAAATTAAATCAATTATAAAAAATAAATTTAGGCTCAATACAGTTGATTTACAAATTCCAGGAAAAGTTTTAGACTTCCTTAATCTTAACCCTCCCAAACTGCTATCTAAAATATACAAAACATTAAATAGAATAGATGAATCAATAGCCCTTCCTATTTCAAAATGGGAGATGGACTTGTCCATCTCAATAGACCAAAACCTCTGGTCTCAAATTTCATTAAGAACCTTCAAATTTCTTAAGAATCCTAATCTACGATTAATACAATATAAAATCCTTCATAGAGTGCATTATACAGGGCAACGGATGTTCAAGATGGGTTATACGCCGTCTGATACCTGTTTACAATGTACAAGCAATCTACCAGACAATTATATTCATGCTCTTTGGTTCTGCCCACCTGTTAAGAAATATTGGTACCAGATATGTGAAGATCTATCAAAGTGTCTGAAATGTAATATCACACCTGCTCCCAGAGTTTGCTTGCTGGGAAATATAGATGAAGTTACCATGGATACAAAGTCTATGCAATTATTTTACATCGCCTTATGCATCGCTAAGAAAAATATCCTCTTGAACTGGAAAAATAAAAATACTCTGAATATTAATCAATATAGAGATCTCCTTCTGGATTACATTGGTTTAGAAACGGCATCTGCCTCCACATCTGATCAATCTTTCTGGTCACCCTTGATCAGTTCCATCACCTAGTGGGGTCGGGCCCTTGATTCTGTTCTGTGGGACACGGTTGCCGATGTGGAGCTAAGGGTTGGTGGTGACTGCGGGGAGGTCCTTGGGGGTGGGTCCGCTTGCGGTTCGGCGATAGGTGCCGAGACCCTCGCCTGGGGTGGGACTTTGGGGTCTTTGTGTGGTGACTCCTAGTGGCTGCATGCGGCGCCTTAGAGGGGTCGTGCTGGCGGACACGGGTTACTGGCCTGGTGCTGTGCTGCTCTGGGGGGGTCTGGGCTGGGCCTGGGGCTCGGGGTTCTGGGGCGGCGTGCCCCCCGGCTGGGGCCCTGGCTGGGGCTTGGCCGGGGGGGGCCGCTGCCGTTGGTGCCGGCTGGGGGGGGGCTGTGGTCGGCCGGTGGTTGGCGGGCGCTGCTGCCCTTTCCATCTCCCCGGGCTGGTTCCTGTCGCTTGCTCCCCGGTGGCCGCTTGCCGCGTCCGGGCGTCGGCGAGAGGCCGTGGCGGGTGGCCGGCGTCTCCGGGCCCGATCGGCTATATTCACACTGGACATGGCTCCTGGGTCTTGGTGTTAGCCCTCGCGGGGGTGCTGGGGTGGGGGGCTCTGGCCGTTGTTGGTCGGCCTCCACAGTGACAGACCAGTTGGTCGGCCTCCACAGTGACAGACCAGTTGGTGGGGTGTGGGCTGGTGGGTGGACGTGCTGGGTTCTGTTGCCGCCCGGCCATCGGGCGGTAGAAGCAAGGCTGGAGGATGTCGGCCTGGGGATTGGCCGCCCGGGACTTCGGTCTGCTCACGGCCCTGGCGCGGCATGTTCGGGGTACCCGAGTCGGTGGTGCGCCGGGTTCCGGCCTCGGCCCGGGGGTCCTCGGACGCTGGCGGTGCCTGGGGCGTCTCTTATTGGCGGGGAGGCTTTTTACCATCTAGCACAGGCGCTCTTTTTAACGGGGTGCGCTTGGGACGGGAGGGGGGGGGGGCGTTGAGGGTGAGGGGGGGGGGCTAAACACCACCTGGGTGTCAGAGACAATGTGTTTTGTTAGCTAGTGTGGGAATGTTGGGGAAGGAATTTCAGATATATGCGCCTGGCATGGGGGCTGGTGTATTGGCCGGGGCACCCACGGGGACTCGGTCGGTAAACCCGGGCTGCCGTGGCCCCGACTGGAACGTGCTGGGGCCGTTTGATTCCCCCCCCTGGTGGATCGAGCCGAACGGGGGGTGCATATGTGGAGCAAAGCAGGGGAGTGGCTCCCTGGGGTATGGCAATGGTCACCCCAGTTTATTTTCTTTCTTCATTTCTCCCCATCCCCATGCCTCTGTCCACGCTGCTCCTTCATTTCTAAAAAAACCAGTTCACAAGGAGGGCATGGGGGACGTGGGCACGTCAAAGGGGTGCGGGATGGAGCTTCCGTCTTCGCTAACCCGGATGGCGGCCTGGTTCCCGATTTTTATTGAGCAATTTCTAGACACTGAACTACACTTGCAACATTTACAGGGAACGCACATGTAGGGACCTGGCGGTGTGGCGCCACAGGCGAGACCCCCCCCGTTGAGGGGGCCTCGCCTGTGGGGCCGGCATCCACTGGTTAAACGCATCTAGACACTGAGGGCCCGGGGGGGGAGATGAGGGTACCCGGCAGTATTCCCATGTCCCCCCCCTCTGTTTTAAGTGCACATTAGAACAACATGCAACAACACCACATTGAGCTGGGGGAGAGAGGCTGGGGGGTTTTTCCACACCCCTGTTCGTTGGACCATCAGGGGTCGGAGCCCGGATAGAACATCACGCCGTCTGGTCGGGGTCCTGGGCTGGTGGGCTGCTCTTGCCGGGTGTGGGGCCTTGGGCGTCTACTTAAAGTCCCCGTCCTGGTGGGCAAAGGGGTCTGTCTCCTGGGTGCAGGGGCAGGGTTCTCTACTGGGGCGTCTGTCCCTGGGCCTGGGAGTATGGAGTATAGTGTACGTATGGGGGGTATGAATGAGGGTATAGCGTCCTTTTTTCGTATGTCCTGTATTTGTAAGAATGTGTACACAAGAAAGGGAGGGTACATATGAGTGTCTCTGTCTGTCTATGTCTACCTGTCAGGTTGGGTGTTTGGCTGCTCTCTGGCCTGATGCATCTTCTTCCCTCCCCGTCACTCCCCGTTGGTGATGGTTGCTCCTGCCCGCTGCTTGATGATGACTCTCGATGCCTGGGGCTGGGGGTCCCGGTTGCGGCCCGGCTCGGTCCTGGTGCATGTCGGGCGGGTCCTGGGTGGTCCGGTGTGTCGGGCGGCCGCTGTTTCGGGCCGATGTCCTCCTTGGATTGACTGGGGCACCTCTTATGGGGGTGCCGAGATTGTAGAATAGGTTGGTGCCGTCCGGTGGATGGGTGGGGACCGTGCCTGGCGCCCAATCCTCCTGCCGGTTCCAGGACTTCAGCTGGCTGGTCTGTTCGCCTGGTGGGGCTGTCCGGCATTGGCTGGGCCCCTGATCTTGGCGCCCCACGTGGGGCGGGATCTGGACCCTAGAGCTGGAAGATCTGGATGTCCAGGTGCCGGCTGGGCGCGGCCTGGGGAGGGCGTACATCCGCTGTGGCTCCCTGGCGTGTGGATGTGTGGGGGCGGGCCGGGTTGTTGGCGGTGGGTACTGGTCCGGGGTGGCGGCGGTGTGTGTTGTCCGTCGGTTGGCTGCGGGTCCTCCTTGCCTGCGGCGGCGGCGGGGGACCCTTGTCGGCTGGTCACTGGTTGGGGCCCCGCTGGGGGGTGGGTGCCCCTGGTCCCCGTGGCCTCCGGTTCCTGGTCCGGGCCCGCCCTGGCGTAGCCGGTTACCGGCGGAGCCCGTGGGCTCGTCACTGCGATCTCTCGGGCCCCAGCTTCGCGGCTGGTGGGTGCTCCCCTGGGGCTTCCATCTGTTCCCCTCTTGGCGGGTGATCGACCCTGCGCTGATCCGCCTGTGGACTCTGTACTCTGTGGGACGCTGGATGCATACATCTCCTGCCTCTTCCATGTCTGTGCCGATTCCTGTAGGACGGATTGACGGTTCCTTACACCAGCTATCAATCACTTGCATGGGGAAACCTTATTCCGACCTGCATGCTCGCACACACATAGGTGTGGGGACATAGGTGAGGACGGACAAATCTTAGGCTGAGGTTATCATCATTAGTTAGTTGTTCATAGGAGCTTACCAGAAACATTTGTATTATGTTCATTAATCAATGCTTGTGTGTAGTGAATGTGTAATTCTTTGTTTATTCTAGCAGATCCGAACTATTGGTTTGGTTCTGTACACTTTGTTGTTTTTGTATTACTGTTTCTCTGCCGTCCGGCAGAGGTGGAGGACTGGGATGTTTTGTGTTCTTTATTTACCTCCCTGTCGTGTGTCATCGGTTCGCCCCTCTGGGTTCGCCCCTCTGTTGGTCCGGTTTCTTTTCTTCACCTTCTTCCTTTCTCCCTTCTTGTCTCAGTTTAATGTCCATGACGTCAGGAAATTGAACCCACAGTAATCACTAATAAAGATTTTTCATACATATACATCAAGTGGCGTACTACAGCGAAGCTGTAATACTCTGCTTGGGAAAGTAAAACTGTTGGGCTTGTACTTGGTACTCAGACACCAATTCTGAGTAGCATACTGCTAGACAGGACACGTTAAAAAAAAAAAAAAAAAAAAAAAAAGATTCATTGGTCTCTCAAAAATTGTCCTTAGGTGTGAGTGTGCATGTTTGTTTCTCCTGTGTTTCTATGATGGCCTACAGTGAAATGTCGACCTGCCCAGGGTTTAACCTGCCTCTTGCCCAGTGACCATTGGAGATAAGCACCAACCCAAAGCAAATTAGGAAGGATTTGTGGGTGTAGCCAATGGATGGATGATTGAAATAATGTAAGAAAAGCAACCTGGGTGAGTTTGTGAAAATCCATGAAAAAAAATAACAGCAATTGAAACCAAGAATTGTTTAGCACAAGTGTTTTTATTCATTATTTTGATGTTAAATTAAATAAATATGTATTAATTATTTTTAATGATACTGTGCTCCAGTCAATGTGGTTTAGGGTTAGAGGCTTTTAGGTATGCAAACTACAGAAAACTAATCATGCATGTACTCTTCACAGTTGAAGTTTTGATATTTTACTCCAATTTAATTTGTAGAATGATACTTTCATCTCTTATAATGAACGGCATCATACCATGACACTTATGTTTATGTTCTCTGCAAACCCTGCTGATGGTCGATGTAGTGGACGGTGGAAGGAGACATCCTGGAGCTCTCTGCAGAACAGCCTATGATGTTTCACTTCCCAACCAGAGAAGACTAGCCAAGGATCTCATCCATCCATGTCTCTTATGCTTTCAACAGCTCAAGCAAGTGTATATTTAAAAAACCATACACTTGAAAGTATACTCCACTCCAGTTGCGGTATAATTTACTTTGTTCGCTGTTCTGAAATTCTCTGCTAAAATGCTTCAACTCTGGGGGGAAAGGACACAATTGTGTACCGCATTTGAAGGATCCATCCAGTTAGAACTGTCTTCGTCGAGACTCTGCAGTGTAGCATCCTTCAAATGAGTCCTTTAGATGATGTAGACCGTGAATTTGGACACAGCCTGTTTGCTTGTACCCTGGGCCTGCTTGGCATCATTTGGGGTCTGTTTAGTGGTATCAGTCAACTTTAAACTAATTTCTCCTTTAAACAATGACTTGCAAATGTATTTTTTCAATTGAAACATTAGAATTTTAATAATTACCTTTTAAAACAAATTACCGATGCGTTTTTTTATAGTTTCGTCCTCCTTAAACATGTCGTTTGAACGGCAAAGGGACCGCCCACCAGGCGAGAAAAGGGTCAGGATTTGTGAGAGTGCGCATGCGCGTGGAAGGAAAAATAAGGAAGTTGGATGGGACTAGAGAGACGCAGCACAGCGACGTTGGCAGTATTTATTCTACCTCATGTAAAGGTAAGAGGATCAGCAACGGAACACAAGGGGGTTTCTAAACTAGTTAGGGTTATCTATTTCTGTCCTCCCCTTTTCCCCCTGGCTAAATTATTGGAGGCTAATGATTCAGCTAATTAAACAGCTAAAACGGTGGACTATAAGGCTTCACTTTGATAAGCAACCCTCATGCGAGTAGCCTGGCACGGTGGATTTTGAAGCTGTAAATTTTAAAAAACATTTCAAAAAGTGTTAGTAATTATACCCTGGCGTCAGACAAAAACCACTAATTTGAAAACTGACTAAACTTGGACTATTTCAAATCTTATACTTCGTAACAACATCTTTCGTTTTTCTTAGTGGATTTCTTCCTTAATGCTGCAATTCGTATTTATATTACCACCAATAAAATTCACTTTAGCTTCAGTTGCCACCTATAGAATCTGTCATGGTCATTTTTCTCTGGTATTATTTAAACGTATTTGTTTAAAACACAAGCCCCCTTTTCGAAAGATAGGCTTTCTATATGTTCTAATATGGATACATATTTATCTATATTCAATGTTCCTCCAATGACATCAGAAAAGGCATTAAGTAGTTTATGGACTTAGTGGGAAATTTAGTCAACCATAAATACTGATTATAAAGCAAAATTTAGGTAATCAAAAAATGTCTACACAAGATGAGCTTGACTAAAAAACATTCAATGTGGAAATGTTTGTTTTTTTTAAACCCAACCTGAATTTCTCAGAGGAACCTTCCGCAGGGATAAAAATATTTGAGTCTAATTTAATCTAAGCAATCTTTTGGAAAACGGATGACTTGTTATTCAGCAAATAGTTACAGACTCCCTCAATGTGGAGGATATGCAGCCAAAGGGTAACTGTTGGAGAAGATGATGGAAATCTGATGGGCTGATGTAAAGTTTAGATGGAATTAAAAAGACAAATTGTTGAAGACAGTGCACATGCTTTAGGGATGTAACAGTTTGCCGTTACATTCTTAGATTAAAGTCAAAGACTCAAAATAGAATTCTGTGTGTGATGAACCTGTGCAAGATAAGATAATGCTTTACTATTCACAGAAGTGAGTAAATTGCGTTATTGCAGCATAAAGTGTCACAGACCTACGCCTTCAAAGCTGCTGTATAATCGAATCCAGTCCATTGTATTCAGATAAACCCCAAGGTCCTTGTTGCTCTCCACAGCCTGTTTCCATACTTTGGATGTTCAGTAGTTGCAGTGGAGGATGTTTGGGACTGTGGAGCCCTAATCAGTACTGTTCCTTTTTTAATCTATTGTTTTTTTTCCCTCCAAATTGATATCTGAGGGATATTCCACGAAGTAAGCTAAAAAAAAATTAAGGCTCATTTGAAATATCTTCACTTGAATTAGGTTTATTCAGTTCCACCTATTCAAGTGAATTCAATCCCCACTGATTCAAGCAAGGCTTAACAAGCGAGAGTCATGTACGTCAAAACTACATTAAAAGCAGCCTATGTTAATCGATGTTGGATAATTGAGAATGGAAAGAAAGGAAAGAGCTGCGGTCTTCTCCCAGTCTGAGAATGAATTATTGATGCAGCCAATAAGCATCGCACGTGTAACCAATAAGGGGAACACAAGTTGCATAAAAAAAATCTTGTGAGGCTGCATTATGTAATATTGTGAATTAGGTGTTGTTGCCTCACGGACCATTTAAATTGTGACACAGTGAGTGCTCAGAAGAGCCTCTAACGGTAAACCTCTAAATTCATATTACCTCCTTAGGTAGGGCAAGATAATCTAGAGTCTGTTTCAAATTATTGAAACCAGAATATAACATGACAGAAAATAGCTGACAGATCAAATGTGTTAGAATATGATTTAAGAAAGGATCGGAAAATATTTAACTCAATATAAATAGTATCAAGATTTCAAAATGTAAAATTGCATTGATACAGTATTACATTTTACATGTGTATTTTGTTACCAGTTGCAAGGTCCTCTAAGGCTATTTTAACACATTTAGACAGGACAGAATGTTGATTTTTATGGGTCTATCTTAGACAAAACATGATTTTATTTGCAATTATTATTAATGCCTGGTGACAAGAGCGACATGGGTGGAACAAAAAGTTTCTGGCAGCAAGTAAATATTGAATACAGAAGTGTTCTTTTAAAATGTTAAAAGTAAAATCTACATAGAACTACATTTTAAATGAACCCCCCCCCCACCCCACTACATTCCATTTCATAATTTAACCACCAAAAAGAAATCTGCAGATGCTGCAAATGATTTAAAAACTTTATATTGGAGGGTGGGGTGAGGTGAGGGAGAGAACAGCAGCCCTGCATTGTGACGTCACATGCATCGTCCAATCATATTCATCAAGCTAAAATAAGCCTCACAGCTAACCAGCCAAGGAGCAGGACCCTCGTTTATAAAATGTTCGTAGAAACTCTCCAATATTCTATCCTATGAATGAAAGTCAGAATGTTCGTATGAACACTCAAAAGTCCGATTTATGAAATGTGCGGTGGCCACTTGTATGCATGTTCCTCCACAATCATCTGTTGATAAATCCCACATGTGCTTACCTAGTTACTAGTGGGCTGTTTCATCATTTGCGTACAGAAACGTCAATTAACCATATTTGGTATCACCACATCTTGTGACACATGCCTCAAATCCTTGAGTTGTTCCAAAAAATAATGGCCAAGAAAGTGAAGAATGGAATATCATTGACACAAATTGACACAGGCAGTAAATTTGGTCGGGACAGTGGAGATGTTCCTGTTGGAAATAAAGGAAAAATGGTTCAATATAAAACTGAATACAATAAAACATCTCTCAGCGCATAGCTGGGCCAGATTTCCTACTGAGGGTGATCCGATCATTGTATTTGTCACTTGTGTGGCCGTGCGTAATTGGAGACACGGCTTTTGCTGCCATCAGTACAACAAGGAAAAAGTGACAACCTGCTTCACTGATGAGCGGGACATTTAGTTGTTACAGTACAGTTTGCAAACCTATTATTTTGTAGTGTAACATCACATTAAGCTGAAAAGGTTAAAGTGACAAACAAATAAAGGTAGTGGTGCTTGGAGAGTGCAGATTGGGAGTGACAGGATCTCCATGCATGATTACAACCATCATTAAATGATGTATTTCATGGCAAATTTCGAATATTTCCAGAAAGTTTATTGCAAATCCGTCCACAACTTGTTGAGTTATTTTTCTCAAAAATAGATGCATACATGAGCTCCTTGGTGGAGACGATAACCTGCTGCGAAACAGGCAAATATTCTGTCAAAGTAAAACCATTTCAGTGTTGCTGTTCCACCGTTCTAACACTAGATGCTGTCGTACGCACGGTTACAGCTGTACTTATTTTTAGGAATATTTCCACGCACAAGTACAAACTGATAAATACCACACAATGCGTAGAATTGTCCCTACGCATGAAATACGCACGGATCTATGCGTAAGTATGGTGGATAAATCAGGGCCCAGGTTTGTCCAAGAGCATATGTTGCCATGGTGACTGAGCGGGGCTTTAGGTTAGCCTCGTTTGTGGAACCGGATCGGGGAAAATCGAAAAGTTGTGGACTCCTAGGGAAACCTTTTATAAAAAGCAGCACTATAGCTTCAGTGGTTGTTGCAATTATTCAAAAGCTATCTAGAAAGAGAGAACTTTTCATCCTTTTATCCCCTAGTTTTTATTTGAAGCAGGTTGCGCGAAGGGGTTCAAATCCAAGATTGGATCTGATGTGACTTTTTGTTATATTTTAAGAAAAATAAGAGGCAGTGTAGCCACAGCCCAAATTACACCTATCAGAGCTGGCAAAGGGTTTTAAAAATCCTCCTACACTTTCCTCTAAAGTGGACCAGGATTCGACAGGCCATAATCAACAATACCACATCAAATATTGGCTGGTTTTATGCCTGACTCCCCTAGTCATGCAAAACTGCACATATCTGAGTGGCCTGTTATTGTGGCCAGTCTAAGGCACACCTGTGCATTATTCATGTAATCTGCACCTCAATATGACACACCTGCAGGGATTATCTCGGCAAAGGAGAAGTGCTCACTAACACTGATTTAGACAGTTTTTTGAAAAATATTTGAGAGTGTCTGTTTTTGTATATACAAAATGTTTCAGATCTTTGAGTTCAGCTCCTGAAAAATGGGGAAAAAAATAAGTGTTGCGTTTATCTTTTTTCTTCAGTGGACCTTATCTAGTTGAAGCTGTTACGCTGGAGTATTTTACACACCAACCTCTTTGTTTACTCACTCTGCTCTTCGAGGCACACTGCCCTGCATGTTTTAAATGTTTCTCTGCTGGTTGTAATTGACCATCAATTGAAATCGGGTGTGCTGAAACTAGGAGACATCAGAAACATGCAGGCCTGTGTGCCTTTGGGTGCAGGGTTGAAAAACGGAGTCTCTGCTGCTTTCAGTGCAGCGCTGACTTCCTGGAGGATTTCTAAGCAAGTTGTTTTTCCCTCACTCATTCGATTGACGGGAATGAAAAGCCTCTTTTTTTGTGGGGGGGGGGGCTTAAAAAGGCATAACTGTCTACACACAAACACCATTTGAGAACATTTGCAGCCTATTTGACAGGAACTGAATAGCTTATTCCATGTTCTTCATTCAGACGAATAAATGGACCCTTAGACATTGCTGTAGACACTTTTAAACACATTAAACAGACTGTCAGTCATCTGAAAGGGTTACGTTTTCTCTCCCATTTACATAATTAACCACAAGTGGAAATGAAAAGGCTAAATAATTAGGTGCCGTTTTTTGTGTCCTTCCTCGACCAGCCTTTTCCAGGATGTGATGCAGCTATTTTTTTGTTTTTTTAAAGGTGATGTGTTGCTTGTGTCTGGGTTTTTTGTGTGTGTTTTTTTTATTTTTTTAAACAAAATGTTTTTCAAGGATTTAGGCTCCAGGGCCTCTGAGCATTTAATGGTGCCACCCACAGTCTGGTACATCTTAATATTGCTACAGGTTTCCTATGCAGCCTTGAAAAGTATGTTGTTTGCTTCTAGAAGTTTATAAATCTGTGTAAAAAAGTGAATATGGGAAGACATTTTTTCTCTCCAGAATTTCTGTTCAATCTAGAGCTGAAACAACAATCGATTTAATCAATTATTAAAATAGTTGACAGCTAATTTAGTAATCGATTAGTTTTAACCCCTTAAGCCCAAGGGTCCCCCAATTGGGTGACTTTGCGATTTAATTTTTTTAAATGGGCCATTTAAACAACACACACTACATAAAAAAATAGTAATAATGCACATCAAATTAAACAGCACACCAATCACTACAAGGCTATATACACTATTTTTACCAACCACAATCAAAACTCAGATGCCACGTAAATAAATATTTGCAAACAAACAAATAAAATCATATTTTCGTCAACTCAGCTGCCACATTTCTGGCTCTAACGCAACAATCCTTTGTACTACACACAAAAATAACCACTCAAATGAAAGCAGAGACTCAGCCGATTCCAAAAATGCATCCAGGAACCAGCTACGTGAAAGCACCGGAGATATGAGCCAAAGAAAGACTACAACAGGGATTCGCTTTTCAAACTCAAAGCAGTAATATTTGTCCTACCTTTGCAGTTTCGCCATGTAAAGATGATTTCTTCGGCAAATAAACACTATTTTCTGATACTCCCATATGCTGTGCAACATCCAAAACTTTAATTGTGTTTGTATCACAACGTTTGGTTCCTATGCCACCCTTAGAAGGAAATCACGGCGAAGCCATTGGTTTCAACGAGGCTCTGTTCTCGGCGCACTGGTTGGCTGACTCTGTTGTCAATCTATTTGGGGACGTTTTAGCGTTATTCTATTGGCTTCAACAAATTTTTTAAGGGTTTGGATATACAAACTGACCAATCCGCTGTGGAGGTGGGGCCTTGCATAACATAAGACTGTCCAGCAGCCAGAAGGGTGCGCATTCTGCAACAATATATATATATATATATATATATATATACATTGTATTATTATCAGATTGTTTTCAAAAAGGCCCAAAAGGGTTTATTTTAATTCTACTGCACAACATTTGTGATATTAAAATGAAAAGTATAACTTTTACATGACAAAAATAGGAATGGCCCTCTTTGTACCAAACTGTGCCGAATTATCTTGTGTTTTCCTTGTTCTTAATAGAAAGGTGAAAGTTAGAGCCAAATATAATTATTAATAAAAGCGATTAATCTGAAAAATAATCAACAGGTTAATCGATTATGACAATCGTTAGAAATCGTTAGAAATTAAAAATGAGAATTTCTTGAAATAACTTCTAAAGTAAGTTGCTTAAACCACCTTAACATGGTATATACAAAATAAATTTGAGTGAAGACATAGTTAGTTGACTTTCAATGGACATAATGAGCCTAACTTTGTTTAAACACGTGTAGTCGAAAACAAAATCAAAGGCAAATAGTTTGTAGTAGTTTGTCCATGTCCAAAAGCATTATTAACCTATTTAAGTTTCTTTTTAAATTGGAACTCGTAGTCGGCGATATAAACGGAATAAGGCAGAAATTATATAGATTTCACCAAAGGTATAACTTTTGACTATACCGTCCTAGCACAATTATACATTTTGATGATGTCATCAAGCTGTGCCTGAATACTTTGTACCAGCTACGCAAGCAAGATAAATACACTATGGTTGCAAGTTGAAAGTTTGTTTTTCATTTAGAAACCTGTTAAAATTTGAAGCAATTTTATTTCAAATATATACAGATTTTTTTTTCTCAATTTTTTTATTTTTTTTTATGTATATTGAATGGATGAATGTATGGATGGATGGACAGACAATGGGACAGGGATGACTCTTATAAACACAAATGTTCTTGATTTATCCAGAACTGAATGACCCCTTAATGAAACTTTGGACTTTCCTTAACTGTTTATGGACCTTTTTATTTGCCAAGCCGTTATTTGTTTGGACTGATCCCAACTAGATGCAAAGTAACATCTAAAAATGTGTGGCTAACTGGGACTACTAGTCTGTATCTCTCTCCCCAAACAGCTGTTATGCCACGCTGACAGCAGCTGGAAGCAAAATGTTGGCTGCTGGACTATCCAACAATAAGGTTAAGTATTCCCGGCTGTCCGCTGACGACGATGGCTACATCGATCTGCAGGTGAGAGACTCTAAACCAGCGCTCTTCATCTGTATGTCTTCAACATCGAATATGCATTTAGGATCACCTTGAAAAGAGATTAACATACCACACATTATAAAATGACCAAGAGATTTTATGGTCAACTTTAAAATATTGAACTGAATTATGTAGAATAGATTATTTGGTGATTGAGATGTACTGCAAGTTGACACAGCATCCTTTCTCAGCTGCTACAACCATTTATTCCCTGTGTACCATGAACTCATTTTAGTTCAAGAAGAGTCCACCAAAAGTCCCTTACAAGGCCATCGGCGTGGCGGTAATCCTGTTCCTGATTGGCTCCTTGTTGATCATCTTGGGAGCCCTTTTTCTGGCTGGGGTCATCCCGGTTGAGGTGAGTTTGGTCGATGGATATGATGAGCTCTCAGTCAAAGTTCTTCTTGAATCACTTGGCTCCAGCAGAACTTAATGTACGTCTAGAGACGATCCATTTCTGACCCTTCTGACCTAGTTATCTGTGTCTACAAAACACAAACAGTTTATAGTTTGAGCTTTGGCGCATTTTTATGTCTGCATGATTCCTAGATCAAAGTTGAGTGGCTTAAAGGGGACATATTGGTTGCTTTAGTATGCAGGGTTTTTCCTGGCTCAAATTGAAGCAGAATTGGTACCATCCTGACCATGCGCCAACAAATGCATGAATTCTGTGCATTCAACTGACTCACTTTTTTTAAAGGCAACATTTTTTTTTGTTAAGCGTTCTAATAAGAATATGACAATGATCATATTAAAGCATTATTTTATTCAATCAATATACACACAAAAATAAGGAGCCGACTTTAAACTGAAAGTGCATTAAGTTGTAGGGATTTATCCACACATCTGGCAGTCAGACATTAACTATTATTATTAACGTTAATTATTTAATTATTAACTATTCTTAGCCTATTATTATTCTGTTCCACATTTCATCATAATAATCACTGAAGTTATAAACAGGTGTTGAAAGTCGCATCTTTTTTTTTATTAATAACAGTTGAAAACTAATGGATTGTGTGATTTGTTTCTCAAATGGCAGACATTAAAAATCCACATATAGTACAAGGATGGCAGATTTATACGTATCCGCCCCAGAAGAATATGCAACAGTAAAATGCATTACCTTTGCGACCTTTTGCTGTTTTTGCCCGTTCTGTGCAGAGAAACTTCAGTTTAATTTACGGATCAGAGTCCTGCAATAGGACGGGTTCCTGCGGCTAATCTGCTGTTTCAGGTGGACACATCAAATCTCTCTCTGGGAGCGCTGGATGCTGAGATAGCGAGGATAATCTGCATTCAACGCAAAGATGGAGAGATTTTCAGATTCTCTCCACACAATGGAAAGTGGGAGTCAACCAAAAATATTATATTAATATTTTTCACCCATCCACAGTAAAAAAAAAACTTCCGCCAAACCCATGACATTTAGATTATGTATTTTTCCATCTTTAAACGGTACCTGCAACATATAATAAATATATTTTCTCTTCCTGTTTCCCAGTGAATTAGACAGGAGGAAAGCTCTCAATATTATCTCTATAATCTGTTTAGATCCATAAATATGATCGCATTTGTAATCCGCTGTACATTATTTAGAAAAATCGTCTTTAGTTACGCAAATGGCTGGATCGCTCACGCAAAAAGTAGGTCAGACGCTGAACCGATCATTTTACAGCGCTCTGTGGCTGTTATGAACCAGGCTTCAGGTTTGGTGGAGACAAACTCGTCATAAAAAGTGTCCTATCCTGCATTCTGACCGCGATTCTGACCCTCGCCAGTCCCTGCCTGCAATTTTCACATCTTGTCACAACCATGATTATCTTTGAACTGCTTGGTACGATAATTTGTCTGCAGTTTCACCTGGATTCCTGACTATCCTCGTGAGGTTGTTTTTTAAAGTAGTGGCTGATTTTTCCACGCTAAGATCCATTATTGTTACTCTGAGACGGAGGATGTTTAAAAAAAAATAAACATGGCATGCTTGGATGCAAAAAACAAAACATTCACCTGGTTGAAGAGCCGGGGGAAAATCAGGACACAGATAGAACTAACTAGCGGGAAAACCCCATTTTTACACTCTATGGACAACAATTTTTATCGTCTTTTTCTTCGCTTCCCCCGGCACACCGCTGCTGATACAGCACCCCCATAGTAGCGCAACGCTGCAACTGCAGTTAAAATAAACATCCATATAGCTGGGGGGAGAGCGATATCAGGCTGGGGCGGCCAGCAAATTAGCTAGAGGCGGCCGCCACGCAAATTTGAACGGAGGAAAAACCCTAGTATGTATATTTGGGTATCTTTACAACTAAGTCAATATTTTATGAACTGCGTGTGTCAAGAAATGGGTAAAAAAAAAGCTGTTTTGTACTTCCTCAAGCCTGTAACGTCCCAGTCAGTGTATTTGGCATAACCCCAACCCTACTCCGTTGATGTCTCCACCCGCACAGCCTCAGCAACCTGAGCAGCCGCACCCCCATGGCTTCACCTGTATGCAACAGCCAGAGTGCTTCCCTTTGATGGTGCTAAAAGGAATATTCTTTAAATTTTAAAAGAGAGGAAATATATCCTCATAGGTCACAATACCTAAATATTAAATTTGCTACAGCGGATTATTTTAGACAAACCCCAAAAACAGATAGTGGCGATCACTTACAAGAAATATCTTTTATGTGTCCAAAATGTGTCTTTTTTTTAATTAGAACCGGATTTACTTCATTAATAATCCGACAGTCCTCTTTTAAGGAAGCTTGGTTATTGTGTCCATCCGAGTGAGTCTCCACCCTTTGACAGCGGTGATAAAAAAATAAAAAAACACAATGTGAAGGTTCGTTCGCTTTGATTGTCTTGAAAATTGTTATATAAATGCAATCCATTATTATTATGTCATATTTCTTTATTGCTCCTCTAAATGAATCACAAAGAAAGTGATCACAATGAGCATTTAAACCTTTAGGTATTCAAAAATTACATATAAAAAATGTTTAATTTTCTATTCAAACCTGACATTTGGTAGTTTGTATGATGGAAATTTTGCTGTGAACTACAGTTTAAGACGTAGCCCATTTTATACTTTATAGCGCCTGGTGCTACAGTAAATGCACTGATATATTTCTCTTCCCACAGCAGACATTTTTACCTATCGCAGCAGGAGAAGCCCAGGTGAAGCAGAATTTGTTAACGCTGGCTTGGTCCCATTAGTCGACTCAGTGAGCTGTGAAACCTGCACAACTTTGAGGATGCTCCAGCTGTCTCACCTGCATGAATATGTGGCTGCTTTTAGTTTTATGATTAATGAAGTCAATATGACAGCAAATAGTGTTGTCTGTTCTTATCGATGCCCCAACAACCTTTTACAATGAACACGACCTTCAAAACTGCAGCTAAAACTTCCAAACTTCAGATTAAACAAACTGTTTCAGTGATATTTCTTTCGATTTTATTATGTTCTATAAATTAAAGTTTGAAAGTATAGAACTGACTGTAGATTTTGGGGGCGACTGTGGCTCAGTGGTAAAGTAGAGTTGGCTTGTAGGGTCTGAGGTTTGATTCCAGCTTCCTCCAGTCACATGTCGATGTGCCCCTGGGCAAGGCACTTAAAAAAACATCGTCCTATCAAGCCATGTTGGCTATCGGTGTATGAATGTGACTGTGAATGGGTGAATGTGGCTTCAATGTAAAGCGCTTTGAGTGAACTAGAAATGTGCTATATAAGTTCAGTCCATTTACCATTTAGATTTGTTGCATTTGTACTTGATTTAAATCAGGATTCCTACAGGTTTTGAAATGATTTGATTTAGATTTTTTTTTCTTAATTTAGAGAAGTTTGAAACAGAAAGGAGTATCTGCACAAACATGCTTGTATTTCAAGATTTGACACATTTCTAGTTGTCCGTGGCCATCTATACTCACTCACTTGTTTATTCAGTGACTTACTAACTGATTCACTAACCTACACTCCCTAACTCGCGTTTGCGCTCTTACAAACCTACAAACTCATTTGTAACTCTCTCTCACACACACTCACTTACTTACTTGCCATCTCACTCATTTGTTAACTCACCTACTCACTAACTTACTCACTAATTAATTTATTAGCTCACTCTCACTAACTCACTCACCAGCCAACTCACTTGCTCCAACATAATTTTTTTTTCCTAGCTCACCAGATGGCTGACTAATTTGCATACTGACTCACAACTTACCAACTTACTTTTTCACTAACTCACTTGCTCCACTCACTCGCCTTCTCATTAACTTGCTTACCTTCTTACTTAACTCATTAGCTCACTCTCACTAACTCAATTGTAGCAAGGCTATTTTTTTCTGTACAACACACTTTGAACAAGTGAGTAATTCAAGGTGCTTTACATGATTCGGCGATAAATAAACACAAAACATGCAATAAGTAATACATTATGGAAAGCATAAAATAGAGAAAATTACTTTGGCACTCTCAGGAGGTCAGACATTCTGCTGGATTCAGACAGTCATCCCAGCTGGGCTGTGCACAGCTTCATCTAAGCAAGGATGCCTCACTCACTCACTGTACCAATTTTTACGCAGTTCTGGTAATCTGCAAAAACATAGAAGCTGTTTTATGATTATTATATATGATTTGTTCTGAGTTATAAGCTGGGGCTTATAACTCTGAACAAATCATCCATGTCAAAAAGTTACCATAAAGTAGAAAAGGGAATTAGGCATGAAACACACAAAACATATGAACCATAAAAAAGCTTGAAAAGCATAAAATGCAACATTAGAGACCCAAAACTCATTGCGCATAAAAACAAAAAAATTCCAGCTTTTATTAGCAGCTTACTCATAGGCAGCTCTAAACGGATGTTTTTTTAGTTTGATTTAAAGTAACTCAGTGTTTCAGCAGCTTTGCAATCGTCAGGACGTTTGTTTGTAAGGGCAGAGTGGATACTGAAAGCTGCTTCACCATGTTTGGTTCTGATTCTAGGGATGATTATTAAGCCTAGTTTATACTTCTCTGTCTATGTCGAAACAGATTGACGCAACGGTATTATCTGTAGACGCAAGGTCTGTCCGTCACCTACCCAACAACAGACGGAGTACCCAATTTTTTACTATCCGTCTCCATCAACAGAGAGCGTATGCCTAATTGGTCAGCTCAACAAAATCCAGAGATCGTTTCGTCAAAAAGGTACTCTATAGTTAATCTAATCAATAGTCAATGGAGTGTTTGGGCACTAAAAGGCTTTATACTGAAAGGACAATTTATCTAATGTGGTCTTTTGACGATTTTGAAGAGGAGGTGAAGAGAACAACAAAACGTTATGTTTGTTTCCATGCATTTTTAGAGTATTCAGTGATCTGCAATTCTAGTAAAAAGCTTTACAGCTCAATCTAGACTTTCGTCCATTGCTCCTTGAGGGGGAATGCGTTCACAAACTAAAAAAATAAAGTCTGCACCACCTGCCGTCGTGGTTGGGGATTGCTTTGCAACACTAACACACCAAGGGAGAACTATAAACCAGAAACGCCTCCGTCAATACGTCTGCTTGTGTGCGCAAACTTGCTGACGAAGAAGTATAAACTAGGCTTAAGGCTGGAATTATAGGAACTTAGTCATCTGGAGGGTAATTTAATAATTTATAAACTAGTAAAATATTTTGATTTATTTTCTGACCTAGAGGGAGCCAGTGTAAGGACTTTAGAACTGGGGTGATGTGGTCTACTTTGCTGGTTCTAGCGAGGACAGCAGCAGCAGCGTTCTGGATCAGCTGCCGCTGTCTTTGTTTTTTTTTTTGTGTGTGTGTTTTTTCCAGGCAGACGTGTGAAGACGCTTTCGTAATAATCTAACTGATTAAAGATAAATGCATGGATGGGTTTTTCAAGGTCCCGTTGCAACATTAGTCCTTTAATCCTAGAAATGTTCTTCAGTTGAGAGAAGGCCGACCTTGTTATTGCCTTTGTGTTTTTAAAAGTTCAGGTCTGAGTCCATTACTACAGCACTTTTTTAAACAGTTAAGTAAAGAAATATAACACCAGGAGATAAAAGGTTAGTCAGAAAGCAGTTCTGTTTAAAGTAAAGTTGTCAGAGTTGAGAGGACGAGTTTGCTTTAATCTGAGTTCTGTAGGAATCTCAAAGGTTGTGTGAGGTTTTGAACAGCCACCACGGAAAGGCTCTAAACTTCTAAACTCCTTTCATGAAAATCATAAAACTTAAAGATCTCCTAGAGTTAAAGATAAAGCTTTGATTTTCATTCTGCACTGCAGCTTTTTGTCTGCACCAACACAGAAAAACAGATTGTTTTAAAGCCTTCATGCTGCAGCAATGCTGCAGTGCACCTCTGAATAGCCAGTGGGACTCCAGCACTGACTCGGTGCATGATACTGCCATCTGGTGGTGGAATCCAGCACATCACTCTGGTGTTTCCAGGGTTGCTCTGCATTAAACTGCTTTCTGCCTCACCCTGATATGTTTTCCTAGCACTTATTTTCCTTCAGTATTTGATGTTTATGTAGACACCGATTCTATGTTTTGTTCCCAGAATCCCGACCGCACCATCCCCATCATCGTCATCGGCCTCCTGGTCTTCCTGCCCGGGTTTTACCATCTGAGGATAGCCTACTATGCCGCCAAGGGTTACCGAGGTTACTCGTACGATGACATCCCGGACTTCGGCGACTGATTCAAAGGCCTGTTTGCTCCTCTGAGCGTATGTGGATGGAGGATGAAAGGTCCCTCCTCTTGAAGCCCTGGAGTGCTGCGTTCATCCTGGAGGCCGTCGGGTCAGAGCTTTGCTGAAATATAGCGAAAAATTCTATACCTGTGTGATGTTTCATCTCTGCTCTGTTTGCGCTCCTTTCTTCCACACATTATTGGCCTCAACGCTGAAGTATGACTGACCTGAGAGATTTTAGGAAGCAATACAAGATGCAGAGGCTAATAATGATATCACCTTAAGATGAAACTGAAAATGAATATTGGCTCTGAAAATAAAATTTGGCATTGAAAAATATAATTTTACCTGAAAATCTTAATTTGGAATCTGAAATAAGTGTAGTGAAAATGTCTATTGATAGTGAAATAAAAATTGAAAGTGAAAAACGTGTCAATGAAACTCAAAATATAAGCATTTAAACAATTAACTCACAACCAAATTCTTACACTTCATTTTTATTTATTTTTTTCAATGCCAATCTTTATTTTTCAATGCCAGTCTTTTTTCACTGCTGCTGCTTTTCAGCTTCATTCAGATGATACTAATTTCACGTCGCGTACGCATGCGGGGGGCGGAGCTTCAGCTGTCTGTGAGTCAGGCTGTTTCATACCCATTAAACCCACTAAAAGTGACTTGTAGTTCCTTTATTTTTTTTTTCATTCTCAAAATGTCCACGTTACAAAAAACTCCACTGCTATAGCTTCTGTAATGTTTATTTTATTTATTTAACTTTTCAGGTAATCGCCATTTATGTCTTTTCATTTGGTATATATGGTGGTCCAGTAGTTAAGGGTCTTGCTTAGAAACCCTATGTTTATGGGTTCAACTCCGCTAGACTGCATTGTCCTTCAAGCTTTTCAAATTCTTCTTCTTTGACCAGGTTTCCTGATCCCTCAGTCGGCTTATGGTCTGCAGGCTGCACAAACCTTTACCTTTACGTGCTCCGTCAGCAGTATCTTAAACCTTGTGCATAAGTGTGCGCAAGTTAGTATAGCCTAACGTTCTACTAAGTTGAGAACACTTATGCACAAGGTTTAAGATACTGCTGCGATTTAAACCAAATGAAAGGACGCAAACTGCGATTAACTCAAAAGTTATATCAAAATAAACATTACAGAAGCTATAGCAGTGGATTTTGTTGTAACTTTGACATTTTTAGAATTACAAATATATAAAGGAACTGCAAATGACCTTTAGTGGTTTTAATGGGTATAAAACGGCCTGACTCACTGACAGCTGGAAGCACCTGCGGCTCTGAAGCCCCGCCCCCCGCGTGCGTGCACGACGTGAAATGAGTATCAGCTGAACGAAGCTGAAAACCAGGAGCAGTGAAAAAAGACTGGCATTGATAAAAAAAGATTGGCATTGGAAAAAATATGAAAGTGTAAAAAAATTGATTTTCAATTAATTGTTTTAATGCATATATTTTGAGTGTCAATGACTTTTTTTTTTCAATTTTTATTTTACTTTCAATACAGACATTTTCGCTGCATTTATTTAATATTCAAAATTATGATTTTCAGTTACAATTATATTTTACAATGCCAAATTTTATTTTGAGCGAATATTTCTTTTCAGTTTCATCTTAAGGTGATATCATTATAAGCCCAACAACTGTTTGCTCTTCTACAACTCGACACACAAGTCATATACTGTATTTACTACTGCTCTGTGGATTCTGTAACAGTATATTATCATATAGATTTATCCCGGTTTATCTTCTTTACAGGTTCTTATGTATTATTATACAATCCAAAGTGGATATTTTATAGTGCACAGGTATGTTTTTTAAATGCAAGGTGTAAAATAATTGTTTGTATTCTTGCTCTGTGGTTGGAATATTTAAATGAAATGTTTCTTGTTAATATGCTGAGGTGATTTGACAATAAAGAATGTTTTGAAGTTGCTTCATCGTGATCATTGAACTTACTTTCTCCATGAAACAAATCATTTGAAAGTGGTAACGTAGACAGAATATAAAAGGTTTTCATCAGACTGGTTTTAACTTGTCACATTCACTTGAATAACGTATTGAAAAATATGCCAAGTACTTTTAACAGTACTTTTATGATTACTAAGCATTTCTACACTAGAGTACAATTTCTGGCTACTTGATGTGCACCAAGTAACTTATCTGAATGAAGTTTTACGTTTTAACCTAAAATGCACCAGACACAGAGCTGAAGTTTATGTGTAAGTGACCCATCTTTTTTTGTTTCATAGTTTATCTTCCTCCTGCTGCGCCTATTGAACCATTTGGAGGTCAATTGGAAATACAGTAAACAGTAGATATTCTAACTGGAAGTATATTTTATTAAAATTCATTGATTTATTATTGTATTCTGGTTTAAAATGAAACGTAGGAAAAAAATGCCTAAATTGTATTTAAAATTGTTATATTTTGTGAGGTTTTAAATATGTATAATTTCCTAATATTTTTGTGTTTTGAACATAAAAAATTAGCACAAACTTTAGTGTTTTAAAAAAATTTGTACTCAATTTTTTAGATAACTACACTTCACTACATTCTTTAAAGACATGTTGCAGTAGTGGTACTTCTGTTTTTTTGCTTTTTTTTAGACTCTTTTGCCCAATTTTAATTTATTTCATACATACAGTTGACACTAAATATTTACATAAACCGCACAGAACAAAACCAGTTTATTGTCTTACAGT
This sequence comes from Apricaphanius iberus, assembly GCA_028564705.1. Lineage (NCBI taxonomy): Eukaryota > Metazoa > Chordata > Actinopteri > Cyprinodontiformes > Aphaniidae > Apricaphanius > Apricaphanius iberus. The sequence goes on from JAPXFQ010001666.1 coordinate 433,695, forward strand.
CTGATATATCAGACGAAACTTTTCATGTTTTAGGGCATACTAGGATGAATAAAATTATTTTGATTATTTGATTCTTTTTTTAGTAAAAAAAACAAACAAAACATTTAATTTAAAAGCTGTGGAAAATGGGTGCTAACACATTCATGTGCAGGAAAAGAAACACGTTTTTGAAAACAAACATGGGATTTGACATTTTTACTTCCGCTCTTTTAAGCCAACTGGTTTGCTGGGTGCAGAGTCCAACGGTTTGACCTCGAATATGAGGGAAATGACGCCCCCTGGTGGTTGTGGCTTACCTGGATATCATCAGGGGATTTGAAATGGAAAATATGTCAGCTTGAACAAACAAAACGCTCACTGGATTTAAAATTCAGGAGCTTCCAGAGTTGGGATGTGGTCTCTGATAATGATGATGATGATGTGCTGAACAGAACAAGGAAGCAGCAGCGGAGGGAGGGACGGAGGGAAGGAAGGAAGGAAGGAAGGAAGGGATAGGCTCCTGAGAGCGTCACCTGTACGTGAAGCGAACACCTGTTGCCCAGTGGGCTTTTAAAGACGCACAGAAAAAGAAGGAAAACGCTCGGATTAAGCTGGGGATCCCAAGGAACAATTATCTCTTTCTGCTCAATTTAAAACTGTCGCTCCAGTTGGTCTGAAGGAAACATGCAGAGGATTTGTTTTTAAAGGGAAACCAACCACCGAGCCACAGGTAAGATTAAAAACACGGCCAGGAGAGAAGTAATGAAGTCCCGCTGAGGGGTTAATTCAATATAATACGGGGAAAAAACTGTTTTATATTGATAAATTGCTTTATATTTTCATAACCAAATAGAGACTCTAAATCCAAAAGGTTTTAAAATGTTCTTCCTTTGTAGTTGCTGTTTCAAGCGAGTCTGACCTATTCAACCCCTTGGACTCATAACTCAGGAAGATAAGGTGCCTTACTGACAAACTGGAACATAAAAGCGTCTGTTCTATTTTCATATATCGATTCATTTTAAAAACTCAAATAACTATATTCCAAGCAACTATCAATGTAAACATCTCTCATCTAAAGAAAGGGAATTTAGTGATATGCTTTTAATAAAAAATATCCAACACTCAGCCACTTTGAGCTGTAACCGGTTATATGTAATAATCCAAACAGGAACTTAAATAACTGTAAATACAGTATAACACAATTCTTGTTATAAATAATCAATTATATATATATATATATATATATATATATATATATATATATATATATATGTATATATATATATATATATATGTGTAATATGAACATCTTCAGACATACTTGTCTGCCTAATTCATGAAAGTGCAAACGACAAAAACAAATGGCTCTCCAGCCCTCATGGGTGAGACTTAGCTTGTTTACAGGTACAACATGCAGATTGACCCTGAGGCATAATACGTTGCTTTATTTATTTATACTTTTTTAATGCCTCCTTAGTGTAATTATGTAGTTCAAAATACCCGAAGTACTATTATTTTGGTATTTGTTTACCAATCCAAGGTCATCATTACTTCCTACAAGTTCCCTGTTAATTTAAGATCTATAATATAGGAACAACCTTTGGCCAGACAGATATTTATTGTAAATATTTAAAACAAATGCAGATATAAGTATATCTCCAGAATGTTTATGTGCTGATCCTAAACCAAACAGAAAGGACTCCCAGCTATCACTAAACACTGCTATTTGGGAACATTAATGGTTTCTCATGCAGCTACAGTAGAACAAGGAAGAAGTACCGAACCAGAACTTTGCCAGCAATAAGATTCATAACACGCTCTGCACAGAACTGAATGACGCACCTGAAACAGTGTCCTTATCTTTTAAACACAGACTGTTTTAATGTTGTTATTTTTTTCTCTGCTCTGGCTACGTCGGCTTGTACTTTTTTACTGATTTATTTTAAATCCAATAAAATCTCCAGTCAGGTGAATTTAAGTTGTTAAACAACAACATTTTAATGAATTTAAAGGAAGGGATTCATGAAGGAAAGTTATATGTTTAATCCTGATCTATGTTAAATAAAAAAATTATCATATACATATTTGTATATATTTCTGTGTCTTAAGTGTTAAAAAAGTACTTGTATTGAGGGAGACCAGAGTCTATATTCATTCCAGTGATAATTGGAAACTTCTCCCAGATGATGTTTAATAATTTTAAAAAGTCTCTTGCTGGTTTTTATCGAGCCTCTTGAGACACCAGCTGGGCTCTCATTTTATTGGATAATTTTTTCCCTCTCTCAAAGTTTACATCATCAGAGAAACGAACTCAGTGGAAATTAATTAACCTGAAAAAAAGGAGAAGAGCCCTGTATGGTGCCTCTTGATTTGCAGCAGTACTGTAAACACTTGATTTCGATGTCTAAAGCGGGCTGAAGTGGAATAAAATTACCAATCTAACAAAGGTCATGTTAGCCCCTCAGCTGCTGATGTTGTGTATTTTCATGTTAAGAGATTCATACCATCTGTTTAAAACCTTGGAAAATTGGGATTGGGGGTTTTGCGAAAGCTTCAACTTGCTTCCTGGGTTACAGAACATGGCTGTTCAGATATCATTTATAAAGGAAAATATTTTTTTATCATAGGCATTAGTATAGCTTTACAGCACAGAGCTTGTGGCCTTGCACGCGCTTGTGTGTCTTCAGCCTTCAGGATGAAAAGAATGCCCTGACTTTAAATTAAAGCCAATTATTTTCTTTTTTTATTCTGAGTTTAACCTGAAACACCTTTTGGGTTAAGTTTGAAAAGCTTAATTATAACAATATCTCAATATTTCATACAGCAGCTTTACCTTGAATCAATTCTGCAGCAGCTTGGCTCATTGGAGCTGGTGTGTTTTGCAATGCAGATTGGCAGAAAGACGGATGATTCATGTCTTTTCTTCAGATGTTAAGATATTGTTGTCAGTCCAATACAGATGGTACCATGCAAAATAATCCACGCGGAATATATAAATGAAACCTGAAAATCAAACAGTATTTATTATTTTAACAGTATTATAATAATGTACCAATGGGAGAAGGTTGATTTTTAATATGCTGAGGGGATTTGACTGGGTTACAGAACATGGCTGTTTTACTTTTTATGTGAATTTGACTTTGTTCTGGGAAAATAATGTTATCATACTGTATTACTTTCTTTACATTTCAAAGTTTACATATATTTGCTTACTATTTGGTAGAATTACAGTTTTAAACGGTGTGACTGTGGGCCAAATGTTTGGGTATCATTCCACAACCTTCTCACAATATTTTGCTGAAATTTCGGCCCATTCCTCCTGACAGAACCAATGGAACATAGTCAGGTTCGTAGCCCACAGGCCAGCATGCACATTTTTGGTTTTACACATTTTTTTTTCTTCCGTCATGAGGTCATCCATTTTGTGAAGTCACCCAGTCCCTTCAGCAAAAGAAGCACACAGCATGACGATGCCACTCTTGTGCTTTTCAGTTGGAGTCAATTTCTCAGGCTTGCAGTCTTTTTTTCTCATTAGAACAGAATAGTGATTAGGGCTAAAACATTTTATGTAGCTTCATGAGATCATATGAGATGTCTGTAAAGCAAAAGGTTCGAACTGTTTTCTCTTGTCTGCTTTATAAATGAAGGCTTTTTCTCTGAGTAATGTTAATACATGACTCTTCACTGTGGATAATGAAACGCTTACCAGCTTTAGACAGTTTTTGCTCTAGGGTTGAGTTGTACCATCTTACGTCAAAACATGCTCACCCTTGAGACATAGAACCCACTTTTATGGCATTAAAAACTCTTTAGTGATTTGAGTCCTACAAAAAAAACCCTAAAAAATAGGGATTTCCTTGTGTCAATAGGCAACTTTACACTGGAACAGACAGAGGTCACAAGTGGGGTGCCTCAGGGCTCCATCTTCGGGCCCCTTGTATTTAATCTACATGCTCCTGCTAACCCAGATTATAACAAGAAATAAGATAATTAACCATAACTAGGCAGATGATACACATCTTCACATTACTGTCATCAGGTGACTGAATCCATCCAAGCATTAAGGAAACGCATCAAGCAAACCGACAGAGGGATATACCATGATTTTCAGGTGATAAAAATAACAACTATTGATCAGTCCCAAAATCTAATAATAGACTCAGACCTGAACCTCCAGGGTCACACAAGGGCAATAACAAGGTCAGCCTTGGCTATGCAGCGCCAACGTCGGGCAACTTTGATATCTAGTCGAAACAAACATGGAGAAGCAGCTTCCAGTTTTTATGCTGCCCTTATCTGAAGCAAACTTCCAGACAACTGCAAAGCTGCTGGAACACTGAGTTCCTTTATATCAAGGACAACAAGTCAAGTGTTTAGAGCTACCTTTGATTGATTTATTAACAATGTCTGGAATAGGACATGTTCCTCATGTCTTCGATTTTGTTTTCTGTTTTTATTGTTGTTTTATTCTTGCTTTTATTTTTCTGCTAATCACCCAAACCATCTTTAATTGGCTTGTTTCTAAAACTGTAAGACACAAATAAATCTGCTTGCCTTATGGTGTTTATACACATTATATCTCTTTGAGTATCTGAAAACTGTACCCAAGGATGAACCAGAGTTGTGTTGCACAGTGCAGAAAAAAAGCAGAAAAAGAAGCAATTTGTGACCCCCGTGTGGTTACAGGTTGACTTTGTGACTTTAGTTTGACCTGTATATAGCTGTTCTTTGTATCAGGGCTTTACAGTGACTGTACCTGTCAGATTAGGTCAACAAGACATTTTGGTGTTCACCTTAAATCACAGAAAAGACTGCAAATATTTGCGCTCAAAGCATTCAGATGGCTACTAAAATAGAACCCTTTTTATTTTCCCTGTCCCATTTTCTCCCAGTAAGTGCACATCAAACTGAGCCAGACGGAGGGTTTCCATTGTGATGGAAGGAGCGTGTTTGGATTTATAAAATCAGCCTTTCTAACACATGTGCAAGGATGAGAAAAAAATAAGATGTAGATTAACAGGGGCCTGGCTGAAGAAAGTTCCCAGGGGGAAACTCTTATCACAGTAACAAAGACGAACTGGGTAGGAGCCGGGTGAATGCCAATGAAAAGCATTTTATTTCTCTTTTTTTCCCTGAGAGAGATGGCTGACAGTAGGCACTCCAAAATGACATTTTACAGCCTCAAATATCCTAGTGATGATGAGTTTTGCAAAGAATAACTTAAATCTTAAATACAAGCTGTGGGAGAAGGAAGGTATGAGAGAACAGAGACCAGTTCGAGGACAAATTTGTCAGGATTTTGGAACAAATGAGAAACTATCCATTTTAAATTGTTTGAGGCCATGGTTTCTAATATTAAAAGGATGTTTTAACTGGTTGAAGTTGGGTTCTGTTGGAGTTTTTAAGTATCCTACCCGTCATTGGTTCAGATGGGGAAGTGGTGGGTCAAAGCACTGTTAATTAAGTTATCCCCCTTTGTTTTCTATATGCATCAGCAAACCGTGTACTTTATGTAGAAGTCATTAGAAATTAGATAATCTTGTAATCCCTTGATTTGTGTTGAACTGCATACTACTACCATTTTCATTGAACATGTCATTGGGCCCTCTACAATCAACATTTCCTTCATTTATATTTTTGATTTAAAACAAAGATCACACAAACTTTTTTTATATATATACATGTGATAGACTTTGGACCCCCACCTATTCACGGTTCAGGCTTCAGGGATTTAACTTTTTGCAAATTGTTCTGTGAAATGTAACTCGAAATTATTTGCGAAAAATCTGCCCTGCCCTGCACTGTCTCTACTGTCCGTTAATGCATTTGAAGTTATATGTGGTGTTTGGAACTATTAAAACAGGCAATTCTAAGCAGTTTAAGAGGGATTCTTAAGTATTTGTGGATTTCAGCTGGCGGGTTTGTTCTCAAACATAGACCGTAAATAAATTGGAGTCAGACAAACCCTGAGGTGACGTCACCCATAGGTTTTAGAAGAGCAGAAAATTAAGCCATCTGGGTGGTTCCCACCGCCGCCATCTTAGCCACATCACTCGCCTCCTCACTCTCAGAAAATCCAAAAACTGGCAAAAACTGTGAGTGTGAGGGTGGAGGATTGACACTCTGAGCCGACATAACTGCAAGCTAGTCAGAAGCTAGACTGGAGCTAACGTAGGCTGCAGCTGGTTTCAGCCAGATGACCGTGATTGAGAGACTCTTGCCCCTTTTCCACTAGCACCGGGTTAGACCCAAAAGGGTCGGGTCAGCACGGTCTAAAACGGAATGGTTGTGTTTCCATTATCATCTCAGAAGAAAGGTAGAGGGCTAAGATATGGGCGGGCTTATCTTACAAATCTCCAGCAAAAAGCAGTCACAAAGTCTACATAAAAACACAGATCCTCTCAAAAGTTAAAGAAAGAAGGAACTAATAGTTAAGTTCAGAGACATGAAATGGCTGAAGTCTTAGTATTAGTCCCAGGCTGAAGGCTTGCAGTGCTGTCGAGGGTTTTTAGAACTGTGTTTCTGCAAACTACGGTGCTTCAAGATGCGATAGGAACGTGGAAAGGTCCCCATTTCAGAAATGTTGTTACTCTGAGTAGTTGAATCTCCATTGAGAATTTTTTTGTTATCCATCATATCTCTAGTTATTGTCTACTACATGAAAGTATTGTGTTTTCTGACAAAAGCATTGATATTTTTTGTAATTTTTTTAACTTTGTAATTTTACAACCACATTCTTCAATTTATTTATTGTGATTTTACATGATAAAGCAATAAAAAGTGTTTTTACAATTGTGAAGTGGAAAGAAAAGGATACAGATTCTATTTTCTATTAAAAATTGTGACACATTGTTTTACTGTATCTGTAAATGTAATGCAGACTAATCTTAATCTCGGTAAAATTCATGTTAGCAAATGCTTTCAATCTAATTTGATCGATCTTGAGCTGTTGTGGAGAGATGAATTTGCAATAATTTTAGTCTGTAGATGTCTTAAGCCCATTGTGACAAATGGCTTGCAACTGTAACTGCACCCAACGCTGATTCTATGAGGAATTCACTAAGTGGGACTAAATAAAGATGCACACTTTTCCAATTATTATTTTTTGTAAAAAAAAAAAAGATGTACAAAACATGCATAATTTCTCTCTAACCCTACGATTATTCTCTAGTCTGCTTTGCCCTGTTACATAAAAAATAGGTGAAAAACACTTAAATGTTTGGTTATAGCACAATAAATGACTATAAAAAAGTTAAAAGCGTATATATTTATATGTAGTTTACAAGGTACTGTAGCTGATAATATCCAACTGGAAAAGTAAAATCCAATCAAATTTTCTCAGCCAAAGGCTTTTGACGAGGCCAAACTATTGAAAGTTTCAGATTTTCTCTCTCTCTCTCTGTCTCTTTAAAAGAAAGAACAGTTTGCTAATGGCAGATTGGCTTTTGGAGCTTTTAGTGATCTGGAAATCAGCTCCCAAAATGATCAACTGCAATAGCTTCAGCGCTTTCTCTGGCTTATCTGGTGAAAAATTTGGGTTAAATATGATAATCCTTAAAAGCCACAGCCATACTTTGTGCTTGGAAATTTTTCAATCCTTTTTTAAACTGAATTGTGTCAGTACGATTAGAATTTATGAAGTAAAATCTCTTGCCTAACAAATTACCAACGCTATTAACTCTGCTTCTATATTGTTAATTTTCACATCGTTCAGCTCTTAAAAAAAGTTCAGGCCATATGTGGTTTTATATTTTTATATCTGCTGAATACCTGCAAGGATAAATGAGATTCTCTGACTGCCACATTTCTCTCCAAAACAATTCCTCACAGTTTTCTCATTAGTTGTTTTGTTTGATATTTTACCGTGTAATGCTTACCTTGAAAAGGGTTGCATGAACAAGCTGTGTTAAATTAGATTAATCAGTAAAAGTACTTTTCAAGTTTTTTTATTTTATTTAAGATAAAAAAAACTTTCAATAGAAATCTACAACGATTTTATCCTATGCCTACTAAAGGTGAAAAAGAAAGGTTCAATGACTCTGAAATTTAACATTCAAAACACTACCTAATCTGTTTATTGGCTTCTCTAAGCAGGGAAAGTGCAGTCTTTTTTTTTTTTTTTTCAAACTTTAAATTGGTGTGCTTAGGAAAAGCATGAGGAGGAATTCAAAGTCTTCCCCACCTTTGATTCATCACCAGACCAGAAAGAATACTCAAACAGCAGTTTTGTCTGGCCCAGTTGTTTTTTAAATGCCTTGTTGTTTCCCGAAATGTAGATTTAAATGTTGGAACACAAATAAAAAAATATTGTCTTGCAGAAAATTACAGAGTTTTGATAAACACACATTTTTTTATTTTTTTATTTTTTTATCTTGGACCTTGTTAGACAGGAGAAGAGACATCAGTAGGGGAATCGCCAACCAATCTGAGGTGGAGTTAAGGGGAGATCAGAGAGGGATATCATGATATACTGCCAGGAAATCAAATTGTGCATCTTTTTAGCAGCTTTGAAACTGGCTTTCAAACCCGAGTAATTTTTATTGTTCTATCATAAACACTCCCTTGAGTTGAGGCAAATAAGGCCTGCGGTGCTTTAAATGTTCTGGCTTTCCGACTACCTACTACACTCTGTCCACTCTTGGAATAATTTGGGCACACTGGCCACTCCTGGGAAGGTTTGCCACTTAAAAATGTATTTTTCTCCATTTGTGGATAATGGCTCTCACTGAAATCCTAAAGCCTTAGACATTAGGGATTTACCGATACTGGTATTGGGTATTGGCTTCCAATACCGTATAATGTACTCTTATCGGTATCTGCTGAAGTACACCGATACCATGAACTGATACTTAAAATGTGAAAACTGCAATAATTTCACAGAAGTTTTTTTTTGTTGTAACTTTTACATTTTAGTTTTGTGGTCATTTTTATTAATATATATATATATATATATATATATATATATATATATATTTTTTTTAAATCTAATTCAACATAATTTGTTGTATCAAGCAGAGAAGAAAATAAAACCCATCTACTTATTCATAGCACTTTTTTGTATGATATAAGTACTGGCATTGGTACTTGGTATCGGCAAGTACTCAAAACCAAGTATCAGTATGGTATCGGTTGTGAAAAAAGTGTTATCGCTGCATCCCTATTAGAAGTGATTTGAACATCTTTCCAAAGTGATAGATGCTGATGACTTTCTCCTCTGCTCTTCACATCTTTACATCATTGAAATCTCAGGAATCTTATCTTTTCATGTATAATATGGTTATGTTCACAGAAGGGGTGTTGCAGTAAAAGGCAGGCTGTACCACCATCTGGATTTGAATAAATAAAAATAAAAAGGCTATTTAGCTGGCTGACCCCCCCCCAACTAAATTCCTACTCCACTGGGTCTGAGTTGCTTTTCTGGAATCTTTTTTATCCGACTTCACGTTATCGGAGAGTCGCCGTTTAAGTGAATTGTTGATTCCTCGGGCCTGGCAGTAGTCATGCCTCAGTAATGGTAAACAGAGCTGGTAATTTAAGTGCAGCTTTGCAAATCCTGAAATTACTTTCTTGGTGCAAAACACAAGCCGAGGTCTTAAAAAAAGAGATATTTTTGAAGCTATCATGATTAGATCTAATTGCCATTTTTAAGGGACTTGAAGGAAATCATATCATGCTTTGAAAGGTCAAAGCTAATGTGTTCTTGTGCACTACAACGTTCTTTAACTTCATATTTCAAGCCTTGGTTGCTGAGCTTGAATATTCCTAATGGTGCTTTCGAGGTATGCGTCTTGTAGGCACGTTTCACCTTTTTACAGTCACAGCACATTAGTGGGTGACCTTTCCCCATCTTTTCTGTTCGCCATCTATTCCGAGGTTAATGTCCAATTTGTGTTGCTGGCAGATAGAGGCAGTCTTGAAAAAGTCCACACACTCTGAGGAAAAGTTTAGTGCTTCGTTTTCCTTAAAGGCTACATCCACTGCCCCGCTGAAATCGATAAACTGGTTTGCCGTAAAAAGACTTGTTTTCATGCCAGCACTGTGGACTTCTGAAAGAACTTTTACGGGAGGGAAGAAACTCGATTCGGTGGGGAAAGATTTGTCTGGGTGACTGTTCATGTTTTGGTTTATAAATGTGGATTTGTAAGGGGACTCTGATAAATCTGTGCTTCGCTCGTGATTACTTAGCCTGTCTCCTTACGCAGATTGAAAAGGCAGCAACAGAATCTTAACATCACGCCTGTCACTGACATTTCTATTTCTGTCAGGTGATAAATCAGTGTGAGACAAGCTGCTTCTCTTTCAGAGCTACCTGCTCACTCATTATATATTTAAAGCTTTTCCAGGATACCGTACAATCGCAGCTGTGCTATCAGTGTCAAGACTAAGGCAGAATATGTCTGAGGGAGATGTATGGAGACAGTCTGAGTAACCATGGCATCCAAACAAAGCAGGCATGCACTGTTTGGCAGCTCTCAGAGTTTTTAGTTCTGATTTAATGACAGAAAATGTCCTGCAGCTTAATGAGTTATTTTTTGGCCTCTTTTATCTCTCCTCTTGCTGCGTTTGCCTCACTGTCCCTATCTTTTTTTTTTCTGCTGTTGATCCACTTTATTGCTTTTTGTTTTCCCACACACATATAGTTCTGACCAATAAAGCTACACAAAAACAATTTTATATATCTGGAGCTGTCAGTTTTTAGACAAAAACTTTTCCTGCTTATGCTTCTTGACTACTTGAAGTGTTACATTCAGTCCTTATCCTCTTTATTCTTCCTAGTTAACAAGAGAGAATAAAAAACGCATTTGAGTAAATTAGAATAACAGGGAAAAATGATCTCATTATTGCTCCTCAATACGCTTTGCTTACAATTTCCCCTGCTTAGTGTGCCATCGTTTTCTTCCACGGATTGACACTAACTAGGAGGGTAAGGCTTTGCTAAAGAATCTGACTGTTCAGAGTTCTGCATCCAAGCATATTTATGGAAAGTTCAGTGGAAGAAAAAGGTGTAAAAGCAACAGTGATAACCTTAATAATTCAGTCAGCTGAAGGAAACATGAAGTTTTCTAAATTTTCCTGGCTATGCTGATTTTAGACTTCTCTTGGATGGACTTTGCTTTATAGTCCTCTCCAGGCTTTAATGTAAGGCTGCATGGCGTTAGAAAATCAATTTATTTAGCATTTATTACGTTCCAAAACCCTACGTTTCCTTCAAGCCAAGATCATTTTATTTATAAGACACTTTAAAAGCAGGAAGCATCCAACAAAGGGCTTAGCTTAAAGAATGAATAAAAAGAATGAATAAAACATCCGTTCCTGTGCGTGAGTCTTTTTGTGTGCTGCAGTGCTTTTGGGCATTTTCACCTGTGCCAGCTGTGGATGTCTACTGCTATAAAACTCCATCAATCTGGGTGCAGATATATAAAAGTCAACTAATATTACTTTCCAAACAGTCATTTGCGATGTTAGAACACACTGATTTTGCAATAGGGCTACAGAGGGAGCATTTATTAGCAATATTAGCTTGCAGACAGAATGAAGCATGACTTAGGGTGACCGGTTGGATACAATTTCTCTAAGGAACGAATGATCATGTGCATAATTGTTTGTCCTGTGTGGCTCTTTGTGTTCCTGTGATGACTGTGACTGCTGGAGATGGGCACCCTAGAAGGATAAGACAGTGGATAGGCGATTTTGCACCCACTAAATAAAAGTTATTTTGTAAAGAGAACTTTATCAACATGTTTTCTAAAGACGATACACCTGTTATAACTTGTTTATAAAGAGACATATGGTGTCTCCTTCAAAACCTAAAAAAAGCTTAAAGATGCTATTATGAAAATTCTCAGAAATAAATGTTGAAAAGGACTATAGAAATGTAAATTTTTGAATTTGTGACTTATTTTTGTATGCTGAGCATCTGTTCATTCTACGCTGAACAAAGGTACTATGTGATGGACTCCCAGGCTCTGCGTTGCAGTTTTTTCTTCTTTGCAGTCGAATCATATTTTTTGCAGCTTATCCTTGGCTCCCCTTGTTCACTCTTCTCAAACACTTTACATCTAAATCAAATGTAATTTGTTCAGCATAAAGTTTTCCGTGCGATAGCAAAAAGCCAGGCAGGTGAATGACTGAGGGCTGGAGTGTTTACGTTTCGGCTGACTGTGATGAACAGAAGGGCTGCAGATTGAGTTTTAACTCTCGCATTAATTCTGGAGAAACTCTTGTATACGGCGCTGCTTGCTGAAGCATGGGAGTGTGTTGAACGAAGCACGGCGACTGTTGACAGCCTGCGTAATTGTTTTCCACCAGTTCAGGTTTTTGCCCCGGTCCTAAGATGAAGACGGCCATGAAAGTGTGCAAGTGGGGACAGAAAATAAGGTTTGCGTATCTGCTGCCAGGGTGATGGAGCCGTTCACCACTCATGATCCGGGGGTGAAGAAATCATTGAAAGTGACAGGAACGTTGATAATCTGATTATTCAAATTTGCTAGACTTTATTGTATCACCATGTAGTCGATTGTAAAATGCTGTTCTAAGCTAAAGACGAAAAATTGCATTTTGTGACGCCTGGAACTGGCACGCCAAGGTCCTTGTTGTCTGTCAGCTCATACGGAGCTCTATCTCCACTTCTCTGTAAACAGGCAAGAGAAGTGTTTGAACTGCTCCTGGAGCCTAATTTGCCATGGGAGGCCCAGGACAACATAGAAAAGGCAAAATTAAATGTAAACACTGCAAACTGTCCGTCTAACCAAGTCCACCAATCTTGTGGCAGCCAAAAAGTATTTTTATCTAATTTTCTCTATATACTAAGCAAGAGCAGAAGGTGTTAGAATATTTATCTTATTTAGAAAATATGCATCTTATTTTAGCTTGTGGTGAGCACGCCTTTTCTGTCTGTGTTTTTGTATTTTGACATGTCTGAGCACATTGAAGACATCATGAATATGAAAATAGGCGTGTGACATCATCTGGTGACATCTAGCGATTTTTGTGTGTCAGCTTCAACTTAAACAAAAAAGGTTGAATGGATAATGATGGATGGATGGATGGATGGATAATGAACTGACATATTGATGAGAAGCAAACAGATAAATAGACACAAGGGTGGTATAGGTAATGAAGTCTAAATATACAAATGCTTTTCCCTAGGGATCCTGATCTGAAAAATCCTCAAATTCATATTTTTTTCCAAACTCTTCCAGACTATGAAGGAACCTTAAAACCAACATCAGCGGCTAATTAGTTTGTGGTTGTCTTAAGATGCAGTTGAGCAATAACAGCTGGTGGTACGGCCTTTCTTTAGAGGGAACAGATGCTCGCTTCGAGCCACAGTTTTTTCGTAATTTTTTGATTTACATTTTTTTACGTCACGACAAAAATGCAGCGTGTGTGACAAATATGTCTAATGCTTTGGTGGTGTCTCCTAATCCAGACAGAATAAAAGCGTTTGATAAGACAAAAATTCGACAAATCATTTCAAACATAGGAACAAAATCGAACCATTTGTTGCACTTTGACATTACGTTTCATACCTAATGCGGTCCCGTCCTCGGGGGGGGGGGGGGGGGGGGGGGGGGGGTAATTCCGTGTCCTTGACTGCTTCAGCCAAATGGCCTCATTGATGTGCTTTAAATAAAACACTTAGCTGCTGCTGTGCACGTGACTCAAAAGATTTATTTGGCATTTATACCATTAACTTGTGGAAAAAAGGAGATGGAGGCCAGGTTTTCTGGCTGTGGAGGCTGCTCTTCCCATTTGTGTAATGATATGGGATGAATTCCAGTTATCGGAAAACCATAGAAAAAAACCAGAGTGCTCTTCTCTCCCTTCCTGTAAAATGATGACAGTACTGACAGCTCGGTTAGAGTCTTTTTAGGTTAGAAAGCTGTCACAGATGGCTGTCATCTTATGTGCAGCCAAGGAAGTAATGGGAATGTGACAATTGTGTCTTTTTTGCCAACAGGCTGAACATGCTGCAGGTTGTGTGAGTGACAGAAATGGGGTCAGGAAGATCATACTGGCAGACTTTTACTGCAGTTGTAGTCATTTGCCACTTTTGTAAGTATCACTTTATATTGTTTCAACAAAATTTCGAGTTGAAATATTGAGAATCTGATATACCTGGAACTAACCTCTCCTTTCACTGCCTATAAACTCTTTCGCAACCACTGAAGTTGTGAAGGCAGAGGTGCGTGGAAAGGTTGGAGACTCGGTGGAGCTGGAGTGCAGTTTCCTTCCATCAGGGCTGCGGTCCGGGTCATCTGGATCCCAGCATGTAGTGGAATGGGTGCGGCAGGGACTTGACATTCCTGTCCTGATTAAGTTTGGATCCTACTCACCTCGGGTCAATCCAGATTTTGAAGGTGAGTGAGTACCTGCTATCAAAGTAAGCAACCAAAAGAGTTGGTGAAGCGAGTGGAAGAAATCTGTTGGGTGGGGAAAAAAGTACAGTAGGGGCATAATACAAATAAGGCCAGGCCGACTGTCTCTGCCTTATCTTAGGTATCTTCAGAGGTGAAGTTCCCCTTAGCTGAACGGGGTTCATTACAGATGCCTTCAAACCAATCCTGTTTAGTCTGCTTTATTCAAACTCAGATTAATTTGTCCAGAGATCCAGTTCGTTTGGGGAGGCGTGAATGTGCAGTTGAACTTTGTGATGTAGCCCAAAAAAGGGTACTCTGGTGCATCTAAAAACTTTAAAAAAAACTGACTTGAAATACTATTGAGAACCTGAATATATTTAATTATTTATCTATAAAAACCACTGGCACCAGCATTCTACCTACAATCTGGTAATTGAAACATAATGTTAAATGGAGCTGCAACACTTTCTTCAATTTAGTTCAGTTCATTAACTCCACTGGTAACATTAAATCAAGACTTCTCAGTCTGTGTTCTCAGAAAAGTTACAAATGATTCACTGGGAATGTTTTTTTTGACTCAACAGTAACATTCAAAACTTTTTAAAACTATAATCATCTGTTACCTGTCAGCTTCATTCCTTATAAAACATGTATAACTTCTTTGCCTCCATCACCTCCACAGTTTTTTTTTTCACTGTCACATACTTCTCTTGAGCTGTATTAAATGTGTTTATTGCCCAAATTCTGTTTTATCTTCATAAATTCTGCTTTTGCGTTTGCAACCATATTTATTAACCCAAAAGTGTGTAATAATGGTCCAAATGAAAACGGTTTAATAAATCAATAACCAAAAATACCCACATTAACTGTAATTCACAAACATTAACAGTGCTTTGGCTCAGGCGTTTCCCTGTCTTTTTTAAAGAACAGCATAACTTTTTCAAAACAAAGATTCACAATTTTTACACATTTTATAAAATAAAATGTCCCTTTAAAATGCTTTAGTTGAACTCAGCAAACATTTGGAAACAGTAAATCCTTGTCATCACTTCCATAATGATCAGGATCTGATAATTTATTGTACACTCTGTCCCAGACTCAACAAAAATACATTAATATGAACACAAGGGACACCCACCACTAATTGAGAAGTACTGATTTCGAGTATCTACTATGCTAAGGTTAGCAGATGTGCTAATGTTAGCATGTTAGCTGCTAGCTAATACCACTAGCATCTTAATTTACATGAGCTATCTACTATTCTAACTTAACCTTAACCCTAAAAGTCGACCCCTCCCCTGCCTGTTCCTGGTTCAGTATTAGCAGGGTTTTCTATAAATAAACACATTTTAATTTAGCCTCAGTATGTCACCATGGGACATTTTTGGCATTTTCAGTTTTTTGCAATTTACTTCTGAGATAGGCCTACTGCTCAGATACTATTTACTTCTTCACAAACTGCTTTAATGGAGCTGGGTGTCCCTTTCCCAACCCATGAAAACTTCTGTGTTACCTGCAATGGGTCTATACATCAAATTGGACCAAGTATTGAATGTTCTTCGTTTTACAATCTTCTCAGACCTGCTGTTATCTCTATTGCTTTCAAACATTTTTACACCACACGTTTTCTTTCCACTAAGCTTTCTGTAAATCTTTCCGTGGAAAGCTGGCTTCTTTATTAAACATTTTTTTGGCTTCCCCTTATTAAAGTGGGATTTTGTGTCATTTTGAATATATAGGCCATAATATGTCTATTAGGGGTGACCCTGAACACTTGAAGATTTGATGCATCAATATGCAGAGCCTAATTCAACCACCACTTTCTAGGTCTAATTTCCGCATGTGAAACGAGCATCATTCCATTTCAGCATGCTTATTGTCTAATTACAAACAGAATTACCGGTAATATACAGTTACATGAAGTTTAAACAGCCTGTAGATATAATAAGATTTATCACCCTGTGCTTATTAAAACATTATGGTATCTGCAGTACAGAAAGCAGTACAGAAATTAACTTTTGGGTGATATTCTCATTTGTAGAGAGAATTTTCCACTTGTTTAATGAAATAAAGAAATGTGGGATGATTGGAGAGTTTTAAACTAACTGCTTGAAAAGAAACCTGTGGACACGTTTTGTAATGTGAGGAATGCTCATATAATAATCTCCATGGGCAGTTTCACAAACTTATACTCATGCATAACTGTGAAAAAAGGCCATAAACATTTCTACAGAAAAGCTCTTATTCCCTTGAGGATAGTTTTCCACTATTTTTCTCTTTGCCAACACACTGAAACATAATTATTCATGCCGGCCTTATTGTAATGTTTTTCTGTGAAAATTTTCGTTCATTAAATGTAATCCAGAGAGTAAAATGAGTGTGTCAGGCTGCTGGCTGGAGTCATTTGAAACAAGACTCTTGTTCTCGGATTTCATTCAGCGCCACACCTTGGTGGCCTTTCAAACCAACTCTCACGTTGCATCATCCTGTATTGTTCACGTTCGAACCCACAGCACGACGAACAAAGAAGGTTTGTGACGAAAAAAGAGCCTCAGTGGTGACAGAGCTACCTTTGTGAGGCTTCTGTTTTGCTTTAAAGTCAAAAACAATGGAACAAATGTGGACAAAGCAAGTCTGGGTGGTTCAGGTCTTTGCTTTGTTCGAGTCAAGTTTTCCCCGCTTTAGAGATCTCTGTAGAGGTTTTCATTGGACTGGTGCAGGTGTTTTGGATTCTTATGCTGCACTGTACAAAGTTCTGATTAAAGTGCTGTTTTCTTTTTAGAATGTGCCTGAAGGGGCTTTGGAATAAAACTTCAAAAAGTGAAATTAAATAGTTCATTTTAACTCTCAGGTGGGAGGTATAAGCAGGCAGCAAACTAGCAGTAAGTACAGCATTTAACCTAATTCGTTTATTTCCACCAACATGAAAACCGAGGAGGGGTAGCCAACACCGATTAACATTTGACTACATAATTACTGCTCTCTAAATTTTGTTCAGCACCCCTCTTACTCCCTGTTGCATCACTCATTACACGCTGTGCAACTAAAGACTGTTCTCACCCACACTGATTGATTTTTATATCCATCTGAGACATTTAATATGTCTAAATTTGAGGGAGTTTCTTCAGAAAAATGTAAACCAGGTCTGGGGTGATATAAACTGACATTTAAATTTTTTTATCAAAACTGAAGTTGCCTTCGATGTTTAATGGAAATTAATTGGGAAACTATTTCACTGGCATGTATTTTGTCGGTTGTAGTTTTCTACTGTTTTCCAAAAAGTGGAAACTTTTTCAAACGTCTTTTAAACATTTCGTAATACATGGTGTGCCTCAGAGGTCCTAATTTAATTATATAATATTTTAAGGTCTGGATGAGGTAGGAAAAACAAAAAGTGGTGGAGAAATATTCGTACTTACAGGTTGCTCAAATCTAAACCGTACATTGGTTTCTATATGACTTCTTCACAATCCATCTATTCCTCCACCTGTTGGGTCATCATCCATCCGCAGCTTTTGCTGTAGCACTCCACTTGATATATAATGTGTGAAAAGTCTTTAATAGAGATTGCTGTGGATTTAAATTCTTGTTATGGACACGAAAACGAAAAAACAAGAGAGAAGAAAGAAAGAAGATGAAGAATAGAGTCAGGATATGTAGGAGTGTGAAATGACGAGAGAGAGGAAGGGGAACAAAGAGAACACAAGAAAACATCCCAGTTCTCTAAATTAAAGTGGGGATCTGGAGGCATTTTTCTGTCCAAGCCCGGTCCGTATCCGACAGAGCAGAGAACCGAGTCCGTCCCGAGCCCGATAAGCATTAATGCTGCAGAGATGTGCTGTAGAGAAACCATCGCTAAACAGAGGAGGAGGCCTGAGACATCACCTATCTCCAATTTACAATGCTGCACTTTCATCCCTCCCTAGAAGACTCAAACAAATTAGCCTCTAACAACAGAAACAACTGTGACTCCAACGACTGTCGTTATAACACAATAGGGCACTAATGAAGCCGAAACCTAACCTCCACCAATAGGCGGCACGCCAACGACCGTCGTTAAGACATGGAGCACAAAGGATCCAATGACATAATGATTCTTGTTCAAGAGGTTAAATAGCTGAGTCTCCACACCAGTTAGTTGGACCAGTCCCAGCCTTGTCAGCGGCGAGCGTGAACTGATGAAGCCTCTTGGATAAGAGGTGAAACGTCTTCCAAGACAAATTACCAAGTCCAGTTGCGTTTGATTGAAATTTCCTTGAGATAACCATGACCTGGATGAATGAGAATATTCACAGGCTCATTAATGCTGCATTTCCACTAGTTTTACAAGGATACTTTTGCAGCTTGTTTTTAGTTGGACATTAAATTCAAGTCAGCTGCAGGGCAGGGTGATTGTAATAAAATCAGGTTTTTTGAAAATATTTGTTATCACTTGCAATTTATTCTTACGAAAAAAAAATCTTGTAGGAAAAAAACCGATTAAAATCGGAAATCAGAGATTAAATTTGTAAGCCATGTTGCCCAAGCCTACCTCCCAGTGTTTCTGTAAATATTCCCCGTCTATCCTGAACCTTTAATCCCGTAAAATAAGACGGGTTTGGCCCTCGTTTAATAATGTTAGTCAGGGGAATCATATTTTGACACAAAATAAATAGAATAAATAGTGCATTGAAAAATCTCAAATTAAAAGTAGAGTTCTGCCATTAAAATTGTGTTTTTGGTTTCATTTATTGAAATACAAAACCTAAAACAAACCTAAAACCATAAAAAAATAAAATATAAATAACATTTTTAAAAACAAATCTAGATAAAGTATTTTCTGAAACCAGGAAGAATATCTGTGAACTTTCTGTGAAAAAATACTTTTAATTCTGCAGTAGCAGGACACAAACCCACACCTCCCAAACAGGAGTCACTAACACTAACCACTGAGACAACATAACAACATGATGAAATGCATGGATTCATGGATTTCATGGAGTTATATAATTCACGACTCATACTGATTTCTGTTTAATTTTAGGCTGCTTGCAGTTAACTGCTGTGCTTTGCTTATTTGTAACTTTAAACTATAGCTTACTGTCTGAGCCTGGATGAAGGTGGAGGTTTTCACCCTCCCTCCTTTGATGTGACCAAGCCCGACCCGAACCCAAGCATCCTTTCTACATATCTCCCCGAACCCGGCCCGGCCCGTCAGGTACCGTCGAGCTCGGATCGGGTATCCGTGTTCTACTACTACTGTACATCCGTTGTGAAAAAAACAAGAACAATAAAACTGAGCAAAATTGACAAAACAAATCAAATAACATGAGCAAAGAACTACACTTTCACAACACACAAAAATGAAAAGCTCTTGACACCAATTATCTACTGGTGATAGCCTCAGTCCAGGAATATGCCTGTAGACAACAATGTCCCCACTCCTATTTCTGTGTGTAAGTATGCTGGTGCATGTATGGTTTCCCCATACGGGTATTTAAAAACTGGTGTGAAGAACTGTCAATCCATCCTACAGGAATTAACAAAAACATGAAGGAGGTCGGGAATACAGATTCCCAGAGGGCCCCAGAAACTAGGAGCTCCAGGTGGACTAGTATAGGGCTGACAGCAACCCCGGAGGAAGGGACAGGGGGAAGAGTCTGCAGGGACGAGCCAATGGGCTCTGCCAGTAACCGGGTAAGCCAGGGTGGACCCAGTCCAGGGCCCAGAGAAGGATGGATGACACACGCTGCCACCCGATGGCAGCCCCCACCGCCGACCCCAGCATGTGTGAAAATGTGTGTGCATCGATCTATCCTACAAACTATCTCTTACTCTTTGTCCAGCCATCTGTTATTCTTGTCCATTGTTCCATCAGTCCGCTCTTCGTCCGTATGTTATTCCATCCATCTATCAATTGGTTTTCTCCTCCATTTCATTTCTCTTCAGTCCTCTCTCATTTTATCCATCCATCCATCCATAGTTTTTATTTGTAAAAAAAACAAAACAACAACTTTTACCTGTTCCTTCCACATCACAGTTATGCAATATTATTATGTTGGTCAGCTGGTCAGCTATCAGCTAAAACCCCATTAAAAGTTTGATTGTGACGTTTCAAATTGTGAAGATAGTGCTTGAGAATAATCCAGCAAAGACCTGACACTGGAACAAAGCATGCTAAAATGGAATTAGGGCATTTATTAAGGAATTTTTTTTCTTCCAGGGATTAACTCATAATTTTGAATCCTTTACATGGTTATATCAAGACTCAAATCTCTTGTATCTGCTTTATATTTATATAGTGTAACACTCTTTTCCAACTCAGATTTATCTCTTGTGCAAACGCAGAGTAATGTTCAGTAATCTCTGCATTTTAGTTTTGTGTTTGTCAAAGGATCAGGAGCTGCTTTATATTGAGTCACAGCCTTTCCCCTCTGAGTGGGGTGCCACTCCCTCAACCCAGCCTGAACCAGGACATTTGATACTGACATTTACATAGCAGTAAAGTCAGGGCAAACCTTAGGTGATTGGGTGAGTTATCAAAATGGGAGCAGTGCGCACTTTAATTCCAGCCCAGCCTCATAAAAGAGAGTCGGCTTTTGTTGCTGATTCAGAAGACAATCTGCAGCATAAATCATCGTCTTACCTCATCAGACTCAACGTAAGGGGAGGAAGGGCTATGTGCTGGTTGTTTATAACCTTAAAATTTGCCTACCTTTTGAATGACAAATTACACTTTTTGCACACATTGCTTTATCTACAAAAAAAAAAGCATTGTCTTTACATGGACATGTTTGCCACATGCCTTTTTGGTGACAAACAGAAAACCGTTTCTACACTCATTCAAAGGGTTTAAAAAAGATGCTTTGTCTCCTCCGATGCTGAGTTTGAGCTTATTCACAGGTACTGGCTGCTTGGTTGGTAACAGGTGCAGCATGGGAAACTTAGACTCTTTAGAGTTGAAATGAGCAGTGTGCATTTCAACCCCTCAGGCGTGTTCTCGGGTGTCGAAGCAGTTTGGCTTCAAGAGTCAGCCTCCAACAGTTGGTTGGCTGCAATGACTCGAATGCAAGATATCAAAGTGAATCAGTTTGCTGGGGCTAATGTTTTTGCTCCATCCCTGATCCCTCTGCCCCACGTTAGTTTTTTCCATGTCTTTTTACTTTTATTTTCTTAGAATTGGGCTTGTGTATAGTAGTAATGAGAAAACAGTGTCTTAGTAATTAGGCAAAAGTTTTATGGAGAAGTCAAACTAAATGCTTCTTTCAGTCAAGATAACAGGTAATCTTAATTGAAATTATTATTAATATGTCCCAAGATATTAAAAAATATTTCAAAATAGAAATAAATCTTGTCAAACTAAAAGACAATTTGTCTTTTAAGTCTAGCTGTTATCAAGCCATGCGGCACCCACCCAGGACAAACTACAACACGGCATTATGGTGCCCATCTTGATCTTTCTGAAGGAGCTAACATATTTTAGGAGACACCACTGGAGGGTACTGCTACGTTTACCCTAAGTTAGTGTTCAAATACTTGTAGTAGTTGTCAGCTTCTAGCTTTTATAGCTGCTGTTTGCCTTCTGAATAGCTGTTAACTTAAATAGTTGTAAGCTCAAGTAGTTGTTAACATAAATTGCTGGAAGCTTTAAGCACTGATATGGTTTATCTTTCATGCTAGCTCAATTGACTCTTACTTAAATGACTGATATCTCTTAGTTTGAGTAGCTGTCAGCTACAAATAGCTGGTAGTTCAAGAAATTCTTGGCTCAAATGGCTGATAGCTTGATGAGCTATGAGCTCGAAAACCTGTTAACTTGACTCGGGGTTGCCGAAACTGGACAAATTTAAATACTTGTTAGCTCAAATAGCTTGTTAGCACCATTGACAGATAGCTAGAATACCCGTTAACTTGAAATAGCAATAACTTGAATACTTGTTAACTCCAAATAATGATAGCTTGAATACCTGTTGACACACAGAAGACAATTTTAACCCATTAGTCACTTAAGACGTGCAGTACAAATAACAGCATGAGCCTACCTTGCTATTCTCCAACCCCCTCCCCTCTGTTGCACCAAACAGTCCCCGCAAAAATCTCACAAACCAAATGTTGACAGACAGGTATGAACTAGGCTTAAGCTTAACTGTAAATTACATTAGCTGTTAGCTTCAGTGGCAGATAGCTTGAATGTTAGCTTTTATAAAGATACTTTCAGAAACTGTTAAATCTAGAAAATATCTTAACTTAAGCTCTTAACTTGAATGGCAGCATGAGTATGTGTTAACTTATAGTAGATTTCGTTGCAGCCAATCAGTATTTCTTCCTCATCTCCAAAAGATTCATGTCAAAATATTAGTGTTATTTCCCTTTAAAAAAAGCTTTTTCACCCAATGCTAGTCCAAACTTATTTTCTCACATTGTTGTATGCACACAGTTGTATTATTTTCACTCTTTTGGAATATTTGTAAGCCTGAAATAAGTATTCAGTGTAGCTCCCCTTAGGTGGTGAAGAGCTAACAGAGGTTTAAGTGTTTGTTGTTGCAGAGCAAGTGATCAAAGCATTAATGTCAGCTCTGTGGACAGGAAATGTAGTCCCTTAGCAGCCATGCTTCTGCTGACTTTATTAAAAGCAAGTACAGCTGTATAAATGCACCATCCTTCTGTAAGCAGCAGTAACATTAAACACAGCTAAAGCAGTTAATGTGCTTCCTTCCCATGTGGACAAACATGATAGCCTTCCCCTGGGATTGCTTGTGTTCAGTTGAGCATCAAGTCAGGCCTCTTATTTAGATGTAGTGCTTCAATTCAAATTTCCAACCATGACACTGTAGCTCAGTAAAAAGCCACATGCAAGACAGAGTGTAACCTTATCTGCTTCTTTCTCCAGTCGAAATCCGAATGCATCTCTTCAACTTGCCAAGAGCTGACGACATCTCTTAGGGGTGATGTGGGCTGTCTGCCCATGGATACCACATTTTCAGGGACATAAATATCTGTGCAGAAAAAAATGATATTGAATTTTAATATTTTTTGTCTACAGGCTACTCTTGTCAAACAAGACACACATTGTAGATGATTTCACTAAAGGCGTCTTTTTATAATTTGAAAACTTCATCTCCAAAATGTTACACATCAATTTTTGGGAGATATAAAATCGATATGTCTGATGTGTCCTTCACTCTCAATTAAATGTTACAAAATCACAAACTATGGTTATTCCTAGTATTCCTTTTGTCTGCATTGTTCTGACTCGTTTGGGAGCTTTATAAAGGTTATCAAACTTGAAATGAGAAGAAAATGTAAAGTCTTGAAAAGCTTCTATTTATTTATTTAATTATTTGTTTATCAGTCACTCCTTGATTAAAAAAATAATTTCAATAAGTTAATCACAGATTATTTTCCCATTGCAAGCAATTGCCTTTTAAGAAAACATATCAATCACTGTCTCATTTTATAATTTTCACTGCTCTAATCTTTAAAAGCATTTCATTTCTGAATTATTTTTAACGGCACTGAATGGTTTTGTGTTTCAGTGTCACCTGAGAGTACTAAGGGAAGGAGCCTTTAGGGGGCTTCAGTCAGAGGCAGTTGGAAAAACTGTGTGTGTGGTGAGCAGTGTTGTGTGATTTAATTGTGTTGAGAAAGGGTATTGTGTGGCTTGGGCGTTTGAAAAACCCACATATCTGCTACTTCTGATTGTGAGTCTGTGGTTGCAGATCAGCATGAAGAGAAGTGAATATTGTTTTTAAAATGTGTTAATTTGCATAAATGTTAGATCTTGTTATAGTGATTTTTATTATATGTTCATGATATATTGTATTCCTTTGGTCGTTTTTAGAATATGTAGGTTTCCTTCTCAAAAAGATTGTTTGAAATTTGTATATAACCTCTTTGGCATCAGAGGTGGCAAAGAAGTTGGCGCTTCTGAAGCCTGAAATAATTATTTTAGCCTTCCGTTTTGTGCAGTGGCCTAATTTGAAACCAAAGAGCCTTAAAAGTGATGTAGAGCTTAATGTCATAATAAAAAAAAAACAACCTTTAAAGGTACTAAAAAATGCCGCAGTCAGAGCCTGTGCAACTGATTTAACAAGGGCACCAAAACAGAATCTTGAGGTATACCATAATAGAGTAGACTTGTACAAGACCTATAGACTGTGTCTGCTGTAGAGAAAGATTGTCTTAATAATGTAGATGTAAGGTTAAGCAAAGTAGAACCTGACAGACTGAAACAATACCTAATCATCTAATGTTAAGCTAGCTCAAAGACTATCACTCAGAGAAGAGTTGTTTCAGTTGAATTCGATATATTGGAGTGTGATTAAAGCTTTCAGAAGACATTTAATGAAAGAAAGAAAGAAAGAAAGAAAGAAATGGTAATGGTCTCACTTTTGCTTTGAACAGAGTAAATAGATGACAGTATTCTTGAAATAAACTGTGACTTTACTAGAGGCAAGTGAGGCAGTAGGCTACTTACGGTATGCATAATGACGCCGTTAAACTGAAGGATTTTCTTGAACAAGAGTTTTGGCTTTCATTGATCCAAATAACTTGGAAAATAAGTAAGGATGTAAAACAAAAGACAGGTATCCAATTGTTTATCTGTTAGCCTTGTATATGTCCAAATCAAGCAAATGTAACTAATGTAGATGTAATGTGGAGATTGTTATACAAATTATTGCTTTAGTCTCTATTCACTTTTTAAATTAGCTTCACAAGCTAATGTTAGCAAGTTATCTGTGCTGATATTGAACATTATCTTTGGAGTTTCTTTGGTTGGGACTTTGGTTGAAAAATTATAGTATTAGACCAGTGTTAGTATGGAGATTGTAGTGGCTGATCACTTTTGGAAGTCCTACTACAAATGCGAATTCTCCTAGTGGAAAGTTTTAAATGTATTTTTTTGTTTGTTTTGTTTTTTTGACATTTCAATGGGCACAAAGCATTTGGTTTGATCCCTTTTATCTTCATAAACAGCTAACTGACAACTCATAGGACAATCTGTGTCTGTATCTTCTGTATCTACAGTATAATCTAGAATATTTTAGCCAATTAAACTCTATTTTAAATGTTGCTTGGGGGAGTTCCCCCCCAAAAAAAACATAAATTAAAATGGATAAATAGGCTCAACATTATCTCAGCTAAACATCTTGTATTTGTTGGACACTGAGAGTATCTTATGATGTTAGAAGATATTTAGCAAATATATGTTATTTCAGCAAATCACAGTGAGCTTTCAACATTGAAAGTTGGCCACTGAAGAAAATGGAAATGCTGTTTTTTTTTTTTTACATCAGGCATGCAAAACTGAACCATCTCATTTTACTACATTTGTGATTTGGCAGCTCACTAAAAGTTGCACTGGACATTGAACATACATTTTAATCTTCACCTTGTTTCTTTATATACGTAGTCTGCATTTTGTACTGTATTTTGATTCATTAATTTAAAAAAACGTTCCTTCTCATGTACATAGATTTTACACTTGGGAGTATAGTCATCGGAAAGTAATTGTTAATGTCTTATAAGGGAGAGATAAGTACACCATTCTTTCCAAAAGGTTGTCGACTCACCTTTATGAGATAAATCATTTGGGTATTTTGACCCAATCTTGGCTCAGCTTCAGTTCTTTAACTTACCAGATGTTTGTGTCTTCACAATGACTTTAAGCTCCCACCTTGATGGGCCTTTGTTTCACCATTATCCTTGCCTTTTTTATCTGTCTTTTAGTGGTTTGGATCATTGTCTTATTGGTGACTTGATTTGGGCTAAACTCCAGGTGTTGGGCAGATTACTTCACATTTGGCACTTAAATAATTTGGCATAGAGTGGAGTTCTTGATAAACTCAATAACTTTAAGGCGCTCAGGTCCTGTGGCTCCAACAAAAATGCCAAATCATCATGCTTCCACCACCATGCTTAAAAACTGATATGTGTTTATTGCCGTCCATCATATTCAAACATCCCTACTTTTTTCTCAGCCGTGCTAAAGACATTTTCCAGGAACCATTGTGTTCTGTTCAGATGGCACATTGCAAACCTGAGATGGGCTAACAGGATAATTTTAGCTTCTGAGCTGTTTATATTATCTTAACCCATCCTTCTTTCTCATTGTAACGGGATATGCCTTAAATAGTTTGAAGAGGGCATTAAACCCCTTCCCAAATTCACAGGCAACAACAATTGCTTCCTTAAGATCATTGCTGATGTTTTTTTCTTTTCTGGTATTGTGAAAACAATGTGTGGTAAAGATTAGGGTTAATCTAAACTTGAGTTTCCCCTTTCTGCTGTATGGTGGGACTGTAGCTCGCACTATTGCCTCACAGTTTAAAAATCCTTGGTTTAAATGTTATCTGGGGTATTTGTATAGGGAGTTAGCAAGTTCTCCCTGTGTAGGTTTGGGCCTTCTCCAGGTACTATAGAGGAATTTGTGGTCTATGTCATTCCCTGCTCTACTGTGCATGTCGTCTGCAGAAAGAGACGACATCATGTCTTTCTTTGCTGTTGGTTGCGCAAATCGCTTTGATAAAAACAACAAAATGCGCAAGTTCCATAGAATTCCATTGACTGAAGGCAAACAAAAGACATCTTTGAATGTAATCAGAAGCATCGATTGGAACGATGATTGAAAATAAAACAATCTGCAGCAACCACTTCTTTTCAAGTATGCCTTGGCAAACAAACAAGCTAACATAGCTAACCAATACTGCAACTGCAAGAAAACCGCAAATATTAACAATGTGAACCGGAGCTATGGAAAGGGCTGGCTTCTCTTTCTGCAGCCAGGATCTGTTGTGTTCATAAACAAATAATCCCACTATAGTTTTCTCTCAGAAAACCAAAAATATTTTAGATTTAAGAAGGCTGCTGCAGTGATTTGATTCTGGAACCTATTCCAGATTGTATTCACCCTTTTGTCTCAAGAACTGAAGACAAATTCCAGCATTCCGCAACCCTGAAATAAACCTTGTGCTGGTGATTTTCTCTTTTTAATTCCACATGTTTTACTGTATGTCTATTTTGTGTTGCACCTGCTTTGGATACGGAATGTTGACATCTGCTGCGGATATCTCGCAGTGAACAGGTCTCAGTTTGTGTTTCCCGAGGGAATTTATTTGCACCAGCTTTGACGAAGAACATGTCATCTATTAAACACAGTTTGGCAGCATCGCAGATTTTTCTGTAAGGATGATGAATTATCATATCAGGCATCTGCCTCTGCTCAAGACTCCAAACATACTTCCAACACAAGACCGGGCTTGAGACCACATGTACAAATTTAGGTCTTGTCTCGACTATATTTTTTACTCAGTCTTGTCTGGACCTCAGGGTGTGTTATACTCATGTTCTTTTAATCAAGGGTAGTCAAGACCATAGCTGCAACATCTTTCTGTTTTAGTGTGAATCTCCTGTCTGAATTCAAATTCAACCTCTAAACTCTATTCACTTTGAATATGTTTATCGTTGGATGAGGAAAAGTTGACAAAAAATATTTTCTGGTGCAAATACACAAACGTTTTTCAGGCTACATAACGCTGAAAGAAACAATGAGTTAAATCCTCCACCTGTCACCTCTTCTCAATCTGCCAGATAGTCCCACATCAGTTAACATTAATCTTTTTATTTATTTGTAATCAGCTGATTAGTTTTATTGCGCAAGTGGTTTGTAGTTAAAACTGTAATATACATGCTTGGTTTCACAGAAATATTGCATTGAAAAGGTTTGGGCTGCTAATGCAAGATTTTCACAAACAGTTTGCATCAACAATTGTGCTATTATGACGAGAGCAAAAAATGCTCTCACACTGGTATTCTGTTTGTCTCTTGACTCAGTCTGATGTTAGGAGTTTTTGGCAACAAAACTACTGAAACAATCGACACAATATGATTTGCTGAGATAAAATTAAAGTTTTTGGATGCTGCCAGCCTTAAAAAGTGACACCAAAACAAATAAAAGGACCCCCAGCTATCACTTAACGATGCTGTTTGGGGACATTAATGGGTTTTTCTTGCCACTATGGTAGAAAAAGATAGATGGAAAGCGAAATGATGGCTTAATATTGAGAAGGAACAGTGGAAAAAAGTCGGTTTGCTGTGTATAAGGGCACTGCACTGGGGGGTATCAAAGTGATGATCGAAGAATGTTTCAACATTTTCTGTGTTTAACAGCTGCTTGTGCATGTGTAAATTATATGATTTATAGCAGAAACACACACAAACACTTTCGTCGCTCCAGCGCGTTCCCCCTCGTTAAAGGCGCTAGAGCATGATTGTTCTCATTTGACTCTGATTACGGCTGGAGCACGGCTAGCTAAGGATGGAGAGGCAGAAAAGAGAGGTCTCAAGGCACGAAACAAAAAACAGAAGAGGATAAAGGAAAGTGATTTCATAGGGATGAAAAAACGCTTTTCAAAGTGGTTGAAAGACAGTGGGTAATTAATGACAGTGTATCAAGAGGAGGTTTATAGTTATTCCAGTTAGCTAAAGCTGCTGCTAGTAAAAATGACAAGTTACTGTTTTTTGCAACTGTAATGATCAGTATCAGTAATATATAACATCATGAAAATAAAAATAAAGGAACTGACTTATGGTTATTTTATTTTTCAGACAGTAATCATTCATTTTGCAAAGATGGTGAATCATAAAATGGATAAATTATTGACCTTGGGTGATACACTTCAGGTTACATTTTTTCCATCAGATATAACACTACAGTGATGTATCTGAGAAGTATGATCAGATTCAAATAATTGATTGACATATACAAAAAGTTAATATGTATTATTTTGACTCCTGTATTTTCTAAAACTCC
The DNA here is from genome assembly GCA_028564705.1 of Apricaphanius iberus. Classification (NCBI taxonomy): domain Eukaryota; kingdom Metazoa; phylum Chordata; class Actinopteri; order Cyprinodontiformes; family Aphaniidae; genus Apricaphanius; species Apricaphanius iberus. Next base: position 462,828 of record JAPXFQ010001666.1, read on the forward strand.
TAAACACAAAATTCATGCCATTCAGCTGTGAGGATGTAGAAAAAGGAGTCAAGAGGAGAAGGAAAGAATCAGGAGGGTCATGGGTAACGCGACAGGTTGGTCTAACTTTAGTTGGAGGTGTAGGAACATAACGCTTGAGACGCTTGACATAAGGTAGGAATAATGAAATTAGTGACGGCACAAAAACCTTTATTGATAGAACTGGTCACCTAACATAATATGTAACATAAAACAAGTTTTAACCCCTTAAACCCTAGGCTTATTTTGAAGCTTATTTCTCGAAAAATGCTTTTTTGGGGTTAAGTGCCTTTCTAGAATCAATCCTACGACCCTCTGATTGCAAGTCAACTCTACTCTACCACTGAGCCACAGTCACCCCATAATCTACAGTCAGTTCTATAGTTTCAAACTTTGATTTATCGAACATGATAAAATCCATCAAATCATCAAAGTTATTTTTTCAAATATTGTGCTTAGATTATAAAAAATGAAAAATAATCTAACTCAAACTGGCTCTTTGGACCAACGTAATTTAGCCTCATCAAATTAATTTCAGGAACTTAAAGAAAGAGTTTTAGGAAAAAAAAGTTTTTGTTAAATGTTGATTACAGTAAAAAAAAAGTCACATGCACATCCATATTTATTTTCATTGATTAAAGTGTAACAAAAACTTCTGATTTTACAGATTATTTTTGCATAAAACATGGCAGATATATTCATTTGTATGTTTTTAAGTCAAGATGTGGGACTGAATGCTGAAATGAAAAAAAAAGGGTTGTCCATCAAAAAAACAGAATACCAGGTCATTTTACCTTTCTAATTATTTTTCTTTGTTTTTTTTAACAAATCGTTTAAAAACTTCTGAGAGCCACTGGAATTCATGAAATTACAAATGAAAATAAACTAGGGTTTAATGATCTGAGTTGGTACAAAATGTTGAAGGGATGGATTTACCCAGAATCCTAAAAGTAAGTTATTTAAATAGTCAAATAAAGGGCTCTGCGTTCCTGTTCTCAAAAGCATCTAAAAGTTTCTAGGCGGTAGCTTCAAAGGTCTATAGTTGCTGACCTTTTGTCTAAAGAGTTCTACAAGTTTAATTACCACAGTAATTCGTTTTTATTTTTTTCACCACATAACTTTTCCACCTCTCTTGTCACTGCATCTTTTCCAATCATTGATTTTCTTTAGATCTCACAAGAGGTGTCATTAGGTCATCATATCCCTCTTTCCTGCCCATCCCCCCTGTCCATTTTCCCTGATGAAATCCAGTGACGTTCACTCAGCATTTCTGTCTTGGCACAACTTTTCATGCACAGTACCGTAGTGACCTATATCACATAAAAGGAATGGAGATAAAAAGGCAGAAAAAAAACTCAGAGGGGGTCAAAGGGTAGGTTTTTCAAATGAGCTAATCCCCTGAGTGTATGCTGATGTGTGTTTTGCTCCACTTTCGCTCGCACTTCGGTCCCCCTGTGGATTTAGTTCCCTTGGCGGCCAGGAAAAGTAAACAGTATGTGTTATCTCTGGAACCATACCTGGCTCAAACTTCCTGGATCTTTTTTACTGTCAGGCCAATCCCTTGCTGCCAGGCTCCCTCCAATCCAGAGAATCTGTTAATCATTACCATTACAACATTGGCTTCCCTGTGGTACAGTGCCATACTGCAGTATATTGGATGCTTTCACATCTTATTTATTTCTGAGAAGGTGCAGAGAGGGGGCTTTGTGCTCCTTAACACTGTCTTCTTTGAGTTTTTCTGTCAGACCCCATCTGTTACGATGTGAAATCTACATGGACAGTTAGTCTGCAGCCTCAGAAAGATAAAGGCTTGATGTTAAAACCGGCGCTGGCTCCAGGGGAGCCGTCACCTGGCAACCAGGAGATCCGATTTCCAAGTTTGTGCGTGCATGTGTGCAGCGTTCATTGTGTGTCTGTTTCCGCGTGTGGTTTTCAAGTAACACCGCAAGACTTGTCTTTGTTTTCACAACAAATGAAGGGTCACAGATGAAAAGTTTCAGGCACCTCTGACCTGAAAGATGACCTGTCAAGTCTACCTTAGATGGATGGTTCATGTCATGTCTGTTCCATCTTCCGATTACCTTTGCTCTGTTTCTGCAGGGCGGGTATCTCTGGTGAGGAACACAACCCTGAGGCTGGGGCGCCTGCAGCTGGATGATCAGGGTCTGTACAACTGTCGAATATTTCTGCTGGACAAACCTACGAAAGATGTGCAGAGCAGCAACTGGACTCTGCTTACTGTAACTGGTGAGCTACGCTACATCGGATCAATGTTCATAAACCAATCTTTCTCCATCATCTCTTTGATATATCAAAGTGAATCTGAATGATGAATTTATTACTTTATGGAAAAATCACATTGACTTGAACATATTCTTCACATGGGAACACATGTTAGCCCAAGTGGTGCATGATAAACAGCACGATTAGCACACAGACTTCATATGTTTGGTTTTACATGAGTTTCACACATTTCTTTTTTCACCTGTAGGTTCCATGTGGAAAGTAACATGTTTCACGTGTGGTTTACATGTTCTCCCATGGGGTCAGTAGGTGAATTTCTTTGGGTTTACAGTTTACCATGAGCATGTTCCAAATTTACATGAGAAATGTGTGCAAAACACAGGTGGTCACATGTTTTTCAAATTTTTTTCCACATGTTTTCACATATGACTTTCATATGGTTTCCATGTCGATTACATGTGATTTTTTCCGTAAGGGTTACCTTTCCATTGACTAATAAATATCCCATGAAACAGAAGAATGGGAAGGTTTAAGAGTATTTTAATATTTGTGGTAAAATTGACACTTCAACTAAATATTTTTGGTATAAAAATCAACAAAAGCTCGAATCAACAATTCTAACATTAAAACTGTTAGCTAACAGTATCTACTATGGTAACAGGTGCTTATATGCTATTATTAGCTAATATGCTATTTAGCGACATGGTGGCATTAGGCAAGGCAATTTCATCAACGAGAAGGTAATTCAGGGTTATTTACATGATTTGGTGACAAAGAAACTAAACATACGATAACAATAGGGACAATATAGAACGTAAAAACAGCAATTAAGAATAAAGCATGAACATTAGGATGTTTACAACCACTAGAATTAGCTAGATTTACAATCTACTCTACTAACAGCAGCTTATCAGGTAAAATAGACATTAAAAAAAGGTAACGATAACGTGCTAGCTATTAAGGCACACATGATCTATTGTTGTGTCACATGTTAGTATAAGCTTATATTGATTTAATAAAGGTTATAGGCTATAGGATCGTAGCAGCAGCGAATGCTCACATTTAAGTATACCAACATTAGCATCTTGCGTCAGGCTAGCATATGGTTGACATATGGAATATTAGGTTGTCAGCTAACGTTAACAACACCTATAATGCAAAAATTATCTCCAAAGTGCTTAAAGTGTAACTGACCCCCATTGAAAAGCATCACCCCACCCCCAGGCAACATTTGAAAAACTCTACCAAAGTGGGCAGGAACAGGAGAGACGGAGGGTCACGGCCAAGTATGGAGGATGAGCGCGAGGGGGGGACCCAGGGGTTTGGTCTGGAAGATAGTCACGGCTGAACTGCCGCCGCTGAGCTCCGTGATGCCTCTATTTTAATTAGGTATCTTCTCTGCCATCCACCATAGGTAAAGAGAGGCTTTATGCAGCACAGCGGCCAAACGATGTGTCAGTTCAAGATATTGGCTCAGGGCGCTGAGTCAGCGCTGCCTGAAGCCAGCAGCAGATATAGCAAACAAGCACAGAGAGCCTTGCGCTAGCATCAATGCTAAGTAGCTTCAGAGGGAACTACCTCAGCTTTTGTTTCCTTATACATGGTGTGCTTAAAACATATAGGTTATAACTTATGGCTTTAAACCACTTCGACCTTGTGGTCCTCCAAAATACGATAAATGGATTTCAGCTTCCTCTGTTTCTCTCGCTATGCTTTTGTGTGCGCACGTAGCACACACAATCAGCCGTTTCAACTCGTCACGGGGCAGTGCCAGTGCGTCTGAGAGAGGCAGCACGTCTCTGTGAGACTGTGCCTGTGACGTAGACATGAACTCCCATGTACCAATCTCAGCCAATCAGAAAATTCAAATGCAGTACTACACAGTGACCATGAACAGCAGCACTAAGACGTTTTTAGACCGAAAAATTTGGAATTTAACAAGTTTACACAAAAATGTCAAGTATATGCCCTTAAACTGAAAGATTGCATTGGTAAAAACCCATTTAGTTTATAAGCAAAATAAAAGTGGTTTTGGGGTTTAGTTACACTTTAAAGTGATTCTTGAACAAATTGTTTGGAAATTGGAAACTCTTCTTTGAGCCTCTATAAGGTACAGTTATAAATCTTCTTTGGGCCTGAAACTGCCCCAGAAGCCCTGATAAATGGCTAAATAATAAAGCGCTAGTATTGAAAGACTGGTTGTCCCTTTCCAACACTCGTGAATATTTAATAGGCTGCTTGCTGATTGGCCAGTTTACCCCAACGGCTCTATGATGATAGGGTTAATAGTTCTATAGTGAACAGTTACAAACTGCCAATATTGAGGTGGACACAGGCCACCTAAACTAGATTTAACAGGAGGTGTGTCTATGACCTATAATCCATATCTGCATAGAAATCGGGTCGGAGATTCCAAAATTGCCTAATTTAAATAACAAGGTAAATGCGAATTTTAATTATTTGACTCCTTCAAGTAAAAAGCAACACACTCTATGTAAATGGTTCATCGCTGTTTTTACAAACCATTTCCTTTCTTTTTTCTGAGAATATTGCATTAAACGCATTATTAAAAATTTATAGGACAATAATAAAACTTCCTCTAAGCAAAGAGTCACAGTGCTATAGGAGGAGCAAGTGTGGTTAAAGAAAACTAGGCCTACACTGTTTACAGACTTGGATACAGTAAATATGACTTATACATAAGGCAGTGTGCGATCCTGTTTTTATTATAACGCATCATTTTCATTATGTTTTCTTTGTACTTTGTCAAAACATAAGTACTTTTAGTTTCAGCAGTTAACAGCTTTTAGGTTTGAAATAAAAATACGTTTTACATTCGCACACTACCAAAGTCTGGTCTCAGTGCCTGGCTACAACTTGCCTCATATTGCTAATATCTTGTCTTATTTAGTCAGAAAGAAAACAGTCCTGACCTTGACATTGCTGATCGACGGAATGCTGCTGTGCCAGATGAAAAAAATTAAACTCCTGTTCCACTTGGCAGGATTACACTAGGGCCTCAAGCATTTGCTCTTATTAAATATCCACCTAAACGTAGTTTTTCAGTTATTTATAATGAGTGATAATGATTTAAGGCAAAACATTTTAACACAGGATATCAACTGGAATTTTCTCCTTCTGATGGGGGCTTTCTCTGCTCCTTTTCAGAGGTATATTGTTTTGATGGAATTTCACAGTTTTCTATTTTTTAAACACATCAAAGTCACTTTTTTATTTATTTATAACTCAGAGAATCAAATGAATGTTTTATAGCCTCATTAGGGTGTTTCTGCTTTTAAAATGTGAATCTTCCATAATATCTCTAGCTTATTTTGCTCTCCACAGCATCATATGATGACAGATGCTATAATAGATCTAAAAATAAATCAAGTCTTTAAACTTCCAACTTCTTTTAACTCCTGCTTAAAGAAGGTGGATGTGTGTAAAGTTTCTATATGGATTTGGTGATATGGATAACTTTACTAATCTCTGGCATTACTCTCAGAGTTTGGGAGTAAAATAATGGGCGACTGCTGTAGAGTTATGCCTGTTGACGGGTTTAAATATTAAATCTGGGTATAAAATATGGATTAATATGTTTTTTATGTGTGTATGGGCTTTGAAGTCTGTCTGTTTTTTGGAAAACCTTTCGCTATCATTGCACACACAAGCGAACAGAAGAAATTATCAGCCTGCCTCAGATCAAAGTGAAGCGAGGCGGTCTGTGCGATTGGTCCGTGTGAGAGTCAGGTTAGAGATGGGAAAGATAATAGATTCTGAGTCTGCACTCAAGGCCGTCTGTGACATACCCTCAAGGTATGATCTTCGCCTTCTTTTTGCTTTTTTTCCTCAACGAATAAGATGGCCAGCGCCCTACAAATCAAAACAAAGGAAATGAGTTGTTAACAGTTTTCTTTAAAGCTTAATTTGAAGATAAGTGTATTTCAGATGCAAAAAAAATGATTGATTCAGAGGTGTTGAAAAGATTAAAGAGTTGCATTTAAATCAGAATTGTGTTCAGACTTTGTGTCTTTAAGACCTGATACAAGGAATTATCGAAAATGTCTTCGGTCTCAAAAGATGAAATGTTGATGCTATAATCTTGTTTGTATCGTAATTGATACACCAGACATTTAGGTGAAAAGAACTTGAGAGTTGAAAGAATCTTAAATCTTGTTGCCTAACCTTCAACAAGCTGTTGTAATGAAAACCCTCCATTGTTATTAAATTAAAACAATTTGATATAAAACATTGTAAGTATCATAAAGCTTGATGGAACTTTTTGCTGCCAAGGAGCCACAACCTATTTATTTTAAGTTTAAATTACTTTTGACACAAGGAGACAGTTTGATTTAGATTATTTTTCATTTTTTAGCAAATAAATACAGAATTTGAAACCTTCCATGATGATTTAATTTGATTATATGATTGTGAGAGCTAAGCAAAATCACTTTTTTTACATAAATAAATACGAGTGAATCACTTATAATTACTGTAGTATAATTACTTTTGTTATTGTTATTCAAAGTTAGTAACCAAGTAGCTGCATGAGAGCCTAATTAAATGACTAATATATAAAATGCTGCACTTATTGGAAAAGTCATAACATTGATAAACCTAACGTTCTCTGACATTGATAATTAATTCAAGTTTTGAATTTTTATTTTATGTATTTTACAGTTCTTCCAGTCATAAATTAATATGTGTCATATTAATTTCTCCTGGTCAGAGGATGTGCAAAAAAATTATGTCTAGGTTAAGCTACAAATAGCGTAATTCTGTAGGGTTAATTAATTCAAACAAATAGATTAAATAACAATAATTTAGTAATAAATAATTTAAAAAAATCTTACATTGTATCTTACATTTGTATTTTTTTAACAGGGACCTTATTTATAGCATGCATTATGTTCATTTATTCACCCAGACAAGTTTAGAGGCACTAGGAGTCCTTTGTGGGAAGTTTAGATCCATTCCAAATCAGCATATATCCATATAATGGGATTCAGTGGGGCAGTCGACATACAGCCTCTAGATAAGGCATTATCTGACACAAACCTTTTTCATTGTACCAATGTTTTGTTATGAATAGATATCAGGGGGGTTTTACAGGCTGTTAATCCAACTACACTAGCATGTGATTTCAATGACGTCACAGTTGTGCTCCATCCCAGTTGCAGTCTGAGCAGGACTTTCACTCTGTGCTCTACGGTGGTCGGTTAGACAGAACTTGCCACTGCAAACAGCAACATGTTTTGCGTTTGCATGTTTCCAAATGGCACAGGCAAAATGACCAGGTGGACTAAGTTCAGCTTCCACAGGCTCCCTTTCCCCAACCTGCTTAGACTACAGCTGCATTGGTGGACAGCTGTGAAATCACTGAAATCAGCGGTTAGTGTAACTTGGAATCGGTTGGATTAAAAGCCCTTTAAAAACCTGCGATCACAAATTATGACAGGTGATAAAGCACCTCAGAGACATACTGAACTAACAAGGTAATGGCGCTTGCAATTCGTAACAAAACATTTGGGGCACTTTGGTTGCCTCATTAAACTCCCATTATAGAGATATACAATGAAAACAAATGGATATAAACTTCTCCTGAAATACTCCAAGTGGCTCCAACCTTGTGTAGGTGAGTAAATTAAAGTGATGCATGCCATAAATAAGATCCATTTTGGAAAAAAAAGGTTAAAAAATGATAATAATTGCATCTGGCCATGATTATTTACATGGTCTTAATGATTTAATTAATATATGTGTAAGAAGAAAAACAAAAGTGGAAAAACACAAAAATGAAAAATAAATCCATTAATACATTGGTTTCATACAAATTAAGCTTTCAATTTTTTCTTTTCTTGCCTAAGAACCATTATATGTCAGTGTAAAAACAGAGACAGCATAAATATACAGGGTTAACTGATTAAATAAATAAATATTATCATTAATTATATAAATAGAAATTGTGCAATTTAAAAGTAATGTGTTTAAAGAATGCATCTGTCCAAAATTAACTGCACATCTCAACAATTTAATAAATACAAGTGCAAAGGAAGACAAAATGGAGAAAAAGGAAAAAAAAATACTTTAAAATTTAGTATATATTAGGAGAATATATATGTAAATAATATTAGCATTTATTCATTAGTCTTTATTTCTTTTGAGATGATATGTGATTTACATTTTTTAAAGTGTTTTGCATGGTGTTTAATATATCCCACAAACTGACCGGTGCAGTGATGAAGAGATAATCAGTGTTACCCATATCCCCCGTCAGTGGTCATAATGTTTTGCCATTATTTTGAGTCAGTTTGTCAATCCTTCGACTATCATTTTCAGTACATTTGTCTTTTTTTTCCAGCCCCACCCACTTTCACAAAAGCCCCGCCCCCTGTTGTCCAAGCACTGGTGGGAAGTCACCTATCTCTTGTTTGCGTTGCTCATGGCAACCCTCCACCAACCATCAACTGGCTGAAAGATGGCAGTGTCATCCCCGCTGCAAACTATAAGGTACACAACAGCATCAAATAATGGAGTACAGAATTTGCTGTCTTTTGACTCACCCAATATTAATGACAGAAACTGACGAGATATAACAATAACAAGCAATTTATTATAATTTCCGTGTTTAGAATGTGCTTTCAGCAATTATAATATATACATGATTGATTTTTTTTTTTTTTTACTTTGACACAACATGCAAAATGGAACGTCTGTCAGGGAACTGGCGATTCACATCCTCCTGAACTCCCCGCTCCCAGGGTGAAACATTGAGGTTGCAGAATCATGCTGTCGGGATCTTTTTTTTTTCTGCAGCCACAGAGATACTGGTTTTAATGGCAAGTTGATCAATGCTGAACACAGGGTAGTTTGATTAGCACAGCTCCTCGCAGCAAGGAGTTTCTGGGTTGGAATCATAGCCTGCCGTGTTTCTCCCTGTGCATGTGCGGATTGTCTCCGGGTACTCCAGCTTCCTCCCACAGTCCAAAAACACCACTGTTGGGTTAACTGGTGACTCTAAATTGCTCTTAGGTATGAGTCTGGATGGTTGTCTGTCCTGTGTGTCTCCCTGTTGCAACCCTGGCTCTCACTCAGTGTCCCGACATGGATCCAATTAGGAATATGTGACAAAACGCTGTTCACTCACCCTCTTCATGTGATCCAATGAAGCTTGAGTTATTTTGCAAATGAAATGGGCAAACATTTAGGTTTTTAAAGCTGATGGAGACATACTGTAGCCAAAAACATATTTAGCCAGGCTATTGACTGGTCAAAATCTTAATTATTCATTACTTTAGAAAAGCCTGTGTGAATGAGCTGGATGGGGGTTGCTAGGGAGATGGAAGTATTACCTCTGATGATACTGGGTATTGTGAGTGAAGAGAAGACTCTTTTATTATTCGACTTTATTGACTCATGTCGTCCTTTCATGTGGTTTAAAATGGGTGCAGTTCCATTGTAAAAGTTGTAGCTGTTGAAGTCTGAAGGACAGCTTCTCACACTAAAGTGGGACTTGAAGTAGAGTTTTTAGGTTCTTAATTCTTTAGATTTGCAACAAAGCAGATGTGAACTTTGCAGTGAATATGAAGTATTAATATTTTCTGCTGGTTCTTCCCCTTTTAACAAAGTTAAAGTTTAGGGGAAAGCACTTGTTCCCTTAATACTTCTTATTCACTTTGGAGTAGTACACACGTTTCGAGTACATGAAAAGAAGCAGACCTGCGGTTCAATATTCACAGATTTTTCTGTGGAACATGAACAAGTTATTCTCCAAAAATCCTCCTATTCATAGATCCTTTCATTGGTCATATATGAAATATTGGAAAAAGAAGGCTTGAGAAGCTGGAATACCTGGATAAAATGCTGCTTCACACGCTATCAGCTGGCATTTGCAAAGCAGCCAATACAGGAGTGGCATTTCTTTTCACCTGGCACGGATTGTATCCCAAAAAGCAGAAATAAGAAAGACTATAGATATTAACTTATTGTAATTAACTAATTGTAGTATTTTCTTTTAATTTTGAAAGCCTTTATACATTTTTCCTTTAGTTAAGCCATGTAGCTTTTTTCTTACCTAATTTGTTACCTGTACATTTATTTGTGTGGCATTTACCTTCGTGATACTTTTATATTTCTTATTTTCTTTTATTTTTTAGCATTGCTATTTTATTTGAGCATTATGATTTCCGTTTGTGTTTTCATAATTCATCAGTGTAACCTATTATCTAATATGTCTCATTTGTATCTTATTTGTATGGATATTTTGTTCAGTTTAAAAAGTCTCCTTCTGATATTTCAGTTTTTTTGGTTATTAGTTTTTCATCTGCTGTGCTGCCATAACAAAAAGCTATAGGGAAGAAGAGGGAGTGTGTGAGATGAAGGCCGTTACTAAGTTTATTTGCTCGGTCCGAGCAAAACATTAGAACCACCTTTCTCCTTTAAAACCTTTAACGCTGTTAAATGTTAAATATTTCCAGACAGTGGCCATTTTTTTTTACCCCATTTTGAAAAGTGGGTGGCAGAAACATTCATCTGTATGCATACTCCTTTGCTTTACAACCAGAAACCTAAATGTATTTTCCCATAAGTCGAAAAAAGAAAAGAAAACTGCCATTCAAATAAAACCACCAGAAGTTTAAATTTTTCCAAGAACCTCATAAGGAATATAATAAACATGTGGAAGAAAAGTTCTTCAGATGCAGAAACGAGATCTGTGGAGGAAAACCCACATGATGGTCGCAGCATCATTTTGTGGAAATGCTGTGACCTATGCCAAACCTTGTTGTTTTGCAGTTACAATCACAATAAAATTCCATTTCTGGTTATAAAGTGGCAAAATTCCCCAAAGCCCAAGAGAAATGTGGATTAAAAGTTCCTTAAAGGGCTTCTATTGCATTGATTTTATATGGATTTACTGTAAAATCAGTAATGCCTGCACTTTTCCCCTTGGAAATAAATGTTTGTCAAATTATTGTTTGGATTTCTACATTTTTCAGTGGCAGATTATACTGCTGCTGCAGTAAAACATGGGTTTATTTTAAGGCGTACTTCTCTTTAATGAGCTCTATGTCATTAGAGTTTTTTAATGAAGCGGGAGATAACAGTCTTATCAATTTTGACAGATGTGTGCCACTTTGTTTATTTTCTACCTAAAATTAATTATTTTTTGCTAGAATCCTGGCCTTCTTAAACAAAGAAATTTAAGGAAATTAGGTATTTATTCGTGCAGCAGAAACCCTCTCCGGGTAGAGAGAGTAATAGTTTCCACTGAACATCAGCAAGTTTTGGCTTCCAGAACTGACTGTTGCATATTTAATGTCTGTAACTGCTCTTTTTTTTAACATCTCTCATGTGAAATCATCTTTCTGTAAAAATCTGACTTGCTCTGTCTCCTCATGTTAACCAGGGGGGTGTCTTATCCCTGCCGGCGGTGACCAGACAATCAGCGGGGCTGTACGTCTGCCACGCCTCCAACACCGAGGGAAACGTGAGCCGCGTAACAAAAGTGGAGATCAAAGGTCAGCAGTCGCCGGCCTGTCTTTGTGCCTGAAGACGCTCTGATTTTACATTTCTCTTTCTCCGTCTTGCATCAGACAACACTGTTGTATTAAAACACAAACTGAAGTCAACCTTATTTTATTTAGCTTTGAGTGAATTCAAAAACATAATTCAAATATAGAATAAGGCACTTATTAGCATCCAAAGGTTTTGTAACTTTAACTTTTTGTCTCAAGAAAAAGCCCCAATCACAACTGACTGTCAGGAAAATATAAAAATTTGTCGATTTTAGCAACAAAAGCAAGAAGAATATGTAAATATGCATCAGTGCAACATTGGATTACACCGACACAGCTCTGCATAACAAATAGATGAATTTATTTCTGACTTTCTCCTGTACTCCTACTCCAACTCCTACTGCAGATTTCTTTCCTCCGGAGAACCAGGACTCATCTGCTCTCCAGCGCTGCATTGGGAGATATATATTTATATAGATATTTTTAAAAATATATTTTAGCACAGAGTCTCATTCAGGTTTAACTTAATTTAGGACTCTCACAGTTGGAGTAGTCACATTACAACTAATAATCCTTGTGAGCCGACAGAAATCACTTTATCTGAGATTTGGGGCGGATTAATTTCCGACTAATATCCGATCTACATAAAGGCGGTCTAAAAGCCTTTAGTAACCTCTGAACTGTTACTTATGCACAGATCCATCACGGATGCTGGATTACGAGCCTGATGTGTGAAGACTGCCGCAGGGATTATGGTTGTTTCGACATTAAATCAGGCAGAGTGACAGGCAGCTGTTTATTAGCGAGCAGCTCTCATGTTGGCGCTGCAGATAAATGGGACAGCCTCCGCAGTGGCTGTGTGTGATTAGTTTTTAGGGCAAATAGTAACCTCACTCTTTGCTCAAAGTTTGAGGTGTTTGTATATTTAACTTTCATTAAGCTTTCTTCCACTGGTGTTAGTTTTTTGTGAATAATATTTACTTTTTTTAGAGCCGGCCCAAGGCACAGGCAAACTAAAGCTTGGTTTATGCTTTATGCAAATTATGTAATTTCAGCAACCACGCCTCTCTGCACGGAGACCCAAATTTCCGCACCGCACACCTAGGAACTTTTGTAAAAACGCGGAAAAACATGGCGGACTGGCAAGAGCTCCTATTGCCTTAGGTTCGTAAATACAGACATCTTTATGATTCGGCCGATAGAGAATACTGAGATCAACTGTGTTTTAATGGACGAGTGGACAGTCTCCTTTTTCGTGTTTTTTCCTAAGTAAACAGCATAAAAGTTCTGCTTTGTTTAAGCTCACGGGTGTCGCTATCTTGTAAACAACAGTGATTACTACTACAGTGTAGTGTTGTATGCATGCTGTAGAGCCCTACGTCGCCCCCTACAGTCTTCAAGAATATTGGCTCTCAGCAGGGACAAGCCACAAAAGGTATAAACGCTGCTAGAAGCCGTCTCGACCGGTTCCGCACGTCACATTTAAAGGAATAATGATGTATATACTGTACCTTCTTTATTAAAAAGGTTGATTATATTTAAAGTAAAATAAGATTTAAGATTTTTTTTATTTTCATTGTATACCATTGTTACAATCTGATGCTTTAGTTTACCCTTTCAATTTTCTTTGAGCATTAGCTTGTTTTAGCTAATAACAATTACCTCTGATTGATTTTTAGGATCAGTCAAAAAAAAAACCTCTCTACTTTCCCCAATTAGGCCAAACTTCATTGAAACACTGTTATTATGGGTAGTGGTCTTAACAGAAAGGGCCCCCCCCCCCAGAGTCAAACTCTGTTTGAGGCACCGTAAGACTTTGGGCCGGCCCTGGCTATTATAATCATTGTATCTTAAACATTCTGTTTCTCTGCTGCCTGGAAATTGAGCAGTTAGTCGGTTGAATGTCCTCTACTATCCCTCACCAGACTCATGAGCTGCTACGATCTCTCTGAAGGACTCTAAGGGCTCTTTGGATCTCATCATGTTCGCTCCCACTTTAATAGTCACTGACTTTCCTCTACAAGAAGTACTTTTTTTATTACATTTTCAAGAAAGTTGTAAAAGGCTTCATTTATTTGAAAAGTCTAAATGTATGTTAAATATCTATACAGTATGTCCAAATATGTAAAAAAATAAAAAAATATAATGTAGTTTGTCTTGTTCCGAGATTTGACATATTTTTGAAGAGTTCCTGTCCATAAGAAAACATTCACATAGATAAAAAGCTCTCAAAACTTCAGCTCCATCTAGAACTTTCTTTCTCCCACCAAACTTTTTAATCCAACACAATAGTCTGCTTTGGACCCCAGAACTAAATCCACACACTGAGCACACAAACAGAACATTCTTCCTGTCATCATGCAGCTGTCTTTTCTGTCATTGTTTGGGCCCAACTTGGTTTGTTTTTTTGTTTTTGTTTTTATTGTTCCAAATAACCACTTCCCATAGGTGTCTTGGTTGAATTTTCTTCTTGTCTTTGTGTGCCTTCAAGCCCGTGAGACTGCCCGCTCTCCCTTTATTAGTTTCCACTCTCGTGTCTATATACGGAGTAGTCCAACAAAATTCCCTCTGTCGTGTGTCGGCTTGTTGTCCAACCTTGATCAGAGCCTCCAGGTTTTCAAACTTTGCCTGGTTTTCTTGCGTTTTTGCCGGGCCTACAGTGCCGTCAATAAGCACTTATAATTCTTTAGCTTTTTTTATACTACTTGTTTCACATCATTAATTAAATATTCATATCTGACCAAATGTAATGAATACATTGTTTTCAAATGATGATTTCATTTATTATGGCGAAATAAGCTGGTTGTTTGTGAAAAATGTATTTCCCCTCTCTTTATTCAGAAAATTAATATTTTTTCCCTTCATTTTTAAACATTTATTCTAAATCTTACAGAAGTATTTTTACTCTTTCAGGCTGATCTTGTCTTCAGTTAACGCCTCATTATGTTATGCACTTTGATGAGATTCCCAAAGCCTTCGGAGGAGAAACAGGCCCACATCATCATAGATCTTACTCCATACTTAACAGTAGATGGATCGACCGGAAACTTTAATTCTTAACCTACATAGTTTGTTGCCAAAAAGCTAAATCTAAGTCTATTTGACCAAAACACACAGTTCTAGCTAAAGGTCTTATGCACCTTTACCATTACCACTTTTTCAATGAATTTTCTGTGGTCTCTAGCCCAGTGGTATGCCTTGAGAGTCATTTTATGTGGGCAATGCTCTTTCCTGTTTCAGGATGTTGCAGTATGTCGGAGTGGGTGGGATGAAACTTCAGGATCACATTTCTAACTTTGTGTCATTCACAATATGGAAACATGTAGTCCCTGATTGGCTAACAGCAATGCGACTCTTTTGTTGCCTTCAATCAAATAATTAAATTATCTCACTTCGCTGAAGGTTTTCTGGGACAGATTCAAACAGCTTTTTCCTAAGCTCCTCTTTGTTCTGTAAAAAATGCTACGTTGAGGTGCTATGTCCACAAATAAACCAAGCTCGACCACGTTCTGCCATGCTTTTGAGTTGCTAAGATTTAGCTTTGTTACTAACATTTAGCTTCGGCTTCTAGCTTCTACTATTAGAGACGGGCTCTGCTCTCTCCAGGCAGCAAAATCAGCCTCCCTCGCAGGCTCAGGTAGGCAAGACCATTAAGGGGGACATATTATGAAAAAAATCAATTTTCCTGGGTTTTGGGGTGTTATTGTGTGTCTCGTGCATATACATGCATACAAAGTAAAAAAAATAAATAAATAAAAAACCTTCAATGCTTGGGGTTCTGAATTCATCTTGTGTTAAGTCTCTGAGCGAGCTGTTCAAAATCAGATCGGTTTTCTACGTCACAAGCCAGAATATTGGAATATCCACACCCCTCAAGGCACTGTCTCCACTCACCAGCTACAGCAGCAAACAGCAGTTACCGATTGAAAAGCTTTGGTTCAGATTAGGAAACACCATGTTGAAGCTCCACACAAAATGCTCAGTTTTTGGCTGGTCAAAAGAGGTCAAAACACTCCTATTGTGAAATATGAGATATGACATTATAATCAACATTCTTCCGCTGATATTAAGAGACACATTCTTGGATTTCTCCCTTTTTAAAGAGTAGCTTAGAGGCTTTGTGTTGAATATTTTTCAAAAGGAAACAAGCAGTTCTGGAGAAAAACATAAGGGATAAAAAAAATCAATATTGGAATATTTTGGTGTTTGTTAATGGATGACAATACAGTACAAAATAACACAGCTTTATATGCAGTCTGAGCCTTTGATTCATTCACCTCCGGATTTAGATAAAATAGTTTATTTATTCTGCAACTGACAATAAAGCTTCTGAGTTATTCTCATTTGATTGATCTTTTGTTACACAAGGAGATCTTGGGTCAGTTAATTAATGTCTTTTTGTTTGTAACAGGTGTTTATTTTAAGCTCTTAGAATATGTTTTTTTTTTAAAAATGCATAATTTTTAGTTGAACTCTCCTATTTTCCTCTTGCTCTTCATGTACGTCACAAAGAGAAGAAATAAACCCATCCGTTCGTCTGTCCAGAACTGTTTTTCAAGTTCTTCTGTAAAAACAATAAAATAAAAACTTTAAATCTAAAAATGTTGCGATTTAGATGTAAAGGAATTCTAAAATAGCTTCTTGCTTAGAACTATTAGAACCCTTCCTTTTTGTTTTCTCCTGTCTTTGATAATTGTAAGCTTCTTGTACGCTGTTGCATCTTGCATCCTAAATAGTTCAAACCAATCAGCTTTTTTTTATACTAACTATATTTTAAAAAAAGTTTTTCGCTTTCATTGCCATTTTTTCCCCCATAATTAAAAAAAAACTGTATAAAAAGGAAATTCTAATTTGTCCAAACCTTTCATTTGCTTTTGTTTAGGTTCACCTGTCATCATCATTCCACCTGAAAACACAACCCTCAACATGTCCCAGAATGCACTGCTGCGCTGCCAGGCGGTGGCTGACCCTCCTAACATGACGTACGTGTGGCTGAGAGCTGGAGAAAACGTCCACCACATAGAGTGAGTGGGGTAGTTTATTATTCCAACCTTTTTTAACTGTGACTGAGCATGCAGTATTTCGCTGTGATAGATCCTCATAGATAGAGGATCTATCACATAGTCTCTATCTTTGGTCAAATAATGAACTTTTTACCCTACTTGAAGCTTTAGATGTGCTAGTGCATTCTGCGAAACCCTGGATGAGTTGTCGATGAACTCTTGGAGTCCTTTCTTTAGATGGTAAATGGTAAATGGCCTGCATTTGTATAGCGCTTTACTCAGTCCCTACAGACCCCAAAGCGCTTTACACTACATTCAGTCATCCACCCATTCATGCACACATTCACACACTGATGATGGCAAGCTACGTTGTAGCCACAGCTGCCCTGGGGCACACTGACAGAGGCGAGGCTGCCGGACAAATGGCGCCACCGGGCCCTCTGACCACCACCAGTAGGCAACGGGTGAAGTGTCTTGCCCAAGGACACAACGACTGAGACCGTCAGAGCCGGGGCTTGAACTGGCAACCTTCCGATTACAAGGCAAACACCCAACTCCTGAGCCACAGTCGCTCCCACATAGATAGATAACCTTACCTTAGAAGGTTCACTGACTCCATTTGTGAATAATGGTTCACCAGCAGTTCACCACAAGTCCAAAGCCTCAGAAATAGCTTTTTAACCCCTTCCAGACTGATAAGTGTTAATAACTTTGCTTCTCATCTAAGAATTGTTTTTAGATCAGGGCAGAGGTTAAGACTTTTTCATTTTGACTGACATGGTCATAAAAAACCCTGTCATAATCTAGGTCTGCCCATCATTTGTAAAAAGATACTAACTGCATCTTTTGTGGAATTACATTATCCATCCATCCATCCATTTTCTTAACCGCTTATCCAATTCAGGGTCACGGGGGAGCTGGAGCCTATCCCAGCAATTATCAGGCGTTAGGCAGGGTACACTCTGAACAGGACGCCAGTCTGTTGCAGGGCCAACACAGAGAGACACACAACCATTCACACTCACATTCATTCCTAGGGACAATTTAGAGTGATCAATTCACCTATCATGCATGTTTTTGGACTGTGGGAGGAAGCCGGAGTACCCGGAGAGAACCCACGCATACACGGGGAGAACATGCAAACTCCATGCAGAAAGACCCTGGGCCGGGATACGAACCCACGACCTTCTTGCTGCAAGGCAACAGGGCTAACCACTGCGCCACCGTGCAGCCCTACATTATCATTTGATGTAATCAATATTCAACCTGAACAAGCTGAAAAGCGAATCCACAATTCACTGCACCTCAAGCAGATTGTCTGCTGTGGCCCAGTCTCACAACTTCCCTCTGGTTTGCATGGGCCTGAACAGCACACCGGCTTGTGTTGAATCAAACGTCTCAAGTGGGATTAACTTTTCTCTGGTGGGTGGGGTTCTTCTGGAGACTGGATTTACAAACGGCACTTTTGCCAAAGTTCTGGAATTGGGGAACATTTCTCATATTAAGCGGATCAGAAGTCGACAAGACTCTCTGAACAGGCAAGGGCTCCTTCGGCACTCCGAAGTTTCCATAATTTTTCAAGACGCTGTCATGCCTGGATAGCGAGATGCATTGAGGATGGTGTCCAAGTTACAGATGGTGCTCAGATCCTCTAGGGGAATCTTGTTTTGAATGATTTTACTTTACTGTTCTGTGTGCATACATTTGAAAGTGACGGCACATTTGCACCAAGTGGTCAAGGGCGTGAATTGCAATCTGTCAAAATGACCAACGGCCTTCAGATTTTTCCATCACAGTTTAAAAAAAACAACTCAAAGAAAATCAAAAAGTCAGTCAATTTGACCCCTGGCTCAGGACATGATCCAATTCTGCTTTTTGGGATCTTTTATCTTGCTGCATGTTGTCAGAAAAAGGTCCTATAAAAGTAATATATTGGTTCTACATTTCTGGCCGTAATCAGGCAGTATTGTGGCTAGTTTAAAAAAAAATTGGTCCATGAAATTTGAGTTAGGATTCAAAATGGACCAATTCCTTTTACATATAGGGCCACTGAACTTTGGATAATGTTTTTCCCTTAAAATGAAAACTACATTTTGTTTTTCCAGGTTGCCTTTGTATGATATTGATATTTTTTGATGTAAGGAAACATTTATGTGTAACTGTCCTGTATATCTAAATTAATCAGTTACTGCTTCTAAAGTAGTAACTAATTAGACATTTAAATGTGTTTTAAGTTTAAACTCCTGTTTGAATTTTTGATTTTATACATCTGATTGAAAGTGATTTTAAACATACTCTTCTTGGCTTCTTTGCATTATTAATATCCGACTAACAAAAGTAAAAATGTGCTGCAACAAATGAGTTTATCTGTCTGACCGAGGATTTGAGACTGGGTGTAAATGGTTGATGATTAGTGGCGGTTGTCATCCAGTAGGCCGCTGAGCTCTGTTCTGAATGCTGCGGTGAGGAGAAGGTCAGACAAGCAGATGTGGGGGGGTGTGGGGTTAATTTCCATGGGTTTTCTCTCGTTAGCTTTTCTCCACTGAACGCACCACGACTCATTACAGTTGTGCTCAGGTTAATTCTCTACACGATTTTGACGACGCGAGAAGTACAGAGATGTATGTGGAGATAATGTGCAGGAAATAGCCGGTAATAGCTGAGTTCAAAACAAGAACATGATTTAATTATCTGTCACTAATTCTCGAAAATTAACTCTTTTAGAAGTTCATTCAGAAAAAAGTCAAAGTGCTGTGTGTTGGTGGTAGACTGGAAATCCATTTTTTCTTCTTCTATTTTTCCATAGTTTAATGGTTGTCCATCTTTATTTTAGAAGTTTAGATGGGGTGTCGGGTTTTAGGAGCCGAGGGAGGGAGGAGAGGGAAGGAAGTAATTCTTTCCCTAATAATAGATTTTATATTAAAAACATTCTTCAGTTGTTTTTCCCCTAATAATAGATTTTATTTCTACACATTTTTATTTAATTCCATTGGTTTTAATTACAAAACGTCTTTTTTCCAAAGTCATTTTTCATTTTTTCATAATGCTGTTTACCCCAGTGGCTTATTTTTTCTAGAAGACAACTAAATAAATGATCAGCCAGCCAGGTTGGGTGGGCGGGACCTGAACGCTCATTGGCTGGTGCTTAAACATTGATCTTCCTGTAGGAGGAGAATGGTGAGGAGGGGCAGTTGTTTAATAGTATTATTGAATTTAGTGCCATTTGGATTTTATGTATGGTTTTATCCAGATGCTCATAATATTGTCAGAATATTTACCCACAAGTTTAACGTGCCTGTCTCAATCCAAGCAGCTGGTGTTGCATCAGTGTTTTAGGTGTAAAGCTGCTCTGAATTCTTCGCCCATGATGAGACTGGCGAAAGAATCCCCGGGCGGAGCTTAGGTACAAACAATCTATAAAGGGATACATAAATAGGATTTATCATGTTAAAATTAACCCCTTTAATTGATTGATTGTATTTAACCACCACCCAGGGCTTTTTCCTCCATTCTACTCTGAGTAGTGCTGGATGACACAGAAAACACAGCAGCAATAACTCCGGTGGTTATGTCAGACACCGGTAAAGTCTTGTGTGGCTGAGCCTGGGATCATTAAAAAAATATGTAAATTAAACAACTCAAGATGTGTCTAAAACTGTTACTGACAAATTAATCCTCAAAATATGATCTGTTAGAGCAACCAGAGCTGAACAAAGTTCCTGCATCTCCAACCCTCGAATTAGCATGTTGCTAACTGCACAGCATGATGCTAAAAAGTGAGGATGATGGCTATCCAGGAAGATCAATTTTAAAGCTCCAGCCAATGAGAGTTCAGGTCTCGCCCACCAAACCTGATTGGCTGATCAAGTTATTCAGTTGTTAAAAGCTTTCTAAATAAAAAAGCCACTGGGAATAACAGCATTATGAAATAAAAGCTGACTTTGTGAAAAATATATTTTTTTAATAACTGCTGATTGAGTTAAATAAAAATGGATAAAATTAAAGCTATTATTAGGAAAGAAAATTACAATTAAATAATTCTACTTAATTTTGAACACTTTTGGTGTTTCATAGTAGGAGAGGGGAAAGAAAGGAAGAGGTAAAGAAGCCCGGAGAGAAGGAAGGAAGAAAGAAGAAAATGAGTAAAGGACAGAAGGGCAAATAGAAGGAGGCGAGTAAACATGGGAAAATATCTAAAAATGAAAGAAGTGGCAGTCATTTGTCAAACATCCTTGAACCAAAAGCATTATTTTTTTGATCCAAAGTGAAAAAAACTCTTTCAACTTTTTCTCACTCCTCGTCTAAAAGCAATATACCTGAAGGTTGTGCAAAACAACAGCCTCCCTGTTTGCCCAACACCACAGCCAGTGTCTGCACGTGAATCAGAGCTGGGGTCAGCACACAGAGCAGGACGGTAAATGGCAGCCATTCCTCCTTTGTGGATCTGCCTCAGCCGTCTAACGGCACATTGAACACAGGAGATTTAGTGCCAGGCAGGACAGCTACACGTGACTCCACACAGTCATGCTGCTGCTGCTGCTGTGAAAATAAAAACACAACAGAGCTGGGACTGGTGGAGCTGGGGGAAATGGGAATGTTCTGTTTGCACCTTTTTCTTTTCTTTATCATGTTGTTTTTTTTTCTTCTTACTGTTTGGTCTTCTGGAGAACACCAAACAGAGAACTGCAGCGACTGTTAGGCTTCCCGATGGAGTAATAAAATAGATCCTCATCATTAAATAAGACAAAAATGCTTTTATTAAGTTAATTTTTATTCATTTCAGACATCAACCTCCACTGCTGAGGTTTTAGCTTGTGTCCTAATGTATTCCTTTGCTTGTTTAGATAAAGCAAGTTCATGCCTGATGTGCCTAATATTTCCTGTGTGTGGTCTGCAGCTTTCTGAAGTCTCGTGTAAGGATCCTGGTGGATGGCACTCTTCACATCTCCCGCTTAGTGCCAGAGGACTCTGGGAACTACACCTGCATTCCAACCAATGGGCTGCTGACTCCGCCCACCGCCTCAGCCATCCTAACTGTGATGCGTATGTACTGTTTGTTTTCAACTTAACTCGGACTTTAAAATTATTTTTTTTAAATGGAGTCAGGGAATGAGGAAACGTTTAAAGAAATTTATTGGAAAGTAAGGAAGAAAGAGAGGAAAGAGTGCAGGAAAGTAAGGAAGAAGAAAAAGAAAAGAGTGTAGAAAAGTAAGGAAAAAAGAGAGGAAAGACTTCTGGAAAGTAAGGAAGAAAGAGACAAGGCAATGCAATTTAATTTATATAGCACACTTTCAACATAACAGTTCAAGATGCTTTATATGATTCACTTTTACACTTTTACATGCTAAAAATGTAAAATAAATAAAATATAAAAAATGCATTTAGTTATTGAAGCATAGAATAAAATGTATGTGAGAGTATGTAATTTAAAAATAAATAAAAACATGATAATCCATGAATAAAAAGAGCAAAGTGCAAGGAGCAATTAAGGTACGGTATAAGAAACAAATGTATGCAAAATAATGTCGATTTAAAATAGATAAAAAACAATCAGTTAAAAAAAAACATCAGAATCAAAGAGTGATCAAAAAACGCAATTTATGACTCAAAGGCAGATCTGAATAGTAGAGTTTTAATCTTTGATTTAAAAGAGCCTAGCGATTCAGCATTTTGGCATTCTTCTGGAAGTTTTTTCCAGATTTGTGGAGCATAGAAGCTGAAAGCTGCCTCTCCCTGTTTAGTTCTAATTCTAGGAATGTTTAATAAGCTAGAGTTGGAGGACCTGTGTGGTCTGCTGTTTTGGTATAGTGACAGCAGATCTCCGACATACTTTGGTGCCAAACCATTTAGTGATTTATGAAATAGTAGGAGTATTTTAAAGTTTATTCTCTGAGCTATGGGGAGCTAGTGTAAGGACTTAAGAACTGGGGTGATGTGTTCAACACGGGCAGCAGCGTTCTGGATCAGCTGCAGTTGTCTGATAGACTTTTTAGGTAGGCCTGTGAGGACGCTGTTGCAGTAATCAATCCGGCTAAAGATAAACGCATGGATCAGTTTTTCAAGGTCCTTCTGTGACATCAGTCCTATCACCTGAAGAACATTTCTAGGATTAAAGCAGTCTGACCTTGTTATTGCCTTTAAGTGACCCTGGATGTTCAGGTCAGAGTCCATTATTACACCTAGATTTCTGGCCTGATCAGTAGTTTTTAGTTGTATTAGCTGTAGCTGTGTGCTGCCTGAGTGTCATCCGCATAGTTATGGTAACTAATCTTATTGGGTGCTATAATCTGGGTTAGTGGGAACATATAAATATTGAACAGGAGGGGTCCCAGGATGTAGCGATGGAGAGGAAAGAGTGTAGGAAAGTGAGGAAAATAGTGCAGGCAGAAAGGAAGGAAGGAAATGAAGGAAAGGAAGGAAAGGAAGGAAAGGAAGGAAAATAGTGCAGAAAAGGAAGGAGGGGAGCAAAATAGTGCAGGCAGGCAGGCAGGCAGGCAGGCAGGCAGGCAGGCAGGCAGGCAGGCAGGCAGGCAGGCAGGCAGGCAGGAAGGAAGGAAGGAAGGAAGGAAGGAAGGAAGGAAGGAAGGAAGGAAGGAAGGAAGGAAGGAGGAAGGAAGGAAGGAAGGAAGGAAGGAAGGAAGGAAGGAAGGAAGGAAGGAAGGAAAGGAAGGAAGGAAGGAAGGAAGGAAGGAAGGAGGAAGGAAGGAAGGAAGGAAGGAAGGAAGGAAGGAAGGAAGGAAGGAAGGAAGGAAGGAAGGAAGGAAGGAAGGAAGGACAGAATAAATAAAAATCCTGCAGTGCTAAATCCAAGTTCCTATTTAAAGTATCTGAGCTCTAGTTTTAGTAGTATCTTCTTAAGGCAGCTAAGCATAACACAGTCCTAATACTAACTTGTTGTATTAGTTAGCAATGATACAATACTAACTTCCTGTAGCAGATATCTGTGCTGCACCACTAATGTGTGTGTACAGTTTCAGCTGCTGTCTGTTTTACCTTCCCTCTTACATCAATTCAATCTTTGTCATTTTTTGCATGTACAATAATATTAAAAAGCGTCGTTCATCCAGCACCAAAAAGATATACTGATAGTTATCAGACCAATCTGTTTTAAAAATGGAAAACATCATGTTGTAACAGCAATGGCATCTGTAGTTGGTTAAAACTGTTCTTTAATCTTTGTGTCTTTGGAGCGACGTTCCCTCTTATTTGCAATGTTGAGCACTGCTGTCTTCGCACAGAGTAAATCTGCGCTATGTACAATGACAATCCAACCTGCATTGACAGTAAGAAAGTACATTGAACAAAAAATTAATTTGATGAGTCAATGAGTTAAAAAACACAGACGGGTATTCAAATAAGACAAAGGTAAAATACAGATGAATAATTAATTAATAAAATCAGGTACAAACTCAACACTTGATTAAAAGTATTGTCACAGAAATTTTTATGCTGTAATTTGATTCTTGTAATGAACCGCGTAACTTGGATGGATGCGATGCTGGCGTGTCCACAGTGCCACAGTGTGATGTTGCTCACAGTGGGAGTGCTCAGGGAGTTTGTGTGTATTTGCTCAGACACATGAAAAATTAAAGGGAACATTGCTTGGGAGCAGTTCAAATACTGGGTATCCAGGGTGAGAAGTGTTCTTTTATGATGTTCTGTGCTTTATGAGGCAACGGGAACTGACATTCTGCAATTATGAATATTACTTGCAAAACTGGCATCTCCTTCAGCCACCTAGTAGGGGGTCTCGAACCACGCCGGGATCACCATTCCTGGCTCTAATAATCAGAGACTAAAAAATTCACTTCCAACTTTTATTGTTGGGGAGAAATGTCTTCAAACACCTTTCCTCTAATATTAAGCACATGCCATCAGTTTCCGGCTCTACCTTATAGACTGGAAAACTGTCAGCACTGATACCATCAAAGTTAACATGAAGAGTGAATAGAGCAGTATATTTTTCGTTCAAGCAACAGAAAACCCTGAGTTAATTCACAGTTCAGTAAAAGACAACAGAAAAGCAGATTAAGGTAACCAACCCATAAATAGAGCACATGATGCAAGTCCTTAAATATTGGCTATCTGACAACACCAATTACACCTTACGACACTAGTCTACACACCTCATTGATTATTGATAAAGACCTGAGTTAGAGTGTGATGTTCCTGAATCCATATCCCCTTTACCTTCCTCTAGAGCTGATCTTTGTGGTATAACAGGCAAAGGTAAACAGTGCAGAGTAAATGTGGAGTCACTTTCAGCTTTTATTTGTGTCTGTTAAGTTTTAGGCAATGGTGACTCATTAAAATGTGCCGTGTATCTCCTTATTACATCAAGTTGGGTGACCACCTTGAGATATTTTCTGAAACAGATGGTCACCAAGCAACAGTGATGCCAATGACTCGTTACTTAGTAGTAGGTTAGTCCTAAAATGACCTCTTTTTCAGTAACGACTAATCTAAAACGTTATTATTTCCATACCGGTAATCAAATTAAAGTGTCCAAGCCACAGTGGGTTACTATTTTCCTAATTTTCTGAAGCAAAAGGAAATATTTGGTACACAGAGTCACTGGCGGGAAAAGCAATAGGAAAACATGTAACAATAGCGGGAAATATGGACTTATGTACCTTCTACAACACTGCTGCCAACTTTTTCAGTTGTAATATGAAAATTAAACGGCTGTTTATCTCATCTACGGTCGCCATGTTTGTTTTGTTTCTACCCTACTAGTCAGGCCTGAGTCTGAGTCTGAGCACTCTGCCTGCTTGTGGAACTCTCCAGCAGTACGAGCGCTGAGCAAGCAAGTATGTGCCCAAGACGTAGCCTGTTGCTGGTGTCAGCATGAGGTTAAAGAGCAGTATATTTCCACGCTAAGTGTTAAAATACACTTCCAATAAAGTGAGTTTTGGCAAAACCGGTGGTTGTTTTTATGTTGAGGCAGTGGGAAGTATTACTGGCAGCTGAAGGTAACTAGTAAAGTAACTTGTAATCTAATATAGTTACCTTTAAAATAAAGTAGTTAGTAAAAAACTAAGTAACTTTTGGAAGCAGTAATCAGTAGTCAGTAATCAGATTACAACTTCAAAGTGACTGTTGCAACATTGCCAAGCAAATAAAAAAATACAAAAAACCAAAAGAGATACTATGGTGGAAACCATTACTCACGTCAGGCATCTGTACTCCTCCTGACACAGGGGTTAACTCGGAGTGGAGTGAGATTAACCCCGATGTAAAACTTGGTCTGCACAGTAAAAAGTCTACAATAAAAATTTTCTTCACTTTGATGTATCTAATGGCCATGTCTTTCAAGATATAATTTTTTCTCCTTTGATTGATGGTTGCCAATTTTCTGTAAAGGTATAGAATACAATTATGTTTACATGTGATTATTTTCCATATGCTGAGAAAGGAAAAAGTGCATAGAGGAATGTTTGTAGACTTTCCTTCTTATCAGATTCTGTAATCCATCCATCCATCCATCCATCCATCCATCCACCCATTATAATATTTGTTGGTTGCACATCATATATTCTACCTTACTTATAAAGTAAATCCTGAAATATGTTCATTGCGAAGGTTTGCATTTGTACTTTTGAAAATATGCTCTGAAAATGTGCTTGTTGAAAAGTAAAGAATATGTTCCATCTTTGATGATACAGAAAACCGGGGTTGCTGGTGTATGCAAAATCAAATGCCACGTTTTCAGTTTTTTGTTTTTTTGATGGGTAACTGTTTTTCTATAATTACCTGTTAGTAAAGAAATTGTGGAATAATTAATCATACATTTTTTCTGCTGTTCCAACATTTTCTCCTGAGTACACTCACAGAAAATGCATTATCATCTTCTCTGTTTCTTGTCAAAATTAACAAGTTATGTTGAGTTTCTCAGCACATAAACAGCAGGTTGCAATTAAAACCTGACAGGTCTTACGACTTAAGTAACTCATATTTTTGTTTTAACTATCCATAGACCCAGCCAAGGCTCTCCAAGTGCCCCAGGAAACGTACCTTCCCACTGGTATGGGCGGCAGGATCTCCTGCCCAGTGGCAGCTCAGCCTCCGCTTCTCCGTGTGGATTGGATAAAAGATCAAGAGCCTCTGGATCTGTCTCTGGTAATAAAGTGGCTATAATGTTACAATTAGGGGAAAATTCCCTAAGCACTGGTCATTCCTAACTGTAAGCAAGTTTCTTCTATTAATGGGGGTTATGTCCTGGTCCTTACGTGGTCCCTTACAATGCTGTAGAAACATTGTTTCCCTCACAGGTATCTTTTCTGTTTTTACTTTTTTTGTCACACTTACATGTTTCAGAAAATCATAACCACTTTTATTTGTAGATATTAGGGGTGCAACAGTACATGTATTTGTATTAGTATTTTTCAGTATGCTCCAGTTTCTCCTATAATATAAGAATCCAGCTATTTTCTACCTTAATGCATGTAGAATGTTTATGTGCTGAACTCCGAGCGCATGTATAGCTTGTTGAAACAGGAAGTTGAAATATCAAACAATTCCAAAGTGATTTACGTCTGTTTTTTCTCAAATATGGTTAAAGTATTATTTAAACATTTCCGAGCACTAACACTGCCTGTTTTCCAGTAATTTCTAGTGTTTTCTACTCTGGCTGTGTCTGCTTGTACTATTTTTTTTAAAGCTCTGATTAAATCTTTAATCAATTCTATACTTTTAACTTATTTAAATTATAGAACATGACAAAATGTAATTAATTTCAGGAATTGAAAGAAAAAAATCAGGAAATAGTTTTCCTTGTTTAATGCTTATCAAATTAAAATATAAAATGGCAAATGCAAATTTGTATTTATTTTTTAAATCTCAATGTACCAAAAACGGACCGAACCGATTTTCAAACTCCAAATACTGTACATACTGAACCATGTTTTTTATGTACCGTTACACCCCTAGATATTGATGAGCTTAGTAAATAAACTTCTTAAGGACTGCTTATTTATACTTTAATACCATTAGAAACGTGTAAATAAAAAATGAAATAAAAAAATCTGCTGCTACCTTTCTTCTTCAAACTTAATACTGTGTATAAAACCTAGATTTTTGATTACAACACTTTAAACAAAGGAAATATAGACATTTGTACTGTACAGGCCTGGATCTTTAAATGTGTTTTGCCCTCCACATTGTGTTGACTGTCAGCAAAACACACACACTTGTTCATGCTTCTTATTTTTACTAGATAAGTGATGGACATTTTTTACAATTTCTCCTAACTCAAAAGTATCTGCACTGGAAATTTTGATATTGACAGTATAACTGAAAACTTCCAATTGCTTTGATTATATGTGTGCTTAAAGAGGATAACCACAAGCTAACTGCATTTTATTATTTCATCCATCCATCCATCCATCTTCTTAACCGCTTATCCAATTCAGGGTCACGGGGCAGCTGGAGCCTATTCCAGCAATTATCAGGCGTTAGGCAGGGTACACTCTGAACAGGACGCCAGTCTGTTGCAGGGCCAACACAGAGAGACAGACAACCATTCACACTCACATTCATTCCTAGGGACAATTTAGAGTGATCAATTCACCTATCATGCATGTTTTTGGACTGTGGGAGGAAGCCGGAGTACCCGGAGAGAACCCACGCATACACGGGGAGAACATGCAAACTCCATGCAGAAAGACCCTGGGCCGGGATACGAACCCACGACCTTCTTGCTGCAAGGCAACAGCGCTAACCACTGCGCCACCGTGCAGCCTTATTATTTCATACTTATTCAAATTTTATAAAAAATATTTTACTGTGCATTTAATTAAAAAGGAAATACTTTATTTTGTATATCGCAATACTTTTTTTGTTAGTGTTATTTTTAAGAATGTAATTATTACATTGACTTACAGCTCATATGCACACATCACTGGGCCTGATTTATCCCTGGTGGCTTATATCTACATTATAATTACACACTGTGCAAAATGCATGATGAGGAAGTTTAGAGTGTCGCAAGCATGGCCCCTGTTCTTAATATTTATAAAAAAACTTTTGAGGGACATGGACCCTGATGGACTGTGATGGTCTGGCGACCTGTCCAGGGTGTACCCTTCAGCGCCAGGTGCAGTGAGTGAAGAACGGAGGACAGGTAGGAAGGCAGATGGTAGGAGGACGTATGGAGGAAGGGGGGGCACAGATGTTGCTTTTGGTGAAACTGCTTCACCACGCTACTGCATCGTGTTGTCAGACATGAGCACCGCATATTTAGCGATTTAGAGACTCACATGTCTCCATCTTTTCCTCATAGTTTGGAGGGTCGAGTCGTACCAGGGTACGTAGATGTCAAATTGCGTACTTGCTACGTAAAATACGCAGGTTTGCATTTTGTGGGCATGGCGCTGAAAAATTCAATATCACTTTAAACATACATTTGCCAGTGGTATGAAAAATTTTGGGTTAACTGTGCATAAATGTATACATATGGAAGGGCAGGAGATCCTCTCTGACATTCCCTCTGCTCGTGATGGAAATTTCCTCCTGGCTTTGCAGTACAAGGCCATTCAATCACATACATTGTAATGGATTTGGGTAATGTGTTCAGTCTTAAAAGCTCTGGAAGCAATCCCTCAGGAATTCCTCACCTCCCTGTAGTCCTTCACGTTCACTTTGATCTTTTTGCCCCCCCTCCCCCATTTCATTGGAGAAATGAGTGGAGCAGGACTTCCCCTGCATTCATAAACCTTTTGTCCCTTTCGCTTTTCCTAATGGGAAAACCACATTTCCTACGGTTAAAGTTAAGCTCACCCCTTTCGTTTTTCTAATACAACATCCATGATCTGGGGTTTCTTCCCACTCCCATGTGTAAATTTTGACCCCCATCCACCTCTTTGACCTTCGGTCTGAACGTTGGATGTATCGGCGAATCAGAAGCGCCACAGGAGATCCGTGCAGAGAGTGCCACACAGAGACCCGGAGTCAGGCTGTTATTCTGCCTATTATTGCGGTCCTGCTGAGGTTTTCACGAGCTTTCACGACCGCTGTGATACTTACAGCTTCTATCCATGGAGAATAATGCCACTTTTTGGCTTCATTAAACTGAGTGGGGAACTTTAAGGCACAGCGAAAGCTTTTCACAAAGACATAATGGAAAAAAAAAAATCACTTTGAGTGCTTTTAATTCTTTTATTGAAAAACTGATCTCGGAAGCTTAAAAGAACATCCCTGTCACATTTGATTGAAATAACCAAAAAGCATATTTTTGTTCTTTTCCCTTTGATTTTTTTGGGACACATTTCTTTTTTTATTATTTCAGTTGAATAAAAATGCATAAAAAACTCAATCGCCCGATTTTATTAAAGGGTTGTTGTTGCTCTTGTCACAAAGGGGAAAAAGTGAAACTTGTACATCATATTGGCATTTGACTCAGATTGATGCATTTTAAGCGTTTATATCAGTTAATTTTGAGGGGGAAAATTGAGTTCCTGAATTAGAATATTAAAAAAGACAAACATACACAGACTTCTTCGCACAATCACACCAATAATCCAAATGGTTGAAGGCCATACAAACATAGGTTACTGTTACATCAATGTGGCGTGCTTACTTTGATGCTAGATAAAGTCGGACCTTATTGTAGCGCAAAGCTGTCCTGGTACATGTAGGTAAACAGCTTCTCTATACGGTGTGCCTGAAATGCTAAGACAGGACGTATATTGAACAAGTTCAATAAAAGGTTTGTTTAATGCAGTAATGTTGGCTTACTGGAAAGCATGTGTGTGTACTGTATATTTGAGCTGATCAACACTTCTTCAAGGACAGTGATAGCTGTAGCCCACTTCCTAATTACTTCTCTGTGTGCTGGCTCTAGAACTGTTCACTACAGCTGCAGTCTACATGAGACCCTTGAATAGGTTTTGATTCACTGTTCTCTGAAGGATGCAGTTGTTTTCAGCAGTTTTTCCTTTAACTCAACTTTTTAATTAAAATGCTCAGATACAGCACGCTGAACAGTTTGCTTCTTTTATTTCCCCCATCTAATATTCTGATTAACTATTCTGATTAATTAATTTTATAAGACTTAAAATGTCTGTCTCTCTTATAACCTAGATACCAAATAAAGGTTAAAGTTAAGCGGTACCATGAACCATTACTTATAATCTGGAAACTAATTTCACAGAAGATTTGTATATTTCACTTGAAATTTCAGTTTTGTGTTAATTTAAAAAATATTTTTTTTTCTGTCTAGTTCAGCTTCATTTGTTGCAACAAGCAGAGAGAAAATAAAACTTGTCTTCCAATTTATTGTAGTTTTTCTGTGATAGAAGTATTGGGATTACTATTCAGTATCCACAAGTACTCAGATCCAAGTATCGGTAAGGTATTATATCGATTTAAAAAAGTGGTATCATGGCATCCCTTATATTTACATTAGGTAGTGTAAATATATATCTTAAATAATTTAATAAGTATTTTCAGTGACATATATGTGTATAAACTATAGGTGTCCTTCTGTGCCTGGTGTATTTTTTGATAAAACATTTCTATTTTTCAGTCATTACATTTATTCACAGGTGATAGAGCATCTAGAAATCTTTATCAAATCAGAGTAGCCATACATCAACCTAATATTACACAAGTAAAATTTAAAGTAATGTGCAGTAAAACCACTCTGAGAAGTGCATTTTGTCCAAAGAGTTATTTAAGCAATGTAACTTAGTAAATGTAACTAGTTAATGCCCACCTTTGGATGAGACTTTTTTAAAATCCCTGTTTTCATTAAAGAGACACAGCGATAAGGTGGATCAGAACAATTTCATGATTGCTTTGAACCCATTGAAAGTAACAAGAGCTCGACAGTGAAGTTCAGTTTGTAAATAATTACATGCATCCAGTCCCAAAAACCTTAACGCTTTCTTGCCGACTCCGGTTTTTACATTGTGAACTTGAAGTTCATGGTTCATAGTTTGTACCTTGTGTGCTTTCTTGTTAAAACATAAGTCAGATGGAGAGGAAAATGCCAAAATTGGCTTACCATTTAAACATGTACCTGGTACTTTGGCATCGGGCACATTAAGATGTCCAATTAACTTTACAGTGAGATACATAATGATGAGTAAGCGGTCGCAGCTTGCAATAAATCCTAGTGCTCCAGCCAGTGAAGACAATGAGCAGACGCAGGCTTTTACAACGCTTCTCTATCAATAGCAGGTGAAGAATTGTTTTTTTCCACCAGCTTCTGCATTATAGGCTATAAAAAATATATCTTTTTTTATTAAAATCATAGTAAAATTGTCTGGAGTTTGTTAATATACAGGGTATATCAAAATTATTCAGAATAAAATGCAGTTTTGTAGCATCATTTGTTGCACCATTCATTCACTTGTACCCCAAAGAGTAGCCATCAAGGTGCCAGTTTTTTTCCTAGCGGAAAATATGGGGTTTAATCGTTTCGCGTATTAATAAGCTGCCAATCCAAATATACTCTTGAACTCTCTCTGGTTCAGGTCGGTTCGGCCAACTTTTAAGACCCGATTACAGCTGTAACAAGTCTCCTGCCGCAGACAGTCAGAGCGAGGTAGATAATTACCGTTTCACCTGTTTTGATAAACGAGCAAAGATGGCCACAAACGTTACACTATGCGCACTACGAATCAAGGCTGCGCAGATATCGGCGCCTGGCCTTTGTTTTCCAGCTGCTTTTGGCTGAAACGGGGAGTGAGAGCTTCAAAGGAGATCAGCTGTTCACCTGTCAGTTGATGTAGTGGTGTATGCTCGATTGGAAGAATTTATATTAAGACTTTTACCTGGAGGTAGAACAACCTGGTTTGAGTTTATTAAGTATAACTTAGTCATCTTTTTTACAAGGTAAAGGAATTATGTCAGATTTTCAGTTTAAAGCTGTGAAAAGTGCCGAAATCCATGCATAAAAGTGTGAGTATGGATTTCAAATCCATACTCCCAGCAACTCACAAACTGCTTGTGTAAGTGTAGTAAAGTAACTAAAGTACACTTAAAAAATTAAATTTTTTTTTTTTGCTGTATTTTAAGTACTTTTTAGGCTGGTGTGAAGAGAGAAATGAAAAAAAAAAGTAACCAACCAACCCCCCAACAATGTCATCTACCATCACGAGGTTTTACTGTCAACATCGTTAACTCTCAATTTGGTGGACATCTCCCAACTCTAGTGTTTTAACATTTAAAATAGGCAGTTGTAGCTGTTTTTAGAGGGGCCTCAAATGTTTAATTTCAGCTGTTTGAGCGGTTGTGGTCCTTAACCTCCACAAACACCAGGGTTCCACAGTATTCCATAACCCTGGTCATCAGGTCTCACTATCTTGTTTGTTGTAGGTATTCCTCCACTCAAGCACCCCTGATTCAACTGATTCAACGACCTCCTTAACACTCTAATTGCTGCAGCAGCCTGTTAACCACTCATTTCTTTTAGCCAGGAGAGCAGCAGCAGGGAAACACCTAAAATATGCAGGATAGTGGGCCCTGAGGAGTAGTTTTGGGGACTTCTGCCTTAAAAAAATCTGGTTGTAAAAAAATAAATAAAATCGTCTAACGCAAACTCAATCTATTGTCCATCTCTCATTGGCATTTTTTTCTGTCTGTGCAGATCCAAAAGATTTTGAGGTAGTAAAGACATGAGAGTATCATCCACATAGATGATTTTTATGAAAATAGTGAACCATAATAACAATAGTAAAAGGACATAGCCTTGAGGAATGCCCTTAATGCTTCCTCGAGGCCTTTCCTTTAAAATAAAATATATAACTGTACTCACCTGTGCACAGAATATTGTTTACGTGTGCCGTCATAAATGTCAGTACAGGTTTTTTGCTTTGTGTGCTAAGGAAGTGGTGTGACAGTTTTTACTTTTTTTCAGTATCCAGGATGGACCTTAAAACCTGACGGCTCGTTGGCCATGGCAACAGTCAATGAGGATGCAGCAGGCACCTACTCATGCACTCCATACAACAGCTATGGCACCATGGGGCCGTCGGGGCTCACCAGTGTGATTCTACAGGTCAGTATGCACATGGAGCAACTTCTGTCACCTGCTAGCAGCATTCTGTGAAGTCACAAGCTCATTTTGCACAAAATAGTGTATAACTGTAGCCTGGAAATATCCAGACCCTAATATATTAAGATTAAGGGTATGGCAACGGGTAATGATAGGGGCATAACTTGAGGGGAGGAACTAAGCATGCATTTGAAACTCTCACTGCATCCAATTGGATAACAGCACGACCACTCACAACAATACACGGGGTGACGTATCCAAAGCGAGCTACCAGCGGAGATAACTGGTAGATTAAACTCTTGCATTATCCAGTTGGCAAAACATCAAACACGTCCTTCTTGTAAAGGAACGATTCGAGCGCGGTTTTCAGTTCGTCTTTTAGATGAAAAGAAATGTAGATGAGAATCTACAATGTAAATAGTTATGAAAGTAAAGAAAACACACTGAATGAGAAGGTATGTCCAAACTTTTGGTCTGTAATATATATATATATAGATATATCTATATATATATATATATATATGAATAGCTCTTTTCCAAAACGCTCTCCAAACTATAAATCAATTTTAATAGTTTTCAGCAAAATAGAATTTTTTACTTAGTCCCACACATTTCTTGAATATTCAATTTATCTTGGTAATATATTTTTTTTGCCTCAGTTAGAACATGTTGAACAATAATTATTAAATCAAACAACAATATTGTTGATGATAAAGTCAAAGCTAATTAAATTTTTCTTCAAAACGCTATAAATCCATCCATTTCCAGAGATAGAGATCCACTAGGATGGATCACTCTTCATCACCCAGGCCTGCATTTTCCGCATACTTGCCAACCTTGAGACCTCAGAATTAGGGAGACATTGAAAAGGGCCATTGGGCTACAGTCCCAGAAAGGACAGGAAACTAGACTTGAGGTTGGTTCAAACAGTTTTTAATCCTAAATATCTCGGAAGATTTAAAAAGTAACTGAAACTATAGCTTTTGTCAGTCACATAAAGATTGTTCTGAAGACTTGCGGCTCGCTTTTGCGTCACTAATTACAGCTGATTGTTTCGCTTATCATATATACGAATCACGTAGCTAACCTATTTTGGATTCAAAATGGCGAATTTCACCAACAGGTGATGGATTTTAATGACTGACATGAGGAAACTGTACCTCATAGCACCTTCCTTGGCAAAATAAAAATGTTACAGATTTTATTCTCCATCCCTCTCACATAAGGAAGTGTAGTGGTGCCAGCACATCTCTTATTTTGCAGTCTTAACAGAGATCTGCTTCAGAAGTACCCCAGGTTTCAGGTCAGCCCATCACTTGCCCGCTTTAACACACTATGGAAACATAGCGTAGAACGTTCACTGAATTCTGATTAGTTGAGTTGGTATAACACGTTTAGGCAACAAATAGGTTCTGCGCTTATGGTGGTTTGTAAAAAAAACGGCATCTTGTACCTACATTTTAACAAGGAAATATAGCGATTTGGCAAGAAACGTTGATGGACCAGTGAATAGGTTCAGTACAAAGCAAAATGACATGACAAACTCATTTTATCGCGTTTTGGAAAAGAGCTCTTCATATATACCCTACCGTCCGCATGTTGCAGCAGAAATTAAGACTCATTAGACCAGGCAACAATTTTTCCATTATTTTGTCCAATACTGTTACTTAATATACTTATTCATGTAAAACACTGGCAAGAAAACACACCAAGCTGTTTGTCAGACATGCTCTAACCAATATAAGCTGTCACTAAGCCACTCTCATTCACACATAATTGCATCTCTCACTTTGTATTAAAAAATCTATACAGAAACGACATTTATTGACCTTTTCCCACCGACCTATGGGGGCCCTATGACATTAATAGAAGTCAACTTAGTCAGACTACAATGATGGCACTTAGTGGGGGAGCTAATTGTATAGCTTATCCTTTTGTTATTAAGATAATCTTGTCCAAGGCGGCGGTAATCCAGTCTTGAAATCCATTGTTTTGCAATGCTGCAGTGTCCTTGATTCAGTTTACCGGTTTGGCATTTCACAGGATCCCCCATCATTCGGCATTGCTCCAGAGAAGGCATACAGATGGGATGCAGGGAGAACGCTGCTGATCCCCTGTCAAGGAAATGCAGATGTTACAACTAGAGTGACTTGGAGCAAGGTAACTCACCCACTGCACATTTTAACCTGGCAATACTATATACATAGATATTTCTTCTATATTCATGATCAAATATAATTAAAAAAAAATAAGAATATTTTATAAGAAAAGGTCAAATTAAAAGGCAATGCTTGCATTTGTTTTGTTTTTTTTGCACTTATCAAATCAGTCATTAAAACAAATGAATGCAATGAACTAGCTTGCCATTCATCGGCTGTAGCTCTTTCTGTGGAATCATTTGCAGTAAGAAATTGTGTTTTTTATCGAGCAACTTACACAAGCCCAGGTAGGATCTCCGGAAAACAGGAAAGACCTGATTTTGATTCATTCTTAGATTAGTTCCCATCAATCTGTCAGGGTTGTGGTCTTACACTCAGAAGTTTTACTCGACTCTACCTGATGTGGTAAGGGGGTTTTCTACCCTTACTTAGATTGTACTAAGTACTATCTTTACTTGGATTGAGTTCTCCATCCACCCACCCACCCTATTTTCTGCTCCATTCTTTAAATAACAAATAATGCATTTCCTTTAATCCAGTCCTACATCCATTTGACTCATCATAACATTTTGCACTGGGGGCTTGTATTTCTAAATGTATCCAATCAAACGTGGTGTAAGGTGGCTCTGCAGCCCTTCTCATTCTATAAAACTGTACTTGACCTCATCTCGTGGGTAGATGTAGCTGTCAGAACAATAAAATGTAGGAGGCGTGTGTTTAGATAGCAGCTGGCAAAAACTTTGTATCGCCTTGCCAGAGCAGTGTGTTTGAGGTTTAATAAACTAATTTTTGAATCCTCCCAGAGTCTCTCTTCTAAGGACAGTGAGAGGAGGAGACTCATATTGTTGGACGGAAGATACTCTCTGCAGCTCTTGAGTATGATCCAGTTCAGTTATTTCATACACTCGTCCTTTGGTCATCCAGTTAAACCCCAGGGGATTTCACACAATCCGCCATTATCTATGCCTCATGAACATCATCCATTTCACCTGGATATAAGTCAAATCACTGGGATAAAGGTCTGACTATCTCGTCCGCTGACTAGTCCAGAAAAGGACAATGACATCGGAGGAACAAGTGATGATGAGTGTGCCACGAGTGAAGGCTCTCTTAACCCGTGGAGATCAGTGCGTGATTGTTTTTCCATTGCAGAGATTTTGTGAGTGGCTGGTTGTTGGAAGTCTGTGTTGGAAAGAAATACTTTAACACTCTTTCTCATAAACAGGTTTCACAAAAATACTTTAAATCTTAGCAGACCCACAATCACTGTGACTTTCACTGGCCTACGATAAGCAACCTGAGGATCATGCCACAGGAAGGTTGGGCTCATGACATCTGGAGTGTTTTACCCAAAAAGAAGCCTGAAAAAAACAAAAAAAAATGAGGTCCGGCTTTAATGGAAAATCAAAGGTGCCAAGATTCCGTTCAGCAAGGCCAGACATTGCTTATAAATGTGAATATTCAGATTCAGATCACTTTATTTATCTCACTGGGCAATTCAGTTTACAACCTGTCCAAGATCATTACAAACAACATTAAAAAAACAAAACAAACAGATCCAGGTCACTGAAGGGCTTGCAGCCACAAGAGTAACGCTCCCATGTATGCAGATGAGAAACAGATACACGCAAGGGAGGGAGGGGGTCCACGGTGGGGGAAAAAAAGCGCTCAACTGTGTTTTGATTCCTTAGTCAAGAGTCAAAAAAAGGGAAGAAAAGAATTTGCTTAGAAGACCATCTGATCAGTCGATATCCAGATCCACCATCGATTATTTTGGAGGAGAATGCAAAAAGAGGCTCCATAGCAGTAGACAGACAAAGGGCTGTGGGATAAGACACACTAGGGAGGGAGAAATATATTGTAACATAGGAGCTGTATGTTTCAAATAAATCAACCTAACTTTTCCTTAAATAAATAATTGTAAAAATTATGTTTTATTTAAAGGAGATATATTAAAATTTCACTTTTTATCTTTATGTGTTGCAATTTGGGTCTCTGCTACATCTATAAAAACTCTTAATATATATATATATATATATATATATATATATATATATATATATATATATATATATGTGTGTGTGTGTGTGTGTATATATACTGTATATACACACAAAGTTTTGAGATCAGTGAACATTTCCTGTAATTGAAGAGAAAAGTAATCAGAAGTGGGAAAGTCTCTCTGAACCCAACTTGGCAGAATAGCAGAATAAACTGTGGCATGCACTCCTTTTGTACGGGTGGTTGGCAGCACACCAGCCTCTTAGAAGCAGGTTTTTAACCAGTTGCAGCGGTAACAGTCATGGTCCAAATTTCCCAGTCTCAGATGATACTCATATGCTTATATGGGAATCTTTTTACTGTTAATTTATTGATTCAGTTATCTGTAATCTGAGCATAAATTGATAACTCACAGGGAATTTGCACCAAATGGTCAGAGGTGTAAATGGAAATTTGAATTGAAAAATGATGAGCCATCTTCAGATTCTTCTGCCACCGTTCTAAAAAAACGGATAAATACGGAAAATATTCGGTTTACATGACCCCAGTGTACAAAGTATGCCTTGGATCCAGGCTCTTTGAATGGTAGAAGTTAAAAATTATTATCAAAACCGCAGTCAGATTCATTCCATTTAGTGCATTTTATTGGATAGTTCTTTTTTGTGTTACTTTTTAATAAAACAATAAGAGTAAATCAAACGGAGGTAACAAGGCTATTTTTAATAGTATAAGGAGTAGAAATATGAGGAGTAGAAAGTACAGATAATTATTGCGTGAAAATGTCAGGAGTAGAAGTAAAAAGTAGGCCAATCTATAATTAAGTATAAATAATAAAATATTATTAAAATTTAAAATTTGAAGTATAAATACCCCAAATTTCTACTTAAGTAACATAACGAAGTATTCACACTTTGTTACTTGACACCTTTGTCCATCTTAAGTTCAGATACTGTCCTGAATGATTCGTCTTCTACTGGGTTACCTTCTCCAGGTTTGTGAATGATCCCTGCAGATGAAGTTTTGGAAAGCATGTGCAAATTCAGAATCTGACTTCTTAAGGAAACACAAAATTAGTTGTATTTTGCCTAAAAGTGAACAGAATCATTTAAAATCTTTCGCAGTGGTCTCGATCTTACCCTCAACAAAATGTATCAAGTTTCAACCACAGACATGTATTTTATTGTTTTTTATGTTTTGGTTCAACACAAATGTTTCAGAAATTGCCAACTGAAAATAAAACGACACAGCATTTCCTGAAATTTAGAAGTATTGGGTATCTGACTGGACCTAAGAGATGCATCATCCTTCAGATGATATTCTACCACACCTTGTTGGAGATAAGATCTTATTTCCTGTCTTTAAAACTGGGTTATCTCTGGGAGACTCAACCAAAGGAATCAAAACTTGTCTTTATCAAGGACTGCTGGCAACACATCACTGGTTCAACCATTGAGTTCGAGAGCCTTTTGATACCTGAATGCTTCATTGGTAAAGCCAAAAAAATGTCAGATACTAGACTAAAAATGTGATAAAAAGCAGCCCTAGGGGCATTTTCTTTGTGCAGGCAGGTGTGATTTTTTTAGAATAACTTTTGCTAGGTTAATGCAATTCTTTCATTTTTT
The DNA here is from genome assembly GCA_028564705.1 of Apricaphanius iberus. Classification (NCBI taxonomy): domain Eukaryota; kingdom Metazoa; phylum Chordata; class Actinopteri; order Cyprinodontiformes; family Aphaniidae; genus Apricaphanius; species Apricaphanius iberus. The sequence continues at coordinate 502,389 of JAPXFQ010001666.1, forward strand.
TCTGGAGATGAGCCTTTTTTGAAGAAGTTTACCACAGATATATATATATATTTATATATATATATATATATATATATATATATATATATATATATATATATATATATATTCCCCTTACTGCATTTAAAACTTTGCATATTCAACAAAGTAACGTAGAGGTCTCTCTGTTATTTTTTTGTGCCATTGACTCCCATACAAAATGTTTTTCAACAAGCCTAAATATCCCCATAAATATCTTTAATCTTTAATTCTCCCTGTGTTTTTGCAGCCATTGGAGATTGAAATTGTAGTTATTACTGTTTTCCACCAGACTAAGTGATTTCTAATTAAGTGGTGGGGCACTGATTAAAGATTAACTTAAATTATTTAAATTTTTGGGATCTTATTATCTCTCAATTCACAATAAAAAACATATTTTGAAGAAATATGGGTTGGGTGTTTTTTAGTGCGTTCCCAGTTTCCCAGCAAGCACTCTTCTTCTCCGCTGGGCCGTCAACGCTGTCAGTGGTGTGCTAGCTTGGCTCTGCGTCTGGCTCTCCTCGGTTTAGCGGTACTCCAGTCTGTCTTCCCTGGCTGCGGCTCCCTTATCCGGCGTTTCTCGGAAGACTCTCTCCTTCTGTTTCTGTGTCAAGTTGGACCCTCCCTCACGGCCACTCACACCGGCTTCTTTCTTCTCCCTGTTCTTTCTTCCCGCTCCAGGCTTTCTGCCTTCTAGGGCTCCTCTCAGTGCTCTCCCGTAGCTGATCCAGGGTGTTTGGCAGTGGCTCTCTTTTCTCGCTCCTCGCCTATGCCGGGCTATGCCGGGCTATGCCGCTTCCCCCCCAAGGCAAAGCGTGACATAACGCTTGGTGCATTGTTTTGTTCATGAGGGTCCTGGATGTGAATTTTTCACAATATCTGATACTACAGAAAAGTGACAAGGAATCAAAAAATATTTTCGTTGCTATAATTGACACTCCAAAGCCCTGACAATTCACCACCCAAATCAAGTCGATTGGCCACAGTACACAAAAAATAATTTCATTTTTTAAGTTTTTTTTTGTTCTTTTAGTGTGCAGATTTTTAAAAAAATAAAACCTGGCATTAAAGGGGTTAAATCTCAGGGAAATAAAATACTTTTTTTATGTTTTGGGAAGACTTAGGTGAAGAATGATTCATGATTCATGTCAAAATATAAACACTTTTGTAAAATTATAATAATATTTCTATATAAAGTTTTGTGTGAGCAAACTTTTTGTGCACAAGGGTCCTGGATGTTTTTGTTTTTCTTCACAAAATCTGATGTTACACAAAAAGTTGGAAGATATCAAAAAATATTTTTATGCCCATAAGTGACACTCCAAAGCCCTGACAATCAACCCCAAAACAAGTCCTCTGGACATAACATTAGAGTGCCCATTCTTTTTTAAATAAAACCTGGCATTAAAGGGCTTAAATCTCAAAAACAGACAAATACTTTTTATGTTTTAAGAGGACTGAAGCTAAGGATGGCATTTGTGCAAAAAATAAGACTAATGAAATATATCATTTTAATTACACCTTTTTGCTCTTGGACATTTTTTTGCCCCGAGGATCCCCATTGTTGCATCTACTTGGAACATTGAGGGCAAACCAGAAATCCACAGTCTGGAGAGCAATTGATCCAATTCACCATAAAATCTTACATAAAATAAAAGAATAACAAACTTAAAGCTAAGGAGAGCATTTCTGTTAAAAAAAATGCGTATAATGAAATATATAATTTTATTTACACCTTTTTGCTCTTGGACAATTTTTTGTGCCGAGGATCTGCAGTGTTGCATTTATTTTAGGTACCATTAAGGGGAAACCAGAAATCCGCACTCCGAAGAGCTATTGATCCAATCCATCATAAAATCCCACATAAAATAAAAGAATAACAACTTAAAATAACTGACATAATTAAATACAAACTCATTCATCTAATTCTGCTGCTTGCTCTCTATTTTTCCAGCTATTGTAATGCTTTTTTTTTTCTAGGTTGACCCAGTTCGTTCAATTTCTTACTCCATCGAACCAAACGGCTCTTTGCTGCTGCAGCCTCTTATTAAGGACCACCAGGGGGAGTGGGAGTGCAATATCTCGAACCGTGTCGCCTCCATTAAGACTCGCACACAAGTCTTTGTCCTGGGTGAGTCCCTTTTAGTCTCATACGAATGCACGTAAGTCAATAAAAACATAATCAGAAAGTTAATTTATTTATTTCGATTTAAAAAAGTAAAATAAATTGATTGAAATATTTCAAATGACCAATAAGATAAAAACGAACAAAAAAGAAACTTTCTTGCAGAAAGTCATGGACACAATCCCCAAATCCCAAACTATCATTGATAAAGAAGCTGGATTTTCAAAATGCTGTATGCAAGTATTGTAGGGTAAAGTTTAGTCGAAGGAAAAAGCTTCCCTGAAAAAATATTGGCTAAGAACAGGAATAACTGTTGTATTGAGAGGATTGAGATGTTATGTGATTGTGCCTGCTGAAGGTGACTCTTGAGTGAATACTATTCTTCAGGAGCGCTTCCTTCTCCCTCTCCTATTCATGTTGCCCGTATCAAACACTGCGTGGGGCCTCAACCGGAGGTATTGTGTGCATGGACTTACATTCTAATTAAGCTGCTGTATTTGCGCCTTCTACCACACTTTTTCCTTCCACTAAACTTTCCATGAATATGCTTGGATCTAGCGTTCCGATTTAGCAGTAGTTTTCTGCCTGATTATATAGACCATAACTTAGCAGTAATATATCATTTCTGTATTAATACTTACTTTTAAATTGTCTTAATTTAGTATTCAAATTTTCTGAGAAAGTGTAACATGATTACATGAGCAGTATACCGTTTTAGCTTGGACTTTTCTTTCCTAAAATCTTTGTACACCTGTATGTGCAAGTGCCTCCGCTCCACCTCCAATGTATAAATGTAGTACATCAAGAGATGGCCTCTAAACTTTTGCTACATCAGGTAGCTGAAGTGCTGGCCGATTTCCATCAACTCCTCTCTTTTCGCTCCATTACAGGAACCAGTCCCCATGCAGCTACATCGTTGTCCGTCTCTCCAGGGGTGAAGCAGGCCAACCTATCCTGGGAGGCAGGCTTTGATGGAGGATCAGCACAGACGTTTTCAGTTTGGTGAGTGTAAAGCCTCCCAGTTTTTTCTCGGGCTGTAACCATAGCAGCCATCGACAGCCCTGGTATTAATCTATTGATCTCCGGGATGAGGAATTCATTTATCTGTTATCACCTCTTGGCAGCTACAATATAAGACGCTGCCGTGGAGCGTAACTTTACAATGTTGTGGCCCTGGGAGGTACAATAGAGGGTTACAGATGAAAACCAGCATAATAGGCTCGTTCTCTGTTGTGAATCAGTGTTTTTATTACCTTAGAAATCACACGATTATGTTTTATTTGCTCTCAGGCTCAAAAAGTTACAGATGTAATCAGCATTGATTGAAATGCTGAACAGATCCAAACAGGTAAATAAAAAAGTATTACATCATAAAATATGTTAAAAAGGAGATGTTAATCGATTTATAACTGGGACAAATGAAACAGGAAAGCTGTCACCTTCAGAATAAGAGCATTACACTTTGCAACTGCAGACTTTAACATAATTAATTGGGAGTTTATGTGATAGATCAACATAAAGATTGCACAATTGTGATAAAGAACGAAAATAAAAAATAAGTCAAAAATATTTAATGGGGGATACAGTAAAGTCAAAACAATTCAGTTTATATATATAGCGGCAATTCACAACAGATGTAATCTCAGGCCCGTTACAAGAAAAGTCATTTCAAAATTGCCCGTAACATGCATACTCCAACCACAGGGATCCCTCATACTAAGCAAGCATGTAGCGATAGTGGAGTGGAAAAACTCCCCTTATAACAGCAAGAAACCTCTGGCAGAACCTGGCTCAGTACAAGCAGTCATCGTTCACGACTGTCTGGGGGGTTGAGAACACATGGAAGAGACACAAAAAGAACAAAAGAACTGATGTACTTTAAAGAAAGTGAAAAGTTGACAACAGGACATGGAGGGTGTTTGGTCACATTAAGCATCATCTAAATCGATTCTCGCCATCCAGGATACCAGAACAGTTGTACTTTCTATGGAGAGAAAAACACAGAAAAAACAAGGTTAACACTTGAAATAACAGGGAAAAATACATCTGACGAGTAGTACTAGAGAAAAGTAGAAGAGTGAGGAAAAGTGGTAAGTGGATGTGGATTCAGCATCCTTTAATCTAACATCCCTAAATAATGCAAAGTAAAACCAATTGGTTTAAGAGTCCACCTAGGTGTAATTTAACCTAAATGCAACTATCCTGGGGGATTTTGCTTTGGTGAAAAAAAAAAAACTGCTTAATGAAAACCAAAATACACAGCTGACAGGTCTGCGGAGAAGTTTAAAGCGGGGTCATTTCATCTTCTGCAAATGTTCAAAGGGAAACAAAGACCACCCTCTCCACAGTGACTTTCTCCTACTCATTCTCATTCTGGTATATCATAAGGTGTTTCTGGCTGGAAGGACATGGCAGTCTCTCCAGTTTTAGGTTCTTGCCATTAAAATCCGCTTAGAAAACCTCTTTTTGTCCCATTCTTTCTTTGAGACATTTTTAATTAAGTTTAATTTTGGACTTTGGCTAGGCCGTTCTAACACATTGTTTTGCTTATAGTTAAAAAAAATTTAAACCATTTTTCCAAGCTGGAAGATGAACTTCCACCTCAGTAACTTTCTTGTCTAGGATTGCTGCGCTCACATCTATCCATCTTCATTGCAACTTCAACTCCACAGCAATAGGCCACTGTCATTCCATCTGCTTCACAATATCAGGACATCTTTTATCTTATTTAAAAGGAAAAGGCCTAGCAGAAGTTTTATGTTTGGCATTTTAAAGCCTTCTTCCACTTAATGCTGGCAAAGTAAGTTGATAACAGAACCAAAAAGGCAAAAAACCACTTGAGTTTCTTGTATTATTTGTATTTTTTTCACGTCAAAAGTGATTCAGTCTCTGCTTTTAGATTTTATGTAACCTGAAATGGACAGAGTTCAGTATCTATGCTGAGCTGTAATTGCACTTACATATTTTTAAAAAGAAAAACATAATTGCAGCATGTTTTTGTATTTCTTTTCTAACTGACATGTACATTTTTCACTGGTTTTATAAGCGGTTTCCGTGAAGGCCTGAGAAGGTCGGATAATTGCATTTTGCTTCAACTTTGGTAAAAGCATTCAGTTTGCTTCTTTTTTACTTGTTCCCCAGACTCCTTTGTGTGCAAGAGCTATGACTGTGGAATCAAAAAGAATAACAACTCTTTTTGCACTCATTGCACTTTTTACAAACCTTTTGTTTGTTTCTCTCCTTAAACACATTTCTCTTAAGAAGCAGAGTACTTTGCTTGCATCAAAGTCTTTATCTGCAACAAAGGTGTATTATTTTCAATCTGACTTGAATATTTTACTGCAGTTCTGAGTGGGTGAAACCTGTTTTTCCCCGTAAACCCCTGAAGGTCGAATAATAGGTTTGACTCTGGTAGAAACATGAAAATCACACTTAATTGGAGTTGTAAGCTCTCTGTACAATATTGTCGATCCATCGGCGCTGTCTCTGCCACAATATCTCGGGCAGATGACGAGCATGAATGATTAATGAAACCTACATTCCTGTCATGTTTCATACAATCAGACTCCCAGAAATTCCTGCCGCTCTGCTGTTCTCACTCCTCCTCTTGTCTCTGTCTCTCTGGCTCTGCAGGGTGAAGAAGATTTCAGTTGGTGATGATGGCGGGAAGCAGGACTGGTTCTCCGTACCCGTTCCCTCCTCCTCTGGCACCAGCCTGCAGGTGTCAGGCCTCTCTCCTGCCACCGACTACCAGTTTAGCATCCTGTCTCAGAATACATTTGGAACAGGACCCTTCAGTGAGATCAGAAGTGCTCGCACTTTGGGTCAGTACTGCTTTCTTACTTTTCTCACTTTTTCTTTCAGCAGATAGGGAACATTGTCTCTGATGTCAGCTGAAACCAAATATTTACATATACTGTCTATCTTCTACTCTTACCATCTGAAATAAAATCTGACTAAGCCTTTCCTGTTTTTAGGTTTCTTAGAATGACCAAAATTAGTCATATTTACTAAATGTTATATTTTTTATGAATTTCTTCAAATTTAGAAGTTTACTGTAATATGTAATAGTTTGGAAAATCCTTGTGGAATTGAATGCTTCTGATTGTGTTGAGTAGGCACACCTGTGGATATATTTTAAGGAGGCGTGTAACTGTATGTATTCAGATTCTTCAGTACAGCCCTGTTGGTTTGGTACGCATGTGAACCAAAAGAATACAGACGTTTTTACCTAAATACATCTACATCAAAGTTTGCATCCTGAACTCAGAGCACAGAGCAACTTTAAAAAGTAACACCAAAAGAAAGCAGAAAGGACTCCCAGCTATCAATAAACTAAACTATGCTCTGAACATTATTGTTGTTTAACGCAGCTACAGTAGAAAGAGAAAGATGGACCAAATTAGAACTTTGTCAGCTAATACATGTTTCAACAGTATTAAGGTCCATAACACACTCTGCACTGAACTGAATGAATCACCTGAAACGATGTCAAGCCGAATGGAAACATCACTGATACTGGAGAAAAACCAGCTGACGTCCACATGGCTACCAGTAGCATCCAATTCATAGACTGGATACAGATGGACGTAGTCTCCTTGGTTTCACCAGTCTGGTCACGCCCGGAAAATACAAAATTAGGCAAAGAGGTGGTGCGGGGAGTGGGGCTGTGAAAGTGAGGGTGGAAGATTGACACCCATTAAACTCTGTGTCCTTGTAGCTATGAGCTAATTGAACTCATTCAGAGCTAACTGAAGTTAACGGAGGTTGGCGGGCAGTTTTAGCCAGAAAACTGTGGTTTAGCAATTCAGGTATCCCTCTGTCTTCTAGTCTGGAAAAAAAAGAATATTAAATTGGTAGCCATTTTACTAATTAATGAGCTCAGCTAGCATTGGAGGTGGAACCCGCAAATTAAAAAACAGGACTGTAAATTTACTTACCGAAAAAATAGAGCAGAGACTTGTTGGATGATCTGTTAGTACAATAAGTACCACAGCAAGCCATATATGTTAAATAAGTGCAGGATTAAAATCTGATAACAAATAAACATTAAGGATACAACTGATGGTCAAGAACTGAGAAATGAAAAGGCTTAAGACTTTTAACTTGAGGCCAAGGCTACGACATTCCCTGGAGGAAGTGGGGCAAACAGCTAGCCACCAGCGCTAGCGCTGATAACTCATCTGAGATCTATCAATCAAAAGGACATGGCCCTTATTATTTTTAACTTCAAGCTCAAACTATATTTAAATGGTTTACTTATAAAACAATTCAACCCCCTTAGAGTTTCATGATGGTAAACCTGACCTATTAAACCTAAAAATAAAGAACAAAAACCAAATGAACTTGTAAAGATGCTGCCGGTAAGAAAGCGATTATCGACACTCTGAGTCTTGTAACTACTCAATAACAATAATAAAGCCCCGATCTAAGGGGAACTTTACACAACAGCGTTTTCTCTGCGACTCGGCCAGTCATTTAAATAAGGTGTAGAACGGGGTGTCGGGAGACCTAGAATACACTCTGTCGAGAAATGGGTTCCAGACTGGAGAATTCTGACATCGCTGGGTGATTAGTTGTCATATAAAGGGCAGGCTGGGGACTTTCGTCAACGGAAACATCACTGCAAGCTGCCCACGGCATATTGGACTTGCAAACTCCACCATTCTTTAATTCTTTTCAGGGTAATGAGGGGGAAATAATAGAACATTGCATACATGGGGCACACTGCTATTCCTAAAGGCCGGCCATATGTACTACATAGGTTTCAACGAGATCTCACACCCTGCCGCATAGATGCAGTGACATTTGCGCCCTCGAATTCAAACAAAAATTGTAACGTCGTTTAAACTGCCCCTCAGTCTAACTCAAGTATATGAGCAGAGCTGAAAAGATATGTGAGACTGAGACACCCTTCAAATCTGACTCAGTTCTGTCTGGCGGAATGGGCCAAAACTTCAACAAACTACCCTAATAAGCTTTTGGAAGGTACACAGAGCATTTGACCAAAATCAAACAAGTTACGGCGAACTTTACCGAATATTAGGTGGAATGTATGAACATTTGAGTAAAAAGGAATAATTCAGCAAACAAATAATGCTGGTTATCCTTACTGACCTAAAATGGGAGAATTTTAGTGTTTAATGTCAGATTTCATGTCAGACAGTGAGAGAAAAGGTTGCGTCTAGTTTATGCAAACATTTGGTAAATATCTGCTATTAACCATATGTATTTCTCTTCAGTTACATACGTTTAGTATAAAGTAAATGGAAATGTTCTTATTTTCAGCCTGTGCTAAACTTATTGTGACTTGTTAAAATGACAAACATTGCCAGAAACAAACATCTATGAACTTTAACAACCTGAGATACTCTTTATTAACTTGCCTCAAGGCTCAAACAATACTTGGCTGATGTGAGGACCTGATCTCTACATGGCGGCTTGCTGTTGGAAGGATTTAACTAGTTGCTCCCACCGGATTTTATTTAACAAGTATTCATACATTCACTTTTGTTGATATACTAACACTTAAATTGAAAAATGTGTACGTCTACATAACCTGGCTACCCTGGACTTACGTTAAAACGGGGATGAGTGCAGCTTCTGTGTTTAAAGCTGTGAGAGTTTGTTTTCCCTTATCAATACTGACTTTTCCCCCCCTTTACTTTAAAACCTTTCAAAGAAGTCCAGAATAGGGGACCTCAATTTCTAAAATTTGTTTGCTGATCCACAAACTCTAGAACTACAGTTGCTAGATGTACAGTCGGTGCTGTCTTATTTTTCAGGCTGATATCAGCATGCTCACAGCAGTTATGATGAAAACATGGTGAGAAATCGACGTAAGCAAGGAATTAATCCAGTTTTCAGCAGTAGATTATGTTGGATTTTAGAGATAAGACTCGTCTCAGCTTTCAAATAACCTCGACTGTCACCAGATCACATTGAGGATTTGGAGTTACGTCAACATGTTCCGAAATCTCCAAGGAGTGTTTTCAACATCTTATAAAAGTTACACCACAAAGAAATTGAGGCGGTTTGTAAGGCCAAAGAGGGTCCGACCCGGTACTTACAAAGTGTGTATGATAAAGGGCATTACAGTATGGGGTTTGATATGGATTTATTTTTTAAAATGCCCTATGAAAAAACTTGAATTGATAAATCCTTAATTGTTTTATTAACTTCCAACGGCAGAACTAACATTAGCTTCTCTTCCTCCAACACTCAGGGTTCAGAAGCGATTTCCTCTCCCTTAATTTAATTTCTTCCAGCAGAATGTTTTCCACTGATTGACTGAAAGTCTTTCCAATTCTCCCTGCATTAGATCCTCCAGGGAGGAGTAATAAACCAAAGCCCCCTACGTCGCTGTCGGCTAATCAGAGCTCAGCAGGTGTTACTCTGCAGTGGTCTCTTCCTGGAGCCCAGCAGCCTCCCATCACAGGCTTTGTCCTCCAGTCCCGCTCCGCAGACGAGGAGTGGTTTACTCTGGCGGAGAACATCAATGCCAACAGCAGCCAAATAGTGGTTGAGGGTCTGCAGAAGGTAAAGGGCCAGTGCCACTCTTCCTTCTGTGCCTAATCAGCCCTTTTTTTTTTTTTTGGAGAGATGTGTGCTGTCTGTACTGCAGTGGTTTTATTTTGTAGACTCTGATAGAAACACTACATGACAGTCATCGCTTCCCTCATCCTCTCCTCTGTTTTTTTTCCCCTCCCTTTCCCCCGTTTCATCTTTCCCTTCCCTCTCCTGTACGGGTCTGCATGAATTCAAATGAACTTCATTAGCATTGCAGACAGCACCATGTGTTGACAAAGTGTGGTTTCATCCGCTGTCCTCTCCACTCTGTGTGTGTGTGTGTGTGTGTTTCTGCTGGTTTCAGGACCGTGTGTATGAGCTGCGGATGCTTTCCCGTCGGGGGGAGCTGCTGAGCGAGCCCAGTCCATCAGTCAATGTCTCCACCACAGGTAGGTGTTTGAGAGCAGCCTTCTACTCTTCAAAGTGACGCCTAACTCTCTCCAAGCCTTTCTCTGCACTCTGTGCTTCTTCTGTCGTCCCTCCTGAGCTAGAGAATTCAGAGCGGCACCCCTGGGAACGCTGCCCATAGAAATAGCTCCACTAATAACTTCAGATTTTTTTCCTGCTATTATTTGCATGCAACATGAATTTTAAATTAGATGTAGGACTCAATCAACGCCTGTCACTGCAGCCGCAACTCAAATTTTTTTTTTTTAACAGCTGTGCTATCAGTTGTCTGGCTGCTAAACAGACATGTTCATGGCTTGAATATGATGATGAACCCCTATCGTGAAGGCAGATTAGCATTTTTTTATATTTTTAAAAATTCTGTATATATTATATGTACTTTATATTATCTAACAATTTTGATTCTTCAGTAAGAACCTGTTGGATCGGTAAGTACATGTACTGAACGATATAGCTGTTTTCTGCCTTAACACTAGCAGGATGTATATGTGCTGTGCTAGGACAGCGCAACTTTAAAAAGAGTGACACCAAAACAAAACCGAAAGTACTCCCAGCTATCTTTAAACTCTGCTATTTGGGAACATTGATGGTTTCTCATACAGCTACTGTATAAAAAAATAAGCTGAACAGAACATGAACTTTGCCAGCGAACACTTCTTTTAAAGCAATGAGGTCCATAACAGACTCTGGACTGAATTGAATGACTCACCTGAAACAATGTTCAGCTGAATGGAAACATTATCGATACTAGAGAAAACCAGCTGACGTCCACATGGCTACCAGTATCATCTAATTGTGTTTTCTATTTTGCTGCTCATGCTGCATTCATAACTGGGAGACTAGATTCTACAAATATCAAAACAAATCTAAATTTATTCAAGCATGTTTTGTTCTCAAATATGCACAAAGTATTTTTTAATTATTATTATTATTATTTTATTATTATTATTAAAACATTTCTCAACTTTGACACAAACTGTTTTCAAGCGGTTATATAGTTTTCCACCCTGGCTATGTTTGCTTGTTCTATTTTATTTATTAAAAAAATAAATTCCAGTCAGTTGTATAGTTTTAACTTTCAACTACATCAAATAAATTTCAGGAATTGAAAAGAAGGACTTTAGAAAAAAAGGTTATTTTTTTTAATGCTGATCAAAGTAAAAAATATATTATATGCACATCTATGTTTAGTTTTCTTGATTAAAAATACCAAAAAACATGCCGAACAATGACTTTTAAAACCCAAAATACATACTAAATTGTGATTTTTGTGTTCAAATTCGGGAAATTTTTAAATTGTCTTAAAAACAGTCCATAAAAAAATATAAGCTAAACAAGGCGAAGAATGAAAAAAGTACCAAAATGTTCAGTTGGCAGAGGTTATGCTGCTTTGAAGGACTTTGGAAACACCGTTGGGTTAATGGGGATAATTATCAAGAGGAGACAGCAGAGGTAGATAAAAAAACTACTAGAAGGGTAAATTAGAACTACTGGTATAAAAAAGGTATTAAGCACAATAAAACAAATATAAAAAGCTTGACTTTTAATCTCCCGTTGCATGCACAAAGACGCAAAATGCAACTGAGAGTTAAGTTTTAGCACTTTATACTGAGAAGAGAGATTGAGTCACTATTTTATTCTTTTTCTTATAGTTTAGTTATTCAGTCACTTTTTTATTTATATTTTTTTTGCCTACCTAAATCTATTTCTGTTTTTTTTTTCACAGTTATGGAGAGCTATGCAGCTAAATCTCCGCTCCTGGAGTTCGTCCCGGAGTCTTTACTAGCCGGTGTGCTTGCCGGGACAGGTTTTATGCTAATGGCATTGGTCTTGTTGGTCGGTTCTGCCTGTTTTGTCAGTCGCAGGAGGGACCGCCGCCGCAGAAGGAAGAAAGATAACGGTAACCATCCTGCAATGATGATTTAGCTGATGTTTATTTCTGATGAAGAGCATCTTAAATATGACCACTTATTCAATACATTATTGAGCCATTTCATTCCTCAGTCATAAATTAGACTCTTCATGGATTTAGAAATTATCTTGTCCTTTCATCACCCATCCAGTTGTAACATGTATGGATGTCATTCCCATTGGTAGCTGATATGGGTAATTTCTCATTAGATGCTGATAAATGTAAGGTTAATTAACTTTAGCTAGCCTGGTAGCCTGGACTCCTTCAATGGGCTCTTGTTAAGGATGATGTATGTATGTATATATATATATATATATATATATATATATATATATATATATGCCCAGTAAGTCAGGCACCATCTTACACCTCATCCCTTCCTTTCAGAACCCCTTCCTGCCATCTATAAGTGCCCCCCATCAATGTGAGTACCCCTTCATCGGTCCAGAGTAATATTATACAGTAACCTTTCCCTTTTTCCTTCCTTTGAATGTGCTGAAAATGCCAACAAGTTTCTTTTTCATGTTCTTATCTTCCCACAAGGATCTATTCATGCTTCTGGCTATGTTTAAATGCAGTCTTATTTTAGAACATACACTTACAGATCTTTTTCCTCTGCCCCTCCCTACTTTTACCCTCACTCTCACAGTAAGACTTCAGGCTCCGGTAGTCCAGACAGTATGTTGAAGAAAAGCCTCCTCCCAGCCAGCTCCCTTTACCCCACAACGTCTTCCACCACATCCTGCTCGCAGACTGACTGCTCCTCCTTGAGCACAGAAAATAATCGTCAAGGCCGGACTCTAGATTCAATCCACAGCAAAGGCCGCCTTACTAAGACAACTTCTTTAATTTCACCTTCCATTGAGTTAATTTCTAGAGGTCTGGATGGCCGGTTTGCTCTCGGTGACTATGACACAGTGAGTGTTGACAGCAAAAAGATTTCTAGAGTCAGAAGATCTGTGTCACTTCACTTGGAAAAGGAGAACAAGAAAGACTTGCCATATGTGCTTTCTGTTGAAGTTCCTCCTTTTAAACCTGAGGATGAATCAAGTCGAATGTGCAGCTTGGGCCAGCTCCGGCCACTTCAGGAAAGCTACATTGGTTCTCATGATCCAAGCAGTTTGTATTCAAACACCAGTCTTTGCACCATGTCTTGTCGCAATACAGGATTACCGTCAGTATTTCCTGTACTCCCACACCTCCGAGCCAGTCTCGGCCAGCCATCAACAACAGCGAGCACTCTGGTTCTCCAAATGGAACATGAACGCGAGAAGGGGAACCTTAGTCGGTGCCTTAGGCTGGCTCAGGAGAGAGAAGAAATGGAAAGGGAGCTTCGGTTGTACACACTGGAAAGAAACTCGATGAAAGTCAAGACAGAGGAAACTGAAACTAACAATGGGGAAGAAAGTGTTAGGAAACTTATGTGGGAACACAAAAGCAAGACCTTGCCAAACAACTATCGTCGAGGTGGCAGGGAGAGATCTAGCTACCTTACAACTTCCTCAGCCAACTGGGAAGCCGATACATATGATTCCAGTTCAACGTTGAATCCATTCAGAGAGCATTTAAATACAATGCCACCATTAACTCCCTCCATTTCTCCTTATTTTCATGAATCATTCATTAAACATTCTTTACCTCGACGTAATGGGGCCAGCCATCCTTTAGTTGACAGATCGACTCTCCATAACCAGAGCTATCCAGTAGCTGGAGCACAGGGCTATGCTAATCCTAGACAGTTCACCCCCTTTGACCAACAAACAATTGATTCATTCAGTAAACCTTTGAAAGAGAAGGTTCTTAGTAATGGCACAAATTCTACAAGATTGGAAGAAGTGCTCACTGAACCTATTGGCAAAGAGTCATGTGTCGAGATGAGTGTAGATGAGCCAGAGGTTGAGTTGCCCACATTGCAACCTACAAAGCCCATGTTACACCACAGGATTGCTTCTCATCTTCAACGTGGGTGCTCACTGTCTCAAAGAAGCAAACATGAAGACATGAGGAGGAGCACAAGCTTAAATTGCAGCCGGAATACTTCGGTGGGCAGCTTTGACAGGGTCCATTATGCCGAGGGACCTCCAGAAACAAAACACTGGGGAACTAGGACCCGAGGCTCGAAAACCCTAGACCGCAAACAGCGAAGTCAAAGTCTAGACTTGAGGAGACAGAAAAAAAACACCTTTCTCAATCCAGAAGCATGGATTGATTCGCTTAGCCAAGAGAACTGTTCAGTTGAATTCTCTGAAACAACTACCAAAAATGAGCCACATTTCCCACCTTCTGTGGGTTATTTATCTCCATCTCCCAGTCAAGTTCAGACTCCAAATCCTGATGTGCCTTACTGCGGCCAGCCTTCCCCCTCAGCTGACACTGCCAATCATCCAACTCCCTTTCAGGATGCAATGAAACAATCAGGTTATATTGTGAGCTTAAAGGAAGTTTCCACATACCTTCCACCCATCAAGAATGAATTAGAGGCACTGGAAGTGGAGTCAGGAAGCTACGAGGGAGTGCCCGAGTTGGGTGGCAGCTACAGCAGTTATGCCAGCAGCGGCCGTGGCAGCATGGAGACTACTAATGGGCAACTCAACTTGCGATACCTGTCCCCAACACTCTCAGACTCACCAGAGACTGCAGAGGACACTCAAGGGAGGTCAGAAGACCAGGACAGTGGACTGTCAGAAGTAAGGCCAAGGTAATGGGACACAATGACTTTTTGAATTTCGATTGATTATTTTTTTTGCACTCGCTCAGTGAGCAAATACACCAGAGGAGCAAAATACCCCCTTTGGGTTGTTTTGAAATTGAGCCCAATACTCATGTAATATCAAAAAAAGTGAGTGGTTTGAAACATTAAGCTTGAAACACCAACTTTATTTTTTTTTTATCTGTATGCACACTATAGCTATAATATGGGCAGCCTACGCCTCGTTAACGGCACAGCACAGGTTGATGCGGCAAACTAGTTTGTTTGTTTCCGTTTTAAATGCCCTTTTAATGAACACATATTGCACTATTCTTCTCCCTTTTGTTGTATGTCGATTGGATAATGGTATGGTACAGGTAGGACAGAGCTACTGGCGTCACAAAGCATAATCCATTAATTGGTGGACAGAGAAAAGTCACTTCTTGCGACAAGTCCAATACATACTGAGTCACATTTATCACTCACTAGTATTGCGGTAGATTAATTTTCTTAACCTCACCTGCCTTGTCCATGGGGGTACTGCGAATGGGAAAATTCTCAAGAAAATCATAGTGGGCATGAGTAATTGAGGTTGAAAGACAGAAAATATTAATTCTGCTTTGAAAAATACACATTATAGATAGCCTAGCAGCTTGTTTCATTGTAAAGAATCAAATAAACATCATAAATAGTAACTACTCACTCTTAATGACTTCAGACCAACTGTTGATGTCTGTAATAACAAATAATCTAGAGTTAAATGTTACTCGAGGAGGCGTGCCACCAAAAGTGGGGGCTAGCGGGCTTAAGAGGTTAAGGTAAATTTAGCCTCCTAATGCTGGTGACAGAGAAAAGAAAATCAGATTAATGCCAAATTTAGCATGCTAAACCTAAAATTGCAATTGCATATGATGCTTATAAAAGTTTGAGCAGTGCATATTATGCAAATTATTTTGTATTAAGCACAACTATAATGGTATTTTCATGGTAAGGCTATCATAAACATGCTAGAGCTAATGACATTATTATGCTAAAGTTAGCATTTCTGATGATAATGTTATAGTGCTTAAAGTGACAGCCTGTAGTTTCCTGATGATAGGGGGCAATACATACCAAAGTCATTGCAAGCCAGCTGGATTTTTATTTTAGAGTGACGACAGATGGCCATACAGGGCAAAAATCGCAATTACACAATTTTCTACTACTACAAGGCAGATAATTCAACTTCCAGAGAAATATATCCAACAAAATGAGAAGTACATCAGACTTTCATCACAGGCAGTGAGTAAAGAGGTTGTAAAAAAATAATGGTTACTGATATTATTCAGATAATTTTGTAACTGTAATGGAAAATATGGCACATTTTAGTGTAGTTTCACCATGACTGGCACTAGTTTAAAAAGAAAACAAAACACATCAAGGTGAATGTTGTTACCTGTGCAGTAGAAACAATGTGACCTCAACGTGCTTCCTTAGATTTTGGTGGCCCTACAGTTATTTCCATTAAGAGAATGCAGTGCGGTCCTTGTCGTTTGGTGCGTCTCGGATTGGGTTGGTCGGTCGGTCAGGGTTGGAGAAAGTTTTTGTTTGTGTGTTTGTGTTAACGTCTGTTCATAAAGCCCTTAATTTAAACTTCTACTGAGGACGAGGGGATAGGGATGTAAATGCGTATTCAAAAATCAGTAAAGGCGTTTTCTCCACATGGGCTCCCGTAGAGGTAAACACAGCGTCCAATATGTCAGCCCCCATACACTAGGATCCACGTACATGTATTTTAGACCAGCTTTTTATGGTTAAATGACATGAAGCAGACAATACTTTTCAATTATTGGGAATTACTTTATTAATTTTCAACAATATTTTGATGGATTTTTCCAGAGATTATTGTAAAAACTAAACACTTTAAGCAAATATATGCAGGATAAAGTTTATTTGATCTATTTTTTGCTATTATATCAATTTAAACATCCTAAAAAAGTCTCTTGAATACTAATGCTACTGTTATGATGTTAAAGCTAACACAAGCAGCCATATTCATTTATTTATTTTTTATTTATTTTGTTATGCTAAAAGAAAACATAGCATACTAATGGTATGTTATTTTTTATTACTGTATAGGAGGCAGCTTTCAGTGGATGAGAATTATGAATGGGATGCTGCTGACATTTTCTCACAGCCTGGAGAAGGGGATGGTAAGAATTTTAATTTCAAATATATATATTTTTTAATGCTTATTTAATGCAAAATTGCTTGTTAAAACAACACATCTGCTGAAAATCAATTAAGTATGTCTTTTAGTAGATTTGAGACTTATAAAAGTGGTAGCTCTGTTTTACTTTTGCTAAATCCTTACCTGCACTTAATGTAGGAAACTTTCTCCTTTTTTTCCCCATCTAAAAGAACTGTACAAAATGTAAGACCCCCAAATCATATCTTTGTACTATGCAGTAAATTATCTCCATCTCCATGTATACATGCTGGGTTATTCACTTTATCAATAGTATTTTCCTATATTTCTTTGTCCATGGTTTTATATTTAATGTCTTAACTCAATTGAATTGAATAAAAAAAATATACAATAAATTCAGAGTGAACTTCTGAAATATATACTGATTATAGATCGCTATGATAGTTTGAGTCTATGAAAGAATATATTGTATTAGATTGTGGAATATTGACAAAATTTGCATTTTAACTACTATTTAAAATTGATACCTTAATGGGTAACCATAGGAAATAGACATGAAGCCATGTTTTTTCTCATTGTTTGCATTATTTGTACAATAAATACAGTGCTCAGCATAAATCAGTACACCCCCTTTAAAAAGTACGAATTCAATCTGTAGCTCAATGAACAAAAGAACATTTCCAAACTTTTCACAAGACTGAATTTTATTGAACACTTATTTAACTCCATAACATGAAATTAATACTAATAATCCAATTTATATCACAAAATGTTCAGTTTTACTGAAAGTTGTTGAAGCACCACAACAAAAACTACTACATCTAGTATTTTGTATGAGCACCGCGATTTTTAAGGACAGCGCCAAGTCTTCTAGGCATGGAATGAACAAGCTGGCAACCAATTATAACATCTATCTTTTTCCATTCTTCAAGAATAACCTCTTTTAGAGCCTGGATGCTGGATGGAGAGGGATTCTCAACTTGTCACTTCAGAATTCTCCACAGGTGTTCGATTGGGTTCAGATCAGGAGACATACTTGGCCATTCAATCACCTCCAACTTTTCTTCTTCAGAAATGCAACAATAGCTTTAGATGTGTATTTTGGATCATTGTCATATAGGAAAAGTGCACGGCAACCAAGTGCACGGGGTGATGGAAGCATCTTCTCCTTCAGTATAGAGCAGTACATTGTTGAGTTTATGACACCATCAATAAAATACAGTTGCAAACACCAGCAGCACTCTTGTAGCCCCACATAAGGACACTGCGACCTACGATTTCTCACTGTAGGCACCATGCATTTTTCTTTGAAATCCTCACTTTTACGACACAATTCAGTTTTAAACCATTAGTTGCAAAAACAGTGATCTTTGTCTCATCACTCCAATGTATAAAGTCCCAGTATTCTTCATTTTTTCAGCATGGGCACTACCAAATTCTAGACGTGCCTTTTTGTGTATGGGCTTTAGAAGAGGCTTCTTTGGTGGACGACACCCATGCATGCCTTTCCTCTGCAGTGTGCGTTGTATGTTGTCATGGGAAACGGTCACTCCAGTTTGGCTTTCTACTGCTTTAGCTAACTGCAGTGAACTTGCATTGTGATTTTCTTCAACCCTTCTCATCATAAGACGCTCCTGTTGAGATGTTAACTTCTGTGGGCGGCCTGGATGTCTCTGTAAGATGGTTGCACTTCTATCTTTTTTAAACTTGTGGATCACTTTTGCTACAGTATTTTTACTGATACAGTATGTAAAGCTTTGCGGATCTGCTTGTATCCCTCACCTTTTTTGTGTAAAGAAATGATTTCCTTTCTCAGACTTTGTTATTTTTGTCTTCCATTGGGAGCCATTGCTGACAACATGAAATGGGAAGGGCTTTTCTTTGTTTAGTACTGCCATTTAATGTCATCTGTCTGCTGGACACCTCTTAAAGGAATCGTTAGACTCACCTGTGGTTGAATGCCTATTAATTAAAATGTTGTAGTCTTAAGTGTGGCTTTTATCCTAAGACTATAATTGGGGTGTACTCATCTTTGCAACATGGGCTTAAATGATTTTTTTAGGAACATTCTTGTGTGTGCAAATTCACATATCTTGTTTGCAATCGATGGCCCACTTTTGTGGTAGTATTTTGTTGTATAGTATCTCGTAGAAAATATTGATTCTGAAACAGTGGCGGCTGGTGGAATTTTCTCCAGGGGGGGCTATGAGTATGATGGTTAAATGTTAACGGTTGCCAAACGTTTATTTTTTTTTAAATGATTAATTATAGGGTATCTTTGAATTAATCCTGACTAATTAACATTCCTAAATATGACTGAAAAAAACAATTTGTGGTATAAAGGGACAAATCCAATTGCTATAGCTGTTTTTTCATGAAGTAAAGGTGAGATCAATAGATTTTTTTTTATCTTTTAGCCAGTTGCTATGACAAACTAACTGGTTAACATTTTCTGTATGTATACCTCACTGTTTCTTAATCATGTTGGACCACCCTGATCATCCATTTAATAGGACTATCCTACGACAACAGAATGATTTCAGTCAGAAGCTTCTGCAGTTCTGCTATAACAGACTCCTACTGTAGAGGAGGAAAAACTGAGATGTCCATAGATATGCTGGTTCAGACCGGGATCACATGGGATTCACTGGGAGAACCTGCCAGAGCTCCACTTAAAGCCATCCGGAGTAGGGGAAGATGTGGAGGAGAAAAGGCTGTTATATTTCTTCTGTTCTTTATTATTTCCACACAGCTGTTGATGCAGCTTTGGGGGATATAAATGTGAGGAGGGAGATGATATGTGTGATCTCATATGAAAAACAAGAACAAAAATGCAAGGGAATATGGAAATAACTATAATATACAAATAAACTTAATATTTGGATATAAGCAGCTGTGGTAAATATAAAATAATCAAATGTAATACAGACTTAGTAATCAAATGTCACAATTTATCTTTTTCAAAAATGTAAATACTCAGCAAACATAATATCCAATTCATCAATCTAACCATGCTCTTATTGTGAAGTAGCGGAGTCTACACAGCTACTTCCGCTAATGATTAGCGCTAATTTAAGTCCGAAAACATCCCTTTAACTGAATAATGCACATTTGTAACGCAGCTGTACCTTACTATGAAATGTACTCAAGCTATACAGTGACCTAACATGCATAATTCACCATTAATACGCTTTTTACTTTCGTTTTACTGCTTATTGGTATTTATATTTAGCTGATAATTAGGTTCAAGCTATTTTACCGGAAGCTTCTCCTGATATGTTTTTCTCCCTCCCGGTGCCCATTGAAAAACAATGTAAAGTCCAAACTTTGAAAAAAAAAAGAATCTGACAATGTAACTCTATGAGAGCACCTGGGGCGATTTTCAATCTGGCTGAGATCGCCCCAACGCAGCTGGGTTTTAGGTTAAAAAATGACATTCAGGCTGTTGATTGGACAACAATATACAGACTTGGACCTGCAATATTAGACTCTTTTTCTCCTCTCTTTTTTCGTGTGACTCAAGGAGGGCGATGCACCCATCATGGACCAGCCGCCCCAGTTCTGAAAGGAAACTAAAGGTTTTCTGACAAATGTAGTGGGGTGTACTCATTTATGCAGAGCACTGTACATGTCAAAATATTAAAGGTAAAATAAACAAGTTTTAAAAAAAATAGGTAAAAATCTTCCTCTTTTAAGGGCAAAGTTTTGATTAAATACAGGCAAAGACTTGGATGGCACAAAAAAGAAGGAAAAGGTTAATAATATGCTTAGCTACTGAAAAAAATATAGAACATGTTTCCTACATTCCGTAGTTGCCTAATTTCTATAGTTATTTCTGCAATCTGGGTGACATTTGTAAAACAAAATATTCACTTAAACAAATTTAAGGAAAGGTCAAGTCTCTAATGAGGTATTTTTTAATATCCAGCCCATAAAATGTGACTGTTTTGCGCACATGGATGTTCATCATCAAGCAGATCAAATTTATACATCAAACACCATCTGAGGTAAAATATTCACAGGTTGTAGTTTAACAAATGCCTTTTTTGTACCCACAGGCATTCTTCCGACACTGAATTCCCAGAAGCCAGCTGAAAACCGGAGCCTTCCCAGCATGCCAAGCTACAAAAAAGCACAGAAACTTTCCTCTGAGTTTCCCTTGCTCCTGGGGCATCAAAGCAGACGCTCTGCTGAGCCAGAACCAGATGCCGTGCTGTTCTGACAGCTTCAGAGCTCGCCTCATCTCACCTGGTGTGTCCTATCACACCTTGGCTCGGATCACCGGGTGACAAAAGATTATGCTGGAGAAAGTGAGCTTTTCTGTGATCAAGTTCATCCTTTTTTATTTCAACGTGGATGAAATACGACTTAAGACCAGAAATCTTTGGGGGGCACTGTCCTGTTTGGTCTTTTTAGTAGAGAAAATCAAATTTTGTATCTATCTATGCAAGGCTTTACAGAAGCATCTCACTTTTAGTTTACTTCTTAGAATACAAATCCTTTCCCTCTGTGGATGAATTAGTTAGCTTGCCAAATGTGAATTGACCATTAAGTAGGGCTGAAGCAAGCTACAGCAAGATCCAGGGATCCATGGAAATTATCAGAAAGCCTACTGTCTAATAATGATCTATCCAATTACGACCACTAATAGAGCTGTGAAATTTAATTCCCATATGATCCTGTGATTCTTACATATCGGAGAAAATAAATAAAATAAGACGAAAACATCAAAGAAAAGTAAAGTACCCCATCCTGACGCAGCCAGACACTGTGAATTCCACACCCTTGATCCCAATACATATGCACTGTTCAGAATAGGAGTCATCAGAAGCAACACACATACTTGAAAGACATGAAAGGATTTTGTTTCACAAAATCTGCTTCTTTACCATACCTTCAGACCCACATAAACATGTTCAAATTACGCTTCGATATATGGCGTAACCACGGGTTTCTGAACCTAGTCAGTTCAGAAACCCGTGTCCATATTGTTACACTCCTATCATCAAGGAAGTACAAAATACTTTTTGTTGTCAGCTTTTTTGTTTGACCTTTTAGAGGATATCATTATTCATAACAGTAAAAGTGAAGGCCAAAAAACAGGTAACTATATAGGAATCGTTATGAGCACTGATTCATCTGCAGAGGCAAGAATCAATTTGTGAAGTTTAATTCCTGAAAATTTTTGTAAAGTGTTTTAAATATTAAAAAGAAATCAAGCTTTTGGTTGTAATTAGAAGGTTAAGAACTGTGAGAGGCATAATCCTTTACACAGAGGAGTGTACGGCTTATTTCTAAATGAGTAATTATTCTGTAGAGGGCTAGCAGAACTCTGATTTATTTTTTTAAATCATGTTTGTTTCAGTTTTTATAGGTTTCCTGTAACATATTAAGAATAGGCTAAATAAAATGAGATGTATTTATCAGCAGATGTTTAAGATATAACATTGCTTTCAGACAGATGTATAACAGATATATTATCTATTTCCAGAGGTGGGTTTAGGGAACGTTTCGTCCTTTTCACAAATTCAGGGATTCTCCTCCCTGTGAGATGTACTAAGAAACTTTCCAAAAAAGTTTCAGAAACACATCCCAAACGGACACTTGAACCACCACAAACTCAATCCCTTGGATGGTAAAAGGCAGCAACTCAGACTCCAGCTGTTATGAAGGAAGCTTTTTTCAGCGTTTCTGCAGACAAAGTCATAGATCATCTGTTCATGAACAGGGAAATTAAATATTTCAAAATGTTAAACTTTAGCATATTAAATTGGTGAAACAAGATAAGTACAGCGATAAATGTAAAGGAATTGTATGTTTTTAGAATTCTAGAGGGATCTTAGAGTTTTAAATCCCTTGCTTTAAAGTATGAAACAACTGGCTACCACATTGTCTTTGGATATTTAATCTGGCTCTGTTGTAAGTGAAATGCTTTCAAATCTAACTTGCTATATGTTTGTTAAAAATTAAAGTATGTTTTTTATATTTTGCAATAACTTTACATTTGTTTGATTGTTTATGACATGTTGATGTATTACTAAAAAAATAATCAGGGTTACTGTTTATTTTTTTATTTGTGTGACGAAAAAATATAATAAAAAAGCAACTGTCACTAGAAAGAAACAGATAAATGGGTAAGTAATTACCAAGTTATCTAAATCTCACTGTAATCCAAACTCTGCTTTACAGTGCACCTCTAAATGCTTTTACCCCTTTTTACATTTATATTTATTTTGCTTTTATGGACACAAGTGTCTATGTGTATTCACCTCCCCTGAGTCGACACTCAGTCCACCCATCTTCCACTGTAAATACAGCTGCAGGTCTTTATGGGTATGTCTCCATCAGCTATGCACATGTAATGACTAGAATAAAGCAGTTTCTTTATTCTTTTTGTGTTCGCAAAGAAGAACAAGCTAAATTTCAGTCGCATTGGAAGGTGAGCATTTGTGAACAAAAATTCTTGCCAAAAAGGCAACATATACATTTATCCACTGTATATTCAAGGTTGTTTTGCTGGAAGTGTTTTGGAGCCTCTTTTTAGCACTTTTAAAAACAACGTAGCAGCTGACCAAAGTGCTTTACAGTAAAAAAGGACCAACAGAAATTTACAATTTAAAACACAGAAGAAAATGCACTTTTTTGTTCAAAGCCAAGGAGCAAGATTATTTTTTTTATGTGTTATAAAACCACCCTGACAAGTTGCCTGTCTGACCAGCAAAATTAGCTCATTCCAAATTTCAAGAGTGAAAACTAAGAAAGTTCCATCAGCTCTGGATTTTTAAGAGATTTTTGGAAGAGCTAAATAGTTAGCTGATCTAGGAGCACATGAAGGCATGTAGGGGTATAGTTGTACGCCACAAAGACTTAAGGGTAATGCGTTTATGTTAACTGTAGAATTTCTGTTGTATGTTATAGTTCATGCTCCAAATGTAGACATGCTCCTTAAATATCCTTTGACTCATGTTGTTGTCAGTGTTTGGTGGTTATTGTTCGTGCACCATCATATAGATGACACTGCACATGAGTTAAGTGTCTGCCTTGATCATACAGTGAGGAGTGCAAGTCATACAGAACACACTAATATACATTTTTACACCCAAATTGGTGATACTGGATTTTTTTTTACATTTTATTTGGGGCAGGAGATGAAACATCAAATGGGGAAGCATGAGCTCAGTTTTTCTCATTAAGATGTAGAAGAAGAAAAATATCCATACATTTGTTATGACCATCTTTACTGTGCCTGGTGATTAAAAGCATCACCAAAGCATGATGCTGTCACCACCATGTGCACTTCAAGTTTTACTCCATTCACTAATTGAGAGATTTCTGAAGGCGGTTGCTTGAACTGGATGTTTTTTTAGGAGTATCAAAATAAATGGGGCTAAATTATGCATATAACGTAAGTTTCGGGCTATGGATCCATTGATGAAGCAACAGTATCAGAGATTTTGCACTGTTTGAAAAAAAAACAAATGCTGTAAAATACATCCATTCCCTCCAAATAGTTGTGCTGTTCTTTTGTCATGCACATTTGCAGACCAACTGCAAGCCTCCTTGACAATGCTGACCTTTTATGGGAATAGAAAGAAAAATCCAAATTGGATACAGTGCCATCTTATTATACCACCAGGCACTCTGTGGTCATTTTTAGCCATTGGGAAGGTGAGGAAGAGGAGTACAGTGTGGGGAAAATGTGTTACAAGCATGACTTCTAATTTTCATTTCAAGAACTTTGTGTTAATTTGTTAATAATTACTTTTGGTTTGAAGTCCCTCATTGACCATGAGATTAATCAATAAATGCTAGAAAGGGAAAAAAAATTTGTGACCCTGAATCTGTGAGTACAGTAAGGACGGTTTATATATTTTATTTTGATATTATTCTAAAAGTTTTTATCTACAAACACTTATAAATGATAGATGAATAAAGAAAGTTTGGGGTAAAATAAATCAAATATTAAAATTCCAGCTTCCATTAAACATGAAGTGACAGGAAAATGCAATATAAAGGTAAAGTATCAGGTTTTCTTTAGATTGCTCCCTTTCCCACCTGTAGCTGAGAGCTGCTAAAGAAACACCCTTTGCTTCTCTGGAGTAAAAAAAACATAATTGCCAATTGCAAAGAAACGTCAAGTCAGACTTTTTTTAAGACAAGCATTTGGAAACAGACTCTTTCTGTTTTAAAAATCGTCACGATCTTGTCTCTGTTTTTTGCAGATGATCTTGGTGGCTTCATTAGTGCGTTATCGACAGCTTTCTTTGGAGCACTTTGCTGTAAAGTGTGAAGAAGCTGGAATGAAAACCAACACCACCAAATCCAAGACCATGGTCTTGAGCCTGAAAAGGGTAGAGTGCCAGGTCAGCGATAAGCTCCTGCCTCACATGTAGCCCTTTTACTCTTGGATCATTTCGGTCTGGTACGGGTTGGTTCAGCCCTATAACAGAGCGTCTTATAGTGCCCCTGGCCAGGCCGGGCTGAGTCAACCCTTTTTCCGGACTACCTCCTGAGTGAGTCCGAAGCGGGCCAAAGTGACCCAACAGGCCCACCTAAAAACTGATAGGTCCTTTACAGTGATGCGGTGGCAACGGATTGGCCGGGTTTTGTGATGACGCAATCGTAACTGATCGCTCCGTAATAAACAGCTGACCGTTAATGGCAACTCACTTTGCTATTTAAAAAGAACCACAGGCCGACCAAAATGGAAAACGACACCATCACGTCCTCCATTGTTGTTGAACTCTGCCGACGCTTTCTTTCTACTTTCTGGCAGATACAGATAGCATCACGACATTTCACGCCACTTTCTCTGCATGTCTACACCCATGGCCTTGGTCTGATGATAGCTATATGAACACAACCCGACCGGTGCGGAGTCGACCCCGGCCGGCCGGGGTGATCCAAATGTGAAAGCACTAATGGAGGAGTTTAAGTACCTCAAGATCTTGTTCGCAAATGAGGGGAAAAATGGAGCAGGAGATTGGTATCGATATTGGTGCGTCTGAAATGTTGGATGCACTGTACCGGTCTCCTCTGCTTTGAGAGGAGCCAGTTGAGTTGGCTTGGGCATCTGTTCAGGATGCCTCCCTGGTAAGGTGTTCCGGACATGTCCCACGAGGAGGAGACCCAATTTGTGTGTTCCTCATGCATCCATCCATCCAACAATCAATCTTTCTATCTGTCCACCCATTCATTATTTTGTCCTTCCATCCATCAGTCTGTCATTCATTCATCCTTCCATTTGTCAGTCTAATTGTGTCCATCCTTCCTTTTTCACCCATTTATCTGTTCTTTCGTCCCCTTATCTGCTGGGTAATCCTTCCATTCAACCGTCATTCTGTCTGTGAGTTGTTTCATCACTTTGCTCAAACATTTGTTCGTTTTCCTGTGTGTTTCCATTTCATTCATGCATTCTTCTGCCCATTCCTCCGTCCATCTGTCCATCCATCCTTGTGTCCATTCATCCATTCATATATTAATGTTCAACCTGCTGACGACCCAACTGAGAAAATCAAAGTAAAATTAGCCTGATTGGTGCATAAATATTCCTGCCTTACTTTTACCCCAAAAATAAATATTTTGAAGTGGTGGGAGAAGCCCTTGCCTCATATATACATAAGCAGAAAAAATAAGAGTTTTCTCAGGAAATTCTAGCAAATAACTTGGAACTTGGACCAAAGCATTTTGGGAGATCCATTCAATAACTGAAACTTACTCACAAAAGCCACTTTTAGCACAAATCAATCACTCATTTTTTGTAGCTCTCTCTTTTTGAGGTTTTTGCTTTGAGGATTCTTCATCACTGTTTTTGTTGTTCTCCACCATTGTTGAAATGAAATCTAAAACTTTGCACACAATACAACAAACAATATTTTCTATGTATGGTTTATACTCTCTATGAAATCTTTTTTGTTGACAGTTGAGGCTCGACTTCCGATGGGTAAATCAAAAGGAGTCCTTCAGTACATTGCGCTTTGGGGGCTTTTTAAGGATCTAGTCATGAAATGCTCTTGGGGAAACTGCCTCGTGTCGCTGCAACAGAACGAAGCGTCAAGGCAACAGGGGACCTATAAACAGGAGTGGTATATTGCTACCTTCTTCATCTGCTGTGTGTACTCATGGGGATTTACTCTAAGGCAGGTGGTGCCTTGTAATATGTCCTTTAGACAGCAAATGAATTACTGCAGCCATATGGTAGCTCTTTTCTCAGTGATGTTTTAAATCTGCATTAATTGAAAGCTGGAAATTTGGTCTGGTTGTTAATGTCTAAGCTTTATCAAATTGAGGCTGTTTGCTCATAGCAGGTTGAAAAATGTAAAATTGAAATTCCCTCAGCTTGTCCAGCAATCTTTCTAGACCACCATGGAAGGGACACTGGAGTCCACTGCTCTGTTCACCCTTAACACAAATTTCTGGTAACACTCGCATATTCAAATCATGTAGATATTAGGTTTTTGATAAAAAAAGTAGATTTTTACAAAAATGTTAAAATTTCAAGATTTTTAAAGGACAGCCTTAGCAAATTTTAAATGGTCTTTATTTCTCAACTTAAAGCTCTGACCTTCCCATGCTAATTCCTGCTAATTGTGATTTCTACTTTCTCTTAATGAAACTTATAATATGAAGATACAACAATACCATTCTATTTATTTGAGGTGTTATTGGCATATTGGACATTTAAAAAAAGTATTCTTACCTGCCACGCTTCTGTAAAACAAGATTTCCATATTTTAAAGACAAGATTATTATTTGTATAATATCTTATATTAGCCTTTAGCATTATTAGCATTTCAAACATTTTGTTCTCTCTGGTAGCATTTGAAAATGTGGTACTAATCTTAATTGTAACAAATTTCTTAATGGATGCAACATTTTCAAGTCCAGCATGTTCAAAGAATAGAGGTTGACAATGGAAGAGTTAAAGGTTGGATATGGAACATGAGCATGATAGTGACATCTAGTGTATCTAGGTTATAATTGCAACAATAAAAATATAATTCCAGCCATTTGGTTGCCTGGTTCACTGCAGATACTTCCAGTGACCTCACCTCAACCGTATCTAGTGAGGAATGTATGAATGACGTTAACTGACAGGTAATGTTAGGCAAGTTAGCAAGTGAGTTAGCTTACCGATCCAGTAGGAAAGTTAGCGTTTCTGTGTGTATTTGATGTACTTGATATTTTTTATGTGGGTCCATCTAGTGTAGGCTTCCCCTAAAACTATTCTAATTTCTGCTCTTCTCCGGTCAACCCCACTCCTGAGTTGGATAATGATATCTCCGGGTCTCTGAAGCAGCTGCTTGACTTTCTGACACCGGCATTTTTCCCTGTGGCAGCCAAGCTGTGCCGATCATATTGTTGGAACATAGAGACCATAACTGTCAACCCTCAACCTGTGACTGCTACTGGCTGGTAGATGTAATGATAACTTCACTTTCATGCCTAATTAAAATCTACATTTGATTACGGTTTGATTCAAATATAATTTTTTTCAAAGGAAATTTTTTACTTTCCTTTTGCAACCCTCTGAAAGCCCTGTGGAGTTATTTTATTTTTTTAAATCTAGCTTTTTATGAAAATTTTCCATATTTGACCTTTAAAAAGTCTAGCTCTCTCACACTCTTTCAAAGCCTGAATGAACCCGTAGACATATTATAGGTGTTATGGTACATGTATTCGTAAAACAAATTTTTGTAGGAATTATTATTAGAGTTATAGGCTTTTTTATTCATTACTCACAGTACCTAGATAAAACATTAGTTAACTGAACATTGCTTATTTATGTTGAATTAGTGCTGAGTTATTATTAGTTATGCTGATGCATTTATAAGTATGATTCTGTTACTCATTGTCTAGATAAATATTGCTTAGCAGTTCTGACTTGACACATTTACTGCAAGAAGCTAGTTATCTCATTTGACACATCACGTGTTGCTTCATGACCGATCTTGTGTTTACCTGCTGACATATCTCATGTTGTTCTGTGACTGGTCTTGTGATTATCCTCTGATGCATAGAACAGAGTTTTAGTTATCTTCTCATAACTGCTGAAACTGCTACAACCATGAATGAAGTCATTTGTTCTCTCAGAGCTGAGGAATTAATCGATCAGCAACAAATCCAATAGGGTGTGGTTAAAACAGTATATACCAGTGATTTGTGAAGTAAGGCAGAGCTCCCTATGGACTCTCCATGCAGCATGTAAAATAAACTTTTCTACGAAGCCCATTGACACACAATCTTTTCCACCAAACAAATATTTTGCACAGCTCTTCCGCTTTGGTGCATATGTGTACCAAAGACATACAGTGTTGTTTCATGCCAGAACACAGGCTGAATGTTTGTCTGGAACTAGGTGTGCTCTAGTGCAACTTTAAAAGATAACTTAAAAATAAAATGGACTCCCAGCTAACGCAAAACTAAGCAATTTGGGAAAATTAAGGTTTCTCAGGCAGGTACGGTGGAGAAAGAATGGTGGGCCAAATGAAAACTTTATGTCAGTCCACTAATAAAGCATATAGTTCGCTCTGCAATTAGTTGTATGACTCACCTAATACAATTTCAAACCAACTGTAAAAATCCAATCCGCCCAAAGTCCTACATTTTATGAAATGCAAGAAGTTCTAGTTGATTGAAAGGGAAATTTTTCTTCAATTTAGACTCTAGGCTGTTGAGGTATCAAAGCAACTCCAAACTCATTTAGACATGTTTTATTGTAAGATTGGCACACACCTATGTAAACATATGTGGCATTACCATCTCAAGGGCTTACATTGTTGTTTTGGCTGTGCCTGCTTGTACAGATTTATTAGTTGAATAAAAATCCAGCCTAATCTCCAGTTATTTAATTTTCAGTTTTTTAAATTTTAGGATGAAAAACTGAAAATATTTCATGCTGACTCAATATGTTGTCTTGGATGTGTAGTTTGAACAAAGCATTACCAACATAAGTCTGGCAACACAGGGTAGGGCAGGGCGATTAATTGAATTTTAATCAAAATCGTGATATTAAAAAGCAATTAATCTTGTGGTGTGTTTTAATCGTTATGCCAATTGACCAATCCAGCCAAAGCACTGCCTTGTTGTCAAGCTAACTGGCCAAGTTAAGTCAAGTCGCAGAAAAAAATGTAGTATTTAAAAGCAGCAGGCCAATGCTGGTAGGTAAAACGAAAGTGCAGTGTCAAAAGTGAATTACTGGTGAAGATTTTTTAAGGAAAATGGACAGGGAAGATGATAAAAATGACAAAATTGTTGTTCAGAAAGGACAGCAGCATTAATAGTGAAGGCTATATATAATCTTTTTTATTATTGTTTTTTTGATTAGGCTAAATCAAATCCAAAATCTGGATCGTTCAATATAGTGAAAATAATCTTCATTATTTTATTTTCTAGCCCTAACATAGGGCACATGGCTGTATTTGCCATTCATTGTTTGGATTCTGCGGCATACATTTATGTACCGTAGCATTTTCCCAAGATGCTAATGGCAAAGGAAACAGGTTTTGTTTGTGTGTATTATAATTAATACAGAAATGGCATTGTAATTTATTATTACAAACTCATTATACTTTCATACCTGAACAGTGAAATGGAGGTTCAGTTTTGCTTTTTTTATTTGGGGGGGGGGGGGGTCAGGATTACTATTTATTTATTTTTTTAATTCTTCAATTGTCTACTCATTCACATTTCTCATTGCTATTATTATTGGTTTTCATTTTGTGACAATCTGTTGTAAATTGGGATGAAGTTAGTGGAAGGTAGAAGGGAGGAGAAAGAGGGTGAAACTAACAATGTAATACCCGTATATGATGATGTATAAGCACAACCTGTATAGAAAATAGTAGCTTACAAAGCCATTATCACGCCATTATCCTCAGTGCTTTACCTGCTCAAATATACAATAATTTTTATGTATATCAACTTCTGATTTCATTGAAAAGTCATATAGAAATTCAGAAATGCAGCAAACAGAAATACCCTAAATAATCCTAACAATCCTAACTTGTTAATTAAATATCTTCTTCAAACTGGTTTAGATTTAGTGTATTAACTGAAACAGTAATGAGATTCTAATTCATGTTTGCTGCTGTCCAGTCCTAGAGCTATCCTGCGACTTTTAGATGCATTCCTTTTCCAACACACCTGACTCAAATGGCTTGATTCCCTCATCAGCATTCATTCAGCTCTGCAGAGGCCTGCTAACGAGCCATTCATTTGATACAGGTCTGTTGGAGAAGGGATGCATCCAATTGTTGCAGGACAGTCGCTCTGGAGGACTGGACTTTGGCACCTCTGCTTTAAATGATCATCTAAAAGATGATTCATCCCTCCGGATTTTCCTTTGTTCATAAAATTAAAATATGCCCATTACAATGACTGTTACTCCCTTTGGTCAATCTTTTGTCGCATTTCAAGGACTGTTCCCCCTCGAATTTGTGATATGCCACAGTTTTTGCACATTGCTTCCAAATCTGCACATGCAGGGATTAAAGTGGATTTGAAAAAATAAGAGCGAAAATGGCTCATTGGAGAGCTTTGAGAGCAAAAAGTGCCAATTATAAAAAACAATTTAGTTTATAATTGTCTGCAGCAGAATTATACCAAATTATTTCTCTTTTTCTTTGTACCTTAATAAAAGAGCAACTATAACTGTCATCCAGCATCGACTATTAATTGAAATGTTACATCATATCTGTCAATTTTATTTTAACGGGGCTCAAAAAAGCAATAGACAGAATTTGGTTTGAGAATAAATTAGCTTCAGGAATAGACACCACTTCTCTCTCTGCTTCTTTTGCACATTGTTCAGTATGGCATCAATCTTTGCTGGCGTACAGATGCACAGCTGTTCTTTTGTCTCTGAGTGGGCAACTGATTACACAGTTTGATTTAAAAACAAAACAAAAAAATAAAAGTGTACATACTGTTCCTAACATTACAAATTGTATTATGCACCAGCAGACTATCATCTCACATAATTTTTTAATCAAGTTCTTATTTTTATGTAAATATAGGTGTAACATTAGAAATTACGTTGGGTCCTCTTTCTTGTCTCTGAAAGCTGACATTAAAGGATATTTTCTCCCTTTACTTTAAATACAGTGAATCAGATGTATTTTTATTATTTTCTTTTGTTCTGAACAGTTCTGCATTCGGTATGATAACCGCCTTCTGCAGAGAAGCTTTACGTGTGAAACAAAGCTGTAGGTATGCTGACTTTCATGTTACTTTGTCAAAGTGTTAAAATCCTCTGCTTTAATTAACTCTAACTTACTTCCAGCTCACATGGTCTGATTAGCTTTAGACTCCTTTATTTAAGTAAATTAAAAAAATGAAAAACTTTACCTGCTTCCTCATTTCAGAGGCCGTTCTTTTGCTTCAACTGAACTTTGACTTCAGATTTATTTTTTTAAATCTTCTCTACTCAAGAAGTGTTTCAGATTTTTGGGAAATCCTTTCATTTATGTTGAGGCAGCAGAGGATGTTTTATATTAGACTGTCTCAACTCTACTAATATATATATATATATATATATATATATATATATATATATATATATATATATATATATATATATATATATAAGTTTTTTTTAAAAAGAGATCCATCCAATGAAGAAGCAGACCATTTTGCAATAAGATTAGCCCCAGTATCATTGCAGGTAAATAACATCAACATCACAGATGAAGAAGGATTCAGAGCTGCTTGTTTTTCATGTAATACACAGTGGGGCAAAAATGTATCAGTCAGCCACCAATTGTGCAAGTTGTCCCGCTTTAAAAGACGAGAGAGGCCTGTAATTTTCATCATATATTTTCGTCATGTATACCTCAACTAAGAGAGACAAAATGAAAAACAAAAATCTAGAAAATCACATGGTCTGATTTTTTTAAATACTTTATTTGTGTATGATGGGGGAAAATAAGTATTTAATCAATGATACAAGTTCATCTCAATGCTCAGTCACTCCAGGATTTTGAAGCTGTTTTTTGTGATTGTTGTGGGCAACAATGCCTGATGTTGCGGCCTAAGTTACACCCATCTACTTCTGGACCATGGGTCCCTTACTATAAAAAAAATGAGTAAGAGTCAATGGAGCGATAAAAGTTACTTTTTGATCCTGTTTGAAATGTGCGATGGATCGAACATATGACTTCTGTGAATTTTTATGACACATTTTGATGCAGATAAAACACAGATTATCGACCGGCGGCAAAAGTTACTTTAGGTTTTGTGTAAAAACACTCAAGGAGAAGAAGGAGACAACTGGCTATAGCCTCCAGGACAAAGGAAGGAGCATTAAACGCAGATAAATCCACTATTAACCATGTGGAAAGTGGCAACTATGCTGGGGGAGAAATAGTATGTTAAGTGAGAGCCAGCATGCAGGAGAAGGTGAGTGGTTAAATTGCTAGCTACCGCTAGCTTACCGTTAGCTCCATGACTTCCAATTTTGAAAGCATTTTAATTGAACATTTTTACAATCATATAAATCCAAAATCACTTGACAAACAAAGTCTAAATTCATATCATTAGTTATTTAAATTGAGGTACATCATATGTGTGATTCAGGACTTAAGACAAAGCGGACTCCATTGACATCCATTCATAATTTTTTCGGCCAGGGGACCCAAGGGCCAACTGGAAGGGGAGGAGACTTAGGCTCCCCATTATCCTCCTGCCTACGCCCCTGCTCTGCAGCACTAAATATTTGGGAATAGTCACTCAATAATCATTCTAAAAAGTGACAGTCGTCTGTAAGGAGAGAATGAAAAGTATGTTTTCTCACTTTGGTCGCAACACAGCATTGAATCTCTTGATTTTGACGCTGTAACTTGTGTTTTTGCCTGACCAAAAGCACGACCAGCTACACTCTCAGGCTCAAAGAGCTGGACAAAGAGCTTTGATCAGCAAAGTAGCCGAAATTAAAGGAAACTAGACTTAAGGTTGGTGAAACTACAAGGCCAGTCATTCACAGTAAGACGTCCGTTCTCCTGAAAACTACTCCATTCTTCATCCCTCTCACTTAAGAAACAGGGAGGGTGAATGATATGCAACGTCGTCAGATAAAGTTGAGATAATTGGATAAAATTGCAAGACGTGCAGAATTCACATGGATTGGCTGGTTTTGCATTAATAGGTGCCATCTTAACATTGCAAATCCCTGGAGGGACTGAATACTTTTGTTACATACCCTTTGTTGGCAATGACAGAGGTCAAAACTTTTCTTTAAATTTTCACAAGGTTTTCACACACTGTTAAATTTTTGGCCCATTCCTCCTGCAGATTTCCTCTAGAGCTGTAATGTTTTGGGGCTGTTGCTGGGCAACAGTGACTTTCAACTCCCTCCAAAGATTATCTAGGGGGTTGATATCTGGAGACTGGCTAGCACTCCAGGACCTTGAATTGCTTCCCTGCCACGTTTCAACTTCAATGCCCTTGACAATGGAAGGAGGTTTTTACTTAAAATGTCAAGAAACATGAGTGAATTAATTATTTCCTTTACATGGATCAGCCATCCTGGTCCCTTTGCAGTAGAACAGCCCAAAAGCATGATGTTTCCATCCTCATGCGTCACACTAGGTATGGTTTTTTTCCTTATGCTGCAACTCAGCATGGTTTCTCCTCCAAAAACGACAAATAAAGTTTTTACCAAAAAGTTCTATTTTGTTTTCATCTGACCATACAGCATTCTCCCAATCCTCATCTGGATCATCAAAATGCTCTCTAGCATTATATTCTGTTACTAATGGTAGACTTTTTTGTGCCTAGCTCTCTGCAGGTCATTCTCTAGGTCCCACCATGTGGTTCTGGAATTTTTACTCACCATTCTTGTGATCATTTTAAACCCATGGGGTGAGATCATGCATGGAGCTGCAAATTGAGGGAGATTATTAGTTGTCTTGTATGTCTTCCATTTTCTAATAATTGCTGCCACCGTTGATTTCTTCACAGCAAGCTGCTTACCTATTGCAGATTCAGTCTTCATAGCATAGTGTGTTTCTACAATTTTGTTTCTGGTGTCCCTTAACAGCTCTTTGATCTTGGCTATGGTGGAGTTCGGGGTGTGACTGTTTGAGGTTGTGGACAGGTGTCTTTTATACTGATCAAAAATGTGCTATTAATACAGTTGACAAGTGAAGGACAGAGGAGTGTCTTACAGAAGAAGTTACAGGTCCGGAGAGCCAGAAATCATGCTTGTTTGCAGGTGACCAAATACTTATTTTTCACCATGATTTGCAAATAAATTATTTAAAGATCAAGTATTTTCTGGATATTTCCTCATTTTTTTCTCTCATGGGGTAAACCTATGATGAAAACGACAGGTATCTCTCATCTTTTTAAGTGTGAGAACTTGCACAATAGGTCTCTGACTAAATACTTTTTGTGCCCAACTGTATACTCACTGGCCAGTTTATTAGGTTACACCTGTTTAAGGGTGAGCTAACACAAATGGTGACCAAGTGAATTACATGGCAGCAGCTTTAATGGTTTAAGCATCTGCATGGGTTAGAGAGAGCTTGCTTAAATTCAAACTGTGCATCAAAATGGGAAAGAAAGCGGATGTAAGTTAGTATGAAATGTTGCTATGTTTGCTGGTCCATAATGGGCCTGCAGAGTAAATCAAAAACTGCTGATCTATTGGATATTTAATGGACAGCCATCTGGATTTGCAGAGCAGTGGTTCTCAACTATTATCTGTCATGCCCCGTTCCTCTTAAGGGAACATAATGTTTTTTTTAAATTTGAAATGCTATTTAGAAACGGACATAATTTATCTTTACAAACCCCTGGCAAAGACATTCTACACAGATTCACCTTATTATTAACAGATTATTAAAATGAGTGGTTTAGCTCTTGTATCTGAATAACACCATTTGCATGTTTTTCCCTGAAGGAAGATCTTAACTAGTACTCAGAACTCGCTCCTTCTCCTTGTTTCTGATGTGACTCTACTATCAGTGTTCATCACCTTGTGCTGACAAAACTCATACAACATTGCTCTTCATAAACATTGCCGGCAGTAAGCCAAGTGTTGGTGTTTCAGTGTGTTTTTCTTTCCTAAGCTTGGGATCATTGCTTCACTTAAATCCAGGATTTTAATAGTTCAGTAATCCTGGCACAGAAAATCATGATGATGGAAAAACTGACTGTTGGTGGGTGAGAAGAACTCGTAGAGGTTAGGTTAGGTTAGGTTTCTTTATTCGTACCCGTAGGTAAATTTGTCTTGCAATTCTGAGAACTAGTCAGAGGATCATTGTGACCAAAGTGCTCACTACATCCTCGTCTTGTGTCACCTATTAGTAACTACACACCCATTTACCATATTCCCATTAAAAGGTCAAGAAACTATGTCATCTGTCCACAGAGTAAATGGACTGAACTTATATAGTGCTTTTCTAGTCATACTGACCACTCAAAGCGCTTTACATTGAAGCCACATTCACCCATTCACACACTGACACCCAACATGGCTCGGTAGGATGTTAAGTTAAGTGCCTTGCCCAGGGGCACATTGACATGTGACTGGAGGATGCTGGAATCAAACCTACAATCCTCTGATTGCAAGCCAACTCTACTCTACCACTGAGCCACACTCTACCACTACCTTCCACAGTACAAAAACATATAATTGGTTACAGACCCAGTACCAATGGGTGTGCCAGGGATGCTCTTTGAGTTGCATTGTTTGTATGAAAAGCGCTATATAAATAAAGTTTGGTTTGATTTGATTGAGGTAGAGTGCTGCCCAAGACTGATTACAGTGCCTTTGTAAATTAAATTGCAACCATGCAATGTATTGACCCAATATAACCATCAGAGGGAGCTGTAAACTATTAATCTGGACTTTGTAGAGGCAGTAATGAAGATACCTTGATACGGTTGTATGCCAAAATGGACATTAGAGCTCAACACAATAAAAACAACAGAAAAAGCTATCACTACCAGGGATGATCCTAATACATCAACAGTCTTAGGCAAGTACAAACTTTAGGGGCATTCAGGTCCACTCTCCATATCATTCGCTCACGGCAATACACTAATTTGTTGGTTTCAAGCCATGAATAAACAGAAAGAAAGGTGCAGTGTTTTTTTCTTTTTTTTTTTACTAACATGAGCATGCTAATGATCATTATGCTGAAGACTTTGTGAGGACTAGATGCAAGGAAGGAATTTATCAGTTTTTGAGATGCAGATTATGATGGATTGTGGACATAAGATTTGTTGTTGACAAATTATTTTACTGGAGGACATTAACTGGACCCTTGTGGAGATAAAAAAGCTTTTCATTCAAGAATGCTTGGTTCTATAAAGCTTTGAATGGGGGCATAGATATTGTTTTTCTTTCAGAGCGGCGTATACAAATCAATGTCTTTCTATAAACAAGGATGAGGCTGAAAGTCTTCATTGGCATTTTTAAACATTTTACTATGGCCGGTCTTGCTTAGGATCCTGTCTTGGCTACGCTCAACTTCCTCGCACCCTTCTCCTGCATGACTCCCTGTAAGCAGCTACTGCCTCTAACCCTCAGGGTTACGTCTTCATCACAAGGTTAATCCAAAACACTTCTCACTGCAGCTGGAGGGAACGAGGGGAAAGGTCTCCTCACTGACATCTAATGATCTATTTTTATGCTATAGTTCCCAGAAGCATTTACTAATTTGTAATCAATCAATTTACATAACCTTGAAATAATTCTATATTATTTCAGTGGTTAGGGTTAAGTGTTTCCTGTGTCAGCAGTTATGATTGCATCCCTTGATTCGCATGCATAATTCAATCTCAAGTATCCTATCTTTCAATGATGTAAATTATTGAATTATTAATTAACTTCCAGAGATTTTAAAGTCATTTTTTTACTCGCTGCCTGGTGAAAGTCTATCTGACATTTGTTTTTTGACTGTTGGTTTTAACAGCATGGAGAATGAATGCTTTAAATTTGTTAGAATACATTTTTTTTGCACAGTTCTAAAAGTTTTTCCAGACTGGGCCAAGTGTCCTGTTTTTTGGAAATCAAAATAAGGTCACCCTACACAACGGGACGTGAAATCGTTAAGCGATTAAATAAAATGACTGTTCACTGGGCCCTCGCAATATAATCTACAGGCCCTCCAACTAAGTTCCTGGTGATAAGTCTAATTGGTTATTATAAATTGCCCTTTGCAAAGAGTGTATGGTGCCACGGTTGTTTGTGCTGTGTATCTCTGTGTTTACCCCATGGCTTACCCAAAGACTATTGGAGACAGGTACCAGCCCCCTGCGACCCTGCAAGGACAAGCGTGTGTGGATGGATGGATGGACGGATGGATGCTAGGTAGAATTACATTTATAGTATTTGCTATCTTTGCTACCTTTCAGGTTTTTAGGTTTTCTGACCCTAAAACAAAAGTGTTTTTGAATATAGTTTCAGTGCAAACTAGAAGACAATTGTTAGCCAGTTTAGACATTCTTCCCAAAAAGATTTACATTTCTTTGATTATCTACAGCCACTAGCTCATTGAAACCTAACAGAGCAATTATTGAGGGAAGTTGGGAGTGTTCAGCCGTCGCTTTACCTCAAGGCCGACATGAGTGCAATTAAAAGTTGGTAATGTGTTCTTCAAAAAAGAACAATTTTGATAGGACTGCAAGAATAGGAAAAAAAGTTCATTTAATCATTCAAATAAGCTGAAACAAGAATTGTATAACTTTTTTGTATCAGCCATCAGTGAAGTGAAATAAACATGGACAGATGTGGAAAAAAGTGAATATAAGGTGACATTTTCATTCTTCAATGTCTGTGTTTCATTTAACCTGGCAGACACTGATAATTATTTTTTTTTCCTTCCTCACATACCAATTTATTTTCTCAGGTATTATTTTTTGCATGAAAGAGTCCATAAATATAGCAATTAGTCCTTGTAGCTGAGGATAGCTACAACTATTATCTCCAACCATGTGTAATATGAGTTTGTTTATCAAGAAATTACAATGAAAATATGTTTGGAGGTGGATCATTTAAAGGGAGATGCACAAACAGACATGTTCTGTCTTCCGTCTGCACATCCAGGGTTTAGTCAGAGAGAATCTCCAACATTGCGGCGCACTTAATTACCTCAACGATTGTCTCCCAGCAGAGTGTAGAATAACATTATCAGGGGAGAAAAGGATCCCCCCCCTGTTGTGCTGGTTATAGAGAACAGCAAAATCTCTCTTAACCCCTATTTCACTTTAATTACACATTTGCCCAAGAGGCGGACTTTTTCGGAAAAAAACCCCAAAACATCCTTGTTTCACTTGTCCCAGGGGTAATTCGTTCGCACTAAGTGTTTCTGTGTTCAACGAGAATTGATGATCTTATTAAAGAGGCTGGCTTGACTGTGTCCTCGAGAATCTACACGTAAAACAAAGATAACTCAACTTTTCACAGGGACTGTAAAACACTTTAATTAATGATGACTTTGATTTGAATATGGTTTCGGTTGGTAAAAATACACTCATCTTTAACAATTTTTGTAAAATAATTCAATGTGATTCAGCACTTTTGAAGAAATCTGACGTGCCTTATTTCTTCCAATTTCTGAAAAAGTTATGACACGCTACCTCCTAATAGCTGGTGTTGCCCCCTTTTGATGAAATAACAGCGGGGAACTTCTTGCTATCATCTACTAATCTGTAAAATCTAATGTTTGTACCACTTTGCACATTCAGCTGTGAGGTGTTTGAGGAGTTTCCGCTTCAAAGTTCCTCTAAAACAGGGTATGATTTCTGATAGAATCTGATAGAAGCCGACTAGGTTCTGATCAGCACAAAAGGCCAGGCAAAGTTCACAAAACAATCTGTCGCTAAGGGGAGAGAACTAAATATATAGTATTTGAGTATTTGAGAAACATTTCAATTCCAGAAATGTTCAAAGTTGTTCAGCTTAAAAGTTGTGTTGACGTTTCAACACAATCGACAGCTTTTACATGATAACCCCCTATTGATAAAAAGTCCCTCTAGGCTGTGCCAGTGTGACGACATTTTAGGTTAGTTTCTGACAAAACATTTGTGTTTTCCCAGAAATCGCTGAAGCTCTTGAAGTTGAGGGGAATTGTTAGCCTACAATTTGCACATCATAAATTTTAAATTAGCTTCTGAAATGGACCACTACTTCAACAGAAAAACACAAGTAAAATGAAACAAATTGCTCATAAATACCTATGTGCTCTCCCAGTGGGTGGAGTGGGCAATTTTGTACTTCCTCAGTAATTACAGCAATGAACCTGCCAGATGTGTCTATTTAATTATAGACAGTAACATGTGAGAACGTCACCAGAGACTTGCTGCAAGTTCTAACTCTGATTATAAAATAATAAAATTATATTTGACTCGCTCGAAAAGGGAGGCTGATATAATTACTGGGCTAATAAAATTTAAAATAAACAGGATCCAGATTGATTTACCTGAAGTTGACCATCATTAAAAGGAAACTCAATTTATATCTGACATTGATACCATTCCCAAAATGCATAATGTGAAGTTTGGGGTGCCACTGGGATCAGTTCTTGACTTCTTTGCTTTTGCTTTCTCTCCTAACATTTCAGCAGATCCCTGGTATTTGCAATTTGAAAATCTGTAACTACTTGAGATCTTGATGTGTGGATCTGTTTAGGAATTTAATAGTCCATGCACGATACATACCATAATATGCACTAAAGGGGACATCATTCAAATGTCCCTTTTTTCATTCTTTTTTGTTGCCATTTGGTTCTACGCTACCTCTACAAACACTCCAAACATGAATAAACATACATCCATTTTTTTTTTTTTTGCAAATTTTCGCGGTCAGAAATCTCGTGCTTTAACTAGCTTTTTGAAAAAGTGCCTTATTGTGACGTCTAAATATGCAGAATATGCATACAGCAGCATCTCACCTGTTAAAGCCTTCCAACCGATTCCAAGCCATTCTTATGTGTGGTAAAGCCTGGATCCTAGTAACAAGATGGGTAGGTGTGGTCTGCAACTGCTAATTTGCATAAAAATTAAATCTCTAAACAACTCATTTTAAAAGGGACTGACATTGTCAAGAATTGATATACTGAGATTGCTTTATGTGAGAGTGATTTTTGAGCAAATAAGATGTTTTGTAGAGACCAGAGACCTATTATAATTTGTTTAGTAAGAGGCATAATATGTCCTCTGCGCTTTTAGTGAACACCATCTCAGCACAACAAAAACTAATGTTTTCGGTCTTCCTTATTTTCCTTATTTCAGGTCTTGGAGCACCAGGGGAAATTAAATTGCTCTCCTGGATTGTCTGTTTTGCAAATCCCTGCCGATACTAAGTCAAGTTCCATTGCAAATAGATACGTCAGCATCCCGAGCTGCTTTACAATATCTTACCTAAAAAAGAATAACCAAAACAA
This sequence comes from Apricaphanius iberus, assembly GCA_028564705.1. NCBI lineage: Eukaryota > Metazoa > Chordata > Actinopteri > Cyprinodontiformes > Aphaniidae > Apricaphanius > Apricaphanius iberus. Next base: position 543,690 of record JAPXFQ010001666.1, read on the forward strand.
AAAAAAGAATATATTAAAGGGATATTCCTTCCCTTATTAAACATGTGTCTGTTGCCATATTCCCCTGACTTCGATATTTAAAAAGAAAAAGCATTTTGTAACCAGCCCAGTAATTCCCATGAAGCAATGAAAGGGAATGGGAACTACTAGCATGCTAGTACTTCACATTCACTTACATTGGACTATGCTAACCTAAAGCTGAAACAAAATGACTGCTGCCAGATCAGGGGAATTACTGGGCTGATTATAAAATGCTTTTATCTCACTTACCTAACTCAGGGGAATATAGCGAGAAACACATTTTTACTTGGGAGTGAAATATTCCTTTAAATGTGCACTATCAAAAAACTCAGTGGACAACAGAGTTTTTCACCTGGAGGCACATTCCACTGAAAAATCTACAATAACTGAATCATCAATAGCTGGGGATTCCACTGTTATTAGAAATCACAGGCCCAAATTTGAAGATTTCAGGCAACGACTGCTGAAGTGATGCCTTCACAGCAAATTTACTCAATCCATTGTCTGTACCTGATCTCCTCAATGCACACAGGCTGATGTGGTAGATGTTTTTATTGGTATGCAATGCAACAGCCATGCATTTAGAACAGGGTCATCTAGCATGTTTTAGTGCTTTCCCTTGTTCAACTCACCTAAATCAAAGGGTTAATTAGTATTCCTCACCTTCACTTCGACATTGCTAAGGAGGTATTGGACCATTTGAATTAGGTGATGGTGCATCTAAAACTGGCAGGATACTGGCCCTTGAGGACTGGAGCTGGAAACACCTCAACTAGAACCTGTGTTGGAAACAAAAGAGGTCAAACGAAATAAAAATAATCAACTTTTTACCTTTCATATTGTATTTAAAACTAACAGCTTTCCCCCCCTCTGGTCGTAACAAGGCCAAAAATAAACTTAAAAATATTTCTGTATTCATGAGATTTGTTCCCATCTTGAGGAGCTCTCCTGATCTTTTTGTGACTTGTCGCTCCCATGATGATTGGGTCCCGCTCGGATGAGACGAGGGCTGTCGACAGCTTTTCACTTCAGTCGTAACACCTGCATAACGTGACACATCCTCTCAATCTCCGTAACCTGTTGATTTGCTCCATCTTCCAGATTTATCAAAGTGCCTCAGATGGCTGACAGCAAACATAAGGGACCGATTATATAATGCGTTTAAAAATATAACCTCATACAAAAACAGACTTTTATTTCCCTATAGAGGCTTTACAAAATAGAATACGTTAAAGTGAAATGAAATACAGCGAGACAATGAGGGCACACTGGTATCAAGGTGAGCTGTCATGCAGACACAAACAGCAAGCAAAATGCTCTGCTGAAAAATCACCAAGGAACAGCTTGTTTACACAATCTTACTTTCTAATTGCTTGTCTAAGGATGAAAAGACACCACAAACACTTTTTTCCAGACTGCACTGAAATAAATTTGATGTAAAGCATTGCAGATGATGATTACAATGCAACAGATCTGTTTTCACCCGCTGAAAATAGCCATCTCTGGACTGTTTTACACAACAAATGTTCACTGCTTCAGACAAATAGATTACTCCATTAGTCAAATTGATTACAAATGGTTCAGTGAAATTGACTGTGCTTGCCAAGCTATAAATTAGATAAAAAGTAAATGCAATCAGGATGGTGTGCTAAGAGCTATTGAATTTGTCATGGCTGCAGAGTGTTATGTTCTACTTTGTTATTGTGTAGTATATCATAATGTAATTGTTATAATTGCTTTGCTAGAACACCTCGGTGGGTAAAGTTTGGTATTAAGTTACGTTTTAGGAACGTTGAGATGTGTATTGTACTCAGAACTACTGTTTGTTGAGTAGTACTCACATGATGATGTCCTTTCCAGATGTTTATCTATTGGGTACCATTTATAAAGTTACACAGTCAAAAATTAGCAGTAGTAATTTTAGTTATTTAGTCCGCCATAATGTCTGTTTCAAACTAGATATTTAATTAGAAGCCAAAATATTTACCTCCATACTAAATATTGAGGTAACATACTAAATATTTAATTTGCAAGCTAATTATTTAACTTTAAACAACATTTTTAGTTAGAAGCTCAATGTTTAGCAAGCATGTAAAACTGGTAATTATAAAGATTTGACATTCAGTCTTTGCAGCAGTTTATATAGAGATTCGCAAAACCAAGCTTTTATTTCCACCCACACTAATAGGAAAGTCAATTTGCATATTACCTATTATGTTTAACTCCAAGTTAAATGTTTAGATTGAAGCTAAACATTTAGATAGTCAGTTTAGCTTGCTTAACATTTATCTAGCTAAGTATTTAGTTTGAAATGAAATATTTAGTTTGTAACTAAGTATTTGGTTGACATATTAAATGTTTAGTTTGGTGCTAAACATTTAATCTGTAAATTTAATATTTTCTTTGAAACTGACATTTAAAATTAATTACATGGAAGCAAAAATGACTTTGAAACAAGGAACCCCCTTATGACAGGCTAAATAACCCAAATAATGACTATTAACTTTGACTCTAATACGCCAGTCTAAAAAAAAATAAAGGGATTCGGCTTGTAATTTGATCGTTCACATAAGAATGAAGGCTTGTGGATTTAAAACCTTGACTAGAAAAAAAATAATAAAAGCACGCTATGGAAAACATCATAGTCCTCAATAATAAATAGGCACAGCCATTTTTGTTTACAACGAAAGTGTGTTTCTTTTTCTATGGCCGTTTCCGGTGTTTTAGATAGTTCTTTGCATGTCAAAATGATTTATTCAATTCAGACATGTAGCAGATGTAAACGCTTGCATTATTGGATAGAAGTGAAATTTAATCCGAACTACAATCGGATTAAATATATTTTGCGCATGTTAAGGTAGCTTTTGAGGATGACATTCTGTTGGAGGAAACAGGATTGCAGCATGAAAGTGACAATGAGCACAGTGGGTGTCTGTGAGTAAATGCCTTACGCAGACTGTTGATGCATTATGTAACTTTTGATTTGACATGTAATGAGCAAAGTTTCTTACATCACAATCCCCGAATCAGGACAGGGGGAAATGTTCCTTTAAATTATGACACACAAACTCGTTTTAAAAAATGTGTATTTAAAAGTCTTTTTGGTTTTCTAATGATTAGATGTCAGTCAAATATACACTGAACGAAAATACAAACGCAACACTTTTGTGTTTGCTCCCATTTTTTATGAGATGAACTCAAAGATCCTAGAAATTTTCCACTTACACAAAATAATAATTTATCTTAAATATTGTTCACAAATCTATCTGTGATAGTGAGCACTTCTTCTTTGCTGAGATACTCCATCCAGCTCACAGGTGTGCCATATCAAGATGCTGATTAGACAACATGAGTTTTACACAGGTGTGCCTTAGACTGGCCAAAATAAAAGACCACTCTGAAATGTTCAGTTCTCTTTTATTGGGGGCGGGGGGTGGGTGGGTCTGGGGACTCAGAAAACTAGTCTGTATCCGATGTGACCACCATTTGCCTCATGCAGTGCAACACATCTCCATCTAATAGAGTTGATCAGGTTGTCGACTGTGGCGTGTTGGTCCACTCCTCTTCAATGGCTGTGCAAAGTTGCTGGATATTGGCAGGAACTGGAACACGCTGTTGTATATGTCAATCCAGAGCACTCCAAACATACTCAATGGGTTACATGTAAGGTGAGTATGCTGGCCATGCAAGAACTGGATGTTTTCAGCTTCCAAGAATTGTAAACAGATCCTTGAAACTTGGGGCTGTGCATTATCATGCTGCAACATGAGGTGGTGTTGTTGGATGTATGGCACAACAATGGGCCTCAGGATCTCATTACACTATCTCTGTGCATTCAAAATGCCATTGATAAAATGCAATTGTGTTCTTTCTTTGTCTATAACGTACACCTCCCCATACCATAACCCCACCGCCACCATGGGCCACTCCATCCACAATATTGACATATATATATATTTATATATATATAGTTTCCTTGAGGTACACCAAGTTCTTCATCAGATACAATGTTCAGAAAACCTTTCATGTTGGTATATTTTTATGTAACCAGAGACCCCTAATTGCATCAAATTCAATAACCCGTCTACAAGCTGCGAAGTACTCGTTAAGTAAGGGCCTGTGTATCACACATACATTTTTTTTCCAAATCTGGATTTTTCTGTTGTTACCACAACAGACAGAACACATCCTCTCAGCCTTCCCTAAACATGTTCCCTAAAGGGAAATGGCTGCTTATCTTCCAATGCACCCTTCACACACAAGACCTATGGCTGCCTGAATGGGAGCTATCACTGCAGAGTTGGCATCGACTGAAATGGTTGTCATTTAGCCAAATCATTCTATAGATGATGAATAGATAATAGGTATATAATCATATTAATAGTTTATTAATACTGGTTTTGTTGTGAGTATACATATATGCACCATTTCTAGTGACACAACGCAGGAGCTAGTGCTTCTTTTTTGAAAAATAATATTACATTTGGTATTGTTAACTTCACATATGCCTGGGTGATGGCTTTTAAAAATCTCTACTTTATGCTATCGTCCTTATCTGCATTGTCACCCCCTGTGCTGTAGAGCCTCAACAGGGCCGAAATCCATTTGGACAAGTGGCAGGTAATTCATATGGTGCAGTACTACAGGATTAAAACAGAAACCACTAATGAAATTGAGTCTCAGAGCTTCTTCAAGGCTATTTTCAAAATGTCCTTGAGTGGTCACGGAGGCAATTAAAATGAGATGAGAAAAAAAGTCAGTCTTTGACAACATACAGGTTTCACAGAGCCTGTCACAAAAAGCAGTGCCTTTATGATAGCCATATTGCACTGCTAAAATGGTTTTAGCGGGGATTATATATATATATATATATACATGTTATACAATTATCATCTTATCGATTCCTTAAATCATTTCATGATGGTGTCAGGATCAGAAGTAATGACCGACATATGTGAGCTCTACCTAATTGGCACCAGAAAATCAGGAAATAACTGCTGCCCTGCAAGTGATGATCTGAATTTAGTCAGGCTTATTGCGTAATTGCAGCTGAGCAAAAGCTAATAAAAATTCTTTGAGAAAAGGATGTTGCCCAGAGGACATTTATTCAGGACACTTGAGTCTGAATAAATGTGCTTGGGCATGAAAGTCAAAATGGCAACAAATACAGAAAATAATTGTCTCTAAATTATTTGAGGGACATTTGGTCAATATATTTGTCATGTTTTCCCCTTTTTGATTCTAGATTCTTCCAGTCCCAGTTTTATTATCCATCTTCCCTCAGTCTATCCATTTGCCTTGCCTCTTAGCTGCACCTTATTTGTCATCAATCACTGCATGTCTTCAGCAATTACACTCCTGAGTATGTATTTGTAAAGTGCCTTGAAATGACATTTGTTGTGAATTTGTGCTATATAAATAAAAGTGAATTGACTTTGTTAGAAGCAATAAAAATAAAAACTGTGAAAAATGGGCAAATAAAATCTGCAGAAATGTTACTGCTGAACTGAGAATAGTGAAAATTACAAGAAGGATCTAAACATGATTGGGTTTGTTGGGAGCAGTTCTGGTTGTTGAGTCTAACAGCTGCTGGGAGGAAGGACCTAGGGTAATGCTCCTTCGTCCATCTGGGATCCAGCAGTCTGTCTCTGAAGGAGCTCTGTAGTCCAGGAACGTCTTCACACATGGGGTGAGAGACACTGTCCATCAGTGATGTTTTGGTAAGAGTCCTTCTGTCTCCCACCACCTTAACTGCATCCAGGGGCATTCAAGAACAGAACTGGCCTTCCTGGTGAGCTTATCAAACCTCTTCCACTCAGTTGCAGATAAGCTGCTGCTCCGATATACTACGCCATTAAAGATGGCCTATGCCCCCACAGAGTCAAAAATGTCTTTGAAAGCACTCCCTGGACTCCAAAAGACCTCATTCTCCTCAGCAGGTAGAGTCTGCTCTGACCTTCCCTGTAAAGAGCATTAGTGTTGTGGCTCCAGTTTATTGTTCAGCTAAACACCCAGGTACTTATAAGAGTCCACTTTCTCAATGTCCACACCCCTGATGTTTACCGGTGTCAGTGTGGTGGTTCTGCACCTGCAGAAGTCCACAACCAACTTCTTGGTTTTCCCAAGGTTGATCAGGAGGTGGTTCCACTGGCACCAGTCCACAAAGTCCTGTGTTCACTATCTGTACTCTGCATCGTCCTCACCTGTGATTAGGCCAATTAGGGTAAAGATATATTAGTGTTATTTTTTTGTTCCAAGTGCATAAATATAATTATTTTGATATTTTTTCATCTTTTTATGTTAAAAAACATGTTATTTTTATATATTTATTGTAATTTTATTTATGCAGGATCAACAATTATGCATGAACAGCATATGTCCTCCAGACCAGCTCCATGTCCTTCACTCATCATGGGATACAACTTTTGAGTGAAATGTAATTTTAATAAAACAACAGGAGACATTCCACAGAAAAATACATATTTGTACAGCAACATACAAATTTTAGTAACAGGTTTTACTGAATTTTCTCACCTCCCAATTGTCACCTTAGCAACTCTTTCAGCAATTACCCAGCTAAGCAGCACAGAAGCAGCCAGGCATTCATAGGCAGGTCGGACATAGAGTCGGACAAGAGAACCTCATCTGCTTATAAATTGATGCTGGCTTTTTGGGTCATCTACAATAATGGGAAAAAGTAGTCAACACATATAAGCTTAATATACCACATTCCCTTTCCAAATTAGGCTTTTTGCAAGGCAGCACAGTACTGACTGGGTAGCAGTCTAGGTTTTTTATAATTTAGATTGGCAAAGTGAGAAGTAATAACAATATGAAAAGCGTTTCTAAGACTGAAAAGGTCACTCAACCCATTGAATAATGATTTTATACAGATTTCTGAAGAGCTACAGCTGTTTGTGACACCAAGGAGCATCAGCAGGGCTGGGGACATGCCAAAGATGCTCCATCAAAGGCCAAGTGGAAGCCTGGAGCTTGTTCGGCTCCTCACATCTTTACTTAACAATCGAGAGGCAGATCACATTCACAGACCATATAGGTCACTGCCTTTTAAAAGTGCTGTTTTTATAAAGGGTTATATGTGGAAAGCAATTATTTCATGAGCAAGGAATTCCTTTAAAGCAAAGGTCATTGACTTGCATTGATAAGTTCCTGCTATTTGTAGAAATCTCCAATTAACCAATCGCTACTACATACTGAACTAGTCTCAGACGTTACACTTCTGGTTGGTTAGAAAATTAAATACATTCTATGATTGTGAGGACGTGTGTGTGTGTGTGTGTGGGCGTGCTTGCATCACCTGTTTTCCATCCTAAGGGGCAGATTGGTGACCGCGCTCTCCCTCAGCTGGTGCCAGTTGGAGCAGATGCCAGATGGTTAAACCGCATTGTGTGGTAACAAGCCATTTCCTTGGTTGTTCTGCTATAAGCTACTTTGCACCACGTGAGAGCCTTGCCTTTTCCCCCAGACACCGTGCTGTCCTGGATCTGCTGATCGGCCCGCAGCTTGGGCCTCTGCTCCTACTCCAGCTTACTTGGACTTCCTCCTCAAAGTACCTGCTTGAGCTCAAGGTTCCCTTGCCTGTCCACCCTCGCCCTGCTTCCTGGAGACAAGTGTCCCAGAGTCGGCCCCCTCCCACGCAGCAGTATCACATTAACCCCAGTTCCTCCTGAGTGGAATCTGCGGCAACATCACAGTAAGAGTCAACAAACTTCCGTTTTTTTCCCTACCAAACACCATTGGAAAATCACTCACCTTCGTTTCTTGTCTCCAGTGGCTGCTCTCGTCTCCCAGTGTAAGACTCAGTGGCTACCTCCAAGTTTCCCGTGGGCCAGAGGTCCTGTTGTCTCTCAGACCTCTCTAGCAAAGAGAAAATAAACTATTTTTGCAAGTTTTATCTCCTGTCTCACTGAGTCGTTTGTGTGTCTGCACTAGAGTCCGAAAGCTAAAATCATTACAATGATATTGGATTAAATTGACCTACTGGCTGGATGGTGAACGGTTTTAATTGTCAAAATTGACAATTCATTCATCTCTGTTCATTTCTCGGAACGAACCTGGAATTTAAGTCCAAAACGATAAAGTAATTAGGAGACTTTGGGATGCTTATTCTAAGATCACTTTGAAGCCTGATTGAGACTTGTGTTGTCTCGGAACTCACATCTGTGTACAAACTTCAAACATCATGCTGTTGATTTGAAGTGAAGTCAATGAATTTAACAAAACTTCTTCACATATGCATCCACTTTATGAAATCCATCAGTATCACTAACACACAAAACAGCCCCACAGCATAACACTGCAAGATGGTACTTTACCTCATCATACGATCATACTTTTCTTTTTGGTTTTTTTGCTGCAGCTAATTATAGTTTATCATGAAAGTGCCAATTTTGAAGCCTTTTCTTTCTCAGCTCAGAATTGTAAAGTTGGCCTCACTAGACAGCGGCACAGATGTTCCAGCAGTCTTTAGTTTATGGTAGGCTTGAACCTGACTAGTTCCTTGGTTGTTTCTGAACAGCCTAGCCAATTTAGTTTAATCAGAGATGTACAGATAAAGGGGAAGCTCATCTGAATAACTTTTACTTGCACTTGTTGACAGTTGTTTTAATCAATATTCCTAGAATCAGCAGTTGTTTACAAATGGCTCTGAACGTTCTTCAGTAATTAGGGCATGTTCCGGTGTTCACAAAGGTTAGATATTACAGTCACCTGAAAGTAGACTTGACACCCACTCTAAAGGTGCTTATATCTACCTATTTTAAAAGTTCAAACAGATCTACCTCAATCATGGAAATTGTTAGAATTCTGTTTTTGGAGGTACAGTCAATCAGCTTTGCTAAAACCAGCAGTAGCACATAAAGGAACTTTATCGCTAGGTATTGGGACTTTTAGGACAGCAGCTTCTTTCTGTCAAGTAACTTCAGGCGAAGCAAGATAGATACTATGGATTTATAACAGAAAAGGCAACAAGCGCTTGGATGCAAAAGCCTGGAACAGGCAGTAGAAGCAAACAAGGCAGGTCTGGAACAATCCAAAGCTTGCAGGCATGACGTGACGACTATGATCATGAGGGAGCTCTGAACTGGCTGAACAGATGACAGAATTGAGATAAGGTGAGTGAAGGCATGAGCACAGATGGGGTGTGAGATGGAGGAGATCTGTCCACCCCAGACTCAGATCGACCCTGATCTGACCCCCCCACTTATAAGGCAAAAAAGTAAAAAATCTGATTTTAAGCGCTTGAAGCTCCTTTTTCCGATGACATTATAGCACAACGCAACCCAACACCAAACTAGCTGTGTTCCTACTGGTTTTGTAATTAATAAATGCTTGTTCGGGGGTTATTTGGGCGTGATAATGTGATACAGTGCAGGGGAAACAGTTTGAAGGTTTACCAACTGATAGGCTCCAAAGAGATATTAGAGTTATTGGACTTAAATTAGTGCTAACACATAAGCAGAAGTACCTCTGTAGATCTTCACAATAAGAGCATTCATTCCTAACGTTAACAATGATTAACTGGAGAATTTCATCTGCTGAGTGTTTACTTATGAGAAAAAGGTAAATTGTGACATTTGATTATTAAGTCTAAATTATATTTATTTTATATGATGTTTAACATAGATCACATATTTATTATTTTTCATAGGAGAGCACACATACAGTCATCACCCTGCTCGCATTTAATACATCAAAAGCTGTATCACCATCCGTTTGGAAATAATAAAGAACAGAGGAAATTTAACAGCCTTTTCTCTGACCCATATCTTATACTCTGAATGGCTTTAGTGGAGCTTTGGCAGGTAGCAGAGGCTGGACAGTTTGAACAGACGTGAAATTGCTTTTTGGTTCCTTTATTGGATCTTTTTCTGAACAGTACATTGGTGCCTGCATTTGAGTGAATTTATTTAAAACTGTCATTTACACTCCTAATTTAAATTTTCCATTTATGTACAGTAAATGGGTATGCAAAACACAGTGATAAGTGAATAATATAATTTTAATTAGTTAATATTCAGTTTTTTACATTGGATTTTTTCTGTTTTCTTAAAAATTGGTATGTTTAAAATCTGTTAATGTTTAAATAAAACAGGTTTTGCATGAGGTTTTGGTTGGTGGTTGTTTGGGAAAATAACAAATGGAAGATTTGGTTAGTGTTGATCAGGCAGAGCTTTGTTGACAGCATTTCTTATAGAACTTATTGAAAAATCAGATACTTGTTTGGAGCCATAATGCAAATTATGGCTCCAAACAAGTATCAAATTTTCTCGATAAGTGTTAGTTAAGGCGCATACAAGTGTGTGGTGGTGTGTGTGTGTGTGAGAGAGAGAGAGAGAGAGAGAGAGTGAGAGTGGGTACATGTATATACATAATTGTAAGGACCAACCTTTGAAAGGACACCAGCATTGTGTGGACATTAAGTAGTTGTGAGGAAATTTTGCTGGTCCTCACAATGTTCAACAAGAGACTGTGCTCTACTACTTAGGTTTAGAGGTATGGTGTAATTGGGGGTAAGATTTAAGGTTAGTGTTAGGGAAAGTGTCTGGGTTGGGCATAGTAAACCCAATGGAAGTCAATACAATATCAACACAAGTATAGCAAGACACACTTCCGTGTGTGTGTGTTGTGTTTGGGGTGAGTGGGGGGTACAGTGGAAATGTTGACAACTTGGTACCCCCCAGGTTAAAAATCCTATCTGTGAATGAAGGCTCTTTAAATATAGAGCCCCACCCAATGAGGGATTTGATTGTAATCTGGCACTTGTGGAAGTGGTTGAAATAGATTGTTTCCTGACATTTTCAATGTCAAGGTCAAGTTTATTTATAAAGCACCTTTACAGCAACCAAGGTTGCCACAAAGTGCTGTATATAGAAAAATATATAACAAACAACAACAATAACAACTAACATTCTTCAAAAATAAATAGGTTAAAGGAAATGAGAGAAAGTATGAAAAAGAGTTTCAAAAATTCAGTGAAAAGCAAATGCAAAAAGATGAGTTTTTAAAAGAGATTCAATTTTTTTAAGACACTGAGCAGCCTTGATCTGCAAGGGAAGCTTGTTCCACAGCTTGGGAGCACATATGTATGAAAAAGGCTCTTTCACCCTTTGATTTACGCCTTGAAAATTGTACTGATAATAAATGTTGAGAGGAGGATTTCAGAACCCTAGTGGGGGCATGTCTCGTAGTAGCTCAGTCAAGTATGAGGCAGCTAAGATTTAAAACATAATAAAATTTTAAACTGAATGCTGTGAGACCAGAAGCCAGCGTAAGGCTGACAGCACAGGGGTAATATTCTCCCGGCGCCCCCTACCTTCAAGCAATGGAGGACTGATCCAGACCAAAGTAAAGTGAATTACAGTTATCGATCCTAGACATGATGAGTAAGTGGATGACTCGTTCAAAATCCTTTCTTGGTAAATACGGTTTGACCTGTCTAAGAAGCTTTAGCCGGAAGAAAACATTTTTGATGACTGCACTAATTTGCTTATCTATTTTCAATGCTACGGAGATGGCAACGGTAGAGGGGCGAGACAGCGAGTAGATGGAGGACGATTCAAATGTTAAAGCACCGAGAGTAGAGTTTGTTGAGGAAAAGCCACAGCCCCATCTCGAGAAATAAAACGTTGGCGTATAAATATATTGTGATTTTGATTTGAGGCCATATCACCCGGACCTAGTGAGATATCGGAGTTATGGTGAATTCACACTACACACGGTCAGAGGCTTTGTGTGCGTTGGCCTCGTCAGTTTTTGAAACTGTTCCTGCGTTGCAAAGCAGCAAAAGCCAGAACGCAGAAGTTCAGCTAGATGAAACTTTTTACGCTCTTTACGTGGCACGTCAAGAGCATCAACCAAGTAGAGCATCCCACTGTAATGACGTCTCTCACTACAGCGTTGTCGTTGCTGCACATGGTTTGAACCTATCACTGTAGTCGTACTTACCAGAAGCTTAATTGTTAAAGTTAAATCATCAGATACCAATGCTGGTCAGCACTGAAGGGTTAGATTGCCTTAACGCTAAAGGGGGCTTTTTGGTTGATTGTGAAGAATATTTAAATATATAAACATTTTTCAGCTCAAAATTCATGGTTAAATGAAAATAGTTTTACAACAACATATGCAAGAATAATTGTGGACTTCACTTTTGTAATGGCATTTGATTCTGTCTTCATCTTAATTTTGAATAATACTCAATTTATTTGATAATATACTTCTGGATATGAGTTTGACTCATTTGTCTTAACCTGTAAAGGGCCTTAGGAGAAGATTTCTTGTAAATGAACATCACATACAGCTAAAACCAAATGTTTACACCACTGTTTGACATAAATCAGACTCGGTCTTCAATGATTCAGGTTCGATTCTGCAAAATTATTTCTGTCTGCCAGATGTCAAGATAGTAAGAGAAAGTAGTTTTATGTTAAATGAGCATGACCGAGGTATTTTAGCTTCGTAAGCTGCATTTGATTAAAAAAGAATTAAAAATAGGTGCATTTTCGCAGTAATTTGCAGTTATATTTCCCACAAAAAAATCTAAAAATTGAAGTGGAATTTTCGACTTTTCTACTGCTCTAAAAATTAGAATTTTCTATTAATGTCAAAAAAAGTCATGAAAAAAGAAACAAATTTGTCTAGCTGCATTCAATCATTAACCAGAGGTTATTCAAACTTGGTTTTGTCAGGTTAAAAGACATCCTAGAATCTTTAGCACCACTAAATAAACAAGTATTTTTAATGATAATCATTTGTTGATCAGAAAGAATCCATGGTTACAATTAAAACTTGTCTTTTATTTAAACAGTAAGAAGCATCATTCCACCGTGTGAAAAGCACTAAAATAAAATATTAAAATCACCTGTGTGCAAGTGTTTCAGTGTTATTTTTGTTATGAAAATTATCTACATTTTGATGGTTAGTTATATTTATCCTATTGGACTACTGCAGCAGACTTTAACAGCCCATGTCCATCGAGAACTATGGCGCCTGGCATCCTCGTTTCAAAAAGAGTGCATTGGAGAATAAACACAGGTAGCATTGTTTCTCTGATAAGCTTGTTGGTGTCATCATCAAGGGCACTTTGATGTAAATCAACCCACTAATGTTCATTTAAAACAGAAACTATTAATGAGGCAGATCTGCTGTAAACAAGATAAAAAAAATTCAATGACCTTTAGTCATAAATTTGGTATATTTCACTGCTGGAGGTGAAGCTTCACCTTTGCCGGAATAGGTAAATATTTGTTGTATTACAGCTGATTCATTTTTACTGTAGTAAACAAAGATTAACGGACTAGATACAATCAGACCTCTGTGCTTTGCTTGCCACCCTGCAGACTTCAGTAGTTTCTGCTATGTTAACCTCCAACCCCGGTTGTCTAAGTTGTATTTACTTCATGTCATTTATCCCTCACATCACAACTCTGCGGAGGTGGCTTCCTTTTTGCCGCAGGAGGTAATTTACTCCAGACGAGGCATCTCTGCTCTCATCAGTAAGATAACTGTTTACTGTTCTGTTCCCAGGCTCTCACCAGCTTTAGTTCTGTCCTTCCTTTTTTCATCTGCAGCAGTTCCACATGCTTAGCATGCAGCCTGACTGACCATGCAAGGTGTTGTCACTGATAATACTGCAGCAAACAAAGGCATTATTTATACCCACAGACTGTAATTAAGGCCAACACACAGGTTGCAGAATATATTTAGATGCAGCAACTTCAAAGTTTTTCTTGGTGACCAAATTAAATTGTGAGGCCTCTTGAGTTACTGGGTTTTTGAATTACTCTCATGAAGGTACTTCTTTGTTGCACAGAGTGTCCTGAATTCCTTAGGAGTGGATGAGACATCTTGAGCCCTTGCTGGCTTTTTATGAAAGTACCTCTTAGTCAAGTTTGTTGGTGATTGGGGCAATAATTCTAACCTTCGTAGTGATGCAAACAAGGACTCTTAATTATCACAAATCAGGATTTTGCATTACATACGCCTCTCTAAATATTTAATAAAATTCTCCAGAGGTTTAGAGCTACGCTGTCGGCTCACCATAATAGTCTTGTCTGGGGTTTTCCGTTGATCCTGTGGCTGACCCCAATTGTCACAACTGCGCATGTGTGTCATGGACAGGACGACAGAGACAACAGAGAAAGGTACAGCGACAGCATTAAGAGAAAAACAAGGCTTAAAAATAAAAATTAAATTGATGACTAAGTTATTTGTCTACAGTTTTGCTCGTCAACTTTGTTGTGACGAATCGACTAATCATGGATGCCCTAATTGTAAGAAAGTGATGTTACAATGTCCAAACATGAAATGTATGTTGTTCAAAAAAATATATTATATTGTACAAACGTGAAAGATACATATATATTTTTGAAAAGCAAAAATCTACTTATAATTTTAACATAATAATTTCAAAACATAAAGTTGATGACAGGGCAGATAAGTGACTGAGACATTTCATCTATCAGAGCTGATTGAGTTACATTTTAAGCTTGGATCGAAACATGGAGAGAGTTTGCTGTTGTCAATTTGGACAGCTGGGAAGAAAAATAAAACATGCTTGTTGCCATGCTGCCACCAGGTCAGAAGTGAGTGCTCACTACATCAGGCTGATTAAGTCCAATTAAGGCCCATATGCCCCATAGGCAGCATTAAGCACAGGAGAAAACGAGTGGCATGTTTTTGAAATATAAAGGTATAAAATGGAACCCCATGGTTTTGTAACATTATAAGTTCAAGCCAGCTGTCTTTATCTGAACTAATCAACAACTTAGTGATCATACACTTAGGCAAGCCTCCAAAGTTGACTGAATAGATTATGTTTTTCATAATTTTTAAAACAGAAGGTATAGAGTTGGTATGGATAAGCTGTGTAAATTTCTAAAATGACTTGACAGATGTGTCATGAAGTGTTAAAATAGGACTGAATTTTACTCACAACTCATGTATTTTACCATTAATCTAATAGTTTTTAGTCTTCCAATTTTGTCCCTACCAGCATGATAATTACATTGGCTAACATAGCCTAATAGAACTCAATGGACTGTGTGCCAGCTATCTGTATTCATGTCTATGAATCAGCAGATCAGCCACAGCCCATGCATTAAAATTATAATTTTAACATTGGAGGTTTTTTTCCGACGTACAGTATACATTTTTCTGTCATGCTACAAAATATAACATAGTATAGCACAGAAATAGCCAGAGGGAGGATCTTGCCCTTAAAACTAAAACAACAACCCCACTGTCAATTTATCTTTGCTGATCACTTGTATCCCCTTCAACTTCAGACGAACCACCAGGACTGGCCACCGCTGCTCCTGCTGCCTTGGGTGCACTGGAGTCACAGCAGTCTGTTCCTGAAACTGCTTAAAGTCAACAATTGTTATCTGACCTATAGTTTATTTGTTTTTCAGTTTAGTTGTCTTTATGCTTATAGCCAGATTTCTTGAAATTCTTAACTATGTTATGCACTGTTGAAGGTGAAATATGTAAATCTCTTCCTATCTTTCTTTGAGAAACATTGTTTTTAAACATTTAAATAATTGTATCATGTATTTGTTGGCAAACTGGTGATCCTCAGCCCAACTTTGCTCCTAAAGGACTAGGAGTCACGTCATCATTTTAATAACTTATCTAATTACTAGTCCTAAATTGCTGCTGCCCCAACTTTTTGGGGGGTAATGTGTTGCAGGTCAGAATGACAGGAAATTATGTGTATTTACAAATAAATTGAAATATACCAGACAAAACATTAAATATTTTGTGTTCATATTGTCTGCAACAAGTCAGAGTAAATTTATAACCACTCATTTATTATTCTTAATTTTTGTTTTCCATAGTGTTCCAACTTTTTCTGATTTGGGGTTGTACAAAAAAAAAAAAAAAACTTGGCTATGGCTGTGATTGTTTCAGTGTTATCTATAAACTTTTCGCTTTTGAGACCACATAAGAGATTGAAGGGAAGCTTCAGACAGGAGCAGCACTTGCTTCATCTTATCCTCAGTGGTCTGCTGCTAAATGACCAATTCTGAGGGATTTCTGTCTTCACCTGCTTCATCCTTTTAGCCAGACAGGGCAGCAGCTCTGGATCAAAGGGGTTTTAATCACCACAGTTATCACAGACAGGTAGCTGGATGTTTCAGCTTTGTAGCCCTGGCAGCATCATTAAAGAAACAAGGCCGACAGCAGGGAGACTTCTTTTGAAAGCTGAAATATGCGTGGAAGCAATCGCATATCACTGTTTTCACAGTGAAACTGTTTCAAGTCGAGGCTTAGGCAGTTAGAGCTGATTATTCTACATTTTTATTTCCTTTAAAAAGTAAAAACTTTGGAACGGGGAGAAAATAGGAGTTTCTTCTGTTGGGATGAAATAAAAAGATATAAAATCTCTGCTGTAAATGAAATGACACCCTTTGGATATATGGATTTAAGAACTGCGGCATAGTGTTTGGATATTTTTTCTACGCCTATGAGCAAACGGGTTTGAATTTACAGAGTAATTAGTTGAGTATAGGAATGCACCCTCTAATTCACCTCCAGCCCTTCCACTTCTCTGCTGCAGTGATGCTCACATTTGCGAGTGAATTATGAGTCGTGTGTTATTAAAAGTGGGGTCTGCTGACATCTCTATAAGCCTAAGATAAGCCACGCCTAAATCACGAAAAATGCACACCAAGCACTTTGTAGTCCAATGCTTTCAGCAGCAGATAACAGCAGGTGGATTTGCCTTTGCATTACCCGTGAAACGCTGTGAAGTGGCTTTAAGTCGAATGTCCACAAAAAATGGCAAGAGCAGAATTTGCTTATGTGGGTGATTGACATTATCAATAAAAATGTCATTCCAGCTCCGAAGAGAACGGTGAAGACACTGATTTAACGCTCCAACTATGTTTCAGTCCTCATGTATGGTCATGAAATATGATCCATGACTTTAAGAATGAGGTCCATGATTCAAGAAGCTGAAGGTGGCTTGGTTAATTGGGTGACGGGACACAGTTCTAAAGATAAAGTGAGGAGGGTTTTATGCACTGAAAAGGCAGAGACTGACAGAGGACAATGGACTTTGTGGACTTGTGCCAGCAGAACCACCTGCTGATCAACACTCGGAAAACCAAGGAGTTTGTTTTGGACTTCTGGAGACGCAGACCCAGCACACTGGCACCAGTGAACATCTAGGGAGTGGACATTGAGATAGTGGACTCGTATAGGTACCTGGGTGTTCACCTGAATAAAGAACCGGACTGGAGCCACAACACTAATGCTCTCTACAGGAAGGGTCAGAGCAGACTCTATCTGCTGAGGCGGCTGAGGTCATTTGGAGTCCAGGGACGCTGTTAAAGACCTTCTATGCCTCTGTGGTGGCTTCCATCATTTTGTACAGTGTTTTATATTGGAGCAGCAGTTTATAAACAGCTGAGAGGAAGCGGTTTGATAAACTCATCAGGAAGGCCAGCTCTGTTCTAGGATGCACCCTGGATCCAGTGCAGGTGGTGGGAAACAGAAGGACTCTGGCCAAAATAAAATCCCTGATCGACAGAGTCTCCTATGCCATGCATGTAAATGTTGCTGACCTGCAAAGGTCCTTCAGTGATAGACTCCTGCATCCTAGATGCAGGAAGGAGTGTTTCTGTAGGTCCTCCCTCCATGCAGCTGTCAGATTGATCAAATGTTTACAAACACTGTCTGACATTAAATCATACTTAGCCTTTTATGGTTTAGGTTAGTTAGATTGATCACAATTATTTTTATTTGCTGGATGCCAAGATAGTAAGAGAGAGAGAGTAGTTTTATATGAAAAAAGAAACAGTTTGCTGGTGGGGGGGGGGGGGGGGGGGGACTCCCCAGCGTCAGGTCTTCACTGGCTTGTTTGGTTCTTTTTGAAGGCGTATTGCTTTTAAAGGCTCAAGAAAAGACCAATTTCGTATTTTTTTAATCAAGGGGTGTCAGAACAAAATGATACCATTCTGTTCCTGTAGCCCTGGTACGGGAGTTCTTTACCTTGCTCATGACAGCTATTCTAAGAAGAACATCTTTAATGGTGTGGCATATGACAAAGATTGCAAAATTGGTCAGAAAATGTTTTTTTGCCACCTCAAGTAAAGCTAAGCGATTGCCTCTTCCATGCGGACTGTGTGCTGATCTTGTTCTTGTGACTAACTTTTAAGCACACTGCACATTAAGCTGGGATGGCCAGCTACAAGGACTGGAGAGACAATTTGAGAAAAATTTCATATAAGAACTGAAACACATTTAGGAAGTCTGGAAAACTGTTGATCGAGACAACCTAATAAAATTTTAAAAAACGAAAATATGTTTTGCTTGCTGCTGCATACCAGTTGTACAATCGACCATTAAATTGATTTTAAGGTTTTGTTAGACACATTTGCTAGAGATTTTTGTCCATTCTCATTTTGATTTGATCTCTTCAGCCAGCCTTTTGTTGTATAGCAGTGTGCTATCCTCCTAGCACCACACAGCAGGCAGAACAGTTACTTACCAGCTAATGAGCATGTAGCTTGCCCCTCTGGAGCCGGTGAAGATTTTTCAGATGGGCAAAACACATGACAAATGATACGCATTTTCCTTCTACGCCTGGCTGACTTTTACACCCGATTATTGTGTTTACGACATTTACATGCCGGCTGTTTGTAATAAACCAATTTAGTCTTTGTGCAGGATCCACAAACTAAAGGTTACCATGCGAGATAGAGATTTATCATGTTTGTTAGTGACAGCAGGGAAACTCTGCTTCCTGAGTTCCTGCAGTTTCCAGCAGTGATGACCAATCTGTCGTGAGGCAGGTGATAAAGGGATTTTCTGACCGCAGCAGAGGATTACATCATCTTCAGACAGTTCTGATAAGGTTTTACGATCAAGTGTGGCCCTCTCTAGGGATTGATGTAACAGTACAGATTGCAGTTTCTCACTGGTAAAGCTTCTACCTTGTAGCTCATAAATGTTACATATGACAATTACAATGGTTGACCTCTTTTTTCATATATTTACAATAAAAAACAACTAATCTTATATTTATATACTGACTTGTTCCAACAGTTATTAACATATATATTTGTACGCTATCTGCTGGGATTCCTCACGTAGAAAAGTTTTAACTGATTACAATTTTTGTAAAAATGTATTGAAATGACTTTTGTTGCCTTGATATGACATCTCTTGTGAACTGAACTGATTGTATACGTATGCAATGCATATAAAAAAGGCAGTAAAAAATAAAAGCATTTTCTTTATAGCCTTTTCTTCTTTTTTTTGTTTGAATTTGCAAGTGAAAACGACACTGCGTTTACACAGCAGGGCGATCAGTCTGATCTAGTTGAAAACAATGTAGTGCATATGCCCAGCCTTTAGATAGCTCTGTGCCCTGTGTATGCCATGTTCTATGATTTCCCCCGGTTTCCTCCTCTTTATCCGGTAAACAGTTGAAGGGTGGCAGAATGCGCAAGTCCAATATGCTGTGGGCAGCTGGCAGTGACGTCATTGTTTTCGAAAGCCCCCAGTCTTGTACTTATATGACATCAAATTACCCAGCATTATCAGAATTCTCCACTCTGCAACCCATTTTTGAAAGGCTGTGAAAAATAATGTTGTGTAAACTGTGAAAGACAACCTGGGGGAACAAACTGTCTCTGTGGCAGTTCATTTATCCAAACAAATCTCTGTAGCACTGACCTGAAGGTAAAAATATAAATTCTTTGTGTCCAGACTGTGTGTCGTTATTTTTCTGACCCAGGACTTTTACAAGTCTGGAGCAGAGGGATAGTCAACCCTGATGACCATCTCTGCAATACTAATTCTTAATTGTAATCTGGGCCAGTCCTGTTTGTGGATGAGCTAAACCACACAGTAAAACTGAATAATAGTTGTGTAAAAGATTACAAGCAGCTACTTTGGCAGGTTTTACTTATTGAGTTGCTAAAAGATGCCAGGTCTCTGCTGGGCCTTTTTTGGAAAAGTGTCTACATGTGAGGACCATCTCAGGTCAGGTTAGATAATGCAAAGTCATGACTTTAAATTCATAAAGTAGGAATATAACAATTGAGCTCCATACATATGGTATTACATCATGTTATTTATGTACAGCAATAAAAAATGGTATTTTGCTGAACAAATAAACTTTGTCTTTGTATTCATTATGACAGTCTTTGTTCTGATGTCTTTTTTATTTCTTTTAAATGTTTGAAAAGCTTTTTATAAGTGTTATGCAAAAAAAAAAAAAACATTTTCAACCTCTGTGTCAAAAATCACAAAATAGCTTTTTATCATGAGGAACTTTCAAGGACCAATGTTATCTATTCACTTCAAACAGATATTGCTGTATTTTAGTTGTTCAGCAGGGTCTCTCATCAAGGTGGAGCACAGAGCTAAGGGCTTCAATTTTTTATTTTTTTTATTTTATTTTTTATTACTTTCATTTTTATTGTACAAATACTTCGGAATTCAACTATACAACAGACTGGACTGGAGAATCAACAGTGAAGCAGTCTACAAAAAGGGACAGAGCAGATTGTATTTTTTTAGGAAGCTGAGGTCCTTCAAGGTTTGAACCAAGATGCTACAAATCTTCTACAAGTCTGTGGTGGAGAGTGTCATCTCTTCGTCCATCATCTGTTGGGGTAGCAGCATCAGAGCCAGGGACTTAAAATGTCTCAACAACCTGATAAAGAAGGCTGGTTCTGTTCTGGGGACAACTGTGGAACAACTGGAGATAATGATGCAAAGAAGACTTTTTTATAAAATTAAAAAAGATTATGGACAACCCTGAGCATCCTCTTCATGAGACTATCCTACAGCCACAGAGTATCTTCAGTCAGAGGCTTCTTCAATTTTCGCTGCAACATAGACCGCTACAGGAAATCGTTTCTCCCCACAACCATCATGGTCTTCAACAACTCCTTGAAAAATTAATTAGTAGTGAGCTACAACAACACTTAATTTCCCTCTGGGATCAATAAAGTATTTTTGAATAGAATTGAATTCTCTTTTAGAACGGCTTTTACCATATGAACCTTTGTGGTCTCTGTGTTCCTTTTGTCAGCCGTCTCCTTGTCATCTTAAAGTCAGGACACACACTCATGGTGAGGCATCTTTCCATTATTATGGCCCTCACCCTTGGAGCAGGTAGCCGGATGACCCCAGAGAACGTTCATGTGAGGCTCAAGCCTGACCTTTTTACCCTAGCTTTTAACTGATTATTATTAATTAAATCTGTTCAGTTGCTCTGCATAATTTACTTGATTACATTTTATCTGTGTTTTACACACAAAAAATAAAATTTCATTGGTGCTAAATGTTATCACTGTTTTACTGTTTAATCTTATCATATTGATTTACTGTTGATTTTAATGTTTTAACCTGTTGCTTTAATCATTGTTGTGTCCTGTATTTGTTTGTAGAAACTCTTTGCCTTGATAACAGACACATATGGTGTGCATTTGCAGCACTGCGGCTCAATGTCAATGCCATTTTTTTCCAGTGATGATTGAGACCAGTGTTGCATCCTGAGTGGTGTTCCTTGTTTTTAGTCCAACAAAGTAGAAAACTCTTTCTGTATCTGCATTTGAGTGTGAAACAACAAAAAATAGCTTTTCAACCTCAGTTTTCCAAACCTCAGAATACTCATCACCTTTGAAAATCTGTAACCGAGAAGGTGTAACTATAATCTTCTAAACATGTTATAGTTTTTAAATCGGCGTTGTCTATTTGGGAATATGTATTATGTAATGAGAATATGATTATTTAATCCCTGTCTTAGAAACTGCATCCAGGACAGTGGGTAATGTAGCGAAAAAGAAAGCCTTTGTGTATAATATTTTTGATAATGATGTATCAGAGTGACTAAATATGCGTCAGCCGGAAGATAACTACACTACATTCTGATTTGAGTGCACACAGACCGTCACTCTAATCAGAACTGGTGCTGACTGACAGAGATGGAAACTGAGCTCATGGTATTTGAAGATAAACGTTGATTCCTCAATACGCCTTAAGGACTCACTTTCGTCGTTGTTCAAGAAGAAGCTATTCATACTATACTATTATACTATACTCTTTTCTTCACTGACGAAAGGTTTCCCCAGAATGTTTCCAAATCAAAAGTGGTTCAGTCTTAAAACAAGGGATGTTCCTGAGTTGTTCCTCCGCAGTGATATCTCCACCACAGGACCTAGCCCTTTTCGAGGTCCACCTTAGTCCTTTATTCCCAGAATTGTTCTTCATATGATAGAAGGCTGACCTTGTATTGCCTTGATATGACCTTGGAGGTTCAGGTCTGAGTCCATTACTACACCTAGAATTCCGGCTTGATCAGTAGTTTCTAGCTATATTAACTGAACCTATATGCTGACTTTTGATCGTTCCTGCTTAGGTCCAAAAATAATTACTTCAGTTTTGCTATGGCACATTCATGCATTGAATTGCTAAGTGCATTCGCTATGGTAACTGATTTTATTGTTTTTTATAAACTGTTTTAGCAAGAGCATGTAGCTATTAAATAGGAGGGGCCCCAGTATACAGCCCTGGAGGACTCCACATGATTGCTTTCTGATGAAAAAATTCTTATTGACACAAAGAAATAAGGTTAACCCCTGTATATATATATATATATATATATATATATATATATATATATATATATATATATATATATATATATATAATATACATAACCGTTCAAAAGTTTGGGGTCACCCAAACAATTTTGTGTTTTCCATGAAAAGTCACACTTATTCACCACCATACGTTGTGAAATGAATAAAAAATAGAGTCAAGACATTGACAAGGTTAGAAATAATGATTTTTATTTGAAATAAGATTGTTTTTACATCAAACTTTGCTTTCATCAAAGAATCCTCCATTTGCAGCAATTACAGCATTGCAGACCTTTGGCATTCTAGCTGTTAATTTGTTGAGGTAATCTGGAGAAATTGCACCCCACGCTTCTAGAAGCAGCTCCCACAATTTGGATTGGTTGGATGGGCACTTCTTGCGTACCATACGGTCAAGCTGCTCCCACAACAGCTCAACGGGGTTCAAATCTGGTGACTGCGCTGGCCACTCCATTACCGATAGAATACCAGCTGCCTGCTTCTTCTCTAAATAGTTCTTGCACAATTTCGAGGTGTGTTTTGGGTCATTGTCCTGTTGTAGGATGAAATTGGCTCCAATCAAGCGCTTTCCACTGGGTATGGCATGGCGTTGCAAAATGGAGTGATAGCCTTCCTTATTCAGAATCCCTTTTATCCTGTACAAATCTCCCACCTTACCAGCACCAAAGCAACCCCAGACCATCACATTACCTCCACCATGCTTAACAGATGGCGTCAGGCATTCTTCCAGCATCTTTTCAAATGTTCTGCGTCTCACAAACGTTCTTCTTTGTGATCCAAACACCTCAAACTTGGATTCATCCGTCCACAGCACTTTTTTCCAGTCTTCCTCTGTCCAATGTCTGTGTTCTTTTGCCCATCTTAATCTTTTTCTTTTATTGGCCAGTCTCAGATATCTCTTTTTCTTTGCCAATCTGCCCTGAAGCCCAGAATCCCGCAGCCGCCTCTTCACTGTAGATGTTGACACTGGTGTTTTGCGGGTACTATTTAATGAAGATGCCAGTTGGGGACCTGTGAGGCGTCTGTTTCTCAAACTAGAGACTCTAATGTACTTATCTTCTTGCTCAGTTGTGCAACGCGGCCTCCCACTTCTTTTTCTACTCTGGTTAGAGCCTGTTTGTGCTGTCCTCTGAAGGGAGTAGTACACACCGTTGTAGGAAATCTTCAATTTCTTAGCAATTTCTCGCATGGAATAGCCTTCATTTCTAAGAACAAGAATAGACTGTCGAGTTTCAGATGAAAGTTCTCTTTTTCTGGCCATTTTGAGCGTTTAATTGACCCCACAAATGTGATGCTCCAGAAACTCAATCTGCTCAAAGGAAGGTCAGTTTTGTAGCTTCTGTACCGAGCTAAACTGTTTTCAGATGTGTGAACATGATTGCACAAGGGTTTTCTAATCATCAATTAGCCTTCTGAGCCAATGAGAAACACACTTGTACCATTAGAACACTGGAGTGATAGTTGCTGGAAATGGGCCTCTATACACCTATGTAGATATTGCACCAAAAACCAGACATTTGCAGCTAGAATAGTCATTTACCACATTAGCAATGTATAGCGTGTGTTTCTTTAAAGTTAAGACTAGTTTAAAGTTATCTTCATTGAAAAGTACAGTGCTTTTCCTTCAAAAATAAGGACATTTCAATGTGACCCCAAACTTTTGAACGGTAGTGTATATATATATATATATATAAATATATATAAAAATTCCTATATTGTTTATGGAAATTACTAAGTTATGCGCATTAGTAACTGGATGATGCTGCTTTAGCTCTCTGGACTTTTCTAAAGTATCAGTTTGGTATCACTACATGTTTTATTAAGTTAGTACTAATTTTTTCTTAATGCCTACCTGTGTTTAAGTGTTAATGTTAACTTCCCAAAGTAGATACCTGCACTATAGTTTTAGTTGTAGCAGCTACCTTTACTATGTTTTAATCCTTTCATCCTCTGTAGTGGATACCACATACTACGTATGTACTAAAATGGATGTTAATAACATAAGTGGAGGCTGTAGTAAGCCGAATTTTTGTAAACAGCTTAGGGTTACATGAAATGTCTCATACCTTAGTTTTATTGATCACTCTAGAATTGCACTAACAGTCAGGTTTTTGGACTGTGAAAGAAACCTGGAGTACCCAGTGAACCCACACATGAGCGGGACGGCAGGATTCAAACCCAGGACCCCCTTGCGAGTTAGTCGGGTTGATGGCAAGGACAAAAAAAGTAATAAAGGTGCTGCTTATTTGATGCTGGTACTTTAGATGTGAGTTTGAAAACTAACCTGTTCTTTACTTTTGGCATTTGGCCTTTGCAAGCAGAAATGATGGAGGTTTATGAGGCAAATTTGTGAAGCCTCCTTAGGAGCCATGCCCTCGGTGTTTCCCTTTATTTGATTTTCACACCAGCAGCTTGTATGTATTTCAGTCAAGCTTTATTTACCAGAAGCATTTTGTAAGCTTTAGAAGTGTAAGCACCAGTGGAAGAAAGGAGCTGACGCTAACGGAAACAGACAGTATATTTGTTTTTTGGGTCTTTTCTATATGTTGCGTCAATACAAAAGTGTAAATAATTTTATAGCTTAAAGACCCAAGCCCATGAAAGTAAATGCAATTACTTTTTGTTTTAAGAGATTTGGCTGAGTTGTATTTGATCTTTTTTGTAAGTGAAGCTTTCCTCTCTTTTTAATACAACGCTTCACAGGAAACACACTTTATACTGAAAGCTTATAAAATCACAAGCTATTCCAAAGTTTTTTGGTTTCTGATCTATTTTCTCTGAACATGTTCATTTTGGCCTGCGCAATTTCCTTTTTTTTACTTTGTTTTTCTTCTCTGCTTCATATTTTGTTTGGAGCCTTTAAACACGCCAGTATGTTGTTCCTGCAGCTAAACAAAAAGGCGTTGATTTTCTTTTCTTTCAACAAGTACATTTCCAGTTGTATTTGTATAAATCCTGTTTCCCAGTGTTTTACCCATATGTTTTATCCATCCCCTGGCACTTAATTCAATGCCAAAAAGAGAAGCTGTTTAAATATTCCATTGTGAAATGGGAAAATACTTCATTAAGGCGATATGTCATAATTTGTTGCACATTCCTCGTATGTGAAAGACAACAAATCATACATTTTGGTAGTATTTATTTTGACAGTAAAACTTTGGTCTTTTGAACAACCTTTTTGTATATAACCTTAACCTATACCTTTAGTATATAACCTCTTTTTGTAATAACCTTTTTTGTTGGTTTAAGTAATACTCCATTAACTTAATATAATTAATTGATGTACAACTTTTAATAGAGAATAAAATGCTATTTGATTGTCTTTAATTGAGTAAATTGTCTACTTTACAGCTGGTGTCACAATTTTGCTGTGCAAGTGCTGCTGGGTGCTAATGCTAGACAAACAAGCCTCATTTACCAATTAAAAAAAAAAAACGGACGGTTGGACTTTTATTTATGGATATTTTTTATTTATGGTTAAACATTACAAATGTTATTTTCACAGTGGTAAAATCATTACAGAAGAGCGTTATTTTTGAAACTCTCATGAAAACCAATTTCCAAATATCCTAAATGTCTGTTGCAGCATGTGCTAATGGGCAAACCCGGTGCAGAATATTGAAACAATTTAAACAATGCAGTCCAGATTAGCTGTGGGTACATAATAAGATCAGAAACCTCTCTGTGGAACTTGTCTTCTTGTTGCCTTTTACTCCGCTGCAATGATGAATGGAGAAGGCGGAGCACATCACACAGTGTTGTCAACTGCCTGGCTAACGTTAAGTTAGCAATTTCAGACCATTTATTTATGAAAACAAATACATAAGCTTATGTTAGCCGGATATTTGTTCTTGAGTTGAACAACTGTTCGAATATGACAAATCAGACAAATTTTACTGACCAGATTTGGACTGCAATGTGGTGCTAGACTGACAGTCGGATCCGGGATGAAGAGCTAATGGGGTAAGCTGGCGCAACGTGTTAAACACAGGGCAGTCAGTTATTTCTTACAGGTATCCCACTGAGCCGTGTTACTGCTCTGTTTGCTAACGTGTAGCCACATCTTAGAGCTCCTCCACTATAGACTGTAAAAAAAAAAGAACATCCCTCAGGTGACATCATCCATAGATTTCTGACGAGCAGAAAATGAAGCCAACTGGGCGGTTCCCACCTCTGCCATCTTGGCTACGTCACTCGCCTCGTCTCTCTCGAAAAATCCAAAAATGGGCAAAGAGGTGTGGCTGAGAGTGGCACTCTGAGGGTGGGAGTGGAGGATTGACACTTTGAGCCGAAATAGCCACAAGCTAGTCAGAAGGTAGTTTGGAGCTAACTGAAGCTGATGTAGTCTGCAGCTGGTTTCATCCAGAAGACTGAAGTTGAGACACTGTTGCCTCTTTTCCACTTGGGTTGCCTTAGACCCTAAGGCACATCTCGAGGGGGGAACACACATTTACATAACATAATGGGTCAGTAGGGCTTAAATCAGGATGGTAGTGATTCCATTACCATCTCAGAAGAACGGTATAGGGTGATGATATGTGTGGGCTAAGCTTAAGAAAAGCTCCAGCAAAAAGCAGTCACAAAGTCATCATAACAACACCGATCCTCTCAAAAGTTAAAAGTCTTTTAACTCCATACATGCCTCAATCTCCTGATCTGCATTCCTCACACTAGTACGATCTAATCAGCGATCATGCAGTCTGTTGAGACTCTGCAGCTTTACGGCTGATTTAGCCAACTCCCGTTCTCTGACGCCACGGGCTCGTCTTGGCTTCTCGCTATTGTCACACGTCGACTTCACTGCTTTGCCGCTCCCCATCTGGTCGTCTGTACCAACCCGCATGTCTCTCTCCCACTGCTTTTCGAAGCTTCAGCCCGTATCAAGCCCATTCCCTTCCCCACTGCTGGTGAAGCAGAGACTTCTTGGAGGACAGTGGCAGACTGGCCGTCTGGACGTTCTGGAGAATACCAGAACGGCCAGTGCAGAAGGACGGCCGCCGGCTGCCACAGCAGGATGCCCGCCGGCCTCTGTGCAGCCGTCACATTTGTTTTTTATCTTGCTTATAATGACTGTTGTTCCATTTCTAGATCGAAAGGTGGCAACAACGCGCCTGTAGGTCCATACACTGTGTTCCAAATTATTATGCAAAACGTGTTCAGGAGTGATAAGGTAAGATTCCTTTTGTATTTCAGTTGAACTTGTGGATTGTGATGTGTGTCTGGGCAACCCTTGATGGTCCAGATGGATGGAGTGGTGGACGGCTGGTTGATGGCCACCCCATGCAAACAAGGCTACGGCGCCAACAAGGAGGAGGTGGAGTAATGTTTTGGGCTGGAATCATGGGGAGAGAGATTGTCGGCCCCTTTAGGATCGCTGACGGGGTAAAAATGACATCCATAAAGTATGTGGAGTTTCTCAAAGCGCACTTACTGCCATGGTTCAAAAAGAAGAACCGTGCATTCCGCAGCAAGATCATTTTCATGCATGATAATGCACCGTCTCATGCTGCAAAGAACACATCTGCATCTCTAGCTGCTATGGGAATACAAGGGGACAAACTTATGGTGTGGCCCCCATTCTCCCCTGACTTGAACCCTATTGAGAACCTCTGGAGCAACATCAAAAGGAGTGTCTATGATGACGGGAGGCAGTTCACATCTAAGCAACAGCTCTGGGAGGCTATTCTGTCCTCATGCAAAACAATTGAAGCAGATACCATCCAAAACTTGACAAATTCAATGGATGGGAGAGTTCAGAAGCTCCTTTCAAACAAGGGGTCGAATGTGCAAATGTAACATCACCTATTATAAAGTTTTGATTTGAATACTGTTTGATTTCAGTTACCTTTCAGTTTGTAATCACCTGCTAATGCTTATAATTTCACAAATTACAATTTTTTGCTCTTAATAAAAATGAAAAGTCTGTTGTGCATAATAATTTGGAACATACATTTGAGTGAGCCTGTGAATATTCTCATTCATCCAGGTCATGGTTATCTCAAGGAAATTTCAATCAAACGCAACTGGACTTGGTAATTTGTCTTGGAAGACGTTTCACCTCTTATCCAACAGGCTTCATCAGTTCATGCTCGCCGCTGACCAGGCTGGGACTGGTCCAACTAACTGGTGTGGAGACTCAGCTATTTAACCTCTTGAACAAGAATCATTATGTCATTGGATCCTTTGTGCTCCATGTCTTAACGACGGTCGTTGGCGTGCCGCCTATTGGTGGAGGTTAGGTTTCGGCTTCATTAGTGCCCTATTGTGTTATAACGACAGTCATTGGAGTCACAGTTGTTTCTGTTATTAGAGGCTAATTTGTTTGAGTCTCCTAGGGAGGGATGAAAGTGCAGCATTGTAAATTGGAGATAGGTGATGTCTCAGGCCTCCTCCTCTGTTTAGCGATGGTTTCTCTACTTTTACATAGATGGCTTCTTTTACTCCTCTTTCAAACCATCTGTCCTCTCTGTCTAATATCTGGACATTGCTGTCCTCAAAGGAGTGGGCTTTCTCCTTGAGATGTAAATGAACAGCAGAGTCCATGCCTGAGGAGTTAGCTCTCCTGTGTTGGGCCATGCGTTTGTACAGTGGTTGTTTGGTTTCACCAATGTAGAGGTCCTTGCATTTTTCATTGCATTGGATTGCATACACCAGGTTGCTTTTGTGTGCGTGTGGTGTTCTGTCCTTGGGATGTACTAGTCTCTGTCTGAGTGTGTTGCTGGGTTTGAAATACACAGGGATACTGTGTTTGTTAAAAATCCTCCTGAGTTTTTCAGAAATCCCAGACACATATGGACTGACTACATTGTTTCGTTTGTTTTCTTATTCTTTTTCAACCACTTTGTTGGCTTTCCTTCTGGAATTAGCTGCAGTTTTCACAAAACTCCAGCTGGGGTAACCACAAGTTGTGAGGGTGTCTCTCACGTGCTTGCGTTCTTCCCTTGGGCCTGTGAGCTGGTGGGTATGTTATCAGCTCTGTGTTGCAGGGTCCTGATAACACTAAGCTTGTGTTCTAGTGGGTGGTGTGAGTCAAAAAGTAGGTATTGGTCTGTGTGTGTGGGTTTTCTGTATACCCCAATGTGGAGCCTTCTGTCCTTTCTCCTCTGGACGACACAATCTAAAAAGGGCAAACTATTGTCCTTGACAACTTCTCTGGTGAATTTGATGTTTCTGTCCACTGAGTTTATGTGTTCAGTAAAGGCTTGCACCTCTTTGGTTTTGATTTTAACCCATGTGTAATCTACGTATCTGAACCAGTGGCTAGGTGTTATTCCTTCCTTTGAACTCCTTTGAAGGCATAATGATTCTTGTTCAAGAGGTTAAATAGCTGAGTCTCCACACCAGTTAGTTGGACCAGTCCCAGGCTGGTCAGTGGCGAGCATGAACTGATGAAGCCTCTTGGATAAGAGGTGAAACGTCTTCCAAGACAAATTACCAAGTCCAGTTGCGTTTGATTGAAATTTCCTTGAGATATACATTTGAGTGCAGTTTGAGCATTTTATTTTTAAGAAATATACTGTTATCATTGGGCAGTTTGTTCAAAAACCTTTCAATTGTACTCTAATAGTTGATGACTGGGAAATTACAATGACTGCAATTCATATAGGTAATTTGGTAAATCTGATTAAAAAATATGATTTGCATACTAAATGGAACACAGTGTAGATGCACAAGCTCACTCGTCAATGCTCATCACTCAACCGTACTAGATAGCTGTGAAGGAGGAGAGTGCGGATGGATGGATGGCTTAGTTTTTAGAATTCTCACCAGGTGCAATATGTCTTGTTTCATTGGCAGATTATTTTACTTAAAATAAGAAGCTTTGGACTAAAATCAAGTATTTTAAGGGTTAGGTTAGTACCATTTAGCAACTCATATCATTTGTTGTTGTGCGTTTTATGTAGTCACCTGACCTGCATATTGTTCAGCAGAGAGACATTTAAAGAGTGTTGTTTATTTTTGTGAGTATTTAAGTTAACTGTATAATCACAGCCTCTACTTTTTGATATATCATAACCCATGCCATTTGTTTTGTGTGTTTTAGGTAGTCACTTCACTGGTATATTGTTCAGCAGAGAGACATTTAAAGAGAGCATTGATATTTCTCAGTGAGCATTCTACACTATGCTTTTAACACATAGTTTAGTCAACATCAGTTGTAATGCTATAACTTGGAAGGTAAAATACCATGGGTTAAGATTTAAGTATTTTGAGACCCATGTCTGTTGCGGATGAGTTTTCACGTGCATCTGTTGTTGTGGGCTGGGCTGAGTCATAGTCCATGGCTGTGTTTTAGTCCCAGTCCACCACTGTTGGAGGGTCTAATATCAATACCACAACGAAACATCTTTGTCAAACAAGTGCACGATTAATATCTGAGGCTGAAGCCCTTCCCGAGCAAGCAGGGGGGCACAAGCAGACTATGATGTAAGCTATTAGCTACCATTACCTAACTTAGACGGACATGTCAATCAAGAGTACAAGCCTGTAATTATTCATAATTTAAGATTAAATTACATCTAAACGGATGAGTTAAAAAAACACCCCCCCCCTCAAAGTTGTAATGAAGGTAAACCTGACCTATTAAACCTAAAATGGTCTTTTGAACTAGATTGTAAATATGTTTATATCTGTTGTGAAGTTGGCATTTTTACCATAGGAGTCAAAGGAAAGTTGCTCCTTTTTGGAGCTTTCTTCACTGGTCGGCAGCCCAGGAATCGAAACTAGGAATCTGAATCAATGCTTGATTCTCGATGCCCAACCCTTATCATGCAAACAATCCAATCAGTTCAAAAGTTTTCTATTTAGGCGGAGTCACGTAGCATAGTGATTAAGATGGCTGCCACATGTTCAGAGGACTCGAGTCCTCATAGTAGTTGTACCGACTCCCAACCCGCGGACCCTTGCCGATGTCTCTCCCCCACTTATCTCCCACCTTCTGTACTATCCCTTGTTGAATAAAAGCCACTTTTTCTATTTAATGAATTCCAGCAGATTGCTTTAAGTCATAGACTTGAGGTTGTTCCATGTTCATGCAGACTCAACTACAGCATGGCAATCCCTCGTAGTGAGCAAGCATATAGGGACAGTGAAGAGGAAAAACTCCCAGTTAATAGAATGAAGCCTCCAGCAGAACCAGAACCTGGCTCAGTACAAGTGGCTATCTAACAGGACTGTCTGGGGGTTTTAAGAAGACAGGGCAAAGACACAGAAAGAACAAACTGAACTGATGTAAAAGTACTTTCTATATTAAAGAAGGTAAAAAGTTAACAGGAAACGGAGGATGTTCATTTACTGGGAGGATCAACCCATTTCATGCCCCCCAACCAACAGGGCATTGCAATTGAGCAAGGTGCCAGACCAGGTGTATATGCATATGTCTCATACTTCCAAAGTATGTACATTCTTTTACAAATATATTAAAAATATTGATTTATGTTGTATTTTTATATATTATTATTATTATTATTATTATTATTATTATTATTATTATTATTATTAACAATCAATATTAAGTTATTTTGTCATTAGGCTGTGTAGTTTGTATTATAAATAAAGATAGTTGAACATATATTATTAAATATATACGATATTAAGGCATATAATTAAAATATACTGTATATATTAAGATACTTGGTAATTAATTATTTTGTTTTCTAGAGACAAAATACAATATGTGGATGATACTATTACTTTCTTTATAATGAGTAACATCTAAATTAATGGTTTGCCAGTTATTTTAAGGGAAGATTTAGCAAAACTTCATATTCAGGTTGAACAATTGCAGAAGTTGGCCATGATCAAGTGTCGGTAGACCGGAGACTGCAGGGGGGTCTCAGTGGGGTCTGCAGATGGCCTAAAGCCTAGTTTATGCTTCTCCGATCGCAAATTTGCACTCAGACGCAGACATATTGACGGAGACGTTTTCTGTTTATAGTACTCCGCTCTTCCATTCCATTCTCTATTGTTTCTTTCAGCGTTGCTCGAACAGGACAGCGGAGGGTGCTAGGTTTTCATGGACTCTCTGCCTACTATCACACAGCGCTGCTTTTGTTTTTTTTCTAGGTTTGTGAACGTATTTACTTTTTCAAGTAGCAATGAGCAACATAAAGTAAGTTTTGGTTAAGCTCTAAAGCTTTTTACTAGAGGTGCAGCTCATACAATACTCTAGAAACACATGGAAACAAAACACAGCAGCCTTTTTTTGTTGTTTTCCTACACCTTGTGTTCAAAATCGCCAAAGGAACAGATTAGATAAATTATCCTTTAATTATATAGCATATCGTGGCTAAACGATGCATTAATTACTGACTACAGCCTATAGAGTCCCGATCTGGTGAAGCGATCTCTGGGTTTTACTTAAAACTGACCAATCAGGTGCATACGCTATCTGTTGACGGAGATGGATTGTTAAAATTTGGGCCTCTACTCCGTGCGTCCTCGCGTAGGTGATGGAGAGCCCTTGGGTTGATGGATAATGGTGTTGCATCAATTCGTCTCTGTCAAAACGCAGAGGCTTAAACTAGGCTAAGGGTGTGCAGGTGAATTGAGTACAGCGGGATTCAACCTTAAAGTAGTAGTGTATAGTTTTTGCAGTACATATTTGAAAATAGCCATTAAAATATTATGTAATAATAATTACATAAAGCACTTTAATTGCAAAATATTGGCGATATTGTAAAATGTGACTTTAAAATCCGTTTTAAAATACATAGGCGCGGGTCCTCTTTTCAGGGGAAAGCCATGTTAGATGACGTCTTTACCACTACAAGAGCATGGACTGACAAAGCGCATGGAACAAGCCCGCTATTAAAACATTGATTTCCCCTCAAAATGCAAAAAAGTTTCGCCATAAATACATTTTTATCCCTTCGCTAGTTTCAAGCGATAAAAGTGAGACTGATGTTCTCGTCATGTTGCTGCAAATAGATAATTCTCAGGGAATTGAGCGTTTGAAAACAGCACTAGTTGGACCTCCGTTGTTGAGTTTCTTACTCGAAGACACAGATACCACATGCTTGTGATAATTTAGGTATGCACTGCCCCCTACTGGCCGAAAATTACACACTGTGCCTTTAAGATGGATCAAATAGAATAAAAAAGCAAAGACTCCTAATTCAGGTTTCTATAGATGACGGAAGAAAAGTTTTTGATCCTACTTTGTCCTTAGGTAACAAATATTGTTATGATTTAATGTATTCTCATTTTGTATATTTCTAGAGTCTCATAATATGGTTGCCAATTGTCCAAACGGTTGTCTGTCCTAGTTGCATTATTATTTCCATTAGAGCTTAAACGAAAGCATTAAAATTCAATTAGCTGCTCCCTCAGACGAGCAAGAAGTGAAAAACAGCAGCTCATACTTTGTCCCTGCAGCATGTTATTACACACTGTTACGGCTTGTTTTGTTGTGGAACTTGTTTTTTTATTTTAGGAAATATTCTCTTTAATTTTGAAACATTTATGTTTCATTTGCATGAGGCTGTATGTAATTTGTGGGATGAGGGGAGTAAGATGATAATGATTGTTTGCTTCCCTCAGGGAGATTCAGATCTCAAACACAACCATCTCCTCAGCCTTTCAATATTTGAATTAGATTGATGTCTTCTAAATGCCCTTCTTCTCTTTCTTTACACGAGGATGACACAATGACGGCGCTGCTATGTACAGCCTTTCACTGATAGAGGTGAACTCCTATACAGAGTGGTGCAGACTCAGACTTTGGTGAGATAGGGAAACACATTTCAGTTTGGGGTTTCTTCTTTCTGCTTGGCTCCATCTGCTGAAAGCACATGCAGAGATGGAATCCTGCAGCATACCATTAGTCCATGACTGAGAGTACATGGTTCTGCTAATGGCAGGGAAAGCGAAGCCGTGGGCTTATCTTGCTGTCACCCACTCTAAGATCTGCTGATTTAGCTTCTTCTGTCAATGTTCACCTATTTTTTTCATCGGGTATGGAGGGGCTGAAGAACCATCGCTATTCTTGCAGGAAATCAAGACTAAGCAGCTAAGGGGCTTTAGATCACCTCTGTTGGTTTTTATGCAAATGTTGTCCAGAAGAATGCCTCTTCAAAAATGCCATTTATTGCCAATACATTTCCATGTAGATGTTGTGCTTATTTTGGGTTTATAAGGTTATTGTTCCCATTTCCTTCCCATTAGTTTCCCTTGGTTTAGTCTGTATAATTCTCCCAGCTGTAGCACATCTGTAATCACACACCTGTTTCCCTTTCTTATAACAACTTTTTCCAGTACATAAATCGTTCAGATGCTCCTGTTTGTTGCCTATTCCTTGAATTTGTCTTTTACTTCCTGGTAGTTTTATGGCCGCATTTGTTTTTGTTTTCCATGGAAGTTGCTGACATTCAGTTATTTATTCTTCAAAGGTTCACATGGGTTTCCTTACTTCCAGAATGAATATGGTGTCTCTGCTGATCATTTTTCTTCTACATTTTAATGTTAGCAAACTACACAAATTGATGATTAAATTGATGGTTACAACATCTTAAGTGGGGCCAACGTGACTCGGGTGCTAGAAATTCGTCCCATAAACGGTGGGTTACTGGTTCAAGTCTCCACTCTGACGGTCTCGGTTGCTGTGTCCTTGGGCAAGAAACTTCACCCCATTGCCTGCTGGTGTTGTTCAGAGGGCCCAGTGGCACCTCTGTCTAGCAGCCTTGCCTGACAATGTAGTAGCTTTCTGCCATTTTGGGTATCTATTGGCTTTTAGTCGGGTATAATTTTCACTGATGTATGCTCATGATGTTGACGTGGTAGAGCAAGACTTCCCGCAGTTTGACTCAATTAAATCTTGTGCTATACCATGTGCCAACTCTAGAGCTTGCACAGAGTGACATTTAGCATTTCTGTGGCAGAGCCTAAAGATGCAGTGTGAACGAGGCTTAGGATAGTTATGTTGATTGTCCAACCATCTATCTCTTAATTGTCTATATCTGCTTATTCATGCTGGATGGTGGGAGGTACATCTTGAATCTGGCTCCAGTCCATTGCAAAGCAACTCAGTGAAGGGCTTACAAGTCATATAACCATTCACACTCCCACTCAGCTTATTATTATTGCAGCTTAATAATCTGCACAATGTGTGAGGGCACAATGTGGATTCTGGGTTTAGTTTGTTCTGATTAAATCTAAACTAAAATGAAAGAAATTAATGTGTTGTTTAAATCTTAAAAAAAAATGACGGGAAAATGTATGAATGGATAAAAAAATGTTTTTAATGACTACAAAGATTGTATATGCATATATATATATATATATATTTATATATATATATATATTGCATATGTAATGTATGAAAATACAATAAACACTTACCTCTCATAATGCGCCTTAAAGACAGGTGCCCGTCCAGTCTAAAAAGGTAGAGATTTTTTTTGTTTGTTCCCTGGGTCGAATAAAGTACGGTTGAATTCACAACTGATTTGCTGCGCAACAGGGTTCGTTCTGAATTGCTCTGAGACCACCTCTTTAGCTGGGGCTCAGTTTGCTTGTATGGTGCGCACCAGAGTTTGCTGGTTTGTGTTCCCAGTAGTGCAAAAGGTCCAGACCAAGGGAGGAAACAAATTAGAGTTTATTTTAACAAGGCGCCAATTTGTTGTTTGCCAGCTGCCAATAAACATGAGAAGGAACACGCTGCTGTGTTATTTTTAAGGCTAATATGAACATGCTAACCGTAGTTGTGATTAAAATCTTTA
Organism: Apricaphanius iberus; assembly: GCA_028564705.1. Classification (NCBI taxonomy): domain Eukaryota; kingdom Metazoa; phylum Chordata; class Actinopteri; order Cyprinodontiformes; family Aphaniidae; genus Apricaphanius; species Apricaphanius iberus. The sequence continues at coordinate 580,069 of JAPXFQ010001666.1, forward strand.
AAAAATACACCCAAGGAAGAGATCTATCAAGGCTTTGAGCGGCAAATTCTGTTGGATTTTAGACATAAGACTTGTTGTGGACTAGCTATTTCATTCTAGTACATTCAATGGGCATAAAATCGTGAAGTGGTTGAAAAAAAGGTTGTTCACTCACACACACACACACAAACACACACACCTTTAAAAACATCAGCTAGGGTGGTGGTGAAAATGTGTGTAAGAGTTAGGCGGAGGAATCAAAAATTGTTGGAGGGACCATATAATTCAGATCAGGAAGGAGAGCTATTACAAAAAAAATCATTTGGTTCCTTTAGTTATTGGTTGTCATTATTAAAACATGTCAAACGGAAAAAAAAAGAATCCCTCAAATCACTATTTTTGCACCTAACTTGTTCACATGCTGATGAGTAGGGTGAACCAACCACATGGCTGCTTTCCCTGCACATCTATTTTTATTTCACTGCCTTTGAAAATACAACGTGAAAAGCTATTTCCAGTCTGCTTGATGAACAGCAACACCTGTTTGCAAAACCCACTCTTTTGGCAGTGAAAACGTAACAGCATGGAGGGGTGGGATGGTTGGCTTCATTCATTACACAGCGACCACGGAAAACAGGCGCCTCATAGTCTGGGTTTAGATTTATATTTATTTTACATCATAATAAAAACAGTCTAAATTGTTCTTCATTTTAAATCTTAACTTTTTTTTCTTTTTTTATGATTTTAGGTACAAATTGAGGTTGAAATGGTTCCAATAAAGCAACAAAACCAACAAATACTGTTCCAATGGATGCAAGTAATAATGCCAAGAATCAGAGATGATGACATGAGTCTGCAACCTGCAGTCGAGTCATTAAAACAGACATATATCACATGTCTTAAACTTGAGCTCTTGAGGCACAAGTCTCATTAACAATCTTTATCTCATGTAATCTGGGGCAAAGTCAGCCGGTTAGTATTCTGTAGATCGTTCGGTAAATTATTAACATGGTCCCTTCTGATATATAGTTGAGTAAACAAACATCTCCTGATTCTTGGGTATTGGATCAACCTATTGTTTCTTTTTAACATTACTATCACTAAACAGAGGCCTCTCAACAGTAAGTATATTGCATATACATTTGGGTGTATTCAAATTAAAAGAGCCTAAATATCCCTGACCATCTCTAAAAGACCAGGCTCGCCGAAATAAGATAAATGTGCCGCTATGTTTATTCAAAATATAAAAATTTCTCTTGTTCATTCACCTGGATACACATTTACTCACTGCATTGAAAACCTTGGACCTTAATGGTCATGCAGATTTATTTGCATATTAGTGTCTAAATAATCTTGCACGTCCACTGGCTTAAAGAAAGCCAGGGTAGGCCAATGTCAGACTTTAAGGGTCGGTGTCTTGCACGTTTTAGATGTGTTCCTGAATCAAATAGAGTGGTTATAATAGGTTTTTGCAGATCCTATTGACAAGATGAGTTCAAATATGATTCAGGTGTTTTGCAGAGGGGAGTGTTAATTTTGTAGATGAATATTTTCGTCACAAATATATTTTTTTCAGATGAAAGCCAATCGAAAAAAACAAAAGAAAACACAGACAAAAGAACCAATCAACAAATGAAACAGGTGGGACAAGCTGAGAAGAGAACCAATCAGTCCCCTTATTGGGAGGTACAGTTGCAAACTCCTGATGAGACAACAGCTGATCAGATGATTATAATAAAAAGTATAACATTTTCACGGCTAAAAGAAAATATTTATGGACCCATTTCACATATGACTGCTACAAAAACAAAACAAGGAGCAAAGAATGAGCAGCAGCAAGACAATCTGAAGAGGCATTTACCACTTCCTTTTCTCAGATAAATTTCACCTAGACGTTTGGTTTTATTTAGAGGTGAAGACAAGAATGCGCTGACATTGTTATCACAGCAAATGTGATGAACCGAAAAGTAGGCTACTTACTAGGCAAATAAAAAAAACATTTCACCTTTGCCAAGTTACTTAACGAAGCTGAAGTTGGTTATGTTTTCCAGCTTCCCATTCTCTACATGGCTCAAGGCCAATTAAGCATAATTTTTCTCTACGTTGAGCATCTTTAATCTGCTCCAGTTTAAAAACTAAATGACCTAGACATTTGAAACTTGGACTAGATTAGTCTGCACTAATAGCAGAATAGTTAAAACTAAGTATCTGATTCGTGAAACTTTTATTTGAATTGTGAAGCTTTAATAAAAGCCATTTTTAGTTTTCCAGATGCACATAAACAAACTTAAATCAGCCTTAGTATTAGTATTCATAAGTATTATGTTAGAAATAATTTAATTTCATTACATTACAGTAATCACATTATTTATTTCATAATGTGTGAAATGTGTGTTTATCACAATTTAAATATATTTTTGTCTTAGCTGTGTTCTACAGTATATCTGATCAGTGGTGGTTGGCATGGTTTGGGCCCTATGAATCATAGTTCCAAGTAGATATTTTTGCCATGAGTAGATTTATCTGAAGTAGAAAATTATTCATGAATAAAAAGCCTTACAAGCTAACATAAATCATGTTGTCTTTATTGTTTCTACCCAGATGAATATAATAATCCTATTTAGGCAGAATCTTTGTGTTGAGTGTTACACCCTGATGAAGGCTAAGGCCGAAATGCGTGAGCTGTAACCCACATGTTTTAGCATTTTCTATGTACTATAGCCATTTAAAATGAAAGGCTTTTTATATTCAAAGAAAGTGCCTTGGAATTTTCCTTTTAGAAAATGATTGTTTGAAAAACATTAAACATGTTTTAGTTACCTAAAATTGCTCTAGATTTTAGGTGACTAAAATTAAACTAAAACAAATGACTAAATCTTGACTAATTTAAAGTTTAGTCAAGACTGAAAAAAAAAAAAAAAAATTTAAACTTAACACTGCAGGAGGGACACAAAATCATGCTGTTTCAATCAATTTGTCCCTCAAGAACAGGAGCTGCCCATCTCTTCAATAAACCCTTTATAGTTTACTATATAATATATATAAATATAAATAAATATATGTGATTAATAGATGGTCACTACATTTATTGAAAAAAATTCACAATTCTCCAAAATAAAAGGAATTATTTAATATTAATGTTGATCTATTTCTATTTAGTAGGTTTTTCTTTACTTGAATTAATATTGATATTTTTATTATAAAAATAATATGTTACTGAACTGTTTTTTTAAATCATTTTGGATTGTTTAGATGTTGGATAATGATATTAAAATTCAAATATTAAGTGTTGCCAAACATTGATTTGAAGTTATAGTAAATCTGCTTTTAAGAATCACTTTACAGCATTAATAAAATGTGAGAATGTTAATGTTAGGCATTACAGAATTGAGATCTGACTTGAGGAAAGATTTGAGACTTGAATTGGACTTGTCACTTAAAAAAATGATGCTTGACTTACACTTATATGCTTGTAACTTGACTCACATTTGTCCCCAAAACACTTGAATCTAACTTGGACTTAAGTTAATAGACTTTGTCTTGACTTGCCCTTCAAAGACTTAAGATTTGACTTGGACTTGTGAAAAAGAATTCGTCAACATCGCTGTGAAGAATATTATCATATATTTATTATGTAATTTATAACTATTATTTTTTACAGCTTCATAAAGAAAAAGTGATTTAGGTTAATGAAACATTCTTCACCTTGTAGATTGCAGCGTTTTATGTTCATCTGACTATAAAGAGCTTTGCAGAAACAACATCAGTTGTATCCTAAGCATGATCAGGCAGAGTAAAAGTAACCACACCATCAGCCGATCAATACATCCAGCGGTATTTTGTTTGCTGAAGATATTCAAGGTAGCTTGTTTTTTCAAGGTCATCTGTGATGCAATTAAACTATTTTGGATGCATGATAGCTATTCCATCCCATCCTTATTCCTTCATGATAAGCTATACTGAAAGGTATATTGTGGGCCTGCAGGAAGCTGTTTTTAAAGACATGTAAAACATATCTGTTTGGATTATATAGAAGTTTACATTTAAATAAAAGCTACGTTCTAAAGAAAACCCTTCCTTTGTTTCACAAACAAGCGTCTGTGCTGCCACTGTGACAGAAGTTGAAGTCTGGTAACACAGATAATGGGCTTGCAGTGAGACTCTGCGGGCATCACACTGCAGCTGTTATTCTCATAGGTTTCTGTTTATTCTATGCTTGGCTCTCCGGAGAAAAGCAGCAAGGTCTCGCATTCAAGGTAAACCGGCCAGATGAAGTTCATTGGGCTGACTGAAAGTGTGAACTTTGATGCTTTGGTCGGATGAAGGGGTTTGCTTTTGTTCACTTTGTTTCAGCTGCAGTATGGAGTTATTAGAGCAAGGTCTAGACAGATTGGCTCTATGCTCTGCACTTCATCATCCAACCAAGCTGGATCTAATTTGATTGCATTAGCATTTTTGGCGGAATTCAGTATTCTTTCTCTTTCTGTTCAATAAACTGGGGATGCTGCGTATTTAACTAAAGCAGTGTTGTGGTCGTGCTTTGATAGGAGCTGAAAAGATCACAGCGCTTGTCAGAGCAGGTGGTTGTGTTCTGGGAGCACATCGGATAACTTTACCACATACTAACAAGAAGCTTTCCTTTGATATGTGACTTCTTAAAAATCTCAAAAGAAGGCTGTGTGAAAACTTCACTTTTCACTCACTGTGTTTCCAGTTAATCCTGTTCAGGGTCACAGAAGCCTGTTTCAGCAGTCAGCAAGCAAAAGCATTAGAACACCTTGGACAGGACATTAGTCTATCTCAAGGCGAGTGCACAGAGACAAGGCGTCCTTCACACTTAGTGACACCCCTGAGGTATAAATGACTAAGACCAGGAGAGTAAAACATGAATGCTTTGTTGCTTTTTGGCCACTTGTTTACATGGTAAAAGTGATTTTGCTGCACAAGACTGCTAAGGCTTAGCAAGACTCCAGAGTCAAACAGAGATATATTACATGTGAATCATATGTGCACGTCTGTACAAGCAAAGGTTACAAAAGGGCAACTCTGGGTCAGAAAGATCAAAGTTTCAGAACATGGACTTCACAATTGTGGGTACGTGGGTGTTTCTTGACCCACAGTTTTCCTGGTAAGATTGACGAACACCCTAAATTTTCTGTCGATTTAATAAAAAACTGGATGCCATTATATTTGTTCCCCTAACCTAAGTGTGCAGTGACACTAATGAGAGTGCATATTTCTATACGAACAAATGATATTTTGTGTTTATTTATCACTTATTAAAGTGACAGTGTGTAGTTTTTACAATTAATCTCTGGAAATATCCCTTGAAATAATGTTGAAAATGAATAAAATGATGCCCAATCATTGAAAAGAATTGGCTGTTTCATAACATATAACCATTAAAAGTGGGTCCAAAATACACGGCCATGGGTCCTAGTGTATGGGGGTGGACATATCGGATGTGGTGTTTCCTTCTACGTGAGCCGATGTGGAAAAAAACGCATTTACTGATTTTTGAAGATGCCATTACATCCCTATCTCCTTAAACATCTTAAAAAAAAACGGAAAAAAAAAACTTTCCGGACCGAACGACCAACCCACACAACCCGAGATGCACCCAACACAGGTCGCTTGGGGCCTAACACCGGTTCCCTTGCTCGGGGAGATGCGGCCTAGGAGAGACCGAGTCTTCGCTTTGGGAGAGGCGAGCAATAAGCTGTTGTTTTCGTGCCTTTTGGCCACACGGACCGAGCCCTCTGCATCAGAAGCAGAAACCGACAGATCAACACCGCCAGAGAAAAAGAGTAAACATCGTTATTGCATACTGTTGATGAAAATAACAGAAGGAACAGTTAAATCTAAGGAAACATATTGAGGATGCATGCTTCTTGCTGGACAGGTAACAACATTCACCGTAATGTTTTTTTTTTTTTTTTTTTTACTAGCGCCAGTCACGGTGAAACTAAACTGAACTGTTTAATTTTTTGTAACATTAGGTAATTCCATCTAACATTACAGTTTGTTCATGTAAAAATATCTGAATAATATCACTACCCTACAAAATGCTGAAAACTTTTGTTGTTAATTAATCTAGATGTTTTACGTATGTACCTCTCCTCGCCATTTTTGCCATGTACGGCCATCCGTTGTCAATGTGTTCACTCGAACACAAAAATAAGCTTTGCTTGCAATGATTTAGGTATGTACTGCCCCCTATTGACAGGAAACCACACACTATCACTTTAAAGGTGAAAATAATTGGAAAGCGAGATATTTCAAGTCATTGTTATAATTTTGATAATTGTCTTACAGCGTATGAAAACCCAAAATTTAAAAATCTACGAAAATGTTAATATTGTGAAAAGTTTGAATATTTTGGTCTCAAAGTTTCACAATCTAATCAGCTCATAAATCCAAAACAGCTGCAAAGGATTCCTGAGACTTTAAATGGTCTCAAAGCCTTAAAAAAAGTGATTGAAAAATAAACTGGGGATGCTGCGTATAAAAGCAAATAATAGAAAGAATGTGGAAAGGAAAAGTGTAGAAGAAAAAGTGCCCGAGCAGCAGAGATAACTGCAGCCTCGAGCTGAATACCTTTGTCCAAACCCGTTGGGTCGGGCTTAATTTTTATCATTCTCCACGGGCTCGGGCCGGGCCCAGGCTTTAGCTGTCAGCTGATCATCTCACTAGTGCGAAAATATATAATAAAGTGCTGCACTGGGCCACTAACATTATTCCGATCAAGATGATGCATGCACATGTGCCATGATATGAAAGACCCAGCCAGTTCTTCTCTCAGATCAAAACAGAAAACATGCTCTGACTGTGGCACAAAAAATGTTGAAGTGTAAATGCAATATTGCCGGACATCCCAAGTTTCAAGTTGCAGAAGTCTCCTGCATTCATATAGTAGCTCCCTGATGCCCACAATAAGATAAAATCTACTGAAATCTAGAGAATGTGCTCAAGAGTGCATACAGAAACGCACGCAGGTGAGACAGACTTTTACACAATCAGAAGCACTTAAAGGATCATCAGGCAGGATTAATAAACAAAACTCAAACTTCTTAGAATTCTTATAAGAATCAATTTCATAATCGATTTTTTTATTCATACCCATGTTCATGATGTTATGTTACTGAAGTAAAAGATAGGGATGCACCGATACCGATACTGGTATCGGCACCGACACCGTCCAATGTATTCGTATCGGTATCGGTTAAAGTTAACTGCCAGAGATGGTAATTGTGGCTCCAACAGGTCATCTCCATGCCGTGTTTTTGTTCTGCTCAGCCACTGAGCCAGGTGATTCCAGTCACCACAGTGAATTAACCTGGTTTAGTTTCTGAGCAGAACATAAACGCGGCATGGAGATGACTTGTTGAAGCCACAATTTTTATTAATGTTTTATTTTTTTTTTAACTAATTCACCATCATTGTTGTAACAAGCAGAGAAGAAAATAAAATCCACCTTCCAATTCATTGCGGGTTTTTTTGTGTGTGTAGTACTGGTATCAGAATTGGTACTCGGTATCGGCAAGTATCATTATCATATTGATTTTAAAAAAGTGGTTTTGTGCATCCCTAGTAAAAGATGACCCTCTCACATGGTCAGGTTCTTAAACACTTTTGTTGATGACACCTGCTCTAATCTAAAATGGCAGCTGTACTGTGAGATTACTTCTTTTGCTTATTTCTTTTGATGTTGTATTTATGTTTTTTAATGTTGATGTGTGAAAGGGGGATGTTGTATCTGAGTACATGGCAAACTGAATCTACCTACGGGTACCAATAAAGTATCTATCTACGTATCTATCCTCTTGGTATTACATTCTGTCCTTTTCTGCCTTTTTCCTCACATCTGACAATTTACAAATCAAATAAACCGACTTCTGATTTATTTAAGGTTGCGTTCTTGGCGACTCTTTCCCACACCTGATTAGTTGTGATAGTTGACTTTTAGCTCCTCTCTGCGTGACACTCGGACTGCTTCGAGTCGTACGACCTCCACTGGCAGATTAAAATAAGTTTTGAGTTATCTAAATAATTCTACTGAAAATCTTTTCTGGCTGAAAAATAAATTTTCCTTTTAGAATGGTTCAGTCAACCAGACTTGAATCTGTAAAGCGAGCTACAGATTATAGTGATTGGAAGGGGGCCTTCCAACCTCAAAAATTTGATGCTCATTACCAGAGATACATTTTGAAAAGGGAAAGATGCAAAAAGCAGCTTTTTAGGAAATGGAAGAGAAAGTTTATATATCGTAAAGCATTTAACAACAAGGTAATTCAAGGTGCCTTGGATGATTAGGGGATAACATAAAAGCAGCAATAAAACATAATTAAAAACATAAAACATGACATCAGAAACATAAACTACATTAAAACTTACTACTGCTATGACATTCCAGTGATTATTGATTGCTTACTCAAAGGCAGCTCTAAACAGATGGGGTTTTTAAGCCTTCATTCAAAACAAGTTTGTGTTTCAGCAGCTTTGAAGAAATCTGGAATATTGTTCCAGATAAACAGAAAATAGAAACTGAAAGCTGCTTTTCCATGTTCCTTTCTAAGGATTAATAGTAGACTATAGGTGAAAGACCTCACCAGTCTAGGTGGTTGGTATAATGACAACAGATCTTCTCATGTTGGTGCTGAGCCATTCAGTGATTTATAAACTAGTAAAAGTATTTTGAAATCTATTCTATGAGCTACAGGGAGCCACCATAAGGACTTTATAATTGGGATAATTTGTTCTACTTTCCTGGTTCTAGTGAGGACGCTAGCAGTAGGGATCAGTTGCAGCCATCAATTGACTTTTAATGCAGAACTGTGAGGATGCTGTTGCAGTAATCAGTCCAAAATTAGCCAATTATGTAAAATATTTATACAAATGAAAATCTTTTCTCTATGCACAAAAAGTCAAACCAAATTTATTAGATTTATCAAAATTAAATAAAAAATATATAAATTTGATCTTTGGTCTGTTTCAAAAATCAAAACTTTTTGGAACACCTCTGATGGTTTGCGGGTCGTAAGAATCATTTTCGTTTGCTCATGCCTTCAGCCAGCTCTGCAGTGATAACTAGTTCATACGCACAGTCATATGTCTATAAAGATAGTTCGACAAAAACATTTCATTGCTTTGTGTCCAAGGTCATTAAATCCAAAGCATTGCATCACTTTGTTGTTTAATCATTGAGTGTTTAAAACTTTCTACAGTGGGAAAAAATATAAATAAAAACATTTGCCACAGCCACCAAATGTGTAAGTCTTCCCACTTATAAAGTTGAGAGAAGTCTGTAATTTTCATGTGAAAAAATACAGGACATCACATTGAATGATTTTTATTGATTTGTATAATGGTGCATAAAACAAGTATTAAGTGCCTATTAAGCCTCATTTAGCAAGGATTCTGGCCCTAAGACACATGTCAGTAAGGGGTGCTCCAATTGATCGGACACAGATAACTATCGGGCGATTTTCGTGGAAACGTGTGTGATCGGTGTTCGCAGATCACTGCCTTTCATTCCCGATCACAAGTACTGGTACTGACTTTATTTTTCTAGTCTATGCGCATACTCTTTCCAGCCGGCAAAGTTTTAGTAGTAGTAATTTACCCTTCCCCTTCCCTCTACTTAGTCTGCATGCGCATGGTGGTAAACCCACAACAACAAACATGTCTGCTGTGTGGACGTTTTTTTTGGTCTGTGAAAATGATATTAAGTTTGCGTCTTAAAAAACTTGTAATGAAAAAAATACCCTTCGGAGGAAGCACGTCTAAAAGCTTCAACACAATGAATTTGATCCGACATTTAAAGAATAAACACTAAACAATAAAACATGAGTTTTCGAGGCTCACCGCAGAGAATGAACAGAAGGCAGCTAATGCAGCAACAGTCAGACGGCAGCTAACGCAGCCTACGTTTGAAACACTCACCCATATGAGCGAGACAGTCAAAAGGCAAAGTACCCGGAAAATCATTGAGTTTATTGGACTAAACGACCAGCCTTTTTCAGTGGTGGAAGACAACGGATTCCACCGACTACTAGCGCACTTGGAACCCCGCTATGTGCTACCAGGATGTAAATATTTTGGCGATGTAGCCCTGCCAGAGCTCCAACAGACAGTGTATTCTTTCATCAAGGGACTCCTTAACGAAAGCGTCTCATCCTCTGTGAGTTTCACAAGTTATATTTGGTGCTCCGATGTCAGTCCTGTGTCTATGCTGAGTTTAGCAGCTCACTGGATAGATGCAGATTTTCAACGTCAAAGAGCTGTTTTGCATGCCAGGAGTTTTCCGGTTCCCATACTGCAGTAGCTTTAGCAGCTGCATTTGAGAAACTGTTTCAAACATGGCATATTCCAAAAGAGAGGGTACATGTGATACTTAGAGACAATGCCAAAAACATGATGAAAGCTATGACAGATGCTGGGCTTCCAGGTTTGGGGTGTATGGTACACACCCTGCAGCTGGCCATCCATGATGCAGTGCTGTCACAGCGCAGTATAAGTGACATTATTGCCATGGGGAGACACATTGTGGGGCACTTCACGTACTCTCCTTTAGCATATGCAAGACTTCATAGTGTACAGAAACAAGTGGGACAGCCGACCAAAAGACTGCAGCAAGATGTCAGCACCTATTATATGCTCCGCAGTCTCTTTGAGCAAAAACGAGCATTGCCTGTCTACGCTGCTGACTTTGAGCTACCTGCTACCTTTACATCTTCCCAGTGGGAACTGATTGAAAACACAACACTACTCCTGGAGCCCTTTGAAGAGCTGATTAAGGAAATACGCTCATCAACTGCATCTGCTGCTGATGTCATACCCTCTGCGATAGTTTTAAAGCGCCTGCTTGCCAAAGATGCTGCAGCAGATCATGGTGTGAAGATAACTAAGGCCACATTGCTGGAAGCCTTCTCCAAAAGATTCGCTGACATCAAAGAGGAGCCCCTCCACAATTTGGCAACCATCATGGACCCAAGGTGAGAAAATTATAAAATAATGCTGAAATGTAAGCATTTACGTATCCATAGTTGTTATTTTGTTTTCAAGTTGCCAGAAATTACAAGTTTAATATGAAAAAATGAATGTGATGCCCCCCATCTACAAAGACAAATTCTACTCTGAAGACGCAGTCAAGATCGAAACACACAGACAGCTTCTTGGTCTGATGACAATGGCCTCTCAGAGGAACCCAAAACAAGAAGCTGAAGCCAACAACATAGGACCACCAGCAGAGAAAGTTCCATGACCAGGATCCTTTTCTTCAATGTTTGGTGAAATCTTGGCAGAAGATAACCCACGGCAGGCTCACACCGACAGTCCAACACCATTAGAGATGATTGTCTATCTCTCAGAGCCACCCATCGCTCGGAGTGCATAGCCTTTGACATACTAGAAAACTAATAAGGAGAGATTTCCAGACCTTGCTAAAGTAGCTCGAGCCTACCTGTCTGCACCCTGCTGCATCCAACATTGTAGATGAACACAGGAATAGAGTCATGACTGAAAAGGCAGAGATGCTCCTCTTTATTAAAAACATAATCTTCCCATGATGCTTTTTAACAAGACAAACAAGTCATAAATATTTAGCATACACAAATTCTGTTTAACATGTTTCCCTGTTCAAAGCAACTGCACTTTATGTTCACTGGTGCTAGTTTTGTGTTTCAGGGTCCATATTTCAGGGACCATATTTATGCTGTTCAAATGACAAATGGGCTTATTTTATTTACCTTGGGAAGTAACAGACCCATTATATGTATTTTATACATTATAAGAATGGTAAGCACTTTAATTTTTTGTACAATACACATCAGAGTTTGCTAATCAATTGCCCTACTGTAGGTATTTTTGATTGTGCAAGCTATGATAGTTAATATGAATACATGCTGCATTTGAATCTGAACGTATCCTTTGTTACTTACTATTGTTTGATTTAGGCAGTGATGTGAGATATAATGAGTTTTTTATTTACAGTTTTCCACTATTTAGCCTAAAGAGAGCCTTAATGTTTTCAATGTCTTAAAGATTGTGTTACTGATATTACATAATTTGAAGTGAAGTTTTGTTTTTGTTTCTTTTCTCTTGAAGAAGTTAAACCATGCTTTTTCTAAATTAAGGTGATTTTTATTGTTCCTTTTTCCAAATCATGTAACACACACTTTCATATCCTATTGAAAAAAACTGCATCAATAAATAGGGCTGGGTAACAATTCAGATTTCAAGAAACAATCCCATTCCGATTCTCAGAAGTTGGAATCAATTATCACAATCCCATCCGATTAAATCAGACTCAATGAGACCCAGTTTGATATAGATAGATATCGAACTGGTGCTATTAAATTTTTTTTGAGCTCTTATATTAATTTTATTAATTCAATGACTTAACACTGGATGAGTAACAGTTCACTGGGGAAACTGTATTAACCCTTTCACAAACAATATTTAAAATGGCCGTGTAAAAATTAGCATGTATTTTAGTTATAAAAAAGGCAAGCTTTTCTAGAAATATAAAATAGATTTTTGAACTTGTGAATCGATTCAATTATATTTCTATGAGAAGCGATTGTTTCTATTTTTCCAACACAGCACTATAAATAACGACCTTTGAAGACCTGTTCTGAAAAACGGGCTGTGAAATTGGATTTGATTGATTTAAATACAGCTATTGGGTCTTGGAGGCCAATTGAAGTGGCCTGAAAAAAGACTGTTCAGTAGGTTCACATCTGAGGCGTGTGTGTGTGTGTGTGTATCACTACAGTAGGATTCTTACAGCTACAGAGAGGTATTGTTTTTGTTTCATCTCAGTATAGTTGGGGGGGCGGGGGGGTCTGAAGCGCAGTTTAGCAAGCCTAATATTTGTTTAGCAGTACCATCTAGGAGAACAAAACTCTCCTGAAGGCTGCTCCCTGCACCTCTGCCAATCACAAGTGACAGGCAGCAACTAATTGCACTCCACTACCCACAGATGCACTTTCTTTTACCGGAGGAATACAAGCTTCTTTCATTTGCATGCACGCATGTGCGTGCACTGCATTAGTATGCATTTAGCTATAGGCTTTAAGAATTACATGAAATATATATTGACATTATAGAATAGAGCACTCATTTGTAAGGAAATGCAATATATCGTGTTCAGATGTTTTTTTGTGTATGTCTCTTGAGTATGATAAAAATGATATAAATCGAAACATATGTAATCAAAAGTTCACTAAAATCTTCAGCCTCCCACTATGGGGATCATTGAGATAATTTATTAGCAAAGATTGACCAATTAGAAGATTGTCCATGTTTCATTTACATAGAAATAGCAGTCTGTATGGCAGAAATTGCAACCTTAAGTTTATTTTGCAGCTAAATCATTAAGTTTGATGCCCAAATTCCCCTCCCCTGTCATTCACAACATGCTGGCTGGCAGAGGTCGATGCGGGCTTACATCCGTAAAATAAAAGTACATCGCTACATGCGAGACCTTTCCCAGAATTTTCAAACCGGGACCAAAAGGTTTACGCTAGCGAGTCAAGACAAAAACAAAGCTTAAGGGGAGTAAGTTCCACAGGCGTCTCCAAAGTCAGCTCTTAGGTAGTTTATTTTTCCCCCACATACAAGAGAAGCACATTAGGACACATATAAAACATTAAAAAGACACTTAATGCATGCATCCAATCCATTTTCTGTAGCCTATCCCAGCTGGCAATGTTTTAGGTTCAGCTTCAATGCTTGCAGGTGCCAACTTAGAGACACGAAACAAAGAAAACCGGCAATGTACCAAAGTGTTTTGTGTAGTCAATATGATTAACACGTCACTCAGGAACTCTATCTTTAAATACAGTAAATCCAACAAAATGCTAATCAGCTATCAGATATTGATGAAATAGCTAGCTATGGAATTAGGTATAAGTAACTTCCTGAAAATTGATATTGGAAAATAGCAAATTATTCACAGCAACATATTCTCAGCTAGATTTAAGTCTGGACTTTGACTGAGCCTTCCAGTTGTTCCCACATAGCTACTGCCAGATTCGAAGCCCAAGCTAAGGAAAAGCATCCTCATAGCATTATTCTACCAACAACATAGGCCCGTTTCAACTAGACAATGTCTGAGATATTTATGGGAAGGGGGAAAGTTACAGAAAAAAAAAATGCAGGCTCGGTCCAAAATTGGCTCTTTAAAGGTCTCTTTCACTGAGAACCATCTAATACTTGTTCTTTTTGAAATATAATGGTTCACTCTAAGTTGCATATGCTTGCTGGATCTGAACATTATTACCAATCCCCATTGCCTGCATTAGCCAAAAAACTGGAATAGACGGAGCTAGTCAGAAAAGCCATTATGTTCCATGTCACAGAGAAAATGTGTACAAGCTTGTGGCAATTCACGCCGAGCACCAGTTTGGTATCAGTAGCTAACCAATAGCAACTCCACAATATAATGGAACATGTTCAGGTTTTTTTTCCACAAGGCTTTCGTTCATACTAAAGACCACAACAACTTTATTTAAAAAAAACTAGGGAATGAGACCTTTACATTGCAACTCACCCTCAACTAAACCTTTATTGTTGATAAACTTTATCAAAGAGTGTCCAATAGTACTGTCTACATGTCTGGTCATTATTTTTGTACGTTTCATTAAAAATATAAATTTTGTAACAAAAGCTGTTAGTGGAGTGTCCTCTTCAGGTAAAAACTTTACACTGCACATAAACTGGAATCGGACATTGCGACTGGCTCTGCCCTTTTTTTAGACGTCAGACTTTATTTGTGCCAACAGGATCCTGCCACACCACCATAGAGAATTGGATTTAGCAACTCATGAGCCATTGGCTGATGATGAGATGATACACATGGCTCTATCTTTCACATGCCCTGTCTCTCTCCTTAACAAAGCTAGTAAATGAGCTTTTAATTTTCAATTTAAAGCTGTGTATATGTGTAAATATTGGGGGTGTGCAAAGCAGCTGGTATTTTTATCGCTATTTGTATTTGTTGATAGGGGGAAAGTATTTCTATTCGTATTCGAGTGAAATTCAAAACAGGCATAAATGTATTTTTTTATGTAGGAGTATGTGATTATGCATAGCAGATGTTGACAGATGTTTGATTTCTCTGCTTCTGCTAATTTGTATTTTGCACATAAATATCAATTTGTTTTTATCTGCAGCACTGACAGTGAAATGCGCTCCACAGAGAACTTGAGCAAGATTCTTTAGCAGGTTGAGGACCCAGAGATGGCTCAGCAGCAGACATCCTCTATTTGGTTCCTTAAATCCATGTGAGGAGTTTCAGTTAAGTTAACAAATGATGGGAGCCTTGTTTTAAACATTTTAACCGAACAGTAACATCACACTGTCAACAGCATATTGTCTAAATTACAGAGCAAACAGGGCAACGTAAACATAGCAAACATGAAAGCAACCTACTGCAGACATTCATTTAAATGCAACGTAATGGAATAATCTCCTGATCAAACTCTTCTTCCTGAAAGTTATAAAGTGCCTCCTGAACCTAGTTAAGTTACAAAAATATATTCAACAGAAATAGTGATTTCGTTAATTTTTTTTCCGTTTCTTCCTCCCTTCTCTGTTGGGAGCAGCTGAGTCAGTCTCTTATACTCTCACATCTCCGAATCGTGAATGTGACTCACTCACTCACTCATCCGGGGTCCGTGCACAGAGGTCTCAGAGGAAACGCAACTTTTTGATATAAAGTTTGTCTTGCTCCCAAATGCAAATATTTCTTCAAGCATTTTTTCAAAATAAGTATTCGTAAAAACACATAATTTGTGCCTTTCAGAATAATGTATCGGGTTCGGCTCCACCTCTAGTAAATATGTGTTCATTTTCATCCTGTAAATTTGAAAACTAGCAAAGAGGTTATCTGTTTATGGTCATGGTTTGTATGTTGTGGAAGGAGTCACTTAGCGGAAATGTGATAATGATAGCAACAAAGAAATACCTTAAAATGAGCATCACCAGGAATACAGGACATGGAATGGACAAAAGCAATGAGTGAAAGAACCTTGAAAATCAATGGGTTGAAATGTCTGATAATGAGTGGAGAATGACAACGGATGAGCTAATAAGATGCAATAAGGACCATCTGTGTGAAACTTGGGGATAGGGACTAATTAACTTGGGGGAGCTGAACCAAGACTTAAAGAAACTACAAATAAAGGAGGGGAAAGAATAATTAAAAAAAAAAACAAATAAAAAAAAAACAACTGCATATTGGACAGAGCACAAATATAAACTTAAAAACTGAACTCAACAGAATGAATTGATATGGGAACACTATATGGACAATAACAGATAGGGAAAATTGAATTAAATATGGCATGCCCTTTCGCGCATAATTACATTACAAAGAAATGATCAAGATACAAATTCAAACACCCAATGAATAGAACACTCAGCTGTTTCTCTCCTTGATGAACCTACTCAAAGCTATCGTTGCCATTCACTTTTTACCTTTCTTTAAAATAGAAAGTACCACTGGTTCAGTGTTTCTTTTTATGTGCATCTGTTCTCTTCTCAAACTCCCAGTCAGTCATGGCAGATGGATGTTCACACTGAGCCTTGTTCTGCTGGAGGTTTTCTCAGAATGAGGGATTGCTGCAAAGTAAAATGAATGCTAGCAAAAGAGCACATGCTCATTCAGGAGTGATTCTCTGAAGAAGTTTTTAGGTTTATGCACAAGTTTGTGTTTCAAGATTGAACTGTTGAATCCTGAAAGTTCCTTCACTGCTTAGAAAATGTAATCAAGGCTGAGAAGCTTGTTAATCAAGAAGCAATCACAGGGTGAGTGCATTTTGCTGTCAGGGCTCTCTCTCTATGGTATTGACATAACTGAAGTGAACAATCCAACACAACCTTTTTTAATGTATCCTACTATTCCCTACTTGATTATGGGTGACGGTTTGATTAAGAAGACAGTAAAACATATACATGGAAACGGGGGAGAAGCAGGGGTATGAATCATGCATACATACAAGTGAATTAGTGGGCATGGAGTTGTTTATTCTGACCACATTTCAGTGTTTCTGTTGATGTTGTTTGGGAGCATGAAAAACAAGAGACCAGATTTATTCCAAATGAAGTTTTGAGAGCATTGATTTGTCAAACGCACAACATGACAATGCACTCAGACCTCATTACATTTTAAAGCAATGAGATCCTGCAGTGCTCCAGAGCACAAACTTGGATGTGGATCTTTGAGTTTTGTTTCAGGAAGTTTGTTCATGAAATCACACAGGCGACAGTTTTTGATTGACCCTCTTCCAGTTTTAAAGTGGGACTGTTGCATTGCCCAAAAGTGTATGAATTCCAGAGTGTCAAAGTAGAAGTAGAGCAGAGCCAAAAAGGCTTAGTAGTATAGAGCTGCTGACTCTACAGCTAACGTAGACAAGATAATAATACATATACATGAGTTTATACTTCGATTAGAAGCATCAGAACTATTAAGGGATAGATTTATGAATGATTTAAACTTGATTGCTTCCATCATTTATCCAATCTATTCAACATGGCGCCAGGGGTTGTCAGCAGGGATAACCAAAGTGTGGGGGTTATTTATAGCACTTCAAGGATGGAGTAAAGCTGGTTCATGCAGATGGACACTTTAAAAGCCCAAGATTTCTACAGAGGGGCTGGTAGCATTGTTGCATTGCAGCAGCAAGGTTCTGGATTCAAGTCCCTGCCTGAGCATCTTCTCCATGTCAACAAACCCAGCGCCAGAGGAGTTAAATTGGAAGTGGATGGCTGTGGCTTATTCTGGGTGGTTGTCAGTAAACAATCCTGTTATTTAACCCCTTTTGGGTTTTTACTTCCTTTTTGCATTACGTAACATACTGTCAAATCCGCCATCTAGATGACACCTTTTTTATGTACAAATATCTTTAGTCATAATTGGATAGCCAAGATTCTTGGGATTCTGATGACGTATGCCATTCATGGACTCAATCATAGCTGTCGACACGGTTATAGCTTTTTTGAAACCACTCAGAGAGCAAATAAATGTGCTCTCACCATTGGAAGCTACCTATCATTGACATAACAAAGCCACCAAGGACACAAACAGACTTTTTACATCCACAAGGGACAAACTGATTTACTACAATAAAATAGTAAGTTCTCCACAACCAGGGCTGCATTAACTTGTTTAGTTTATTGCACTGGTGCTACAAGAAAGTTGTGGCACTGACACAAAATGTATTTTACAATCTCTAAAAACTACCTGTGGCATTCTATTATATGCTACACATATAACAGAATACAAATTCCATTAATTGTTCCACACCAGGGAAATAAAAAAAGACAAGATTAGGAATAACAGTGTACAGTGAGGACTAAATCACAACACTAAACTGTTGTTAGAAGTTATTAAAAATAGGATATTCTGGTCCAGGAAACATGCAGCTGAGCAGGATAATTTAAAAATATTTACAAAATTCCACTGTCTATTTGTGCATTACACAACAGGCTATTTACTAAAAGTTGCAAGTAAAAAAACTGTGCTTGTAACAGAGATGTATAACATTGCACAACCCTGAACATCCTTTTTGTGAGACTCATTCGACAACAGAGTATCTTTAATAAGAGGCATTGTCACTTTTGCTTTAATACAGACTCCTACAGCAGATCCGTCCTGCTCATAGCTATCAGTGTTTGCCACAACTGCATGAAGAAATTTGAATAGAGCTACTAGAAAGTAATATTTCTTTGGGATCAAAAAAGTGTTTTTGAATTGAATTTAATAGAATAGCAGCAGAAATGTACAACAGTGCAAATAACAGGCTGGGCGATATGGCCTTGAATCAGTATCACCATATATCGAGCAGTTTACCTTGATAACAGTTAATGGGTAGTAGCCTCATTTGCATAATGTACATGAAATCATAATGAATGTTGTAAAAGAGGGGTGTTATTTTAAAGTTTTTGCCAAAAGCTTTTTTTTTTTTTTTCAAATCATTAATGGGTGTATGGTTAGGGGTGGAAGTGTAGTGGTTTTGCCCTTTGAATATATTTTTGAATTATCAAAGCTTTCATCTTTACAACGGATGGCATGCTTAAATTAGCCTAAAAATAACACAGCACAAAAGTTGGGGCACCAACTTTACTATGCCAAACTCTAATGTCAATGTTGGCCGTACAACCAAATGAAAATATCTTCTTTAGCGCCTCCAAAAGTCCTTTCTTGTGTGGGACCAATATCTGAATGGCATCGGGCCTAACAATAAATACATGGGTTCTCTCTCCTTCCACAGTTCAAAAACATGACTGTTAGGTTAATTTGTCTCACACATTTGTCCTTAGGTGTGAATGTGTGCAAGACTGGTTGTCCTACGTGTTTCTGTGTTGCCTTGACCAGAGTGTATCCCACCTCACACCCAGTAATTGGTGGAAATGGACACCAGCCCTGCCTTGAAACCATGCAAGTATATAGGGGTATAGTTTATAGCTGGATGATAATTTTGCAAATTATTCTTTAAATAGAACCAATCAGATCATGGGAGTGACCCCATCAACTTTTAGCTATAGATTAATAGTGACAGTAGAAACTGTGGCAGCAAATCATTCTCGTGTGCACCTTTTCGAGACCATTGCTGTAGCTTGGTTTATTAATGTATGCTGTAACTGTGGCCAATAAAAACAATGCATCCATTTTGACTTATAGGTCTCGTGACTATTGGGATGCAGAAGCGTCTTCTTTTTTTGTTACTTGAGTTTTTCCACATAGTCTGACAGTTTTTCCATGAGGAACTCAATTAATATGATAGGCATTTTTCCTCTCACCGTTTGTGTCATAAGCAAATCAATTTTCCTCGGCCATAATATGCCATAAATCAAACCAATAACAGTGGATGTATGGCAGTGTGTCTGTCTGAAATAGAGGAGGGGATGTTTGCACTCACATCTCTCTCTGTGCTGTGACAGAATCTG